>BPTQ01000004.1:32324890-32952390 GCA_019973895.1 Chrysanthemum seticuspe | reverse complement strand
CAACCGACCCTTAGAAGTTTTAATCACATTCATAACAGAAATCTTCACATACTTTTTACAAATTATATAAATCTTTAGTTCGTTTTTATAAGGGTGAATTGCTTAGAAATTAGAATATGAATATTCAAGATACTAGCTTTACGCATTATCTTAGAATATAAAGTTTATAGTTATGTGATATGGAAATTATTAGTAGCAGTAATTAGTAAATTTAGTAATTTACCCTATGGTTGTTAAGATCGGAAAAAACTAAAATTAAGTTTTAATTCCGATAATTTTGTGGTAGGTTGGTGTAACATGTAAAGGTTTAAGTAATTATTGGTTGATTTCTTTTGAACTTAATGGGCTTTACAATTATTAGTGAGAAGTATTGTGTTTACTTTTTTGAGCCATTACTAGAAATGGAAAAATTGTTGTGAGGAATCTATTAGTACAAATTTGAAGGTGAAGCTGGCATCTTAAAAAAAAAAAAACTTTTTTTGCCTTTAAAAGGTTGAGAGTGCATTATTTTTTTACTTGAAATGGATGACTTACTGTGTTCATTTGTTCATTAGTCTAATATGGTGGAAAACTTGTCATTTTCATAAAAATAAAATATGCAGAATAATTGTGGTAGACTTGGTAGTTGTGGGGAGCTTCTTGTTGTTGGGATCTTAGTCAAAAAGCAGATTCTAAAGTATTTTATACAGTTCAATCTTTTGTTGATTCCCTTTAGAAGCGTATATATACTTAGTGCAGGTGATTTCATGGGTTCCAATGATCGTGGACGGTGTTGGTTTAATATCTACCTTTTCATCTTTAGATGCTACTATGCTAACTATTTCCGGACAATATGTTGGTTATAATGGTTGTATCATGATGAGCTAAATAAATATCTCCCTAGATGACATAGTATCACATTTTCATTGGCTTGTTGTGCAAAGTCATACTGTACCACTAATAGTTCTTGTCTGGCTTGGTTTTACTTGGTCTTTGAGGAATAAGTTACTGTATGATTTTTTGCTGGTAGGGTCCGAATTCATTAATTTATCATAGAGGTGGCAAAACGGGCGGGCACGGGCACAGGCTAAAACGGGCACGGGCTAAACGGGCACGGGCCGAACGGGTACATGTTATATAGATCGCTTAATAAAAGACTTAAAACGACGAAATAAATTCCTTAAACGTAATATCTTGTTTATATTAAAAAACTTAAATGTATTATATAAGAAAAAGTTTCTTTAAAACAATCGTAATGTTCTACAATTAAGAAAAAAAATGTGCCCGTTAGTGCCCATTTAAGTTTTCAATGGGCTATATGTGCCCATTTCAAAAAAAGAAGGGGGCTAAATGTGCCCAAATCTTTTAAAATTTTGCCCATTTAGCCCATATTTTTGCTTTTGGGCACATTTTGCTACCTCTAATTTATCATCATCATTGCAGATATGCGTTGGATGTGAATATCGAGAGGGCACAGGAAGTCCTTATGCACAAAAAGTTATTGCACATGGCACATGACCCGAAAACTAGACCAGCATTTGAAGCCCGCCTTATTCAGGTATAAAAGAAGTTTGTGATTTGCAGCCTATTGAACCTTTTTCTCTAACAACTAGAAGTTGCAAGTTGCACCGCCACATTATCTTTCCTTCCTACATTAAATTTAATGGAAATATGGAAGTTGAAAGTTCTACTGTCTTATTGGAATTCAGCCTTTGTGGTACTGTAATTTGTCTTGATTTGCTGATAGGATGGTTGCATATTAATTGTGTACCTGCTTGCATTTTGACCAAAAATAGAATGCTAAGCTACTAACAAAATAAGTTATATACGGAGTATTGTCTTTCGCTATTTCATTTCATTTTCTACGACCTCCAATATCGCTCAGCTAATGTCTCATCAGTCCTGAGTGGTCGAAAGTTAGCTCGGGGATTATTGTGAGCCACACTTGTTATCCATAAGTAACCAGGTTTACCTTCTACCCGGTTAAATGTGGCCTGAAAGCAATAGAGCTGCTAAATAAAAAAAGCCAGAGTCTCTTAATTTTTCAGGTTTTCTATAATTCAGCCCAACGAACTTGTATTCAACACATTTTGTCTTCCCTTCTTTCTTGTCAAGTAGGAAGGATGATAAGAGATGAGATGTCAACCAAAATATAGTAATATAATAATGTAATATAGAGTTAGGATCAAATAAGAAGAAAAGTTAAAATAAGAATGATAAGAAGAAACCACAACCACTCATTTCAGATGCACCTACAAAAATAGATGCATCTCCCCTTAAATTTCTCCCTCCTATTTGAAATGTGTGGCTAGAAATTCTTCTTATTCTTCTTATTTTAGTTTTTCTTCTTACTGGATCCCTTCCCATGTAATATATCTATCTAGTTTTGTTCTAGAATCTTATTTAACCAAAAGATAAACACATAGACGCGCATATATGGATTAAAGAGAATGGTATTTTTCTATAGTTACATGTAAAAAAGTACAAAGCCTAAGTTCTAGTAGGAAGCTCCATCTGATCCAGATTGTTTATCTGTTGATTGAGTTGGTTAATATACTCTGGACTGTTGGTGCCCTATGTTTCTCAAACAGAATTTCAGAAACTTAAATCATAGTAATTGATTATGATAATATATACATCTTTACAAATCCAAGTGAAATTTGCATGTCAATAATCGTGCAGCTTCAGCCTAGTGTTGAGGAAAATGGTGTTGACTCTACTTCAAGCTATACAAGGTTGAAAGATGCTCAAATTTCTATCCATCCAGGCAGGCAGAGGCATGATTTTTAATAATAGATACATAGATCTTGCTTTTGACCCATAAAACTACTTACTGACTACTTTTTCTTGTGGTTTTCAGCACTCATCCACCACCTGCATTTGGGTTGCCATCAAATCTTGAATTTGCTATTGAGGACAGTAAATCAGATTTGCAAGGTGGAAATGGAGCTATGAGTGCCAACCCGTCTCGGTAATATTTCTGAAAGGTTTGATTCTATTTGAACCTTATATTTGTATGTATCGTTTAATATATATTCAGTTCTTTCTCCTCCTAAGCAATTACAGTGTTCCTGTACTTTGAACTGGAGTCCTATCAGCAGTATTGTCAGATTTAAGGCATTTTAAGAAACGAATTGTTCCACATGTGAGCTGGAGAATCATAGATTACCTTAAAATTTTTTGATATTGTGCCCCGTAAATGAACTTACATATGCTAAATGGCTCGTAAAGTTCAAAATATGTATGAGGATGGAGCCTTGTGTCGATCTACATAAGATGTACCTAATAGCAAGTCAATGAGTATACCATGGTTAGCCAGAGTGCATATTGCATACCCTGAACAAGCACATCCAATGCAGTCAATGACTAAAAAAGAATAAAGAGATATTTCAAAGAGCAATATAATGCACATTCATATTCATATGGAGAAGTGCCTGTCACATTCCGTTCTTTCTGCATTTCTATCTAATTCGGCTCACTGAATGTTTGGCATATGATATAAGCAGATTAGTATCTTTATAACTAAGCATATCAGATGTTATTGCATCTAGTCTTTTTGCTGTTAATGATTTTGAGTTTTGATTACTAAAAGTCCATAATACGTTTGTTTATTTGGTGTTTTGCTCTACCTTTGGTATGTATTGTTGATATCTGGTACATAGTTTAATCTTATGCTGTAACAAGACTTCTAAATTCTGCAGGCCCTTGCACGAAATTACGATCTCAACAAGTGATAAGCCTAAACTCCTGTGTAAGGTAATTAAAGTTCAGGGTTATACTTACCACTTTGTATATGCTTGTAGACTTCTCTCGTTTAACACTTCAACTAATATGCCTATGAAAATACAGGATTTTATTATATTACATGGTTTGGAAATACAATAAACTTTCTTTGTGTTTTGAATTAGTTGACCTCGCTGCTCTCTGAGATTGGCTTGAATATTCAAGAAGCTCATGCCTTTTCGACATCCGATGGCTACTCGTTGGATGTCTTTGTAGTTAATGGTTGGCCTTATGAGGTAATTCACGATATTTTTTACTAGCATGTATTAAAAATTGTACAATACTGCATACCTGTCATTTAATTTGTATTAGTTGTGGATGCTTGAATGAAAAAAAGTATGTTCCAAAATTTTGTCATAATTCTACAAGTCTTCTTTTTTTGGTCTATACTAACTTTCTCTATATGATTGTAGGAGACTGAGAAACTCAGAAATGTGCTGGCCATAGAAATACCGAGGGTAGAGGTAGTCAATTTGCTACCTTTAGGCACAACCGCACAACTGCATATTTTTGCTTAGATGAGGCACATCCAGTCTATATACATATGAATGGGTTGGTTTGATATCAAATGGGTCAATTTAAATATTCACCTAAAAGAGGAAGAAGAAAATGGGTGGAACTGGTCAAATACGTTGAAAGTCGCCCAAAATCTATTCCTGAGACAACATCCTAAATGTCTTACCCAAAGAGTCAGAATATTTTTGCAATGACATTGTTCAAGTAATTATAATCAGTACATGAATTATCTATGGAAGAAATGGACAAAACGCGTTTACATGTCATCCCGGCAATCTGACCTGAGCGTTTTGACCCGTACCTAAAGTTACACCCATCTTGCAACCTTTGGTTTTGTGACATTTAATTTTTCTTATATGTTGAAACACTCTGCAGGAGATACCTTGGTCACAAGATTCACAACCTTTGCCTTCTAAGGAGTTGGAAAAAAAGAATTTCCAAGCAATCGTTCCATTATCTGTCTCTGTGGTTGATGTTTGGGAAATTGATGTAAAGCTGTTGAAGTTTGAATACAGAATTTGTGGTGGATCATATGGTGACTTGTAAGTTCTAACTGTTTATCGATTATACAGTGGTCATATACAATGGTCATATACAATGGGTCGATTTGGATTATGTTGTATCTATATAGGATTAAATGGATTAAATGACAAGATTTGACTATATAGAATCGGGTGGAGCGGGTCAAATGGGGTGACACCGTGACAGTCAATAAAAGTGTATTTAAAATGCATTAAACCTTCCAAATGGCTTCCTTAAAAAGTTTAACGTGATGAATTAAAACATAGTTCTTTCATCATATTTAACACCAGTATTACTTAAATAACAAAAAAGATAAGAAGTGTGAGTGGCACTAATTCGTTTCACCCACCTGTATTAGTGGTCTGTCACTGTATCTCTAATATTTCCTCTTCTTTTACAGGTATAAAGGTACGTTTTGTACTCAGGATGTGGCTATCAAAGCTCTCAAGGACGAGTATTTGAATGAAAATGTGCAGCGAGAATTCGCTCAAGAAGTCTACATAATGAGGTTTGTTGCATAAATTTAACATAATACGTGGATCACATACTCTTCTAGGCTGTATTAGCAATATAATTTGCCTAAAAACAAAGAATTATATGAATATCATTGAATGGGTCCATTGTTTCTATGAAATCTGACTTTCTTCAACTAACAGGAAAGTGCGGCATAAGAACGTTGTGCAATTTATAGGTGCTTGTACTAGACCTCCAAATCTTTGTATCGTGACCGGTAATTCTAGAAGTTCCTTTTTATCTTGAAAGTATAGTACACTCTTTTAAAGTATGTTTCACTGGTTCTTTAATCTAAGACATTCTTTTGGTTTATAGAATTTATGGCAGGTGGTAGTGTGTATGACTTCCTACATAACCAAAAAGGTCATTTCGATGTCCCCACCATACTCAAAATAGGAATTCACGTTTCGAAAGGAATGAACTATTTGCATGAGAACAATATAATTCATAGGGATCTTAAGAGCGCCAACCTTTTGATGGATGAAAATGGAGTAAGCAATCTAAATTCTTCTAAATAGCTCTATGTCCTTGTTATTGTAATCCAATTTTTTGCAACAACACTAGGGGCATAGGCACACGGGTCGATTTCAATTTGGTTATATTTTAATATGTGACAGATCAAATAACCAATACTTATAAAAAGGAAACTGGTCAAAAGTGGCCCAAATATATTTGTTAATGCATACAACCTACTAAATAGCTTTACTTAATCAGATTCAAATTAGAAATTTGGACTAGAACTGTCCAGGGTTAATCAAACTTAATCCGTTTTGACGTGTGCAAAAAGTACCCAGAGGTTCGTCTATACTAAAGATTCATTTTTAGAGGGATTTTTCAATCTAAAGAACTATTAAGAAATGATATAGGTTCAGTTAACGCATTTGAAAAAATACTCTAATTTTCTTAATGATTGGTTGTTGGAAGGTTATTGAACACAGACCTTGCAATCACAAGGCGGATGTCTTCAGCTTTGGCATTGTCCTATGGGAACTATTAACATGGAAGGTTTGATCTGATCATCCTCTAATTTCTCCTTTAATTAGTACTAAAGTGAAAATTTATCAGTTAAAAAACAAAGGTTTAATAAACTTTCTTTCTTACTGGTTAACATGGCAGCTTCCTTACGCCAACTTGACTCCACTTCAGGCAGCGATAGGTGTTGTCCAAAAGGTATAGTTTCATAATTTATGTTTCGGTTCGGGACATTAAAATTTGAAATTAAAGGTTGTTAATTATCACAAAATGTCAACTTAAATTCTTAGGGTCTAAGGCCACCAATTCCGAAGCACACTCATCCAGATATTGTGAGTCTACTTGAACAATGTTGGCAGCAAGACCCGTCTTTGAGGCCAGAATTTTCCGAGATAATAAAAATCTTGCTGAACTTGTCTAATATGGTAAATATCATCTCAATACAAATTTTCCTTTGCGTTTCAAGAAACCCCCATAGCACTCTTAATACGAATGACACCTCCCGCCATAGAGAATAGATCTAAAGTCTGGGTTAGAGGTGTCTATATCGACTCATTCAGTAATGAATTGGTTGGTTTTGGATGGTGTTTAATCTCCAAGGGGTTTTGCCGACTACCCAACTTGCCAGATTTGTAAAATATCATTCTTCATGTCTTATTTCTTCTATTATAGATACTAGAAGAAAAACGATCTATCAAGAGAAGAAATAGCTTGGAAGGTGCATCTCGACCAGATGATGTGTGATTGACCCTATTCAACATCTCACTTGAATAACACGTAAGTTTCCAGAGTAACATGTAGGTAATTTCTTGCTCTTTGCGAACCAAGATCTGTTGTTATTAAGAATTTAGCATGTTAATTGTACATTCGATCATTTCTGGTAAGATATCTGAATGGTCCTGGAAAATGTAACATCAAAAGTATAGGTATTCGACCTAACAACAAATTCCAGTTGTTCTTGAGGGAATTTTTACCGATCTTTGTAAAAGTTGCTAGTCTGATGTATAAATCATAAGAAGCAACACGAACAGAATTTTGTATTTATAAATGTATTATATTGATGGTAAAGGTGATTGTTGGAAGATATTTAAATGTTTTTTTTTTTTTTTTTTTTTTTTTTTTTTTTTTTTTTTAAATTTGAATAGAATTTATAAAAATAAGCCCAAGGGTCATTTTCTCTTAAAAATCTTAGGTTATTTATTTTTATACTAAGAACTGACTATGTTTTTTCAAGGATGATAAACTTGAAAGTTCTCAAAGTTTCAAAATGTTTCCAGTGATTCATCGAACTAATTGTAGTCAAAAGGGCTGCTAGGTTAGGGTCTGAACGACACATGTTGCATTTGACAAGTATGATAAGTTAGGTTTGCAAAATGCTTAATTTTATGATTAGTTACTGTTGACCTGTTATTATCTTTTCATATTCAAGTATTTTAAACAAAGTATCGTTAACGTCCCTCCTCCTTAATAGAAATTGCATTCGAGATGAGTAAGGATTAATTGCCAACTTGAGATGTGGTTAACTGATAAGCTTGATATGAGGGTTTGAACTTGAGACTTTTAGGTGTTAGTATCCGTTTTGTTATCAACTCGATCACCCCTTCATTTAATTGCGAAGGATAAAGCCGATCTGAATAATCCCTTCAAATTACTTTTTATCAATGAAAGGTCGAGGGAAGTGGTTTTTTGAACTCAGAACTTATGTACCAAACTTACAGTTATAAAAATCCACTTCCCTCGACCTTTGGGAAGTGGATGCTTGAAGAGTGCCGTGGTGCTGGTTCTTGGCCCCATCTTCCTCCACCGGCAGCTTTCATGAGTGGTAACGAAGTATGCCACCAATCCCATCAAAACCTCTACAAAACTGTGAACTGTGACAAACTCAAGCGTGCATCCAAATTTCTTGTACTCCTCAGCAAACCACTCGAGCAATGGTGTCTTCTCTAGAACTTCTAGCTCAACATTGGTCCCTGAGTCCTGGAAGTTGTCGGTATTAGAGTGTTGATAATCATATAGATTGCTTGGATAATTCTTGAATCGTTATAATCCGCTTTCCTGCTACAATATTTTTACCCTATTGATTGTCTTGGGCCTTCGGTTACAAGAAAGTTATATAAGGATAAGACAACAATGAACTAACACTCAAATTCTAGGCAAAAGAAAGAGAGCAAAACATAAAAATTTTGTTGTATTTGTTGTTGATATGAATATGTTCATATGAAAGACCAAAATATGCTTATATAATAAAGTTCATGGTGGTTGTACAGAAAATTGTGACTCTTGATGAAAAGCCACACCTTTTCATGGATAGTCACACTCCTTTGATGAAGAGTTGTAGAGAAAATAACCACTATACATAGTGCTGGAAATCATAGTAACTTATACGAGTGTGCACTTAGCATCACCTAACGTGTATTATGGTTTAACATGAAATCTCTTTGGTCTCGGGTAAATCACAATTACAACCTTGGACTTTCTCTAGATTTTAGCCAAAAAGGTATCTAAGCTTGTGTAGGGAGTTACAACCTTGTCAAGAACCAACAAGTCCATTCAGACTAACATAATGGATTTCTTTTAGCAGACCATAACTATTTGGATGGAGCTGAGGTTTCATTTATACCGTGCAATCGTGGATACCTTCGTCACATGCGCTCAGCCTTGAGGTACACTATGTTGCGAGATTTGCTTTTGTTTTACCTGTGAAGTGTTAAGTTAATTTGACATAACAATAATTACCTCCATCAAATAGTTCCTATCACAGTCATAGCAATCTATTTTCAAACCCAGAGAAACATAACAAAATTGAATTCATAAATCAAATTAACATGAACACAAAGAAGTATATTACACAAACACAAATCCATAGTCCATAAATTATTATAAAACACTAGAAAATGATATAAAGAAACCAACATCTTTATCACCAAAATACCCCTAATCCGAAAATCAGTATCAGCATCAACATAACTGTTCCAAACATAGTCAGTACTCCATGTTAACCTTCAACAGTTAATTTTGGACATCATTTCTGCTACTATCGATTGTCACACCAGATGACTCCAAAGAATTGTTATCTACAACAACCCCATCGAGCTGACTCGGTATTCCATTTGTTACAGGCCCGACAATTCCATTATACGCGTTTGCTGGACAAATTGGCATAAGCTGGCATCGTTCTAGTAAGCTGGATAAACTGGCATCGGCAATGGGCCCCATGGGATCCTAGGTGAAACTGAACCCAACCCATAGCCACCCGTAAACATGCCGTAAGGATAACGAGTGTATCCTGGGATTGGCGCATAGCTTGGAAGAACATCGTACCTGGGACTATGTGAGTCTTGTTTATGAATCCGAACCCCCGTGGACGATGGGTCACGTTTACATGCATCACGATGACATCAGTGATTCGACCGAATTTTTCAAATTAGAATTTGTTTTTCTCTTTTTCGTTCATCAATGTTATGGTGATTCATATTAATTTAGTTTTTTACTCTTGAAATGTTTTTATTACTCTTGCAACCACCTTCTCGCACATGCTCTTTGACAATCACACCATGATTTGCCTCTATGCCATGCCAAACAATGAGCTCGAAAGAAGTTACATTCTTAAAATTTGACTTAGTTATCGATAACGTCATGTCCGTTACTCAAAATACTTCCCTTATTCTTTAATCTTATCTACAAGAAATAATTTGCTCACGGTGTATTTCAATTGTATGGGTTCAAGTCCTGCTTAAGACATGTCAGATAAATTTGTGGTGTAAATGTTGTGAGATAGTTAAAATTGCCGTTCTAAGAAAAAAAATTGAAACGTTTGGACAAAAAGTAGTTCACTGATCAACCCGATCCGTGTTGACCCATTCTAAAAGTCACCCGTTTGACTTGTTGTCCCATAAAAATCTTAACATTTCTTACCCAGTTTGAACGAAAGAAAAAATGTTTACATGTATTATTGGATAACTAACTACTACCGTCTCCTAACATAAGTATGGGATAACGTAACCAGAATCCTTGTATTATGAGTTTGGTATCCACTCGATATAATCACTTTTATACGCAGATTCTTTAGCATACTAAAAGTTAATACACACGCACGCATCCTTTTCTTCATCTCGTTGTATAACCAGAAGCCTTGTATTATGAGTTTGGTATCCACTCGATATTATCACTTTTATACGCAGATTCTTTAGCATACTAAAAGTTAATACACACACACGCATCCTTTTCTTCATCTCGTTGTATAACCAGAAGCCTTGTATTATGAGTTTGGTATCCACTCGATATAATCACTTTTATACGCAGATTCTTTAGCATACTAAAAGTTAATACACACACACGCATCCTTTTCTTCATCTCATTGTATAACCAGAAGCCTTGTATTATGAGTTTGGTATCCACTCAGTATAATCACTTTTATACGCAGATTCTTTAGCATACTGAAAGTTAACACACACACGCATCCTTTTGTTCATCTCATTGTTAATCAATCACAAGACATTTATCCACAGATTAGTTTTGTTCATCTAATTGATTAGAATTTGGTCCTTCGACTATTCATTGTGTCGTTGGTGCTTAAACACAAGAAAATTATTCATGGCTGATCCCATTATTTCCGCCCTTGTGAAGGATTTGGTAGAGAGATTAACTTCTGCAGCAATCCAAGAGTATGGTTTGCTTAGGGGAGTTAAAAATGATCTTTCAGCTCTCGAGAATACTTTTAAACAGATTCAAGGTGTGCTTTATGATGCTGAGATGAAGCAAACGACGCAAAAAGATGTGGAAGAATGGCTCAGGACTCTCAAATCTGCCTCTCTGGAGGCGGAAAACGTGCTCTACGAGGCCAAAACTGAAGCTATGATACAAAGGGTACACGGGGAAATGGGCAAGAAATACAAAATAAGAGCCTTCTTTTCATCCCGCTATAATCCGCTTATGGCGAGATTTAGGATTGCTCACAAAGTTAAGAACATACGGAAAAAATTGGAAGACATTGATGCTAATAGCTCCAAGTTTAAACTGACTTCCAATACCACAAGGGAAGATGGCACGCGAATTGCTGGTGAGATTTCATACAGGGAAACTAGCTCACTTGTAAACTTGTCCAAGATCTATGGAAGGGATGAAGAGAAGAAGATGATCGTTGATAAGATTTGTAACCAAGATATAGGCATCATACATGACGATAATGATGTTGGGGTATATGCTATATGGGGCATGGGTGGCATCGGAAAAACCACACTAGCTCAATATGTTTACAACCATGAAGCGGTGAAGACACATTTCGAGTTAAAGTGTTGGGTGTACGTCTCTGCTGTGTTTGACGTCAAACAAATAATTAAGGCTATATGTGGCTCAGAAGATTCGAGGTTGGATGCGATGCAAGTATGCCTTCAAAACAAGTTACGAGGTAAGAAATTTTTTATCGTCATGGATGACGTATGGATCGAAAACAAGGACATAGAAAAGTGGCACGAGTTATGTAAAGCATTAATTTGCGGAGCAATAGGCAGCACCGTTACGGTAACGACAGGAAGCAAGATACTGCCCTACTGATGGCTAAGACTCCTGAGTTGCTGCACAATGTGGCAGTTTTATCAAAAGAGGAGTCATGGTCGCTATTCAAGATGCTTGCGTTTCCAGGTGGAGGAGATGAGGGGGAAAACGTATGTGATGGGGTAACCCATGATATGAAACTATTATTTAGCAAATGTTGGACTAATATTATCAATTGGTTGTAAACATTAGTTGGTTAACAATTAAATCCTCAAAGGTAAAATTATATCAGTTGGCTATACGAAGCATATTCAGTATATGTTATATATTCCATGTTCTAGAAGCACATGTGCATGGATAAGATGATTCCTTCAAGTTGTAGAGATCTTGTTCGACTTGTGCATGGATAAAATGATATCTCGAGTTACAGAGATCTTATTCGATTTTGATATGAATAGATTTGATTCCTTTACAAATTGCATCCTATAAATAGGAAGCATATGAAACGCTTAAAACACACATCTCATCTCCGCTCTCTCTATCTACACTACATCACTTCTTCTACTAAATCTTCTCCATGTTGCTATGAAAACACGAGCATGAGTAAAGGGAAGGTATCCCATATAACTTTCCTTCCCTCAAACAAAGTCATTCAATCCCAACTCGAAAATGTGGCGTAAAACTACATATGTAATATGAAGTTACCTGAGGGGAATCGCCACCCGAGAATATAAAAACCCTTTTGCATCCTTCGACGTAATATCGTTAGAAACATATAACATTTCATACGACACACCAATTCCTCTCTACTTTTCTTATAGCTTAACACTCTCATAAGAGTATCTAAGCATTCTTATCATCAATATTATCTAAGCATTCTTATGCATATATAGCAATATGATCAATACTGACTTGATCGTCGGAGGGGGTTCCCCCGGGCTCAGCCCGGGGTCCTCTCTAACGGTCTTTCTTTGTCTTTTCAACACTGTTACCGAAGACCCAAAAGTCAAGGTCAAAGCGAGTCAGACGGCCAGATCATCACCTTGACGACCATGCGGATTTTGGTAGCATCATTTGGCGCCATCCGTGGGACCCGAGCGAAACACTTGCCTCGTGTGCTCATCTTGTATTGTCACTAAACTCTATATGGCCGACTATCGTCTTGAATCAACTCATATATTCAAGTAAGTAGACATCATCTTATCTGATAAGGTAACCAATGTCTATTAAAAGTCACTCAAATAAAATATTAAAAATGTGAAATATAGTCAATAAGCCATTGATCACACGTTGTGACTATTATTGAAACTCAAGTCCACAGCTGATCGATATTCACAAACAGAAACAATAAAAACTGGAACACAATATTTCTTAGAATAAGCTCTCCAATTAATCAGAAAAGTATTTGCTTACAAAAACTGATATTGAATACGTACAATGACAAACCACATCTCGGTTTGTATATATAGGTATTAGAATTTGCTTTCTAATCCTACTACAATTCTAACTAAACAAAATAGTCCTTAACAAACAAGAAGTCCTAGTTAGAATAGAATTGTAAACGTCCATATGCTTGGAATTTCTTTTGTCTTCCCACAAGCTCGGTCAGACATTAGACCAACATTCACCCCCCTAATCTCTGACTCGAGATAGGGAGATCTTCAACTCCGAGTAACTCTTGCATTTCCTTGAACTTAATCCTTGCGAGAGCTTTCGTCAGAATATCAGCACGTTGCAAATCACCTCTTACAAACTTAACTTGTACTTGGTCTCTTTCAACACATTCTCGGATAAAATGATAACGTGTGTTTATATGCTTGCTTCTCCCGTGAAAGACTGGATTT
Source organism: Chrysanthemum seticuspe (assembly GCA_019973895.1). Classification (NCBI taxonomy): domain Eukaryota; kingdom Viridiplantae; phylum Streptophyta; class Magnoliopsida; order Asterales; family Asteraceae; genus Chrysanthemum; species Chrysanthemum seticuspe. The sequence goes on along the minus strand of BPTQ01000004.1, from coordinate 32,938,768 downwards.
TTCATAAGTGCAATAGCCGATTTGTTGTCAACAAATAAGACCACCACTCTTTCTTCCATTCCGGTTATTTCACTCAACAATCCACGTAACCATATCCCTTGACACGCGGCTGAGGTTGCAGCCATGAACTCGGCTTCACAAGACGATAGAGCCATCGTGTTTTGCTTTTGTGAGCACCAAGTGATAGGTGATTTCCCTAGATAAAATACGTGCCCAGTTGTGCTTCGACCATCATCTTGGTCCATAGCATAACTACTATCACTAAACCCCACTAACTCCTTGGTCTTCTCTTGGTTGTATCGTATTCCAAAATTCAAACTACCTTGGATATACCTTAGTATTTGTTTCACAGCTGCCATATGTGATTCTTTTGGTTCTTGCATGTAACGACTAACCAAACCAACCGAATAAGATAAATCAGGTCGAGTGTGTAGTAAATACCTTAGACATCCAACTCGTCGTCTATACAAAGTTGCATCAACTGGTTTTCCTTCCTTGTCCATGCTTAACTTCATTCCAGGTTCTAATGGACATTGAGTAGAATTCGCTTCATGCATCCCAGCATCTTTCAAGATCTTCTTTGCATAGCTTTCTTGACTTATTGAGATACTCGAATCCTCTTGCTTTACTTCAATGCCAAGATAATAGCTCAATTTTCCCAAATCACTCTGCCGGAGATATTCTCATTCAACTCTGAAAAGTATTCTCGGATCCCCGTCATGTGATTACTTGCTCCATTATCCAAATACCAAGTGTCTTCCTCGTTTGGCTTAGTATTCAATTGGTTTGGGATAATCTTTTCTTCATTCAAGAAAACTACTTCTTGAACTCTTTTCATCATGAAAAGTGTCGGGTCATCATCATCCTCCGTTTTCAAAAGGTTTGCTTCATGCTTTTTCTTTTGTACACTTCGTTCGGGACAATTAGAAGCAAAGTGGCCATATTCATCACACCTAAAGCATTGAATCTTTGAAAGGTCTCGACTTTTGTTCTTCTTTTGATCCGTCTTGCTCCCGGAGTTGTTTTGGTTTCCACGGTTGTGGTTATTAGCTTGACCACTACCACGAGATTTGTTTTGAGAAGAAAAGTTTTGACCTTTACCGTTGCCATTAGAGGAATTCCTTCCTCGACCTTTCTTATCATACTTTTCAGCCCTTCCGAACATCAACTTGCCTTGATCTTCAGAAGTGGTGTCAACACCCTTCATTCTTCCTTCAAAAGCTTTCAACCTTCCAATTGCTTCTTGAAAAGACATAGTATTCAAGTCAGCAAATTGTTCTATTGAGGCAACAATTGCAACATACCTATCCGGAACGGATGCAAGTAGCTTCTTAACAAGTTTCTTGTCTTCATAAATTGTTCCCAAGCTATTGACTTCAGTTACAATTTTGCCCAACCTAGCCGCAAAGTCATCGATTGATTCGTTGACTTTCATCTTTAAAGACTCGAATTCCGTCTCCAAGGTTTGCAACCTTGCATCTTGAACCCGATCAACACCCACATACCTGGTCTTCAAAGCTCCCCAGATTTCTTTGGCTGTGTTGAATTGTGAAACTTGAAAGACAAGTTCTTCTGGAATCGCCTGGAAGAGTAACGCCACTGCCATGTGATCTTGCTTATCAACAACTTGTGTTCCTTCCCCTGGTTCCAATGCATCTAGTATTCCATGGACTCGGAATACCGCTTTAACTCTTATTGCCCATATGTTATAGTTCGTGCTTGTTAACATTGGACATTGAAGAGCCGTTTTAGAATGTTCAATAGGTGGTTGACTCGACTCGCCTTGCACCATCCTTCTTGAACGCCTTTTGTAAGTTACCGGTGTAGTTGGATTATCTTCCAGCCCTAGAACACGCTTGTTTTACTTCTTGCCTAAGTAAACCAAGTTAAAGTTTGAAACTTTATCGACTTCTTGGAAACCCTTTAGTCGTCTTGACTGTCTTGGAAAACCTTTTAGTCTTTGGTGATCGACTAAGCTTGGAACCCTTTAGACTTCAATGATCGACTAAGCTTGGAACCCTCTAGTCGACTTCTTGGACACCTGCTGTGATCGACCCACTGCTTGTAACCTTTGGTGATCGACCTGCTTGAAACCTTTAGAGATCGACCTGCTTGTAACCTGTAGAGATCGACCTGTTTGAAACCTGTAGAGATCGACCTGCTTGAAACCTGTAGAGATCGACCTGCTTGAAACCTCCTGTGATCGACCTGCTCTTGAAACCTTGCTCTAGATACCAATTCAAGTCCACAGCTGATCGATATTCACAAACAGAAACAATAAAAACTGGAACACAATATTTCTTAGAATAAGCTCTCCAATTAATGAGAAAAGTATTTGCTTACAAAAACTGATATTGAATACGTACAATGACAAACCACAGCTCGGTTTGTATATATAGGTATTAGAATTTGCTTTCTAATCCTACTACAATTCTAACTAAACAAAATAGTCCTTAACAAACAAGAAGTCCTAGTTAGAATAGAATTGTAAACGTCCATATGCTTGGAATTTCTTTTGTCTTCCCACAAGCTCGGTCAGACATTAGACCAACAGAAACAAATGCTATAGTTATTACTTATTAGAACTATAGAGAAAAGAAAAGCAGAAAAAAATGGCCGGTTCTGATCATATCATTAAAAGTTATGATCGCTGAGGCTATTTTAGATCAGTAGCATCCAAACACTATTATTATTTTAAACCATTAATTGGCGTCCCATTTTAAAACATCAGATGCTTTGTCAAAGCAACAAATACGTACTATTATATTACCAATTTTCACATATTCAGATGCTTATTGACATGAGTAGAGGTTCATCGATCAAAGGTAAATAACATCTTTCAGAGCCAGTTAGATTAAATGGTAAAAGCTATAATGTATCATGACATGATTAATTAATCTCACCCATAACTACTGATTGATTCTCATAGAAAAATGATTTTTTTTGTGTTATGGACCTTTGTTACAACCTCCTTTCAAATTGTTTTCTCATAACTAGTTAACAGCAGCTTTTAAAAATATGTGCACTTTATGATAGGACCCGGATGAAATAGTTATCAATCTATAGAAATTATATAGAGTTTGGCTAGCCCTATCTCATCACTAATTGGCATTAGTCATTATAAATGGGGGCTTTGATCACATGATTTCTTACAGCCACTCAAGTCCGGTACCAAGACCAATTGGAAATTTTATTCAACCAAGTAGAGTTCCAACTCAAAACCGATTGACAAGAAAAAGTTTTTATGCACAAGACTACAAAGATCATATAACATGATGTGTTATAAAGTTCAGTAAATTCTAGTATGATGGGTTCTCATGTATATATGTGAACTCTTTATAACCACTCCAATACAGTAAAAAAGCAAGAAATCAAAGCCGTTTGATTAAGTCACTTCTGTTTTGAATATTACTAACATCTATAAATATTATCTCTTATGCTATAGCCTTTTCTAATCTGAATTTAACCAACCTCTGTGAGGATCCATAATGACTAGTGGCAGTAACATGAATATATCATGTACGTATCCGCAAAGGTGCAATAAGTTGATTATCAGAAGGTTGCACCATACATGATACTTCCTTATATAACAGCAAGGCAGAGGTACAACCTGTAAGTCTCATATTTAATTCTGAATTGTTTACAATTGTGTACAACTGTACAAGCATGTTTGTGCAAGGTAAAAAAGATGTAATCTCACAAGGCATCGCTAGACATCGGCACACCAAGATTGTGCAAACTGATCCGCTTAATGAAGCATGTGTCATAGTCGCACTAAGCTGAATATTTGGCATGACCGTTGAATTGGACACGGGTGAACAACCCGTATAGTTGCATATATAAGGGTATGGCCCAGGTCACATAAGTTGCCGTTTATTAGTACAACCACTCGACTACGTGGTGAAAGCCAATATGAATCCAGTTTATAGGCGTGACTCTCCCGTGAAATTAATTAGTCCCAGAAGTAAGCAAAGTCTTCTCTCAGTTTATAATAAGATAGGCTTCCGTGCCCTCTTTTTGATCCACACTCGACACCCAACTAAAGTCAGCTATCAGAAAACTGATGTGAGAATTCAGGGGATGAGCATTAGTATCAACCACAAGGATGGTGTCGCTACGCCCCTCACCCGCCTTTTTTAAATAGAGGCGTCGATATGGAAGAGGAAAACTTGTTATTTATGGAGCCACACCCACCATTGGTGGAAAACATTTCAACAAGTTACAATAAAGTACCAATCTCATTTTTAAGGTCTTCAAAATTATGAGACAATCACTTTATTCCTACAAATAGATCTAATCTAACGAATAGACTTAATAAGTGCATCTAACAGCTCTCTTGATTATGAATTTAATGTATGTTATATAGAAACACATTTAGTGTTACAAATATATGATTACCCATGAGCCCATGACTATCAACTAGAATGGTCTCTTGACATGGTTAAAAGAAGGATGAAGGGAGCAAGGATAAAAGGTAACATTTATGCATCATTTCATTATATGTATACTAATCTCATAAGCCTATATGATTGAAAGCACGATCACTATACAAATACGACGGGAGGATTACACAAACATAGCGTGGCAAAATATTTGTCAGGTTGGGAAAGAAGACATGGGAAAATATGATATAAGGATCCTGGTGATGGTGTTGTGTTACGCTAGCTAGGATTGAGAGTAGTATATCATATGGTGGTAGATAATTAAATGGATGAAATGACAAAATTGCATTTGGTTGCAAAGGTAATAATACTTTTAATGCGTTTATATTTGATATTGCTTGTTTGCTTGCATATCTTGTATATATAACTGATCTAACAAGAAAAGGCAAGAAGCTTATGTGTCTTCTATAGGAAAGAGCTACAGAATGATGCATCGAAGTAGAGAGCGAATAAAACACGCAACACTGCAAGGCCTTTTCAAAGATGTGAGACCATATCATGCAAAAGCGGAACAACCGCTCTAAAGTCGTGAAACTCCATCACGCAAAAGTGGCATGACCACTCCCATGATTATCTCCCGACATCAAAGGGATGAAAAGCTTTAAGTAGCTAATCGCGAGCTTAATATAAAGTTAAGTGAAAAGATCCGGACCAATATCCCGCCATTAAAGGGATAAAAAGCTATAAATAGCTTATACACAAAGTGGCAAGTCCACTCCAATGATACTAATCCCGCCATTAAAAGGGATAATAAAAAGCTACAATAGCAACATGTACGTACATAGAAAAGTATCAAAAATCATCCCGCCATTAAAAGGGATAATAAGCTATATTGCTTACAAAGACGCGAAACCTATCGTGCAAAGTGGCGCGTCCACAACAAAGACGCGAAACCTCATCGCGCGAAAGTGACATAGTTACTTCAATAAAAACCTCCCAACGTTGAAGGGATAAAAAGATAAAAATAGCGAAGTACACCGAGTTTAATATATAGCAATGCGAAAAGGTCTAGACCATGACATCATCCTCCCATTAAAGGGATACAAAGCTATAACTAGCTAAATTTGAAAGTGGCATATATAGCTGCTCTAAAGACACGAAAACACCGCACAAAGCGGAACGGTCTCTCTAAAGACGCAAAATATCATTGTGCAAAGTTCAAACACCGACATCCTAATATTAAAGGGAAGTTATTTAATATGATAACATGTAAATGATCCAACAACAATCTTACGAATAGATTGCTAGCCACCTCTTGAGAATAAAAATCATACATATTAGTCCATACATGTTAAAAATATTCAACATTTATGAACTAAGGGGGCTTGATGGGGTAACCCATGATATGAAACTATTATTTAGCAAATGTTGGACTAATATTATCAATTGGTTGTAAACATTAGTTGGTTAACAATTAAATCCTCAAAGGTAAAATTATATCAGTTGGCTATACGAAGCATATTCAGTATATGTTATATATTCCATGTTCTAGAAGCACATGTGCATGGATAAGATGATTCCTTCAAGTTGTAGAGATCTTGTTCGACTTGTGCATGGATAAAATGATATCTCGAGTTACAGAGATCTTATTCGATTTTGATATGAATAGATTTGATTCCTTTACAAATTGCATCCTATAAATAGGAAGCATATGAAACGCTTAAAACACACATCTCATCTCCGCTCTCTCTATCTACTAAATCTTCTCCATGTTGCTATGAAAACAGGAGCATGAGTAAAGGGAAGGTATCCCATATAACTTTCCTTCCCTCAAACAAAGTCATTCAATCCCAACTCGAAAATGTGGCGTAAAACTACATATGTAATATGAAGTTACCTGAGGGGAATCGCCACCCGAGAATATAAAAACCCTTTTGCATCCTTCGACGTAATATCGTTAGAAACATATAACATTTCATACGACACACCAATTCCTCTCTACTTTTCTTATAGCTTAACACTCTCATAAGAGTATCTAAGCATTCTTATCATCAATATTATCTAAGCATTCTTATGCATATATAGCAATATGATCAATACTGACTTGATCGTCGGAGGGGGTTCCCCCGGGCTCGGCCCGGGGTCCTCTCTAACGGTCTTTCTTTGTCTTTTCAACACTGTTACCGAAGACCCAAAAGTCAAGGTCAAAGCGAGTCAGACGGCCAGATCATCACCTTGACGACCATGCGGATTTTGGTAGCATCAGTATGGGAGCTGGAGCCTGTAGGAAGGGAGATAGTTGAAAAATGCAAAGGTTTACCTCTAGCAGTGAAGACTTTGGGTAGCTTAATGTCGACAAAAAAAAGGGTGAATGAGTGGCATCTTGTAAACGAAAAGTTCATGTCGGAGATGCAAGATAATGGCATCTTAACTGCTTTGAGGTTAAGCTACGATGATTTGCCTCCACATATGAAGATATGTTTCGCTTATTGTTGTCTATTCTCAAAAGGGGAGGAAATGATTAAGGATACATTAATAGAGTTGTGGATGGCAAATGGATTTATTCCATCTCAAGAAGATGTAAGCTTGTATGTGCTTGGTGAGGAAATTTTTACTTGTTTGGTCCGGAGGTCGTTTTTCCAAGATGTCGTCGAGAAGAATCTATACATAGGCGAGACATACAAAATGCATGATTTAATGCATGATCTTGCGCAATATGAAATGAGACATGATTGTGCGTTTATAGGGCCGGGTAAGGAGTTGATAACCCTGGATGAGGTGCTTCATCTCAAATTATCATACCATGGTTTTCGTTTTTCAAAACAGGATCTAAAAAAGCTAAGACCAATACGATCAATGTTGGTCTTTGATTATGTTTCTAAAAGTAGCATTAGACAAATCTCCAGCCTTGTTTATCTAAGGGTGTTGTACTTGAACAAAATTTATAACTCGACGTTGCCCGAATCAATTTGCAAGCTAATACATTTGAGATACTTTAAAATATCAGTGTCAAAAATAGAAGTTCTACCAGAGTCGATTATAAATCTCCAAAACTTGCAAACACTGATTCTAGAAACATGTTACAATTTCCGTGAGTTGCCTAAAGGTTTGAGGTACATGAGGAATCTTCAACGTCTGCTTATTGGTTACGAAAATGCACTCCAACATATGCCTATTGGAATAAAAGAACTAACCAACCTTCGAAGGCTTTCACATTTTGCTGTAGGAAAAGATGATGGGGCCCGAATAGGTGAACTGGGAAATCTAAATCTTCTTGGGTGGGAGTTGAAGTTATCAGGACTTGAGTATGTTGGAGGTTTAGGAGATGCCAAAAGTGCCAATTTGAAAGACAAAACAAATCTTAAGTCTTTGACATTATATTGGTGGCCGAATTCAATAATTTGGTTGTGGAATAGATCAGAAACATTTAATTTAGAGGAGATTCTTGAGGGATTGGAACCAAATACGGGTCTCCAGGAGTTGACTATAGCTTATTACATGGGAACGGTTCTTTCTCCAAGTTGGCTGGTCAAATTAGTCAATTTGACTAGTATTGTATTGTTTAATCTTGAAAAGTGTGAACATATTCCACCACTTGGGAAATTACCCAGCCTCAAGATAATTGTATTGAGGAATATGTATTCTTTAAAGTGTTTCCATGATGACGACAACGCTACATAGAGGACGAGATTCTCTTTCCTAGTTTACAAGAGTTAGATATATGGGAGTGTAGGTCTTTGGTTTCTTTGCCTAGAAACTTCCCAAAACTCAGGTCCTTAGAAATAAGTTTTTGTAACAAATTACGTTCTCTACCAGATGAGATACAAAATTTCAAAGATCTCAATGAAATTAAAATTGCATATTGTGTAATTCTAAGTAGAAGGTGTAAAAACGAGATCGGAGAGGATTGGCCTAAAATTTCTCACATTCCATATCTCGACATTATAAGGTAACACACTTTATTTTTTATTTATTTATTTTATTTTATTTTTAAAAAAACTATGGTTGTTTATCTAAACATATCTATAATAGAAAAAGTATTTAGTTGTTGCTTTACTAGTTGAAAATGAATATAGTCAAAGTGCAGAAAATATGATCTTTTCAAGTATCAAGCATTCTTTATGATATCCACCATCACAGAATTTTTTCAAAAGATAATGTCATATCCAACATTACAATTGTTATTCATTATTTCTTAATAACAAAAATAATTCGTTCAACAATTATTCTAGTGCATTTGTTTGATTTGCTTGGTTAAATTTTATCTAATATATTATTTGGAGTTTGTTAGAAGCTAATATTCATTACATTTTGGTTTGTGTTTATATGTGAAGATAGTGACGATAATGAGGACGAGGACAAGGACAAGGATAGCGAAACACTACAGGGATGAGGACTAGAATTGAAGTTTGGTGTGATATGTGAAGATGGTGTTGCTTTATGGTTTTAAGTTGGTTTTGTTAGGTGAATTTTGTGGGTATATTAAACCCTCACGAGACAACACTCGTCTACTAGGGATCATCTAGGGGTTCAAAGGCTTGTTGCTATGCTAAATGCAACCGCGATTCCTGCGAAAGTGAGTTAGGACATGTACAATTTGTTTTTTTTTTTCCATTCTTTTCAGCTTGTGTTAATGACGTTTCTTTTCCATGTTTTTCAATTTGTGTATGTATGCATGATATGTAGTTGCTAGATGTTAAGTGTTCTGCTGTATAAGTCCTCTCTGTTAGTATAAAGTTTTATTGAGCCATCGAATTACAATAAACTACGGTTTTCTTAATGTTACCATATGTGGCTATGTGTATTACGAATATACCATAGGAAAATTAGTTGTAAGGTTTTCTTAATTAGAGTTGTTGTGTATATTGATCTTTTGATAAAATATGGAAAGTAAGTGGGGATTAGTGAACGTGTCTGCATTTTAATCGAAGTGGATCAAAGATGAAAAATGAGCAAGCTAATCGGATTCCTTGTTAGAGTAATTTTATTTTTCACTTCTGTTACAGTGTTGGACTGTGTTATCTTGGACAATTATCGGACCGTGTTATCTCGGACCATTGTCCCATCCTTTTGTCTAATGCTTGTGTCGATTTCGGACCTAAGCCTTTTAGGGTGTTCGACTCACGGCTTAGTAATGATGAATTCTGCACTTTGGTTAGTAGATCATGGAATTATTGGAAAGGTGGTGGTGTGGTCGATATACGTGCAGTGCTTGGTGTGTGGTGAGATAAAAAGAGAGAGATCATACTTGTTATTGAAAATTGGTATGTGGGATAAAAAGGCTCATAGGGGTCTGCTATCTCAAAATGAGATTGAATCCCATTGGGAAGTACTTGTTAAATATCATAGATTGGAGCATGTTAGCACTCGTAAGATTCGTCAAAAATGTTGTGTAAAATGGGCAGTTGAGGGGGACGAACACTTGCTATCCTCATGCTTCTTTAAACCAAAAATAGAAGGAAGAATAAAATTATGGGTATTGTCTAAAATGGTTTTTGGATTTCAGATCCATCTCAGCTCAAATGTATCATGTATGACCATTTATTGGATAGGTTCACTAAGCCTCGTGTACAAAGGCCTGTTTTTACAATGCTAGCTATTTCGTAATTTGGACCTAGCAGACTCGGAATTAAAAAAGTGGTGTGGGAGTGGGACTGTGCAGGTTCAGTGCCTACAAGCATGTCACTTTCACATTTAGTGGGTCAATCTTCTTATGGTTATTATGTGCCCCTCCCTTCTAAGTACCTTCTGTAATTTTAGCAACTTCTGAGTGAGTTTTACATGTGTATTTTCAATGCATACAGAAACGAACTCACACTGAAAACACCATCCCAATCAAGTTGAAGTTTAGTACTTGTATGTAACATTTTTACTGTAACATTTTTACCCATCCATCCGAAACTAATGAAAGGCAGGCCAAATGGCAGTTCGCTACCATTGATGTTGAAAGGTCAAACTGCAATTGTCCCAAAAGTATTTAGCAAGGATGATCACCCAATCACTACACTCTCATGTGGAACTGCCTTGTGTTTTTAAGACAAGGTAAGAAGCCATGGATGACGATAGGTTCTAGCCTTTTCCTGTCCGGAAGAACCACTAACTAATGAGTGTGCTACTACACTATAAAGGATGTTATCAGTATACTATTCAACATAACGCGCAAGACGCATAAGATTCATTTGTATTGCTATTACAAACATCTTATATCCAACACTAATTTTGATGCTCATCAACATTCAACAACATTTAGAAATTTTGAAGCATACTAAGATGATACACATTATACTGAATTTTATAGAATAGGACAATAAGTACTTTAAATTCAAGAATTCACTAGAATTTGTTTTGTTTATTTTCGTCGCTGTTGCAGCAGACCAGCAGTAAACAAACACTCCTGCAGGAGTTTATTTGGTCAAAACGGGTGATTTGGTCACTTAATTTTACACGTTTTGGCTCAAATGTGTGAAATAGTTGATTTTTTTTAATATGTTACTTATAGTATGCGTTTGGGGTAAAATAGGTCAAAACGGTTAACATGGGTCAAAACGGGTGAAATGGGTGTAAGTGTGTAACATAAACGACAAAGTTACTTATCATTACATGTTTGGGCTAAAATGGGTGAAATGGGTCAAAACGTGTGAAATGTGTGTAATGACTCAAATAAATGACAAAGTTACTTATTAGCATAGTTGTCAGGATCCCGATCCTGATCTTAGGATCTTACGATTTTACGATACTGCAAAGCAAAAACGATCCGGATCTTACATAGGATCTTTGCTGGCTTAAGATCTTATAGGATCCCGATCTTTACCATACGATCTTACGATCTAATCCAATCCGATCTTACTTTTCTCGGATTACAAACTAAAAAAGTACAAATTTATGGGTTGTTTGTTTATAGAATTCAAAAAACAACATGTTAATCTTTTTAAACATTTTATAATCATAATTTAGGACAACATTTATATGAAACATTCATAGCATTTTATGGTTATAATGTATTAGAATTTGTAGATTTGTATAAAATTACAAAAGCTATTAAGAAATAACATTAGAGTAGGATCTTAAGATCCCGATCCGATCTTACGATCACGATCTTGTAAAGACGAAAACGATCCTGGGTAGGATCCCGATCTTGACAACCTTGCTTATTAGTACATGTTTGGTCTAAAATGGGTGAAATGGGTCAAAACGGGTGATACATACATATGTACAGCAACTTCGCATACAGTTATGATACAAGTCACCATGTAACATATATTATGTCTAAACCCGATCGATTATGCATATAAATCATGCCTCTTACTCTATACTTAACTTGATTACAATCAAACATATGTAATAAAGAACCTTTAAAGTCTTTTCTAACTATAGGGAAGGGCCTAGCAAAGCTAGAATCGCCCAAGAGTAAAATAAAGAACCTTTGAAGTCTTAAATCAATTCGAAATCTTCACATACTTTATACAAATTATGAAAATCATTAGTTCGTTTTTATGTTATCAAGGAAAGAAGCTTACTGTAAATTGTACTTTTTAGTTAACTTTTAGCGTCTTTTTGCTAAAACAATGCTTGTCATTAAAAGATTTGACCACGTCGAAACTTGATCATTGAGCGCCAAGTGGATATTGAGACAAAAACTTAATGTGGAAGTGATTGAGATGAGATAAATGAAAATGATCGTTAAATGTATACCATTGTTTGAATCAGAACGAATCATATCAAAATGACAAGACATAGTGATCAATGTCCGTAAGGTTACAAGAACATTTCCTTAGTTTGTTTACAATCAACACGGCTCACCATTCGCATCCATAATTCATGCAGTCACCTAGTCGGATTCATTTTAATAGCGATCAATTGATCAAGTACATTAGTACAAAGCTTAATTGTTCATAATGATGAGAATTCTCGTACGACTTAATTAGATGGTGTCATCAACTTGAAAACAAGACGTCAAAAACAAATACCTTAATTAGGTTCATCAACAAGATGTAATACAAATACTACACTGTCATGTGGAACTGCCTTGTGTTTTTAAGACAAGGGAAGAAGCCATGGATGATGATAGGTCTAGCCTTTTCTTGTCCGGAAGAACCACTAACTAATGAGTGTGCTACTACACTATAAAGGATGTTATCAGTATACTTTTCAACATAACGCGCAAGACGCATAAGATTCATTTGTATTGCTATTACAAACATCTTATATCCAACACTAATTTTGATGCTCATCAGCATTCAACAACAATGGGAGAGCTTCTGTTAAAAATATAGCATTCTTATTGGCCAATTGAAAGTCTACACGGAAGATGACCCGGCACGTATACGGAAGATACATGGATATGTAAGACACAGGCTACACTGTCATGTGGAACTGCCTTCTGTTGTTAAGACAAGGGAAGAAGCCATGGGTGACGATGGGTTCTAGCTTTTTCCTGCCCAGACCTTCTTCTTTCCCAGAAGAACCACTAACTAATGAGTGTGCTACTACACTATAAAGGATGTTATCAGTATACTTTTCAACATAATGCGAAAGATGCATAAGAGTCATTTTTATTGCTATTACAAATATTTTATATCCAACACTAATTTTGATGCTCGTTAGCATTCAGCAACCTTCAGAAATTTTGAAGCATACTAGGATGATACACATTATACTGAATTTTATAGAAAAGGACAATAAGTACTTCAAATTCAAAAATTCACTAGAATTTGTTTTATTTATTTTCATTGCTGTTGCAGCAGTAACCAAACACTCCTGCTGCTGTAGCAAGAGTTTATTTGGTCAAAACAGGTGATTTGGTCACTCAATTTTACACGTTTTGGCTCAAATGTGTGAAATGGTTGATTTTGTTTACACGTTACTTATTTGTACACATTTGGGGTAAAATAGGTCAAGACGGCTAAAATGGGTCAAAACGGGTGAAATGGGTGTAACATAAATGACAAAGTTACTTATTATTACATGTTTGGGCTAAAATGGGTGAAATGGGTCAAAACTTGTGAAATGTAAAGTTACTTATTAGGACATGTTTGGGCTAAAATGGGGGAAATGGGTCAAAAAGGGTGATACATATAGTTATGATAAACCTGATTACAATCAAACATATGTAATAATAACAGCATAGTACAACATCCATTACTTGTACTTGCAAGTCAGTAATGATAGTACAAGACATTTGGAAAGAAAGAAATGCTCGAGTGTTCGGTAAAAAGGTGTCAAGTACTAATAAGATTGTTCACGACATTCAACTCAAAAGCTTCGAATGGATTGTAAGAAGATCAAAAATAATATAAAGAGATAGATTGGCAACAATGGTTATGGGATCTGAAGACGCTAATCTCGCCATTGCTTCTAACTCGAAGGACCATACTTGCTCGTTTTAAAATTACCAACCGACTAGCGGTTATGGCAGTTATTTAACCGCCAAAAACAGTTACTAGATAGCAGTTACAAACGGTTACCACTGAACCGTTGTACCCTTTAGAATCGTACCGTTTCACTTAGTATATATACGTTGTAAATGAATCATTTCAAAGTTAGACGATTTTAGTTATTCAAAGATCCATATTATTGTTGTTTGCATTTTCATATCGACTCAACCATCACAGCGTAGGGACCAACATTTGGCATCAAGAGCCTGTTTATCTCGTTACACAATCATCATTCTCAATCACCAGATTCTTGTTTCAACGAGGCAACAAACCAAAACCTTGTTTTTAACGAGACATAACCAAACCCAGGAATTGTTAACGAGACATACCAAAAGTAGAAAACCCAACGTGGAAGAAGAGAACCAAGACAGAAAATACACCACTGGTCTTTGGTTCAGGAAGAAGAAAAACAGAAACATAGTTTCTGGAAGAAGAAGTACTCGCTGAATTTGTTTCAGGAGAAGGAGAAGGAAACGTTTTTCTAGTAGAAACGTTGTCACTTGAATAACTAGGACATAAGACAAGTCGTATACAACTCGTCTTTGTGTCGAAATTGCAAACGGAGAAGACACCCATTTCAGTGTGGTGTCGTTTTTTTTGTTGTGAAGCGCTATTACGCAGCAACAAGAGAAAGAGAAGGAGTTACGTAACCAAAGAAGAAAGACGCGTTAGAGATACCTTGTATAGTAGACGGCATATACAAGAAGAGAAAAAGACGTTGCTTGGAATTAGAAGAAAACACAACCGGTTTTAGAAACAATCAAGTATTGTTTTGAAAGAAGAGACGCTAGCGATAAAAGATTATTAACAAAAGACACAACTTGATCACTTGTGGGTTTTTTGTTTGAAAATATCGAAAGGTATTTTGGGGTGAAGCACAATTCGGTGTGGAACAAAGGTAAAGAGAAAGGTTGTGAGACGCGGCAAGCAAACGTAGAAGATTACCATTTGTTGGTAAAGAAGAAAAAACAAGTAATTTAACTTGTTTTTGTTGAAAATACCGAAAGGTATTTTGGAAGTTATTTGTGTTCGGAAAATAGCCAAGACCAAGAGTTCGAAGGCAAATCATTATTACATCGATACACAAGAAAGGAGAAAAGACAACGTGGGGAAAGAAAGAACGTAGTTGGTATCATACTCAAGTACCGACAAAAGTGGGAATACGTCTGTGTTTAATACACAACAACGAGGTCACAAATTCAAACTTTGGATTTCTCTCATACTTTGAATAGTATAGATCATTATTTTACATTACTAGGAAATCCCGAGAACTATATTGATCCCGTATTATTAGATTCCCGGAAACTATTTATGTTCCCGTAGTATTAAGTATATATCATACTTAGTTAGAATTCCCATTAGAAAGTGAAGATCATAAACACCATCAATATGCCTGGTGACGATGCAAGTGGCAGTAACACTGCACCAAAACCCGTAACCCCTATGACACAGTATCAATGCCCAAAACTCAAAGCCACAAACTACACAGTTTGGACTATACAAATTAAGGTGATACTAGAAGCACGAGGTTTATGGGAAGCAATAGAACCTAAGACTGATACACAAGTAGATGCTAAAAAGGATAAGGCAACAACTGCCTTCCTATATCAAGCATTGACCGAAGATGTGATCTTACAAGTAGCAAGTTGCGAAACAGCAAAAGATTTATGGGATTCATTAAGAAAGAGACACGTTGGAGAAGAGAAAGTGCAACAAGCACGGTTACAATCATTGATGATTGGATTTCAGACCCTTCAAATGAAGGAAGATGAAACGGTGGATGCATTTACAGCCAAACTGAACGGCTATGCCACAAAGGCAAAAGAATTAGGAAAACCTTTGGATGAATCACTTTTAGTTCGAAAACTATTAGATTCCACACCCGATAGATTCATTCAAATAGTAGCATCCATAGAACAGACGAGTGATCTTGATGACATTACGTTAGATGAGATCGCTGGAAAGCTTAAGGCATTCGAGGAGAGAATAAAACTCCGAAAGGGAGGACAATTAGAAAGCCAAGATAACCTATTATTCACACAAGGTGAACAGTCTAGAAATAAGAAACGATTTACCAAATATAGGGGTAGATCAAACAATTCTCGAGGTAATTGGCAGAATAAGGGAAAAAGAGATAACTCGAATGGAGGAAACTCACCTCACAATAAGAATAAAGGTGAGTGGGATAGAAAGAATTTGAAATGTTACAATTGCGGGAAACCCGGACATTTCATGAGAAATTGTAAAAATCCACCAACAACTCAGGAACAATCAAACCTTATCTTAGAAGACGATGAACCATCATTATTAATGGCGATACAAGAAACTGAAGAAGTCTTGTTAAATGAAGAACAAGTACACCCCCGAAAATATGCTACAACAGATGCTAGCATATGGTATTTAGATAATGGTGCAAGTAATCATATGACGGGCACCAAAGGCCATTTTAAGGATCTTGACGAGAGCATCACTGGACGCGTTCGTTTTGGAGATGGATCGTATGTAGAGATAAAGGGTAGAGGTTCGATATTATTAGGATGTAGAAACTTACAACAGAAGATGATTTCTGATGTTTACTACATACCAAACCTCAAGAGCAACATACTTAGTCTAGGACAACTTACAGAAATAGGTTGCAAGATCATCATGGATGGAAATTTACTGACTTTGTATGATAAGAATAAGAAGTTGTTGATGAAAGTAGAACGATCTAAGAATCGACTTTACAGTATTAGATTACATATAGTAGCACCTATATGTCTCTTAGCAAACGTAGACGACCAAGCATGGTTATGGCATGCTAGATTAGGTCACCTGAACTTTGATGCAATAGATAAGATGACGAGAAAAGGTTTAGTAAACGGAATACCCAGAATAAACCATGCAGGACAAATCTGTGATGCATGTTTATTAGGAAAACACATCAGAACACCTTTTCCAAACCAAGCTAAATTCAGATCAAAGAACCCATTGGACTTAGTATATGGAGATCTTTGTGGTCCCATAAGTCCAACAACACACTCTGGAAAGAAGCTCATCTTCTTATTAGTAGATGACTGCACACGTTTTATGTGGGCTTACTTTCTAAACTCGAAAGATCAAGCATTCAGCACATTCAAGGAATTTAGGCAGCAGGTTGAATCAAAGTTGAAGTTGAAAATTAAGATGCTAAGAACGGATAGAGGAGGTGAATTTACATCACAAGAATTCACCAAGTACTGTAAGGAGAATGGAATAGAAAGACAATTGACAGCACCATACTCACCGCAGCAGAATGGTGTAGTAGAGAGGAGAAATAGAACAGTTTTATCAACGACTAGGAGTATGATGAAAGCGATGAAGTTACCCTTAACTTATTGGGCGGAAGCAGTCAGGCACGCCATTTACATACTCAACAGGGTACCTACGAAAGCCCTGATAGATAAAACACCATATGAAGCCCTCTACAATAGAAAACCAAACTTAGAATACCTAAGAATATTCGGATGCACAGCTTATGCTAAGGTAACTATACCTCACTTGAAGAAGCTAGATGATAGAAGCATTCCAATGATTTACTTAGGAGTGGAAGAAGGATCTAAAGCATGTAGACTATATGATCCAGTAGGAAAGAAAAAACATGTTAGTAGGGATGTGAAGTTTATGGAAAAGAAACTGTGGAAGTGGAACAACAATGAGGAGGATACAGACACAGATGATACGTTTTGGACTAGCTTTATGGTAGACGGAGTTGACTATGATAATCCTACACCAGTCAACTTAGAAAACACTGATAACACGTATCAAGAACAAGTACCTATACCAGATCCACCCTCACCAATCACACCACCATCATACACTTACAACCATAACTCAGAAGATGAAGAAAGAGCTACTATAAGTTCATTCGAAAGCTCAGATCCTAGATTTGATCATAGACCTATACAAGGTTTAAAGGATATTACGGAAATTTACCGAACTGCACGTGAAGTAGAAGCACCTAGCTTATTTTTCACAGAAGAAGAACCCCGTAATTACAAGGAAGCATCAAAAGATGAGAAGTGGATTGAGGCCATGCAAATTGAATTAGATTCAATTAACAAAAATAACACATGGACTCTTACCACATTGCCCGAAAATCAGAAGGCAATAGGACTCAAGTGGGTTTATAAAACCAAGAGAGATGCACAAGGTAGGATCATAAAGTATAAAGCAAGATTAGTAGCAAAAGGTTATGTACAAGAACAAGGAATAGACTTCGATGAAGTGTTTGCACCAGTTGCTAGGATAGAGACAGTTCGATTGATATTAGCACTAGCAGCATATCATGGATGGCAAGTACACCACTTAGATGTAAAATCAGCATTTTTACATGGAGAATTGAAGGAAGAAGTCTACGTTACACAACCTGAAGGTTTCATTCAACAAGGAAACCTAGGAAAAGTATACAAGCTAACTAAAGCTTTGTATGGCTTAAGACAAGCACCTAGAGCTTGGAACGTGAAGCTTGACCAGACCTTGAAGTCCCTAGACTTTAAGAAATGTAATCTCGAACAAGCAATCTACACAAAGAGAAGCAAGACTTCTACAATTATCGTTGGAGTATATGTAGATGATTTAATAATCACGGGCACTCCAAAGAAGGTAGTAGATTTGTTCAAGTCCCAGATGGAAGACAAATTCGAAATGAGCGACTTAGGTTTGCTAGCGTATTACCTTGGGATAGAAGTTACACAGACAGGAGGAGAGATTACAATCAAGCAAACAGGATACATTAACAAGATCTTAAAAGAGACAAGCATGACGGATAGTAATGATACGAAGACACCTATGGAACCCGGCACTAAGTTGGTCAAGGCGGAAGATGGAGAACCAGTTGACGCAACTTATTACCGAAGCCTAATTGGAAGTCTCAGATACTTACTACATACAAGACCAGATCTTAGTTACCCAGTCGGACTACTCAGCAGATTTATGCAAGACCCGAAGGATCATCACCTGAAGGCAGTGAAACAAGTACTCCGATACATCAAAGGAACGAAAGACCATGGAATAATATACAAGAAAGAAGGAGGCTACAAGATTACAGGATACAGCGACAGTAGTTATGGAATCAATACAGATTAAGGAAAAGGCACTACTGGCATAGTATTTTACTTTGGAGAGTCACCCATTACTTGGTGTTCTCAGAAGCAACCGACAGTAGCACTCTCATCATGTGAATCAGAATTCATGGCAGCTACAGCAGCATCATGTCAAGCCTTATGGCTAAAACGATTACTCAGTGAATTAACTGGATTAGAAGAAAAGAAGATAACGCTTAGAGTTGACAACATATCAGCTATACAACTCGTAAAGAACCCAGTTTTCCATGGAAGGAGCAAGCACATAGACATTCGCTATCATTTCATTCGTGAATGCGTAGAGAATGGTCATATCAAAGTGGAACACGTAAGTGGAGAACTACAAAGAGCAGACATCTTAACGAAAGCATTACCAAGACTCAAGTTCGTGACTATGCGACAAATGCTCGGAGTTCAAGACTTAGGACGAAGCAACGATCAAGATTAAGGAGGAGATTGAAGACGCTAATCTCGCCATTGCTTCTAACTCGAAGGACCATACTTGCTCGTTTTAAAATTACCAACCGACTAGCGGTTATGGCAGTTATTTAACCGCCAAAAACAGTTACTAGATAGCAGTTACAAACGGTTACCACTGAACCGTTGTACCCTTTAGAATCGTACCGTTTCACTTAGTATATATACGTTGTAAATGAATCATTTCAAAGTTAGACGATTTTAGTTATTCAAAGATCCATATTATTGTTGTTTGCATTTTCATATCGACTCAACCATCACAGCGTAGGGACCAACAGGATCCTCAAAAATTTCGACTACAATTTGAAACTGATGTAGTCTGTGATAAAAATGCTACAGTGAGTTTTGAGAATACACCTGCGACTGATCAGTGGCTACTGCAAGTGCTTATGTGTTGTTCAGTTTGGTATAATTGGTATATATGCATTCCTTTTGAGTTGGCAGTGATTGGATAAATGTGTAACACTCTGTCAGTACGAGGTCTGTGAGTACATTTTTGGTGTGCAGTAAAAGCTGGAAAAACACTGTCAACTATTAGGGGGTGTGTCCGACAGTGGGCTTTGCTCCTTTCTTGTCTTTTTGCTGTTCACTCAAGTTGGTCAAGTTGCGAGGGTCATTATTTAGGGGTCAATCTAATATTGCACCCCAATAATTCCTTCCCATGCACCCCATATGGTGGGGCCCATGCACCCCAATATTTGTGTAGTGTAGTGTTTTAAAATATAGTGTCTATTTTTAATAATTTTTTTTATAAACTTTTTTTATAAATTTTTTATAAACTTTTTATAAACTTTTTTTTTTTTTTTATAAACTTTTTTTATAAACTTTTTATAAACCTTTTTTATAAATTTTTTTATAAACTTTTTTTATAAACTTTTTATAAACTTTTTTTTATTAAATTTTTATAAACTTTTTTTTTTTTATAAACTTTTTATAAACTTTTTTTATAAACTTTTTATAAACTTTTTTTATAAATTTTTTATAAACTTTTAAATAGAATATTTGTGTAGTGTATATTTATAAACTTTTAAATAGAACAAGTGCTCATTTGATAAATTTAGTCCTCATGTTTTCTTATGTCCATTTGTATGATGGAACAAGTGCTCATTTGATAAATTTTTGACTATCAGCTATTGTAGCTTTAAGCATGATTCTTTTCTAACTATAGGGAAGGGCCTAGCAAATCAAGAATGGCCTGAGAGTAAAATAAAGAACCTTTAATAGCTTAAATAAAATCGAAATCTTCTCATACTTTTTACAAATAACGAAAATCATTAGTTCGTTTTTATAAGGGTGAATTGCTTAGAAATTAGAATATGAATATTCAAGATACTTTACGCATTATCTTAGAATATAAATTTATAGTTATGTGATATGGAAATTATTAGTAGCAGTAATTGGTGAATTTAGTAATTTACCCTATGGTTGTTATGATCGGTAAAAAGTAAAATTAAGTTTTAATTACGATAATTTTGGGCTAGGTTGGTGTAACATGTAATGGTTTAAGTAATTATTGGTTGATTTTTTGTCTTCTGAACTTAATGGGCTTTACAATTATTAGTGAGAAGTATTGTGTTAACTTTTTTGAGCCATTACTAGAAATGGAAAAATTGTTGTGAGGAATCTATTAGTACAAATTTGAAGGTGAAGTTGGCATCTTAAAATACTTTTTTGCCTTTAAAAGGTTGAGGGTGCATTATTTTTTTACTTGAAATGGATGACTTACTGTGTTCATTTGTTCATTAGTCTAATATGGTGGAAAACTTGTCATTTTCATAAAAATAAAATATGCAGAATAATTGTGGTAGACTTGGTAGTTGTGGGGAGCTTGTTGTTGTTGGGATCTTAGTCAAAAAGCAGATTCTAAAGTATTTTATACAGTTCAATCTTTTGTTGATTCCCTTTAGAAGCGTATATATACTTAGTGCAGGTGATTTCATGGGTTCCAATGATCGTGGACGGTGTTGGTTTAATGTCTACCTTTTCATCTTTAGATGCTACTATGCTAACTATTTCCGGACAATATGTTGGTTATAATGCCTGTACCATGATGAGCTAAATAAATATCTCCCTAGATGACATAATATCACATTTTCATTGGCTTGTTGTGCAAAGTCATACTGTACCACTAATAGTTCTTGTCTGGCTTGGTTTTACTTGGTCTTTGAGGAATAAGTTACTGTATGATTTTTGCTGGTAGGGTCCGAATTCAATAATTTATCATAATCATTGCAGATATGCGTTGGATGTGAATATCGAGAGGGCACAGGAAGTCCTTATGCACAAAAAGTTATTGCACATGGCACATGACCCGAAAACTAGACCAGCGTTCGAAGCCCGCCTTATTCAGGTATAAAAGAAGTTTGTGATTTGCAGCCTATTGAACCTTTTTCTCTAACAACTAGAAGTTGCAAGTTGCACCGCCACATTATCTTTCCTTCCTACATTAAATTTAATGGAAATATGGAAGTTGAAAGTTCTATTGTCTTATTGGAATTCAACCTTTGTGGTACTGTAATTTTTCTTGATTTGGTGATAGTATGGTTGCATATTAATTGTGTACCTGCTTGCATTTTGACCATTCAATAAAAATAGAATGCTAAGCTACTAACAAAATAAGTTATATATGGAGTATTGTCTTCCGCTATTTCATTTCATTTTCTACGACCTCCAACAAAATATCGCTCAGCTAATGTCTCATCAGTCCTGAGTGGTCGAAAGTTAGCTCGGGGATTATTGTGAGCCACACTTGTTTTTTATATGTAACCAGGTTTACCTTCTACCCGGTTAAATGTGGCCTGAAAGCAATAGAGCTGCTAAATAAAAAAAGCCAGAGTCTCTTAGTTTTTCAGGTTCAGCCCAACGAACTTGTATTCATCACATTCTCTCTTCCCTTCTTTCTTGTCAAGTAGGAAGGATGATAAGAGATGAGATGTCAACCAAAATATAGTAATATAGTAATGTAATATATCTATCTAGTTTTGTTCTAGAATCTTATTTAACCAAAAGATAAACACATAGACGCGCATATATGGATTAAAGAGAATAGAATTTTTCTATAATTACATGTAAAAAAGTACAAAGCCTAAGAAGTTCTAGTAGGAAGCTCCATCTGGTCCAGATTCTTTATCTGTTGATTGAGTCGGTTAATATACTCTGGACTGTTAGTGCCCTATGTTTCTCAAACAGAATTTCGAGAACTTAAATTATAGTAATTGATCATGATAATATATACATCTTTACGAATGCAACTGAAATTCACATGTCAATTATGGTGCAGCTTCAGCCTAGTGTCGATGAAAGTGGTGTTGACTCTACTTCAAGCTATACAAGGTTGAAAGATGCTCAAATTTCTATCCATCCAGGCAGGCAGAGGCATGATTTTGAATTATAAATACATAGATCTTGCTTTCAACACATAAAACTACTTATTGAATACTTTTTTTTTTCTTGTGGTTTTCAGCACTCATCCACTACCTGCATTTGGGTTGTCATCAAATCTTGAATTTGCTATTGAGGACAGTAAATCAGATTTGCAAGGTGGAAATGGAGCTATGAGTGCCAACCCGTCTCGGTAATATTTCTGAAAGGTTTGATTCTATTTGAACCTTATATTTGTATGTATCGTTTAATATGTATTCAGTTCTTTCTGCTCCTAAGCAAGTACAGTGTTCCTGTACATTGAACTGGAGTCCTATCAGTGCTGTATTGTCAGATTTAAGGCATCTTAAGAAACGAATTGTTCCACATGTGAGCTGGAGAATCATAGATTACCTTAACAATTTTTGATCATGTGCCCCGTAAATGAGCGGGTCAAATGGCTCATAAAGTTGAGGATGGAGCCTTGTGTCAATCTACATAAGATGTACCTAATAGCAAGTCAATGAGTATACCATGGTTAGCCGTTAGCTCAACAAAAACACCATTAGCCATAAGCATGGTTAGCCAGAGTGCATATTGCATACTCTGAACAAGCACATCCAATGCAGTCAATGACTAAAGAAAAACTAAAGAGATATTTCAAAGAGCAATATAATGCACATTCATATTCGTATGGAGAAGTGCCTGTCACATTCCGTTCTTTCAGCATTTCTATCTAATTCGGCTCACTGAATGTTTAGCATATGATATAAGCAGATTATTATCTTTATAACCAAGCATATCAGATGTTGTTGCATTTAGTCTTTTTGCTGTTAATGATTTTGAGTTTTGACTACTAAAAGTGTGTTTTGCTCTATCTTTGGTATGTATTGTTGAGATCTGGTACATAGTTTAATTTTATGCTGTAACAAGACTTCTAAATTCTGCAGGCCCTTGCACGAAATTACGATCTCAACAAGTGATAAGCCTAAACTCCTGTGTAAGGTAATTAAAGTTCAGGGTTATACTTACCAATTTGTATATGCTTGTAGACTTTCTCTCGTTTAAGACTTTAACTAATATGCCTATGAAAATACAGGATTTCCTTATATTATATGGTTTGGAAATACAATAAATTTTCTTTGTGTTTTGAATTAGTTGACCTCGCTGCTCTCTGAGATTGGCTTGAATATTCAAGAAGCTCATGCCTTTTCGACATCTGATGGCTACTCCTTGGATGTCTTTGTAGTTAATGGTTGGCCTTATGAGGTATTATGAATTGTACAATACTGCATACCTGTCATTTAATTTGTATTAGTTGTGGATGCTTGAATGAAAAAAAGTATGTTCCAAAATTTTGTCATAATTCTATAAGTCTTCTTTTTGAGTAAATTGCAAAAATCATCCTTGTGGTTTGGCCAAATTGCACGTTTCGTCCTTGTGGTTCATTAAGTGCAAAAATCGTCCTTATTTTGCACTGTTTGGAATCATTTTAGTCCTTCGACAGTGCAAAAATCGTCCGTGTGGTTTCTAAAAAGTTAGTTCCGAAGGACCAAAAATGATTCCAAACAGTGCAAAATAAGGACGTTTTTTGCATTTAACCACAAGGACGAAACGTGCAATTTGGCCAAACCACAAGGACGCTTTTTGCAATTTACTCACTTTTTTTTTGGTCTATACTAACTTTCTCTATATGATTGTAGGAAACTGAGAAACTCAGAAATGTGCTGGCCATGGAAATACCCAGGGTAGAGGTAGTCAATTTGCTACCTTAAGGCACAACTGCATATTTTTGCTTAGATGAGGCACATCCAGTCTATATACATATGAATGGGTTGGTTTGATATCAAATGGGTCAATTTAAATATTCACCTAAAAGAGGAAGAAGAAAATGGGTGGAACAGGTCAAATACGTTGAAAGTCGCCCAAAATCTATTCCTAAGACAACATCCTAAATGTCTTACCCAAAGATTCAGAATATTTTTGCAATGACATTGTTCAAGTAATTATAATCGGTACATGAATTATCTATGGAAGAAATGGACAAAACACCTTTACATGTCATCCCGACAATCCGACCTGAGCGTTTTGACCCGTACCTAAAGTTACACCCATCTTGCAACCTTTGGTTTTGTGACATTTAATTTTTCTTATATGTTGAAACTCTCTGCAGGAGATTCCTTGGTCACAAGATTCACAACCTTTGCCTTCTAAGGAGTTGGAAAAAAAGAATTTCCAAGCAATCGTTCCATTATCTGTCCCTGTGGTTGATGTTTGGGAAATTGATGTAAAGCTGTTGAAGTTTGAATACAGAATTTGTGGTGGATCATATGGTGACTTGTAAGTTCTAACTGTTTATCAATTATACAGTGGTCATATACAATGGGTCGATTTGGGTTATGTTGTATCTATAAAGGATTAAATGGATTAAATGACAAGATTTGACTATATAGAATCGGGTGGAGCGGGTCAAATGGGGTGACAGTCAATAAAAGTGTATTTAAAATGCATTAAACCTTCCAAATGGCTTCCTTAAAAAGTTTAACATGATGAATTAAAACATAGTTCTTTGATCACATTTAACGCCAGTATTACTTAAATAACAAAAAAAGATAAGAAGTGTGACTGGTACTAATTCGTTTCACCCGCCGTTTTGTCACCCCTGTTTCAGTGGTCTGTCACTGTATCTCTAATATTTCCTCTTATTTTACAGGTATAAAGGTACGTTTTGTACTCAGGATGTGGCTATCAAAGCTCTCAAGGACGAGTATTTGAATGAAAATGTGCAGCGAGAATTCGCTCAAGAAGTCTACATAATGAGGTTTGCTACATAAATTTAACATAATACGTGGATCACATACTCTTCTGACTTTCTTCAACTAACAGGAAAGTGCGGCATAAGAATGTTGTGCAATTTATAGGTGCTTGTACTAGACCTCCAAATCTTTGTATCGTGACCGGTAATTCTAGAAGTTCCTTTTTATCCTGAAAGTATAGTACACTCTTTTAAAGTATGTTTCACTGGTTCTTTAATCTAAGACATTCTTTTGGTTTATAGAATTTATGGCAGGTGGTAGTGTGTATGACTTCCTTCATAACCAAAAAGGTCATTTCGATGTCCCCACCATACTCAAATAGGAATTCACGTTTCGAAAGGAATGAACTACTTGCATGAGAACAATATAATTCATAGGGATCTTAAGAGCGCCAACCTTTTGATGGATGAAAATGGGGTAAGCAATCTAAATTCTTCTAAATAGCTTTATGTCCTTGTTATTGTAATCCAATTTTTTGCAGCAACACTAGGGGTATAGGCACATGGGTCGATTTCAATTTGGTTATATTTTAATATCTGACAGATCAAATAAACATTACTGTACTTATAAAAAGGAAACTGGTCAAAAGTGGCCCAAATATATTTGTTAATGTATACAACCTGCTAAATAGCTTTTCTTAATCAGATTCAAATTAGAAATTTG
This sequence comes from Chrysanthemum seticuspe, assembly GCA_019973895.1. Lineage (NCBI taxonomy): Eukaryota > Viridiplantae > Streptophyta > Magnoliopsida > Asterales > Asteraceae > Chrysanthemum > Chrysanthemum seticuspe. The sequence goes on along the minus strand of BPTQ01000004.1, from coordinate 32,912,534 downwards.
GACTAGAACTGTCCAGGGTTAATCAAACTTAATCCGTTTTGACGTGTGCAAAAAGTACCCATTTTGACTTCTGGCAAGTTTCGACCGTTACCCAACCCACACGACCCATCCATAATTAAAGAAGCGTATATAGATGGTGTTGGTCCCACAAACTCTACTTTATATTGCTGGTATATGTTTCGTTTCTGATACGATAACCACTGCTTTTCTGGCAGATTGTTAAGGTTTCTGATTTTGGTGTTGCTAGAGTGCAAAATAAGTCTGGTGTTATGACTGCAGAAACTGGAACTTATCGGTGGATGGCTCCAGAGGTTCGTCTATACTAAAGATTCATTTTTAGAGGGATTTTTCAATCAAAAGAACTATTAAGAAACGATATAGGTTCAGATAAATATTCTATTGATCTCGTGACAATTAATTCCTCGTGACATAACGCATTTAAAAAATACTCTAATTTTCTTAATATTTGGTTGTTGGAAGGTTATCGAACACAGACCTTACAATCACAAGGCGGATTTCTTCAGCTTTGGCATTGTCTTATGGGAGCTATTAACATGGAAGGTTTGATCATCCTCTAATTTTTCTCCTTTAATTAGTACTAAAGTGAATTTATTTGCAAAAAAGGTTCAATAAACTTTCTTTCATACTGGTTAACATGGCAGCTTCCTTATGCCAACTTGACTCCACTTCAGGCAGCAATAGGTGTGGTCCAAAAGGTACAGACCATAATTTATGTTTCGGTTCAGGACATTAAAATTTGAAATTAAAGGTTGTTAATTATCATAAAATGTCAACTTAAATTCTTAGGGTCTAAGGCCGCCAATTCCGAAGCACACTCATCCAGATATTGTGAGACTACTTGAACAGTGTTGGCAGCAAGACCCGTCTTTGAGGCCAGAATTTTCCGAGATAATAAAAATCTTGCTGAACCTTTCTAATATGGTAAATATCATCTCAATACAAATTATCCTTTGGATTTCAAGATATCCCCATAGCACTCTTAACACGAATGACACCTCCCGCCATAGAGAATAGATCTAAAGTATGGGTTAGAGGTGTCTATATCGACCCATTCAGTAATGAATTGGTCGATCTGGATGGTGTTTAATCTCCAAGGGGGGTTTGACCCGCTACCCAACTTGCCAGATTTGTGAAATATCATTTTTCACGTCTTATTTCTTCTATTATAGATACTAGAAGAAAAACGATCTATCAAGAGAAGAAATAGCTTGGAAGGTGCATCTCGACCAGATGATGTGTGATTGACCGTATTCAACATCTCACTTGAATAACACGTAAGTTTCCAGAGTAACATGTAGGTAATTTCTTGCTCTTCGCGAACCGAGATCTGTTGTTATTAAGAATTTAGCATGTTAATTGTACATTCGATCATTTCTGGTGAGATATCTGAATGGTCCTGGAAAATGCAACATCAAAAGGATAGGTATTCGACCTAACAGCAAATTCCAGTTCTTGAGGGAATTTTTACCGATCTTTGTAAAAGTTGCTAGTCTGATGTATAAACCATAAGAAGCAACACGAACAGAATTTTGTATTTATAATGTATTATATTGATGGTAAAGGTGATTGTTGGAAGATATTTAAATGGATTTTTTTTTTTTTTTTTTTTTTTTTTTTTTTTTTAATTTAAGAATTTATAAAAATAAGCCCAAGGGTCATTTTCTCTTAAAAATCTTAGGTTATTTATTTTTATACTAAGAACTGACTATGTTTTTTAAAGGATGATAAACTTGAAAGTTCTCAAAGTTTCAAAATGTTTCCAGTGATTCATCGAACTAATTGTAGTCAAAAGGGCTGCTAGGTTAGGGTCTGAACGACACATATTTGACAAGTATGATAAGTTAGGTTTGCAAAATGCTTAATTTTATGATTAGTTACTGTTGACCTGTTATTATCTTTTCATATTCAAGTATTTTAAACAAAGTATCGTTAACGTCCCTCCTCCTTAATAGAAATTGCATTCGAGATGAGTAAGGATTAATTGCCAACTTGAGATGTGGTTAACTGATAAGCTTGATATGAGGGTTTGAACTTGAGACTTTTAGGTGTTAGTATCCGTTTTGTTATCAACTCGATCACCCCTTGGAGGATAAAGCCGATCTGAATAATCCCTTCAAATTACTTTTTATCAATGAAAGGTCGAGGGAAGTGGATTTTTGAACTCAGAACTTATGTACCAAACTTATGTACCAAACTTATGTACCAAACTTACAGTTATAAAAATCCACTTCCGTCGACCTTTGGGAAGTGGATGCTTGAAGAGTGCCGTGGTGCTGGTTCTTGGCCCCATCTTCCTCCACCGGCAGCTATCATGAGTGGTAACGAAGTATGCCACCAATCCCATCAAAACCTCTACAAAACTGTGAACCCTCTTAGGAACTGTTCGTGACAAACTCAAGCGTGCATCCAAATTTCTTGTACTCCTCACTAAACCACTCGAGCAATGGTGTCTTCTCTAGAACTTCGAGCTCAGCATTGGTCCCTGAGTCCTGGAAGTTGTCGGTATTAGAGTGTTGATAATCATATAGATTACTTGGATAATTCTTGAATCATTATAATCCACTTTCCTGCTACAATATGTTTACCCTATTAATTGTCTTGGGCCTTCGGTTACAAGAAAGTTATATAAGGATAAGGCAAAAAGGAACTAACACTCAAAATTTTGTTGTATTTGTTGTATAAAAATTTTGTTGTATTTGTTGTTAATATGAATATGTTCATATGAAAGACCAAAATATGTTTATATAATAAAGTTCATGGTGGTTGTACAGAAAATTGTGACTCTTGATGAAAAGCCACACCTTTTCATGGATAGTCACACTCCTTTGATGAAGAGTTGTAGAGAAAATAACCACTATACGTAGTGCTGGAAATCATAGTAACTTATACGAGTGTGCACTTAGCATCACCTAACGTGTATTATAGTTTAACTTGAAATCTCTTTGGTCTCGAGTAATTCACAATTACAACCTTGGACTTTCTCTAGATTTTAGCCAAAAAGGTATCTAAGCTCGTGTAGGGAGTTACAACCTTGACAAGAACCAGCAAGTCCATTTAGACTAACATAATCGATTTCTTTTAGCAGACCATAATTACTTGGATGGAGCTGAGGTTTCATTTATACCGTGCAATGGTGGATATACCTCTAGGTTAAAAGCCTGTTAGTCACATGCGCTCAGCCTTGAGGTACACTATGTTGCGAGATTTGCTTTTATTTTACCTGTGTAGTGTTAAGTTAATTTGACATAACAATAATTACCTCCATCAGATAGTTCCTGTCATAGTCATACAGGCACTTTATTTTCTAACCCAAACAAACATAACAAATTGAATTTATAAATCAAATAAACATGAACACAAAGAGCTATATTACACAAACACAAATCCATAGTCCATAAATTATATATAAAAAAAACTAGAAAATGATACAAAGAAAAAACATCTTTGTCACCAAAATACCCCTAACCCGAAAATCAGTATCAGCATCAGCATAAGTGTTCCAAACATAGTCAGTACTCCATGTTAACCTTCACCGCCATTTTGGACATCATTTCTGCTACCATCCATTGTCACACCAGATGACACCAAAGAATTGTTATCTACAACAACCCCATCGAGTTGACTCGGTATTCCATTTGGTACATGCCCGACAATCCCATTATACTCGTTTGCTGGATAAACTTGCATCATTCTAGTAAGCTGGATAAACTGGCATCGGCAATGGGCCCACGGGATCCTAGGTGAAACTAGACCCAACCCATAGCCATTAACAGGATAACCACCCGTAAACATGCCGTAAGGATAACCAGTGGATCCTGGGATTGGCGCATAGCTTGGAAGAACATCGTACCTGGGACTATATGGGACATGTTTAGAAATCCGAACCCCCGTGGACGAAGGGTCACTTTGTCATGCATCACGACGACATCAGTGATTCGACCGAATTTTTCAAATTAGAATTTGATTTTCTCTTTTTCGCTCATCAATGTTATTGGTGATTCATATTAATTTAATTTTTTACTCTTGAAATGTTTTTATTATGATTTTAGGATCAAATTATTAGTTGTTACGGATCGCGAATATGTTGGAACTTACTTGGGGCATCCAATCTTCAAAGTTACGTTACTGATCAGAGTCTTCCCTTGTGATCGTTCCTTGAGAAATTCTCCTAAGGAACAAGTAAAATACCTCTGCGGCTGAATAAAAATGGAATCTAAAATTGCAAATTTGTTCAAAGTTGCGGAAAAGACTTGAGGCTTCTGTTTTTTCATATGATGTCAATATAAAACTAAGGTTCTTTTAATTTTTGTAATCATAGGAACTTAAAGTCCGGTATATGGTGATAACGGGTAATTGTGAAAAAGAACTACAGTGATCACAATATAAGTAGGTGGCTACCGATTTTGTAAGAAGATCACGTGTAAGCTTATTGTTCAATAGAAAATACATGTTGTTAACTTCATTTATTACTTATTAGGAAGTACTTGACATTGTGTTGAAAGAGGGATTGTTAAGTTTAGGGGTGAAGTCATTGGTTTAGTTTCGAGTAGTTGTTAAAAACTGTAAAAGCACATTCAAACTCTCTATAGTCTTCAGCTGTTTTGTTATAGTTGTACAATAAACGGCCGAGAACCATTTTTGAGCCTTTAAAGAACATCTCTATCCTTACTACGCTGTATGAACCTTAGGCATTCTATTGGTAATGCAACCACCTTCTGGCACATGCTCTTTGACAATCACACCATGATTTGCCTCTAGCCATGCCAAACAATGAGCTCGGAAGAAGTTACATTCCTAAAAATTTTAGTTATCGATAACGTCATGTCTGTTACTCAAAATACTTCCCTTATTCTTTAATCTTATCTATAAGCAATAATTTGCACACGGTGTATTTCAATTGTGTGGGTTCAAGTCCTGCTTAAGACATGTGAGATAAATTTGTGATGTAAATGTTGTGAGATTGTTAAAATTGCCGTTCTAAGAAAAAAAATTGAAACGTTTGGACAAAAAGTAGTTCACTGATCAACCAGATCCGTGTTGACCCATTCTAAAAGTCACTCGTTTGACTTGTTGTCCATAAAAATCTTAACATTTCTTACCCAGTTTGAACGAAAGAAAAAATGTTTACATGTATTATTGGATTACTAACTACTACCGTCTCCTAACATAAGTATGGGAGAACGTAACCAAGATATTATACAAGACATTTCATTGAAGAACAAACCAAAGTTTTACGTTTCGAAACCAACGGAATATAAACAAATATCCTTAGACCATTCATAATAAGGTGCCATAGCACGCGTCTTCGTCCTTGCTGGCAAAATAGCACACGTCTTTGCTTACTACACTCACCCACCTTCGACGCCATTGAAGACCAAAAAAACGAAGACTCGGTCGTGCCGACGACCGAGTTGTTGGAGGTTTGTTGTTTGTATGTGTTTAGTAAATGGTGTATAACCAGAAGCCTTGTATTGTGAGTTTGGTATCCACTCAATATAATCACTTTTATACGCAGATTCTTTAGCATACTAAAAGTTAATACACACACACGCATCCTTTTCTTCATCTCATTGTATAACCAGGAGCCTTGTATCATGAGTTTGGTATCAACTCAATATAATCAATTTTATACATAGATTCTTTAGCATACTGAAAGTTAACACACACACACATGCATCCTTTTCTTCATCTCATTGTTGATCAATCACAAGAAACTTTTCCACAGATTCATTTTGTTCACCTGATTGATTAGAATTTAATTTGGTCCTTCGACTATTCAGTGTGTCGTTGGTGCTTAAACACAAGAAAATTATTCATGGCTGATCCCATTATTTCCGCCCTTGTGAAGGATTTGGTAGGGAGATTAACTTCTGCAGCAATCCAAGAGTATGGGTTGCTTAGGGGACTTAAAAATGATCTTTCAGCTCTCGAGAATACTTTTAAACAGATTCAAGGTGTACTTTATGATGCTGAGATGAAGCAAACGACGCAAAAAGATGTGGAAGAATGGCTCAGGACTCTCAAATCTGCCTCTCTGGAGGCGGAAAACGTGCTCGATGAGGCAAAATCTGAAGCTATGATACAAAGGATGCACTGGGAAATGGGCAGGAAATACAAGGTAAGAACCTTCTTTACCTCCCGCTATAATCCGTGTATGGTCAAAACTAGGATTGCTCATAAAGTTAAGAACATACGGAAAAAATTGGATGACATTGATGCTAATAGATCCAAGTTTAAACTGACTTCCAATACCACAAGTGAAGATGGCACGCGAATTGCTGGTGAGATTTCAAACAGGGAAACTAGCTCACTTGTAAACTTGTCCAAGATCTATGGAAGGGATGAAGAGAAGAAGATGATCGTTGGTAAGATTTGTAACCAACATATAGGCATCATACATGCCGATAATGATGTTCGGGTATATGCTATATGGGGCATGGGTGGCATCGGAAAAACAACACTAGCTCAATATGTTTACAACCATGAAGCAGTGAAGACACATTTCGAGTTAAAGTGTTGGGTGTACGTCTCTGCTGTGTTTGACGTCAAACGAATAATTAAGGCTATATGTGGCTCAGAAGATTCGAGGTTGGATGCGATGCAAGTATGCCTTCAAAACAAGTTACGAGGTAAGAAATTTTTTATCGTCATGGATGACGTATGGATCGAAAACAAGGACATAGAAAAGTGGCACGAGTTATGTAAAGCATTAATTTGCGGAGCAATAGGCAGCACCGTTATGGTAACGACACGGAAGAAAGATACTGCCCTACTGATGGCTAAGATTCCTGAAATGCTGCATAATGTGGCAGTTTTATCAAAAGAGGAGTCATGGTCGCTATTCAAGATGCTTGCGTTTCCAGGTGGAGGAGATGAGGGGGAAAACGTATGGGAGCTGGAGCCTGTAGGAAAGGAGATAGTTGAAAAATGCAAAGGTTTACCTCTAGCAGTGAAGACTTTGGGTAGCTTAATGTCGACCAAAAAAAAGGTGAATTAGTGGCTGCTTGTAAACGACAAGTTCTTGTCGGAGATGCAAGACAATTGCATCTTAACTGCTTTGAGGTTAAGCTACGATGATTTGCCTCCACATATGAAGATATGTTTCACTTATTGTTGCGTATTTTTAAAAGGGGAGGAAATGAGTAAGGATACATTAATAGAGTTGTGGATGGCAAATGGATTTATTCCATCTCAAGAAGATGTAAGCTTGTATGTGCTTGGTGAGGAAATTTTTACTTGTTTGGTCCGGAGGTCGTTTTTCCAAGATGTCGTCGAGAAGAATCTATACATAGGCGAGACATGCAAAATGCATGATTTAATGCATGATCTTGCGCAATATGAAATGAGACATGATTGTGCGTTTATAGGGCCGGGTAAGGAGTTGATAACCCTGGATGAGGTGCTTCATCTCTGTTTATCATACAATGGTTTTGATTTTTCAAAAGAGGATTTAAAAAAGCTAAGACCAATACGATCAATGTTGGTCTTTGCTGAATATTATCAAAGTAGCATTAGACAAATCTCCATCCTTGTTTATCTAAGGGTGTTGTACTTGAACAGAACTATAAGCTCGGCGTTGCCCGAATCAATCTGCAAACTAATACATTTGAGATACTTGAGAATATCAGGAATAGAAGTTCTACCAGAGTCGATTATTTATCTCCAAAACTTGCAAGTTCTGATTCTAGAAAATTATAGTGGGTCGTGTGAGTTGCCTAAAGGTTTGAGGTACATGAGGAATCTTCAACGTCTAGATACTCTCGACTGTTCACTTCGCCATATGCCTGTTGGAATAAAAGAACTAACCAACCTTCGAAGGCTTTCAGAATTTGTTGTAGGAAAAGATGAAGGGGCCCGAATAGGTGAACTGGGGAATCTAAATCTTCTTGGGTGGTATTTGTAGTTATCAGGACTTTAGAATGTTGGAGGTTTAAGGGATGCCAAAAGTGCCAAGTTGAAAGACAAAACAAATCTTAAGTCTTTGACATTATATTGGTCGGAGGATAGATCAGAAGAAACATTTGATTCAGAGGTTCTTGAGGGATTGGAACCAAATTCGGGTCTCCAGGATTTGGGTATATTGGGTTACATGGGATGGGTTCTTTCTCCGAGTTGGCTGGTCAAATTAGTCAATTTGACTAGTATTTATTTATGGGGGATCCATACGTGTGAACAACTTCCACCACTTGGGAAATTACCCAGCCTCAAGAGAATTAATTTGAAAGATATGGGGTCTTTAAAGTGTTTCCATGATAACGACAACTCTACATCAAAAGACGAGATTTTCTTTCCTAGTTTACAAGAGTTACACATAGACCGTTGTAGGAATTTGGTTTCTTTGCCTAATAACTTTCCAAAACTCAAGTCTTTGGAAATAGAACACAGTGACAAATTAGCTTCTCTACCAGATGAGATACAAAGTTTCAAGGATCTCAATGAAATTACCATTAAACATTGTAAGATTCTAAGCAGAAGGTGTGAGAAGGAGATAGGAGAGGATTGGCCTAAAATTTCTCACGTTCCACATCTCGACATTATAGCTCCAGGGTAACACACTTTTTCTTTTCTTCTTTCTTCTTCTTCTTCTTTTTTTAACTATGGTTGTTTATCTATTAAACAAATCTATAATAGAAAAGAGTATTTAATTGTTGCTTTAGGACTTGAAAATGAATATAGTCAAAGTGTAAAAAGATAATGCCAAATCCAATATTACAATTGCTTTTCAGTATTTCTTAATAACAAAAATTATTTGTTCAACATTTATTCTAGTATCATTTGTTTGAATTGCGTGGTTTAATTTTATCTAATATTTAAATTGGAGTTTATTAGAAGCTAATGTTCATTACATTTTGGTTTATGTTTAGATCTGAGGACGAGGACACTGACGAGAATGAGGACACAGTCGATGATAGCGAAACACTACAGGGATGAGGACTAGAATTGAAGTTTGGTGTGATATGTGAAGATGGTGTTGCTTTATGGTTTTAAGTTGTTTTTGTTAGGTGAATTTTGTGGGTATATTCACTGTAAACCCTCACGAGACAACACTCGTCCACTAGGGATCATCTAGGGGTTCAAAGGCTTGTTTCTATGCTAAATGCAACCGCGATTCCTGCGAAAGTGAGTTAGGATCATGTACAATTTGTTTTTTTTTTTCATTCTTTTCAGCTTGTGTTAATGACGTTTCTTTTCCATGTTTTTCAATTTGTGTATGTATGCATGATATGTAGTTGCTAGATGTTAAGTGTTCTGCTGTATAAGTCCTCTCAATTATTATAAAGTTTTTTTTCAATTTGTGTATGGATTATCTTGTGAAAAAATGAGATTTGTCATATCACCATATGTGTACTATGAATATACCATAGGAAAATTAGTTGTAAGATTTACTTAATTAGAGTTATAGTATATTGACCTTTTGATAGAATATTGAAAGTGAGTGGGGATTAGTGAGCGTGCCTTCATTTTAAACTTTTATGGTTAACAGTTGGCGCATTTAAAGTCGGATCTCAAATCTTGTTGATTCTATGGATGGTTTTTGCATAGCTATGGGTTATTTCAATGCACGATAATTTCATTGCAATTGTGGGATTTCATGACTTTAACTTGGGTGGGCTAAATAATACTTATTTTAATCAAGTGGATCAAAGATGAAAGATCAGCAAGCTAAACCAACTCCTTGTTATAGTAAGTTTTGTTGATTTCGGACCAAAGCCTTTTAGGGTGTTCGACTCATGGCTCAGTAATGAGGAATTCTGCACTTTGGTTAGTAGATCATGGAATTCTTGGAAAGGTGGTGGTGTGGCCGATGTTCGTGCTGATAGGGGTCTGCACTTGCTGAATATCATAGATTGGAGCATATTAGCACTAGTAAGATTCGATGGGGGAGGAAAACACTCGCTATCCTCATGATTCTTTAAAACAAAAATAGAAGGAAGAATAAAATTATGGGTATTGTCTCGAATGGTTTTTGGATTACAGATCCATCTCAGCTCAAATGTATCATGTATGACCATTTTTTGGATAGGTTCATTGAGCCTCCTGTACAAAGGCTTGTTTTTCCAATGCTAGCTATTTAATAATTTGGACCTAGCAGACTCGGACGTTTTTAATAATGATCTCACTATGGATGAAATTAAAAAAGTTGTGTGGGATTGTGCAGGTTCATTGCCTCTTTCACATTTGGTGGGTCAATCTTCTTCTGGTTATTATGTGCCCCTCCCTTTTGAGTACCTTCTGTAATTTTAGCAACTTCTGGATGGGTTAAACATGTGTATTTTGTTGACAGTAATGAGTAGAGAGAAACACACAGTTCACACAGTGAAAATGATTCTCCTTATTACTTCAAAATGAAAGATACAAAGGTTTTATATAGCAGAAAAACATATGGGAGGAAGGAGAAAAAGAATAACAGAAAAGTTACAAAACAAACCCTACACTATTTTAATGTTCCAATATGAGTCCTTCAACTATTAACCAACCCCTCTTTTACACTCCCCCTCAAGTTGAGAGGTGGAAGGACTGCAAGCTCCCAACTTGGACATTAATTTAGAATGCTGATCTGCTCGAAGAACTTTAGTAAACACATAAGCCAGCTGGTCTTTAGTGGAAACATGAGAAGGTAGGACTTCCCCATTCTTGACTTGATCCCTTACATAATGGCAATCCACTTCTATATGCTTTGTTCTGGCATGGAATACCGGATTGGCAGCTATATAAATGGCAGCTTGATTATCACATTTCAAATCTACAGGACCAAGATCTTTGAGCCCCAAATCTTTCAACAATGTCACCAGCCAAGTAACTTCACAACATGTTAGGGCCATAGCTCTGTATTCAGCTTCAGCTGATGATCTAGACACCACTTGTTGCTTCTTAGATTTCCATGAAATAGGTGATTGATCCAGCAAAATACAATAGCCAGTGGTGGACCTTCTTGTCATAGGACAACTAGCCCAATCACTGTCACAATAGGCAGTCAAATGAACAGCTGAATCATTAGCTAATAATATACCTTGACCTGGTGAATTCAACAAATATCTCATCAAATGTTTCACTGCTTGCATATGCACTGATGTAGGATTTTGCATAAACTGGCTCAACAACTGCACAGTATAGCAAATATCAGGTCTTGTTATTGTGAGATATATGAGTTTGCCTATGTATCTTCTGTATACTTCTGGATCAGGTAAAGAAGTTCCCATGTCTGCTTGCAACTTGATATGAGAATCCATAGGCAACTTGTATGGTCTTGCATTAGTCAAACCAACTTCTTGAAGTAAATCAGTAATGTACTTCTTTTGAGAGATGAAAATGCCTTGGTCACTTTTGCACACCTCCAGTCCTAAGAAATAATTCATCTGACCCAAATCCTTCATGTGAAAATGAGTACTTAATTGTGTTTTAAGAGCTTGAATCTGAGTGTTGCTAGAACCAGTGATTAGAAGATCATCAACATAAACAAGGACTGCTGTAAAGGATTCAGCATCTGTCTTGATGAACAATGAGTAATCAGCCTTAGATTGAGTATAGCCAAAGGACAACAATGCTGAAGAGAGTTTGGCAAACCACTGTCTAGGTGCTTGTTTGAGGCCATACAAGGACTTCTTGAGTTTGCATACTAAACTTGAATCAGCAGGAACATTTTACACACTCTCCCCCTTTCCAATATACCCTTGAGGCATTTGCATATACACTTCTTCAAAGAGATCACCATGGAGAAAGGCATTAGACACATCTATTTGACAAATTTCCCAACCTTTCATGGCTGCCACTGCAAGTAAAGCTCTAACAGTCACCATTTTTGCCACTGGAGCAAAAGTTTCTTCATAGTCAACACCTTTTCTTTGCCTATTCCCATTCACTACAAGTCTAGCTTTCTTCTTGTCAAGTGTACCATCAGCTTTGAGTTTGATTTTGTAGATCCAATGACAAGCAATAGCTTTCTTCCCTTTAGGTAGAACAGTCACTTCCCATGTATCATTCTCCTCTAATGCTCTTAGCTCCAAATTCATTGCATTACATCAATCTTCTTCTTTAACTGCTTATTTGAAGTAAGTAGGTGCTGACTGAGCCACCAAAGCACATAGAAAAGCATGAAATTGAGACTGAAGAGGAGTAACTGACACTTGATTAGCCTTTGGTTGATGAATTGGTGTTACATAATCTTTTAGCCAGCTTGGAGCACTTGACACTCTAGTGGATCTTCTGATTCCTGCATCTTGAACACTAGTGGTTGGAATGAAAGATGGTGCAGTGTGAACAACATCAGCAGATTCATGAACAACATCAGCAGAATCATGAACAACATCAGCAGATTCATGAACAACTTCAGCAGAATCATGAACAACTTCAGCAGTAACAAAGGGCTCATGAACAGGTTGTGTTGTGGATACAAAATCTTCATACCACAATGGTGAAGAAATGGGTGCAGGCACAGGTTGAAGAACTTGCAACATACTTGTTTTAGAGTAGGGAAATATATGTTCATAGAAGACAACATCTCTTGACACAAACCTTGTATGATTCAGCAAATTCAGAAGTTTGTACCCCTTTTGATGTTGTGGATAACCCAGAAATAAACAAGGTACACCTCTGGAATCAAATTTGTCAGCAACTCTGGAAGGATTACTAGCCATTGCTAAACAACCAAACACCCTTAGATGACTATACTCAGGTTTAGATTGCAACAAAACTTCATAAGGTGTCTTAAATTTCAACACAGCAGTGGGAAATCTGTTAATGAGATATGTTGCAGTGATAACTTGTTATTATTAATTCGTAATAATGGGAAATCTGTTAATGAGATTGCATGCTCATTTGCCTGTACATTATTGGGGTGACATATATCATAAGGTGTCTTAAATTTCAACCGAATATAATGACAGTAAGAACTTGTTATATGATGCAAGTATTATGACGCCTGATCAACGTAATAATACCGAGATCACATAATCTGAACTTATTAAAGGTATACGACGTCTGGGAAATGCCTGTGATTGATATGTGTATAGACTTTGACTTGTATCTGTTATTTGGTGCTTCTCATGTTCGTTTGAAATTCCGTACCTAATTGTGAGATTTTCGTCGATATCTGTTTCGTATAAGTTATGTACGCTTGGAATCCGAAGTTGTTATGATCTGTACGAACCTATAGATTGCTATGACCACCTTAAGCTTATATGTCTCCACGTATTTCTGCAACTAGTGAGGCCGATAGGATTTATTCCGTCTATGCATATGATGTCCTCATCATTAGATATCTGAATAAGTTAGAATTTGTCGTTTGGTTTTCTGCGTCTCATCTGTTCTCCGCCATTATTCTGATAAGTATATAATTATCTACTATAAGTATTTGACTATTGATTTGATTTCTGAATAACTTTGAGTTTGAATATTCTGATAAGAAATTCATTTGTTCCGAGATAAGATTAACGTTCGTTATATTCCTAGAAATTCTGAAATCCGATTCGTTTTCTGTTCTGTTCTGTCTTGTTCAATTTCGAGGACGAAATTTTCTTTTAGAGGGGAAGAATTGTAATACCTGAATTTCTAAAATTCACAAAAAGACCAAAATACCCCTACAATCAAAAAGTATGAATAACTCATTTAAAGAGTACCAAATAAGCTATGTAAATTTAGAAAATTATTAAGAAATATCACTCATGATCCAAATAAATATTAAAGACTTTGTAAAGGTAATTTTTATAGTTATAATTTTATAAAAATTCGTTTTGTATTTTACTTAATTAGCCGAATATATTTAATATGTTTTATAAAGAATTTAATTAATAAAAGCCCAATATAAATTCATAAAATTAAGAGTCCATTTATTTTAAGTCCAATACATTATAAAGCCCACAAGAAAAATAGTAAACCATATATATAATCATTATACGGCTCATATTGTAACCCTAACTAGCGATTAAACACAAACCGACCTAAAAACCCTACAAAATTCGACATCTGATTTCCAGGGCTTAAAGCCATTTTTCTTGGACAAGTTTGAAGGTAAAGAAGGTGTTAAAAATATAGTTCGAGGCTCTAAGGTGCTGTCTCGATCGTGATTAGTTTTGGGTCAATTAGGGTTTCGCCGATTGGAAGTTTTTGGTTTCTTTTGTTCTAACGACCAAAGCTCATCAAGGGTATGTTCCTAATATTATTTTCAGTCCTAAAAGTCATATAGAACACGTAAAAATTAGCCATGCATGTTAAATAAGTCGTATGAAATTATTTGGAATTAAAACCCTAAAAGCATATGGAAATAGCGAACGAGTATATGATAAATTTTTGGGACCATGATATTAATTTTCTAAGGACTCTTATATGATATACGACCTGTATAAAATACATGTCCATGAATTCGAAGCTTGTGTGATTTGTTTGGGGTTTTATTTGTTCGATCGAGTATAAATAAGGAAAGGATTTAAAAAGGGACGATTAGGGTTTATAAAAATTAGGGTTTGCTTGTTATGATTTAGGGTCATTAATACAGTATTAATGATGAATTAATGATGGGTTACATCTAGGTTTAGGGCTTGTACTTAAATTATGCATTATTCGGTTATACATAAAAGTTTTGGGTTGGTTTTGTAAATTATGAAACTTAAAGGTTATTTTTGTGAACAGTAAAATAATGGTACTAAACGTATAAAAATAAGTATGGGGGTTAAACGTGTAATTTTGGATATTTAGAGGGCCATTCGAATGGTATTTAACTTAAAGGGTATGTTTTGTAAATTCTAAAACCTTTGGGCTAAAAGTGTAAAATCTGATAATATAAGGTTAGGTCGTATAATTAAAGATATTAAGGGTGTAATATGTAATTCTGAGTAATTATGGGTCAACATGTGTAAATAAATTACGTAAGGACATGCATGAGTTAAGTTAATTTCCGTTTGAGTTTTCATACGTTTTAGGTCAAAGTGGAAATCATTAAAAGAGGTAACATGTAAATTAAATGCGTATTAAGTAATATTAAAAGTATGGGAAACCCTAGAACATAAATAGGAAGTTGATTAGGGTTAAAGGCTAAATGTGCAAATTCGTTATTTCATGTGAAGATGGTAAGTCTTGGGTTATTAATAACCATTGATTAAAAGTAAATGAGCTAGTACTAAGTGTGTCGTAAACATGCGTGAGTTATGATAAATTAAATTAGAATATGCATGGTCTCATTTAGGGTTTGCATTCTAACAATGTTACGTGTGAGTTTTGGTTAATCATGTATGTTATAAAAGATTATGTAAACTATTTTTAAAGAGAGTCTTAAAATCCGTTATTGACATTTGTAAACCCTATGCTATGAATAATGATCATATAAGTCCTCAAATAAGATAATTATCATATTAAGCCCCTAAGTTTACCGTTTGTCATTTGCAACCCATAAGTTAAACTAATTAATGATTAAGACTCTAAAACATTGTAATTCCGTCCGTCACTAAAAATGAGAATAATCTGAAAACTTTAAAAGTATTAATGAGATTAATCCGTTATACTGATAAGTATTAAATAAATCATAATCCATGTAGATTCGTTGGAGGAGACGCGACGTTACATCTTCGTATTCACTCATTCGTTGCTTTTCTCTCATTTGCTTTAAGGTACGGATATTCTGTCTTACTTTAAGACACTTGTGCTATCATACAGATATTCCGACCTTTTTAGTAAAGGTTCCGTATGATGTTCTTTTCGTTCGCTTTTCTATTGTACTTATTAGGATTCCCAATGCCATTGCTATGAACCCTTTTTCTGAATGTTTGATCTGTTACTTATCTGAACTATGTTCTAGTGAACTATGCAATATCTGATGTGAACTTATGTTAGGAAGATTTTGATACGCACAATTGTTGAACCCTGATATATTTGATTATGAACTTCTGATTATGAAATTCTGCTTATGAATATATGATATACTACTATGATATGAACTTATGACTTCTGAATATCTGAATAAGAACCTTATGATATGAACTATCTGATATGTTATCTGTGACCTTGTGTTTGACTATGATCTGTGCTATATCTGAAAATCTGTTTGACTAAGGTCAGTTGTTAACTGAACCAAATATTTAACTAGTCATGGGGGTTCCATGTCCGTATAAGTGATGCACCTCTGATATGACTCTAGGGCAGTAGAGTGATGTTCTGCCACGTCTCTGGATGGTGAAGCATATTTTTGAATATGTAGGAAGGGGCGTATGGATGCATCCTAGATCTGATCTGTTATCTGATATGTTATCTGGTGAATGATGTCGTGTGCAATACGCGTCTTCACAAAATCTGGGAGCTAGCTACTCCAATTATTTTCTGAAGTTACTTTTGAAGAAGAATAGATATTTCTGATATGATATGTTAGTGAATGTGCTTATGACGTATTTGTTTAAGTGATTATTAGTTGCCATGCTAGGATAGGATTAATACGTTAAAATATGATTCGTATATCTGATATTATAATTTGTTATCGTTACGAGAATGTGTTGATCTGCGAGATTAATGTGCTAGTGTATAAATGAGTATTTTGAAGGTTAATTATCTGTCTGCGTATGTGACCTGCCATGTTAAAACTCTGCTAAGGTTAGGATTTGATATGAGAACTGGTTTAGCTATTATGTCTGCCATGACCTGTCTGCTATTTCCGCTGCTATATTATTGAATTAAGTGCTATAGATGTTGATTACTTGGTTTGTATGAATGCCATGTTTATTTTCTAGGACTGTTTCCGTTAGTTTTGAGACTTTCCGTTTGGCTTATACGTAATCTGTTATTCGATATGTTGTGCGTTTGGTTGTTCTGATGTGTTTGTTTTTGTGTCTTTAATGTGCTATGTGATGTCTAAACTGTTATGTGGTTGTTTGGATTTCTGTATATTTATGCTTCCGCAGAATCTTAAAAGATCCTTCGTCATTATTTCATTTTATTTTCGTTATTCGTATATTTGTTTTGTTTAGCTTTTGTTTCGTTATATCTGTTCACTGGGCTTTGTAAGCTCAGCCGCACTTTTCTTTTCCTGCGGCAGGTATTAAGCATTCAAGATGAGCTTATGGGATAGCTGATCTGGGTTGAGAGTAGAGCTGAGAGCAAGACTTTACCATAGAGATCTTAGATTTATTTTGGTTATTAAGTTATTTATATTTTCTTTTGTAAGTTTTTGTAAAGGCTTCCGCTATTGTATAGTATTTACAGTTCTGATATGAAACCGTATTGTGATATCTTTACCCTTGTCGGGTTGGGGTGTTACAGATACCATGTTGACAGTAATGAGTAGAGAGAAACACACAGTTCACACAGTGAAAATGATTCTCTTTATTACTTCAAAATGAAAGATACAAAGGTTTTATACAGCAGAAAAACAGATGGGAGGAAGGAGAAAAAGAATAACAGAAAAGTTACAAAACAAACCCTACACTATTTCAATGTTCCAATATGAGTCCTTCAACTATTAAACCAACCCCTCTTTTACATATTTTTAATGCATACAGAAACGAACTAACACTGAAAACATCATCCAACTAAACACGATGAACTAGATCAGATTAAACATTATAACCTATCCATCCGAAACTAGCGAATGGCAGTGAGATTTCTAATAGCCATTATCTGTATTTGGGTGATTGCCCAAATACATAGGCTACACTGCCATCTGCCTTCTGTTGTTAAGACAAGTGAAGAAGCCATGGGTGATGATACATTCTAGCCTTTTTCCTTCCTAGACCTTCTTCTTGCCCGGAAGAACCACTAACCAATGAGTGACCTACTACACTATAAAGAATGGTATCAATATACTTTTCAACATAATGCGAATGAGCATAAGATTCATTTATATTGCTATTACAAACATCGTATATCCAACACTAATTTTGATGCTCATCAGCATTCAGCAACATTCAGAAATTTTGAAGCATACTTGGATGATACAAATTATACTGAATTTTATAGAAGGACAATAAGTACTTCAAATTCAAAAATTCACTAGAATTTGTTTTATTTATTTTCGTTGCTTTTGCAGCAGTAGCCAAACACTCCTGCTGCTGCAGCAGGAGTTTATTTGGTCAAAACGGGTGAAACCGGTGACTTGGTCACTTAGTTTTACACGTTTTGGCTCAAATGTGTGAAATGGTTGATTTTTTTTTCACACGTTAGTTATTAGTACACGTTTGGGGTAAAATAGGTCAAGACGGCTAAAATGGGTCAAAACGGGTGAAATGGGTGTAATATAAACGACAAAGTTACTTATTATTACATGTTTTGTCTAAAATGGGTGAACTGGGTCAAAACTTGTGAAATGTGTGTAATGACTCAAATACACGAGAAAGTTACTTATTAGGACATGTTTGGGCTAAAATGGGTGAAATGGGTCAAAAAGGGTGATACATACAGTTATGATACACGTCACCATGTAACGTATATTATGTGTAAACCTGATTACAATCAAACATATGTAATAATGACAGCATAGTACAACATCCATTACTTGTTCTTGCAAGTCACTAATGATAGTACAAGACATTTGGAAAGAAAGAAATGCTCGTGTGTTCGGTAAAAAGGTGTCAAGTACTAATAAGATTGTTCAAGACATTCAGCTCAAAAGCTTTGAGTGGATTGTAAGAAGATCAAAAAAATATAAAGATATAGATTGGCAACAATGGTTATGGGATCCTCAAAAAATCCGACTACAATAAGTAATTGATGCAGTCTGTGATAAAAATGCTACAGTGAGTTTGGAGAATTACCTGCAATTGATCAGTGGCTACTGCAAGTGCTTATGTGTTGTTCAGTTTGGTATAATTGGTATATATGCATTCCATCTGAGTTGGCAGTGATTGGATAAATATTTAACATTCTGTAAAAGCTGGAAAAACACTGTCCACTGTTAGTGGGTGTGTCCGCATTGTTTCTTTCTTGTCTTTTTGCTGTTCACTCAAGCTGGTCAAGTTGTGAGGGTCATTATTTAGATGTCATGTTCTGTGTGTGTGCGGTAATATCAGTTACTCTCATGAACTCCAGCATATGCCTGTTGGAATAAAAGAACTAACCGACCTTCGAAGGCTTCAAGTATTTATTGTAGGAAAAGATGATGAGGCCCGAATAGGGGAACTGGGAAATCTTAATCGTAGTCTTTGACATTAGATTGGTCCGTGGGTAGATCAGAAACTTTTGATTCAGAGGTTCTTGAGGGATTAGAACCGAATTCGGGTCTCTAGGAGTTGACTATAGCTAGTTACATGGGAAGGGTTATTTCTACGAGTTAGATGGTCAAACTTAATGGTATAAATTTATTTATTATTCATACTTAAAACACCTACCATTTTGCATAAGCTTCACATATGGCTCAACTAAGAATTAAGTATAGTTTTCTTTTATTATTACAAACATTGAATTGGAGGGACTTTGAGGATAAGACTTCAATTAATTAGAAGAAAGTAATGTTTCATATTCAAGTGGTTCCCACCACAACCCATCAAACCACAATAATTCAAAAATGCATGTGACAATGGTACAAAAAGTAATTTGTGGACGCTGTGCATGAATGGTACTATACCAACTACTCTTATCCAATCACCAAGTCAACTTTAAGTCTTTCTCCCACAAACACTTGTGTCTTAATTTTCTTTTCTTAAGAATTTGTGTGTAATTGTGTAAACACTGTGTGATCGAGTTCTAAATTTGGTTCTACATTAAAGCATTATTCATGGCTGATCCCTTTACTTCGGCACTTGTGAGTGATTTGGTAGGGAGACTAACTTCTGCAGCTTTCCAAGAGGTTGGGTTGCTTTGGGGACTTGAAGATGATCTTTCAGCTCTCAACAACACTTTCAGACAAGTCCAAGGTGTTCTTCATGACGCGGATATGAGACAAACAAAAGAAAAGGCTGTTGAAGAATGGCTCAGGACTCTCAAAACTACCTCTTTGGACGTGGAAAACGTGCTCGACGAGGCCAAAACTGAAGCTATGATACAAAGCCTACACAGTATCAAACATAAGGTAAGAACCTTCTTTTCCACCCACCATAATCCGCTTGTGGTCAAAACTAGGATTGCTCATAAAGTTAAGAACATAAGAAAAAAATTGGAAGACATTGATGCTAATAGATCCAAGTTTAAGTTGACTCCCAATACCATAAGTGAAGGTGGCGCGGGTATTGGTGGTGAAATTTCAGACAGGGAAACTAGCTCACTTATGTCCAAGATCTGCGGAAGGGATGAAGAGAAGAAGATGATAGTTGATAAGATTTGTAACCAAGATATAGGCATCAGAAGTGACATCGATGACGTTCGAGTCTATGCTATATGGGGCATGGGTGGCATCGGAAAAACCACACTAGCTCAATATGTTTACAACCATGAAACGGTGAAGACTCATTTTGAGTTAAAGTGTTGGGTGTATGTCTCGGCTGTGTTTGACGTCAAAAGAATAATTAAACAAATCATTAAAGCGATATGTGGCCCTGAAGATTTGAAGGATTTGAAGTTGGATGAGATGTCATTGGATGATTTGGAGAGAGAACTTGAAAGCAAGTTAAGTGGAAAGAAATTTTTCATAGTAATGGATGACGTATGGATCGAAAACAATGAAAAGTGGAACGAATTATGTAAACCATTAAGTTGCGGGGCAAAAGGCTGCACGGTTATTGTAGGGGATATGTAATAATAACGAACACCAATGGATATGCTTAATCTCTAAAAGGCGTGTGAACACTTTCAGATCGAATCAATTTGGCGGTTCTACCAAATTATTCAATCGGATACAATTCAGAGTTGAGAATTTTCTGTATGTTTGTGTCTGAGATATAATGAACCGTTAGAATCTAAAATAACGACCAAATAACCATATATAATGAAGATACGGGATAACTGCCAAAACAGTTTTAGGGTTTCCAAGTTGTCAAGTTTTGTCCCTCAATTTCTGAATATTAATCTTCTGAGGAACATAACTTCAGCAAAATTAAAGCTTCAGCAAAATCAGTAATTTTAGCAGAAACAAAACTTCAGCAGATGGGGCTCTGCCCCTTGGACCCTGCCAGGGGCTGCCGCCCCTTGGACCCTGCTACCAGGGGCACTGCCCCCGGACCCCCGTCCCTTAAGGGCTTCGCCCCTAAGATCATAATAAATTCAAGTAGATGTGCACTCCGCACCTCCTAACCTAAATAATGTATTATTATGATGAAATTGGTCAAAACAAGTTAATCCAATTACACTAAAATATCCAACATTCCTCCCCTATTTTAGTGCAATCCTTGATTAACTAAAACAAGTAATCTCAAACAATCAAACTTTTGCATAAATGAAATGTCGTGACGATTGAATTTCACATTAGTACATTACACATTCTAAATATTCGAATACCAGGGTGTCGCTAAGGATTGAACCCTGGGAATTCAATATGAATACACGAAGATAATGTACACAAAAGTTTACATACATAGTAGTTATATCTTGACACATGTTTTACTAGCCTATGTCCTTATCCTTCATAAGCATGTCAAAGCCAAGTCCCAGCTTCTTGAAGCGGCTAAACTTCATGCTCATATAGGTAGCTCTTTTAGTCTTGCACCTACAATGCAATTTGTCAAAAAAGCTATTAAGAATATATTCATTCAACCTCCCTAACTTGTAGGTCTGAACACATACCTTGGGATGAATCGTCTAATATGTTCCAATCTCTAGATATTAAGCCTTCCACATTGAATTCAGCACCTAGTGTCATACTAGATGGGAATTGGGTATCTTGATATCAGAGATTTCTGATGGACTTTAATCCCATCCCTTTAGCCGAATTTTCACGAGATCTCTATTCAACCCTTTGGTTAAATGATCGGCTAAATTGTGTTGTGTTTTCACAAACACCACAGATATCACACCATTCGTGATAAGATCACGTAATATGCTATGTCTAACACCTATGTGTCTAGACTTCCCATTATATACTTGACTGTATGCCTTAGCCAAAGTAGCTTGACTATCACATCTGATAGAAATGGATGATATCGGTTTAGGCCATAATGGAATTTCATAAATTAAGTTCCTTAGCCATTCAGCTTCTTTACCAGCTGCTGCTAATGCCACAAACTCAGATTCCATTGTTGAATCAGTTATGCAAGTTTGCTTCTTAGATGCCCAGCAAATGGCACCACCTCCAAGTAGGTATACCCAACCAGTTGTGGAAGAATGATCTTCCTGATTGGAAATCCAACTTGCATCTGAATAACCTTCAAGAACAGAAGGAAATCCAGTATAAGTCAAACCATAATCCATTGTTCCTTTCAAGTACATAAATACTCGATTAATTGCTCGCCAATGGATTAAACCTGGATTGTGAGTATATCTACTCAACTTTCCAACAGCAAAGGCTATATCAGGTCTAGTACTAATCATGGCATACATTAAAGATCCAATAGCCATTGAATATTCAAGTTGATTCACAGCAACACCTTTATTAGGCACAAGTTTTGTTGTGGGATCCATAGGAGTACCTATAGGAGAACAATCTTTCAGATTAAACCTATCCAACATCTTCTCAATATAATGTGATTGAGAGATAGTAATGCCATGTTCTCCACGTATGATCTTAATGCCAAGAATCACATCAGCCTCCCCCATGTCCTTCATCTCAAATTTAGAGGACAAAAACTCCTTAGTTGTATCAACTTGATCTTGGTCAGTACCAAAGATCAACATGTCATCAACATACAAGCAAATGATTACTCCTTTACCATAAGCATCAAACTTGCTGTATACACACTTGTCTGCTTGGTTTAATGCAAAACCATTAGACAAGATAACATCATCAAATTTCTGATGCCACTGCTTGGGAGCTTGCTTCAAGCCATAAAGAGACTTAACCAATTTACAAACCTTATTTTTGTTACCAAGCATGACAAAACCTTCAGGTTGTCTTATGTAAATCTATTCATCCAATTCACCATTCAGAAAGGCTGTTTTAACATCCATTTGGTGAATTACAAGATTATGTATAGCCGCAAGTGCTAACAATAATCTAATGGTGGTAATCCTAGCAACAGGAGCATAAGTATCAAAGAAATCAATACCTTCCTTTTGTCAAAGCCTTGGATAACCAATCTGGCTTGATACTTGTCTATGCTTCCATCCACCTTCATCTTCCTTTTGAAGATCCATTTACTATTCAATGGTTTAAAACCAGGTGGAAAATCAGATGGTTTCCAGGTATTATTGTGCATAATAGAGTCAATCTCATCTTGGATTGCCTCTTTCCAAAATGCAGCATCCCTTGAAGCCATAGCTTCACTGTAGGTCCTAGGATCTTCATCAACATTGAAACAATATTGATATTGAAATTGAATTTCATTCCTTGATCCTTCTACCAAATATAATTGGAAATCGCCACCAAAAGATTTGGTTTTTCTTGCTCTTACACTCCTCCTAGGCTCAGAAGGCTCAGGAAGAGAAACAGTCACTTGGTCAGATGCACCAAAGTTACTAGAACTTGCAATCATGTCTGCAGGTTTAGGTAAAGATGTAAACCTATCCTCATTGCCAAAATCAGCATCTCGTGACTCAATAATAGAGTGCACGGATACATAATCATTAGGTTCTATGACATAGAATCTATAGCACTTGGAATTCTCAGGATAGCCAGTGAATACACAATCTATACCTCTTTGACCTATATTATTTATTTTAGGATTAGTCAATCTTACCACAGCTCTACAGCCCCAAACTCTGAGATAACTCAGTTTTGGTGGCTTTTTATGCCAAAGTTCATAAGGGGTTATCTTGTTCCTTTTATTAGGAACTCTATTTAATAAATAACAGGCTGTCAACATAGCCTCACCCCAAAATCCATCACTTAGGCCAGAATAGCATATCATGGAATTAACCATTTCTTTTAATGTCCTATTCTTTCTTTCAGATATACCATTTTGTTGTGGTGTATATGGAGCAGTGGTCTGATGTATTATACAAGTGGATTGAAAATAAACTGGATCATAATACTCACCTCCCCTATCAGTGCGAAGTGTTTTAATCTTCACACCATGATAAAGCTCTACTTCCTCTTTATAAATTTTAAACTTATCAAGAGCTTCATCTTTTGTATGACACAAGTAAACATAGCAATATCTAGTAGCATCATCAATAAAAGTAACTACATACTTTTTATTACCAAGTGATGGAGTTGAATGAAAATCACACAAATCACTGTGTACAAGTTCTAATACCTTAGTATCTCTAATGACATTCTTGGCGAAAGGTTGTCTAGTTATCTTAGTCAACAAACAAGTTTTACACTTTTCACCATACAATTCAAAAGCAGGTATTAGACTAATTTTTGACATGTCTTTCATTCTCTTGTAATGTACGTGTCCTAGTCTAGCATGCCATAATTCAGATTTACCACAATTATTGCTAGAACTAGTAGAAGCCATGCAAACATAATTATTAATAAAGGAAACATCCAAATTTAATTTAAACATGCCATTCAAATATCCAAAGCCAATAAAGGTTCCATGTCTAGACAATATGTACTTGTCGCTTTCCAAGACTTGCTTGTAGCCACAATTATTTAATACAATACCAGATACTAAGTTCTTACGAATACCAGGTACATACACAACATTGTTTAAAAGTAAAGAGTTTCCAGAAGTAAAGACTAGATTAACAGATCCTAGTCCTTTAATCGGTTCAGTTGCAACATTGCCCATCTTTAATAAAGATCCATCTTCAATTGGCTTAAAGTCCTTGAACCATTGAAGATTTTTGCACACGTGACATGTTGCTCCTGAATCCACCCACCATGATAAATCATCATCCTGTACATAGAATGTTTCAGAAATTATTGATACATAATAATTTTCAACAGAATGATCAGTAGGTACCAAAAACAAACCTGATTGCTTTCCAGGATCCTTGGATCCACTAGCACCAGCCTCATTTTTACCTTTACCTCCACCCTTAGACCTGCAATCTTTCTTAAAGTGTCCGGGTTTCCCACACTTCCAACAGGTCACTTTTGGTTTCTTATCAGAACCTTTGTTGTTATTGCTTTGCCACTTTCGTTTCCCTTTACCAGCCTTAGAGGATTCACCCTCCTCCACCATGTTCACAGAAGAACCAGCCATGGTTTTAGTACCACCAACAGAACCCCTTTCCATATCACGTATGGATTGTTCAATTTGGAAATGACTTCCAAGTTCAACCAGATTCAATTCCTCTTTCTTATGTTTCAGATTGTTTTTAAAATCTTTCCAAGAGGGGGGCAGTTTATCTATGATACTAGAGACAGAAATTGATTCATCCATTTTCATATCATATTGTGCAAACTGTCCTAATATCCTTTGCAATTCGTGGTACTGTTCCATGACAGGCCTAGTATCTACCATTTTATAGTTATTAAAATTACCAACTAGGAATTTCTTACTAGACGCATCTTCTGCCATGTATTTGGCTTCTAGGGTATCCCATAATTCTTTTGCAGACTCTACGTTTTGATAAATATCAAATAAGGAATCAGACATACCGTTAAGAATATGACCACGACATATGTAGTCTGCGTTTTCCCACTTAGAACGATTACGAGTCTGTTCCAGCGTTTCATTCTCAACAGCCTCAGGGCACGGGGTACTTAGAACATATACCACTTTCAGATTCGTCAGATAAAAATGCATCTTTTTCTGCCATCTACGAAAATCCTGCCCAGAAAACTTCTCCAACTTTGCAAACGTCTTGTTCAGATCTTTCACAGAATCAGGGTTCGTCATCCGAATTGATTCGATCTTTGTAGGGGATATGTAATAATAACGAACACCAATGGATATGCTTAATCTCTGAAAGGCGTGTGAACACTTTCAGATCGAATCAATTTGGCGGTTCTACCAAATTATTCAATCGGATACAATTCAGAGTTGAGAATTTTCTGTATGTTTGTGTCTGAGATATAATGAACCGTTAGAATCTAAAATAACGACCAAATAACCATATATAATGAAGATACGGGATAACTGCCAAAACAGTTTTAGGGTTTCCAAGTTGTCAAGTTTTGTCCCTCAATTTCCGAATATTAATCTGCTGAGGAACATAACTTCAGCAGAATTAAAGCTTCAGCAGAATCAGTAATTTCAGCAGAAACAAAACTTCAGCAGATGGGGCTCTGCCCCTTGGACCCTGCCAGGGGCTGCCGCCCCTTGGACCCTGCTACCAGGGGCGCTGCCCCCGGACCCCCGTCCCTTAAGGGCTTCGCCCCTAAGATCATAATAAATTCAAGTAGATGTGCACTCCGCACCTCCTAACCTAAATGATGTATTATTATGATGAAATTGGTCAAAACAAGTTAATCCAATTACACTAAAATATCCAACAGTTATGGTGAAGACACGAAAGAAAAATACTGCCCAACTGATGGCTAAGATTCCTGAGTTGCAGCGTAGTGTGGAAAAATTATCAGAAGAGGACTCTTGGGCGCTATTCAAGATGTTTGTGTTCCCGGACAGAGGAGATAGGGAAAACGTAAGCTCCGAGCTGGAGCGTGTAGGAAAGAAGATAGTAGAGAAATGCAATGGCTTACCTCTAGCGGTGATCACTGTGGGTAGTTTAATGTTGACAAAAGAAAAAAACGTAAATGAATGGCGGGATGTAAACGACAACTTCAAGTGGGAGCAAGATGATGACGTCGTCCTACCTGCTTTGAGGTTAAGCTACAATGATTTGCCTCCACATATGAAGATATGTTTCGCTTATTGTTGTGTATTTTCAAAAGGGGAGGAAATGAGTAAGGATTCATTAATAGAGTTGTGGATTGCAAATGGATTTATATCATCATCTGAAGGAGGTATGAGCTCGTATGTGCTTGGAGAGAAACTTTTTACTTTTTTGGTCCAGAGGTCATTTTTCCAAGATGTCATTGAGAAGGATATAAGAATGGGTGCCATATGCAAAATGCATGATTTAATGCATGATCTTGCGCTATATGAGATGAAACATGATTTTGCAGTTATAGAGCCTGGTAAGGAGATGATAACCTCTGATGAGGTGCTTCATCTCAGTTTATCATGTAAAGATTTTGAGTTTTCAAAACAGGATTTGAAAAAGCTAAGATCAGTACGATCAATGCTTGTCTTCAATAGATATTATACGAGTAACATTAGACAAATCTCCAGCCATGTTTATCAAAGGGTGTTGTACTTGAACAGAATTAAAAGCTCGACGTTGCCCGAATCAATCTGCAAGCTAATACATTTGAGATACTTGAAAATAACAGAGTCACCAATAGAAGTTCTACCAGAGTCGATTATTTATCTTCAAAACTTGCAGGTTTTAATTCTAAAAGAGTGTTGGAACTTATGTGAGTTGCCTAAAGGTTTGAGGTACATGAGGAATCTTCAACGTCTATATACCCGTGACTGCCCTTCACTCAAGCATATGCCTGTTGGAATAAAAGCACTAACCAACCTTCGAAGGCTTTCACGATTTGTTGTAGGAAAAGATGATGGGGCCCGAATAGGTGAATTGGGAAATCTAAATCTTCTTGGGAGGGAGTTGACGTTATCAAAACTTGAGAATGTTGGAGGTTTAAGGGATGCCAAAAGTGCCAATTTGAAAGACAAAACAAATCTTAAGTCGTTGACATTATATTGGTCGGAGGATAGATCAGAAGAAAAAAATGATTCAGAGGTTCTTGAGGGATTGGAACCAAATTCGGTCTCTAGGAGTTGGCTATATGGGGTTACATGGGAACGGTTCTTTCTCCGAGTTGGCTGGTCAAATTAGTCAATTTGACTAGTATTTATTTATGGTGGATCCATACGTGTGAACAACTTCCACCACTTGGGAGATTACCCAGCCTCAAGAGAATTAAATTGATAGGAATGCATTCTTTAAAGTGTTTCCATGATAACGACAACTCTACATCAAAAGACGAGATTCTATTTCCTAGTTTACAAGAGTTACACATAGACCGTTGTAGGAATTTGGTTTATTTGCCTAATAACTTTCCAAAACTCAGGTCTTTACAAATAAAATATTGTGACAATTTGCGTTCTCTACCAGATCAGATTCAAAGTTTCAAGGATCTCAATCAAATTACCATTATAAATTGTGAAATTCTAATAAGAAGGTGCGCAAAGGAGATCGGAGAGGATTGGCCTAAAATTTATCACATTCCAGATCTAGACATTTATCCATCACGGTAATATTCTCCTTTTCTTCTTTCTTTTTAACTATGGCTCTTTGTCTATAAACAAATATATAATAGAAAAAGTATTTAATTGTTCCTTTACGAGTTGAAAATGAATATAGTCAAAGTGTAGAAAATGTACTCTTTTCAAGTAATAAGTGTTCATTATTCAGTATTTCTTAATAACAAAAATAATTTGTTCAACAATTATTCTAGTGCATTTTTCGATTTGCTTGGTCAAATTTTATCTAATATATTAATTGGAGTTTGTTAGAAGCTAATGTTCATTACATTTTGGTTTGTGTTTACATGTGAAGATTGTGACGAGAATGAGGACAAGGACGAGGATAGCGAAACACTACAGGATGAGGACTATAATCGAAGTTTGGTGTGATATGTGAAGATGGTGTTGCTTTATGGTTTTAAGTTGTTTTTGTTAGGTGAATTTTGTGGGTATATTCACTGTAAACCCTCACGAGACAACACTCGTCCTTTAGAGATCATCTAGGGGTTCAAAGGCTTGTTGCTATGCTAAATGCAACCGCGATTCCTGCGAAAGTGAGTTAGGATCATGTACAATTTGTTTTTTTCTTTTTTCCCATTCTTTTTAACTTGTGTATCAGTGATGTTTCTTTTTTTTTTTTTTTTCCAATTTGTGTATGTATGAATGATAAGTCCTCTCTGTTATTAAAACGTTTTTTTCAATTTGTGTATGGTTTATCTTGTGAAAAAATGAGATCTCTCATATCACCATATGTTATTATAAAGATTTTCTTAATTATAGTTGTAGTATATTGACCTTTTGATAGAATATGGAAAGTGAGTGGGGATTAGTGAGCGTGCCTCCATTTTAAACTTTTATGGTTAACAGTTGGCCCATTTAAAGTCGGATCTTTGGAAGACATCTCAAATCTTGTTGATTCTATGGATGGTTTTTGCATAGCTATGGGTTATTTCAATGCAGTTAAGTCAATATCCGCAAGAGCGGGCTCCCAATTCGATACAAATGAAGCCATGTCTTTCGATAATTTCATTGCAAATGTGGGATTTCATGACTTTAATTTGGGTGGGCGAAATAATACTTATTTTAATCAAAGTGGATCAAAGATGAAAGATGAGCAAACTAAACCAGTTCCTTGTTACAGTAAGTTTTATTTTTCACAGAAGCAACACTTGTGTTACAGTATCGGACTGTGTTATGTCAGACCATTGTCCAATCCTTTTGTCCAATGCTTGTGTTGATTTTGGACCTAAGCCGTTTAGGGTGTTCGACTCATGGCTCAGTAATAAGGAATTCTACACTTTGGTTAGTAGATCATGTAATTCTTGGAAAGGTTGTGGTGTGGCCGATGTTCATGCAGTGCTTGGTGTGTGGTGAGATAAAAAGAGAGAGATCAGACTTGTTATTGAAAATTTGTATTTGAGATAAAAGGAGAGAGATCAGACTGATAGGGGTCTGCTATCTCGAAATGAGATTGAATCCCATTGGGAAGCACTTGCTGAATATCATAGATTGGAGCATATTAGCACTAGTAAGATTCGTCCAAAATGTTGTGAAAAATGGGCAATTATGGGGGACGAAAACACTCGCTATCCTCATCCCAATCAAGTTGAATTTTAGTATTTGATCAGATGTAACAATTTAACCCATCCATCCAAAACTAACGAATGGCAGTGAGATTTCTAATAGCCATTATCTGCCTCCTGTTGTTAAGAAAAGGGAAGAAGTCATGGGTGACGATACGTTCTAGCCTTTTTCCTGCCTATACCTTCTTCTTGCCCGTAAGAATCACTAACTAATGAGTGAGCTACTACACTATAAAGGATGGTATCAATATACTTTTCAACATAACGCGAAAGACGCATAAGATTCATTTTTATTGCTATTACAAACATCTTATATCCATCACTAATTTTGATGCTCATCATTCAGCAACATTCAGAATTCACTAGAATAAGTACTTCAAATTCCAAAATTCACTAGAATTTGTTTTATTTATTTTCGTTGCTGTTGCAGTAGTAGCCAAACACTCCTGCTGCTGCAGCAGGAGTTTATTTGGTCAAAACGGGTGAAACCGGTGACTTGGTCACTTAGTTTTACACGTTTTGGCTCAAATGTGTGAAATGGTTGATTTTTTTTTTTTTTTCACACGTTAGTTATTAGTACACGTTTGGGGTAAAATAGGTCAAGACGGCTAAAATGGGTCAAAACGGGTGAAATGGGTGTAATATAAACGACAAAGTTACTTATTATTACATGTTTTGTCTAAAATGGGTGAACTGGGTCAAAACTTGTGAAATGTGTGTAATGACTCAAATAAACGAGAAAGTTACTTATTAGGACATGTTTGGGCTAAAATGGGTGAAATGGGTCAAAAAGGGTGATACATACAGTTATGATACACGTCACCATGTAACGTATATTATGTGTAAACCTGATTACAATCAAAGATATGTAATAATGACAGCATAGTACAACATCCATTACTTGTTCTTGCAAGTCACTAATGATAGTACAAGACATTTGGAAAGAAAGAAATGCTCGTGTGTTCGGTAAAAAGGTGTCAAGTACTAATAAGATTGTTCACGACATTCAACTCAAAAGCTTCGAATGGATTGTAAGAAGATCAAAAATAATATAAAGAGATAGATTGGCAACAATGGTTATGGGATCCTCAAAAATTTCGACTACAATTTGAAACTGATGCAGTCTGTGATAAAAATGCTACAGTGAGTTTTGAGAATACACCTGCGACTGATCAGTGGCTACTGCAAGCAGTGGCGGAACTTGGCCATTTATTTTGGGGGGGCCGAATTTATTTTTGAGGGGGCCGAATCGAAGATTTATTTATAACCTCAACTAAATTACCCCTAAAACCTACAATATTTACATTAGGTGTCGTAAATTTTGGGGAGGCCGGGACCCTCCCCTGCCCTCATTAAGGTCCGCCCCTGACTGCAAGTGCGTATGTGTTGTTCGGTTTGGTATGATTGGTATATATGCATTCCTTCTGAGTTGGCAGTGATTGGATAAACGTGTAACAATGTCAGTACGAGGTCTGTGAGTACATTTTTGGTGTGCAGTAAAAGCTGGAAAAACGCTGTCCACTGTTAGTGGGTGTGTCCGACAGTGGGCTATGTTCCTTTCTTGTCTTTTTACTGTTCACTCAAGCTGGTCAAGTTGTGAGGGTCATTATTTAGTCGTCATGTTCTCTGTGTGTGTGGTAATATCAGTTACTCTCATAAACTACAGCAAATGCCTGTTGGAATAAAAGAACTAACCGACCTGCGAAGGCTTCAAGTATTTGTTGTAGGAAAAGATGGCGGGGACCGAATAGGGAAATCTTAATCGTCTTGGGTGGCATTTGGAGTTATTAAAACTTGAGAATGTTAGTGGTTTAAGAGATGCCAAAAGTGCCAATGTTGAAAGACAAAACAAATCTAAAGTCTTTGAAATTAGATTGGTCCGTGGGTAGATCAGAAACTTTTGATTCAGAGGTTCTTGAGGGATTAGAACCGAATTCAGGTCTCCAGGAGTTGACTATAGCTAGTTACATGGGAAGGGTTATTTCTCCGAGTTGGATGGTCAAATTAGTCAATTTTACTAGTAGAGAATTGAATACTCTTCTAGAGTGTGAACATATTCCACCACTTGGGAAATTACCCAAACTCAAAGAGAAAAAATTTATCAGAGCATGTTTACTCAAATTAAAACATGCACTTTGTTAGCACTTAAATCGTAAAAGGTGTATAATTAAACATGTCTCATCAAATTCCCTTATGGGAGTTGCGATTAAAGAATCTACTGAAAAAAAAAGCGTACAACAATATAAAATGAAAAAAAAGAAAATAACAGATCATGGGTGCAAATAATATGAGGGGTACATAACACCACACTATTGGCAAAACTTAACGGTATAAATTTATTTATTATTCATATTTAAAACATCATTTTGCATAACCTTCACATGTGGCTCAACTAAGATGTTTTCTTTTATTATTACAAACATTGAATTGGAGGGACTTTGAGGATAAGATTTCAATTAATTAGAAGAAAGTAATGTTTCATATTCAAGTGGTTCCCACCACAACCCATCAAACCACAATAATTCAAAAATGCATGTGACAATGGTACAAAAAGTCATTTGTGGACGCTGTGCATTAATACCAACTGCTCTTATCCAATCACCAAGTCAACTTTAAGTCTTTCTCCCACAAACACTTGAGTCTTAATTTTCTTTTCTTAAGAATTTGTGTGTAATTGTGTAAACACTGTGTGATCGAGTTCTAAATTTGGTTCTACATTAAAGCATTATTCATGGCTGATCCCTTTACTTCGGCGCTTGTGAGTGATGTGCTAGGGAGACTAACTTCTGCAGCTATCCAAGAGGTTGGGTTGCTTTGGGGCCTTGAAGAAGATCTTTCAGCTCTCAACAACACTTTCAGACAAGTCCAAGGTGTTCTTCATGACGCGGAGATGAGACAACCAAACGAAAAGGCTGTGGAAGAATGGCTCAAGACTCTCAAATCTGCCTCTTTGGAGGTAGAAAATGTGCTCGACGAGGCCAAAACTGAAGCTATGATACAAAGCCTACACAGTATCAAACATAAGGTAAGAACCTTCTTTTCCACCCACCATAATCCGCTTGTGGTCAAAACTAGGATTGCTCATAAAGTTAAGAACATACGGAAAAAATTTGAAGACATTGATGCAAATAGATCCAAGTTTAAGTTGACTCCCAATACCATAAGTGAAGGTGGCACGGGTATTGGTGGTGAAATTTCAGACAGGGAAACTAGCTCACTTATGTCCAAGATCTGCGGAAGGGATGAAGAGAAGAAGATGATAGTTGATAAGATTTGAAACCAAGGTATTGGCATTCAGCGTGACAATGATGATGTTCGGGTCTATGCTATATGGGGCATGGGTGGCATCGGAAAAACTACACTAGCTCAATATGTTTACAACCATGAAACGGTGAAAACGCATTTCGAGTTAAAGTGTTGGGTGTATGTCTCTGTTGTGTTTGACGTCAAAAGAATAATTAAACAAATAATTAAAGCGATATGTGTCCCACAAGATTTGAAGTTGGATGAGATGTCATTGGATGATTTGCAAATACAACTTCAAAACAAGTTAACAGGAAAGAAATATTTTATTGTTATGGATGATGTGTGGATCGAAAACAAAGACATGAAAAAGTGGGATGAATTATGTAAAGCTTTAAGATGCGGAGCAAAAGGCAGCACGGTTACGGTAACGACACGGAAGAAAGATACTGCCCAACTGATGGCTAAGATTCCTGAGTTGCAGCGTAATGTGGAAAAATTATCAGAAGAGGACTCATGGTCGCTGTTCGAGATGCTTGCATTCCCAAGCATAAGAGAGAGGGAAAACATAAGCTCCGAGCTCGAGCTTGTAGGAAAGGAGATAGCGAAGAAATGCAATGGCTTACCTCTAGCGGTGAAGACTTTGGGTAGCTTAATGTCATCAAAAGAAAAAAAGGTGAATGAGTGGCAGCTTGTAAGCGACAAGTTCATGTCGGAGATGCAAGACAATGGCATCTTAACTGCTTTGAGGTTAAGCTACAATGATTTGCCTCCACATATGAAGATATGTTTCGCTTATTGTTGTGTATTTTCAAAAGGGGAGGAAATGAGTAAGGATTCATTGATAGAGTTGTGGATGGCAAATGGATTTATTCCATCTCAAGAAGATGTAAGCTTGTATGTGCTTGGTGAGGAAATTTTTACTTGTTTGGTCCGGAGGTCGTTTTTCCAAGATGTTGTCGAGAAGGATATAGACACGGGTGTGATATGCAAAATGCATGATTTAATGCATGATCTTGCGTTAGATGTAATAAGACATGATTGTGCAGTCATAGAGACTGGTAAGGAGTTGATAACCTCAGATGAGGTGCTTCATCTCAGTTTATCATGTGAAGATTTTGAGTTTTCAAAACAGGATTTGAAAAAGCTAAGATCAGTACGATCAATGCTTGTCTTCAATAGTGATTATACGAGTAACATTAGACAAATCTCCAGCCATGTTTATCTAAGGTTGTTGTACTTGAACAGAATTACAAGCTCGACGTTGCCCGAATCAATCTGCAAGCTAATACATTTGAGATACTTGAAAATAGAAGGTTCGTATATAGAAGTTCTACCAGAGTCGATTATTTATCTCCAAAACTTGCAAGTTCTGATTCTAGAAAAGTGTTGGTTGTTACGTGAGTTACCTAAAGGTTTGAGGTACATGAGGAATCTTCAACGTCTTGATACTATCGACTCTTCACTTCGCCATATGCCTCTTGGAATAAAAGAGCTAACCAACCTTCAAAGGCTTTCAGAATTTGTTGTAGGAAAAGATGATGGGGCCCAAATAGGTGAACTGGGAAATCTAAATCTTCTTGGGAGGGATTTGTGGTTATCACAACTTGAGAATGTTGGAGGTTTAAGGGATGCCATAAGTGCCAATTTGAAAGACAAAACAAATCTTAAGTCTTTGAAATTAGAGTGGTCGGAGGATAGATCAGAAGAAACATTTGATTTAGAGGTTCTTGAGGGATTGGAACCAAATTCGGGTCTCAAGGAGTTGGCTATATGGGGTTACATGGGAACGGTTCTTTCTCCAAGTTTGCTGGTCAATTTAGTTAATTTGACTAGTATTAAATTTCATCATTTGGAAAAGTGTGAACATATTCCACCACTTGGGAAATTACCCGGCCTCAAGAGAATTAGTTTGGAAGATATGGGGTCTTTAAAATGTTTCCATGATAATGACAACTCTACATTAAAAGATGAGATTCTCTTTCCTAGTTTACAAGAGTTACACATAGACGGTTGTAGGAATTTGGTTTCTTTGCCTAATAACTTTCCAAAACTCAGGTCTTTGGAAATAGAACAATGTGACAAATTAGCTTCTCTACCAGATGAGATACAAAGTTTCAAAGATCTCAATCAAATTACAATTTATGAGTGTGAAATTTTAAGCAGAAGGTGTAAAAAGCAGATCGGAGATGATTGGCCCAAAATATCTCACATTCCTCGTCTCTACATTCATCCTCCAGGGTAATATTCTCCTTTTCTTCTTTCTTTTTAACTATGGCTCTTTATCAATAAACAAATACTATATAATAGAAAAAAGCATTTAAATTGTTGCTTTATGGGTTGAAAATGAATATAGTCAAAGTGTAGAAAATGTACTCTTTTCAAGTATTAAGTGTTCATTATTTAGTATTTCTTAATAACAAAAATAATTTGTTCAACACTTGAATTGAATTGAATTGGGGGATATGCGGTCTTTAAAGTGTTTCCATGATGACGACAATGCTAAATCAAAGGACGAGATTCTCTTTCCTAGTTTACAAGAGTTAGATATATGGGAGTGTGGGTCTTTGGTTTGTTTGCCAAGAAACTACCCAAAACTCAGGTCTTTACAAATAGATTCTTGTGACAATTTACGTTCTCTACCAAATGAGATTTAAAGTTTCAAGGATCTCAATCAAATTAACATTTATAGATGTAAAATTCTAAGCAGAATGCGTGTAAAGGAGATCGGAGAGGACTGGCCTAAAACTTCTCACATTTCTAATCAGGAAATAAGTCGACGGTAACATTCTATTTCTTTTTTATTTTGGTTGCAACACATAAAAATGTTGATTCAAACAAATCTATAATAAACTAAATTATTTAATAGTTGATTTTTGAGTTGATGATGAATATAACCGAAGTGAAGGAAAATGTATTTTTTTGAAGTAGCAAATGTTCTATATGATATCCACCATCACAATAATTTTTTAAAAGATAATGCCACATCCAATATTACAATTGTTATTCGGTATTTGTAGATAAAAACAAAAATAATTTGTTCAACAATTATTCTAGTATCATTTGTTTCATTTACTTGGTTTAATTTGATCTAACATTCAAAATGGAGTTTGCAGAAAGCTAATGTTTATTACATTTTGGTTTGTGTTTAAATTTTAGGATGAGGACAGTGATGAGAAGGTCGTTTAAATTTTAGGATGAGGACAGTGATGAGAAGGTCGATGATAGCGAAACACTACAGGGACAAGGACTAGAATTGAAGTTTGGTGTGATATGCGAAGATGGTGTTGCTTTATGGTTTTAAGTTGTTTTTGTTAGGTGAATTTTATGGGTATATTCACTGTAAACTCTCACAAGACAACACTCGTCCACTATAGCGTAACCATGATTTATTGAAGATACGGCGTAACTCATTCCTGATGTTACGCCGTAACCAGCTTTTCCAGAGCAAAATACGAAGAATTGGATGTTAAGGTGTAACTCTTAACTTAAGTTACGCCGTAACCAGATCTGGCCAATAAATAGCGCCCTAATTCTAGCATTTCTATTCATCCACTTCACACACCAAATCAGAGAACATGAGTAGAAGGTTGAGGCAGACCTTGAGGAGCATACGGAGCCATCTCCAAGGGAGAAATCACTCCCCTACGATAAGCATTAGCATTTTATCATTTCTTTTACTCTTAATTCATGTATTTCATCATGTTAAACATTGAATTGATTGTTTCAAGTAATATGAGTGGCTAAGCACCTCTGGTTCTAGCCTAGTTATGATTCCTTAATTGTTTTGTTTATGTTTACATTGCTTTCGTATAATTGTTTCTAGTAGTGTATGCATGCATAGTTTGTTGGTATCTACCCTTGTGTTCGGTAGTTTTGAATGGCGGTAGTGGCTAGTTACTTAGGAGATATGACCAACTGACCCTAAGTAGGTAGAATGACTGGAAAGGGTAAGAATTGACCAACTGGCGACCCTTCTTCGCTTGTGCGATTTGACAAACTTATCACCTACCGTTTGGATGAACTTAAGAAGTTAGGGATGAGTGTTTAAGATGCTAGCGCTCGAGCACTCATTGTTATGAATCTTGCATGTAGCGGAACTTAATGACTTAGCTTAGGGGACTAAAAACAACTGGACTTTCGAGGGGTCACCCGATGATCTTAAGTGGAAACCTTTGCTGATAGGTTAGGACGAACTGACCAAATGCTGTCCTAGCGACTTAAACCCCCACTTGAAGTAATTGGAAGTAATTAAATGTAAACTTAACTTGATAGGATGAGTAACTAGCTTAGCACACTTCTCATCTATTGATCACAACCCTCGCCTTTATCTGTTTTCTTAATTTTCTTGTCTTTAGTTATTAATTAATCAATTCAACCTTAAAATCTGTGACACCTATACTTAGTTAAAATCCGCACGCATAGCTCTTGGGACGACCTCAATTTACCGAATACTACACTACACACGAGCGAGTACACTACCCGTTAGTGCATTAGGGTAGACCATTGGTATAACGAGACATTATAAATATTAAAACCTGGTCAGTAAAACCTGCATAAATTGGCATGTGGGATAAAGAGGCTCAGAGGGGTCTGCTATCCCATTGGGAAGTACTTGTTAAATATCATAGATTGGAGCATATTAGCACTAGTAAGATTCATCAAAAATGTTGTGTAAAATGGGCAGTTGAGGGGGACGAACACTTTCTATCCTCATGCTTCTTTAAACAACCAATAGAAGGAAGAATAAAATTATAGGTATTGTCTAAGATGGTTTTTGGATTTCAGATCCATATCAGCTCAAATGTATCTTTATTGGATAGGTTCACTGAGCCTCGTGTACGAAGGCCTATTTTTCCAATGCTAGCAATTTCGTAATTTGGACCTAGCAGACTCGAAATTAAAAAAATGGTGTGGGAATGTGCAGGTTCAGTGCCTACAAGCATGGCCCTTTCACATTTAGTGGGTCAATCTTCTTATGGTTATTATGTGCCCCTCCCTTCTAAGTACCTTATGTAATTTTAGCAACTTATGAGTGAGTATTACATGTGTATTTTCCACGCATACAGAACGAACTCACACTGAAAACACCATCCCAATCAAGTTGAAGTTTAGTACTCCCTCCGTCCCATTTTTATTGTCCACTTTGACTTTGACCAGTCTTTCTTGTTCAACTTTGACCATTAATATATTTGTTTGTGTTATATAATACTTGATGAAAATTATACCAATGAAAATACATTTAAAACCCAATACATTCATATATTTTTCATCAAGTATTATATAACACAGGCAAAAATAATTATGATCAAAGTTGAAGAAGTAAGACTAAAAAAGTCAATAGTGGACAATAATTTTGGGACGGAGGTAGCACTTGTATGTAACATTTTAACCCATCCATCCGAAACTAATGAAAGGCAGGCCAAATGGCAGTTCGCTACCAATGATATTGAAAGGTCAAACTGCAATTGTCCTAAAAGTATTTAGCAAGGGTGATCGCCCAAATACTAAGATGTAATACAAATAATACACTATCATGTGGAATTGCCTTGTGTTTTTAAGACAAGGGAAGAAGCCATGGATGACGATAGGTTCTAGCCATTTCCTGTCCGAAAGAACCACTAACTAATGAGTGTGCTATTACACTATAAAGGATGTTATTAGTATACTTTTCAACATACTGCGAAATATGCATAAGATACATCTTAATTGCAATTACAAACATTTTATATCCAACACTAATTTTGATGCTCATCAGCATTCAACAACAATGGGAGAGCTTCTGTTAAAAATAGAGCATTCTTATTGGACAATTGAAAGTCTTCACTGAAGACCTAACATGTAGACGTAGGGATGAGCATTTCGACCCGAATCCCGAAACCAAACTAGAACCGTACCGAAACCGTACCGATTCCCTATATACGGTACGGTACCGGGACTAAAAATAAGACGAAAAAATCGGGACCACTATATCGGTACGGGACCGGTACAATCGGGAAAGTTCCGAAAAAAGGGAAAAACCCGATTTCCCGGTACACTGGTACTAATACCGGTAACTGAATCCCGTTCGGTACGGTACCGCTACCACTAATTTATGCTCGGAAAAAAATCAATACCACTAATTCAGTACAGGATCGGTACGGGACCGGTACCGTGCTCATCCCTATGTAGACGGAAGATACATGGATATGTAAGACACATGCTACACTATCATGTGCAACTGCCTTCTGTTGTTAAGACAAGGGAAGAAGCCATGGGTGACGATGGGTTCTAGCTTTTTCCTGCCCAGACCTTCTTCTTGCCCGGAAGAACAACTAACCAATGAGTGTGCTACTACACTATAAGGGAAGAAGCCATGGGTGAAGATGGGTTGAAGCATACTAAGATGATACACATTATACTGAATTTTATAGAAAGGGACAATAAGTACTTTAAATTCAAAAATTCACTAGAATTTGTTTTGTTTATTTTCATTGTTGTTGCAGGAGTAAACAAACACTCCTACTATAGCAGCAGGAGTTTATTTGGTCAAAACGGGTTAAACGGGTGATTTTGTCACTTAATTTTACACGTTTTGGCTCAAATGTGTGAAATGGTTGATTTTTTTACATGTTAATTATAGTCTACGTTTGGGATAAAATAGGTTAAAACGGGTGAAATGGGTGTAACATAAACGACAAAGTCACTTATCATTACATGTTTGGGCTAAAATGGGTGTAATGGGTCAAAACGTGTGAAATGTGTGTAATGACTCAAACAAATGACAAAGTTACTTATAAGTACATATTTGGGCTAAAATGGGTGAAATGGGTCAAAACGGGTGATACATACATATGTACAGCAACTTCGCATACAGTTATGATA
The DNA here is from genome assembly GCA_019973895.1 of Chrysanthemum seticuspe. Taxonomy (NCBI): domain Eukaryota; kingdom Viridiplantae; phylum Streptophyta; class Magnoliopsida; order Asterales; family Asteraceae; genus Chrysanthemum; species Chrysanthemum seticuspe. The sequence goes on along the minus strand of BPTQ01000004.1, from coordinate 32,872,675 downwards.
AAAGTCACCATGTAACATATATTATGTCTAAACCCGATCGGTTAAGCATATAAATCATGCCTCTTACTCTATACTTAACTTGAGTACAATCAAACATATTTAATAATGACTAAATAGTACAACATCCATTACATGGTCTTGCAAGTCATTAATGATAGTATAATACAAATGTCTTGATCTATTTTTAAAGACAGTTTTCTTATGTCCATTTGTATGATGGAACAAGTGCTCATTTGAGAATGTTTTGACTATTAGCTATTGTGACGTGTTTTGACTATTAAGCATGAATCTTTTCTAACTATAGGGAAGGGCCTAGCAAAGCTAGAATCGCCCAAGAGTAAAATAAAGAACCTTTAAAGTCTTAAATCAAATCGAAATCTTCACATACTTTTTTACAAATTATGAAAATCATTAGTTCGTTTTTATGTTATCAAGGACATAAGCTTACTGTAAATAGTACTTTTCAGTTAACTTTTAGCGTCTTTCTACTAAAACAATGTTGGTCATCAAAAGATTTGACTACATCAAAACTTGATCATTGAGAGCCATATTAGACTCGTAAGTGGATATTGAGACAAAAACTTAATGCGGAAATGATTGAGATGAGACAAATGAAAATGATCGTTAGATGTATACCATTGTTTGAATCAGAATGACTCATCAAAATGACAAGACATAGTGATCAATGTCCTTAAGGTTACAAGAACTTTTCCTTAGTTTGTTTACAATGAACACGGTTGACCATTCGCATCCAGAATTCATGCAGTCACCTAGTCGGATTCATTTTAATAGCGATCAATTGATCAAGTACACTAGTACAAAGCTTAATTGTTCATAATGATGAGCATTCTCGTACAACTTAAATGGTGTCATCAAGTTGAAAACAAGTCAGTAAAATTCATTATACACTTAAATAAATATAACAACTACCTTAATTAGGTTCATCAACCTTGTTGGTTTTTTCACTAGGATACTTAATTATAAATCTACCACCATTATCACTATAACAATGTTCTCCTAAAAATATGCAAATTCCTTTTTCCTTCTGAATTTGTGGTTATTGACATGGGCAAACGGGAGACTTACAACTTAATTGTTGGAAGGCCTTTTCTGGCCACTTGTCGAGCACATATAAAATTCTTTGAAAAACAAATTTCTTTGGGAACTGAAGGGGAACGAATTACTTTCAGCATGAAGGAACAATTGAATCCCCGGTTGGAATTTTCAAAAGAGGTTGCTATTGTCAATGTTCCATCTTTCGACCCACCTTTATGTTGTAACCTTAGAACTAACAATTGTAGGCAAGATTTTGATAGTTGTGAACAGGAAGAGGAAAAGATTATCCTGATTGGGGGCTTTAAGAAATCTCCGGATCCTAACAAGCATTACTGCATCCCTATAATAATGGAGCATGACGGATCTATGAAAGCACGACCCTCGTGTACCCTTTTCTTGAATTTTGTGATGGAAATGTAAAGGTGGAAGAATGGACTTGCTCACACGAGATTGAGAGAAATGACATGAAATTTAGAAATTATCCTTTGAAGATTGGTACAAGGTAAGATTTGGAGACTTGAACATCAATACGAGATTAATGAAACACCTAAAATGCGATTACAATGAATATCACCTCATTGATAAAATGACCAATGATGAAAGATCAAACATAAGTGCAACGATTGATCCTATTTTTGAAGACGACGACTACGGAAAGTCGTGTTTATCATTCAATGAGTGGCTCTCGCAAAAATTTAGTACACGTAGCATCGGCAACACAACCAGAAAAAGAGTTTTTGTCGAATGGATGAATGATTGCCACCAAGTAATGGAGGAGGTAGGCCTAGTCCAAAGGCCACCATAAAGTCTCGCCAAGTCTAACTTAAAGAATCGTAAATAAAGAAAAGTGCTCTTTCAGGAGACAACCCGAATGATCCATTTCATTTGTTATATTTTCATTTCTGTTGGATTTTGTGTTTTAAACCAATTTTGCAGGAAAACGGAAAAGTTGCTGCCTGTCCACAGTTACGGCGTAACTTAATATTATGGTTACGCCGGAACATACTTTTTGCAGTAGTTTCTCAGAGCATAATTACGGCGTAATCCTATGCAATGGTTATGCCGTAGCTACACTCCTGTAGCATCTACCATGTTTTGCATTAATTACAGCGTAACTCCTTATAGGAGTTACAACGTAACTATCCTCTGTAACACTTCTTTCTTTTTTAACACAATAACCTTGTATTAGTTTTTTTTAAATGAATTTTGTGGGTATGTTCCCTGTAAGCCCTCACGAGACTATACTCGTCCATTTTGGACACCAAGTGGTTTAAAAGGCTTGTTGCATACGCTATATGCAATCGTGATCCCTACGAAAGTGAGTTAGGCTTCTTTTTCATCTTTTTTTTATAGAATTATGCTTGTCGGTAGTGTGATTTCAGGGATTGAAATTTGCTCGTGGATGCTTATGCGAAGGCAGGATTCTTTTCGTGAGCCTTCTTTCTTTTTGGAGCAAATTTCAAGGAAGTTCTCGCTCTATTTCTACTTTTCTATTCACCTTTATTTAATGCTTAGTACAAAAGGGACTTTGTACATTTCAAGTGAGGGGACGGGAGTAGAATTGTCTCTTGAACTTTATTTTTCCCTCGTTTTCCTAGTTTATTTAGAAAAATTATGCCATTTTTAAAATTTTTACATGTTTTTCTTAACCTAACTAGATTAGACCTTAGCCGATCACAATATAACCCTTGATATTTTATGGTAAGATTAGCCTTATCCGTTTCCAAATTTTTACCCCAAATCCACCAAATTATTAGTGTGCCGGTAGCTTGTAAACTTTAGAACTTGTCCTTTGCATAATTTCGAGACCATAGACGAGGTATGTTGAGTTAGCTCTATGCATTTGGAATTTTCAGTTTAAGAAGGCAGTATTATAGGATTATCATCTAAATAGCCTATCATTGTGTGTTTATCGATTAGTCACCTCGACTTCTCGACCCCCATGTTAAACCCTTTTGTTGCACTCACCTTTAGTGCAAGATACCCCTAGATACACCCATCTGAGCCATTCCTTTCATTTTTTTCACCCAGCACATTGTTTCGTTACACCCATACACCTTAGCCTAGCCTGTAGTCTTTATTTGTAATTGGTAAGTCTTCGTTTGCCTAAGTTCAAGGTTCAAGTGGAAAGGTTCGGGAATCATGCTTTCGTCGACGACATATTCTTAAAGATCATTAAAGACCACCCAAATTCTCATATTGTTCATCTCAAGTGGGGGGATGTTATGTTTAGTTGTCATAAAAAAAAATGAATGAAGTGATTCAAAAAAAAAAAGTTATTGTTATTTATTTGATTGTAAAGTGCGAAGTTATAAGCACTATGTTATGAGCTTATTATAGATTTAGTATCGAGGAGGCCATCTCGGTCAGATTTGAAGAATGGAGTTGGTAATGTACCCGTCATGACGTTCTCTAATGGCAAATTTACCAGATATTATCATGATCCAGTTTCTTGACTACGAAACTTGAACTTTGGATGAGTGGTAAGTGGTGATGACTTGGTTACAGATTTAGACTATTTGCTTGATTTTATTTTACACTAATTTTATCCCATGTCTTCTCCTACCCTTTAGTCATGAAGCGTGTCTAGGTGATGTAGCGAGCAATCTTTGGTGTCTTGGCCATGGATTTGGTCATGTATCATTGATTTTGTCCACTTTGTCGTGACATGTTAGTAATGACGACTTACCCTTAACCTTTGTCGTGTCTACCCATATTGCCTTTGAGAATTATTTAGCCCTTAACTCTACTAGTGGAGATTTGTGTAACACCAAGCTTATGATAGAATAGATGCTATGACTGTGCGTTGAGTGATCACCCTGAAATTCACACTTAGAATAGTTGAGAGATTTGAGTGTTTTGTTCCCATTTTGTGAGGTTTTTGGCTTTGTTTTATTCTAGCATAAGGGATTTGTAAACTTATATTTTACAGGTTATGGGAAATATCTTTTTAGGAATCTATCTAATAAGGTCTACTTGAGGGCAAGTAGAGTTCAAGTGGGGGGATATTTGATAACATCAAACAATCCGGAATATTAAGTGTCAATTTACCCCGGTAATGCTCGTATTTTATATCATTTATATGGATTTACTCTTGTTTTCCTTTATATTTCACTTTCAGGTAAATTACGAGCATTGGAGCTAATGAGACGCGGATTTAGAGAGTTTAGTGAAGATATATGATAGTACGCCCATTTTGAATATGTTACGGCGTAACTCCTCTCTCACATTACGCCATAACAGAAGCGTGACTCAGAAAACCAACTAAACTAAAGATTACGGTGTAACTCCCTCATAGAATTACGTCGTAACTAATTAGGTCAAATTATATTCCGCGCCGCTGCAAGCTACGCCGTAACTCTTATCACAACTACAGCGTAACCATGATTTATTGAAGATACGGAGTAACTCATTCCTGATGTTACGCCGTAACCAGCTTTTCCATAGCAAAATACGAAGAATTGGATGTTAAGGTGTAACTCTTAACTTAAGTTACGCCGTAACCAGATCTGGCCAATAAATAGCGCCCTAATTCCATCATTTCTATTCATCCACTTCACACACCAAATCAGAGAACATGAGTAGAAGGTTGAGGCAGACCTTGAGGAGCATACGGAGCCATCTCCAAGGGAGAAATCACTCCCCTACAATCATTAGCATTTTATCATTTCTTTTACTCTTAATTCATGTATTTCATCATGTTAAACATTGAATTGATTGTTTCAAGTAATATGAGTGGCTACGCACCTCTAGTTCTAGCCTAGTTATGATTCCTTAATTGTTTTGTTTATGTTTACATTGCTTTCGTATAATTGTTTCTAGTGTATGCATGCATAGTTTGTTGGTATCTACCCTTGTTTCGGTAGTTTTGAATGGCGGTAGTGGCTAGTTACTTAGGAGATGTAACCAACTGACTCTAAGTAGGTGGACTGAGTGGAAAGGGTAAGAATTGACCAACTGACGACCCTTCTTCGCCTGTGCAATTTGACCAACTGATCACCTACCATTTGGATGAACTTAAGAAATTAGGGATGAGTCTTTAAGATGCTAGCGCCCGGATACTCATTGTTATGAATCTTGCATGTAGCGGAACTTAATGACTTGGCTTAGAGGACTAAAAACAACTGGAATTTTGAGGGGTCACCCGATAATCTCAAGTGGAAACCTCTGATGAACGGTTAGGACGAACTGACCAACTGATGTCCTAGCGACTTAAACCCCCACTTGAAGTAACTGAAAGTAATTAAACATAAACTTAACTTGATAGGATGAGTAACTAGGTTAGCACACTTCTCCTTTATTGATCACAACCTTCGCCTTTATTTGCTTTCTTTATTTTTTTGTCTTTAGTTATTAAATAATCAATTCAACCTTAAAATGTGTGACACCTAGACTTAGTTAAAATCCGCACACATAGCTCTTGGGACGACCTCGGTTTTACCGAATACTACACTACACACGACCAGGTACATGACCCGTTAGTGCATTAGGGTAGACCATAGGTAAAACGAGACATTATAAATATTAAAATATGGTCATTAAAACCTGCATCAATTGGTATGTGGGATAAAAAGGCTCATAGGGGTCTGCTATCTCAAAATGAGATTGAATCCCATTGGGAAGTACTTGTTAAATATAGATTGGAGCATATTAGCACTAGTAAGATTCATCAAAAATGTTGTGTAAAATGGGCATTTGAGGGGGACGAACACTTGCTATCCTCATGCTTCTTTAAACAAAAAATAGAAGGAAGAATAAAATTATGGGTATTGTCTAAAATGGTTTTTGGATTTCAGATCCATATCAGCTCAAATGTATCTTTATTGGATAGGTTCACCAAGCCTCCTATACGAAGGCCTGTTTTTCCAATGCTAGCTATTTCGTAATTTGGACCTAGTAGACTCGGAATTAAAAAAGTAGTCTAGGACTGTGCAGGTTCAGTGCCTACAAGCATGCCCCATTCACATTTAGTGGGTCAATCTTCTTATGGTTATTATGTGCCCCTCCCTTCTAAGTACCTTATGTAATTTTAGCAACTTCTGAGTGAGTATTACATGTGTATTTTCAACGCATACAGAAACGAACTCACACTGAAAACACCATCCCATTCAAATTGAAGTTTAGTACTTGTATGTAACATTTTAACCCATCCATCCGAAACTAATGAAAGGCGGGCAAAATGGCAGTTCGCTACCAATGATGTTGAAAGGTTAAACTACAATCGTCCTAAAAGTATTTAGCAAGGGTGATTGCCCAAACACTAAGATGTAATACAAATACTACACTGTCATGTGGAATTGCCTTGTGTTTTTAAGACAGGGGAAGAAGCCATGGATGACGGTAGGTTCTAGCCTTTTCCTGTCCAAAAGAACCACTAACTAATGAGTGTGCTATTACACTATAAAGGATGTTATCAGTATACTTTTCAACATACTGCGAAAGATGCATAAGATACATCTTAATTGCAATTACAAACATCTTATATCCAACACTAATTTTGATGCTCATCAGCTTCAACAACAATGGGAGAACTTCTGCTAAAAATAGAGCATTCTTATTAGCCAATTGAAATTCTAAACTGAAGATGACCTGACATGTAGACGTAGGGATGAGCATTTCGACCCGAATCCATAAAACCGAACCGGAACTGTACCGGTTCCCTATATACGGTACGGTACTGGAACTACAAAATAAGACAAAAAAAATTGGGACCACTAATTCGGTACGGGACCGGTACCAAATCGGGAAATTTTCGGAAAAAACGAGAATAACCCGATTTCCCGGTACCGGTACCGGTATCCGAATCCCGTTCGGTACGGTACCGGTACCACTAATTTATGCTTGGAAAAAAATTGGTAACACTAATTCGGTATAGGATTGGTACGGGACCGGTACCGTTCTCATCCTTATGTAGACGGAAGATACATGGATATGTAAGACATAGGCTACACTGTCATGTGGAAGTACCTTCTGTTGTTAAGACAAAGGAAGAAGCCATGGGTGACGATGGGTTCTAGCTTTTTCCTGCCCAAACCTTCTTCTTGCCCAGAAGAACCACTAACTAATGAGTGTGCTACTACACTATAAAGGATGTTATCAGTATACTTTTCAACATAATGCGAAAGATGCATAAGATACATTTTAATTGCTATTACAAATATCTTATATCCAACACTAATTTTGATGCTCATCAGCATTCAAAAACATTTAGAAATTTTGAAGCATACTAAGATGATACACATTATACTGAATTTAATATAAAGGGACAATAAGTACTTTAAGTTCAAAAATTCACTAGAATTCGTTTTGTTTATTTTCGTTGTTGTTGCAGCAGTAAACAAATACTCCTACTGCAGCAGCAACAAGAGTTTATTTGGTCAAAACGCGTGATTTTGTCACTTAATTTTACACGTTACTTATAGTCTACGTTTGGTGAAAAATAGGTCAAAACGGCTAAAATGGGTTAAAACAGGTGAAATGGGTATAACATAAACGACAAAGTTACTTATCATTACATGTTTGGGCTAAAATGGATGAAATGGGTCAAAACGTGTGAAATGTGTGTAATGACTCAAATAAATGACAGAGTTACTTATAAGTACATATTTGGGTTAAAATGGGTGAAATGGGTCAAAACGGGTGATAAATACATATGTACAGCAACTTCGCATACAATTATGATACAAGTCACCATGTAACATATATTATGTCTAAACCTGATCGATTACGCATTTAAATCATGCCTCTTACTCTATACTTAACTTGATTGCAATCAAACATATTTAATAATGACAACATAGTACAACATCAATTACATGTTCTTGCTAGTCATTAATGATAGTATAAGACAAATGTATTCATCTATTTTTAAAGACAGTTTTCTTATGTCCATTTGTATGATGGAACAAGTGCTCATTTGAGAAAGTTTTGACTATTAGCTGTTGTGACGTGTTTTGACTATTAAGCATGAATCTTTTCGAACTATAGGGAAGGGCCTAGCAAAGCTAGAATCGCCCAAGAGTAAAATAAAGAACCTTTAAAGTCTTAAATCAAATCGAAATCTTCACATACTTCTTACAAATTATAAAAATCATTAGTTCGTTTTTATGTTATCAAGGACAGAAGCTTACTGTAGATAGTACATTTCAGTTAACTTTTAGCGTCTTTCTGCTAAAACAATGTTGGTCATATAAAGATTTGACCACATCGAAACTTGATCATTGAGCGCCATATGGGACTCGTAAGTGGATATTGAGACAAAAACTTAATGCAGAAGTGATTGAGATGAGATAAATGAAAATGATCATTAGATGTATACCATTGTTTGAATCAGAACGACTCATATCAAAATGACAGGACATAGTGATCAATGTCCTTAAGGTTATAAGAACATTTCCTTAGTTTGTTTACAATCAACACAGTTGACCATTCGCATCCAGAATTCATGCAGTCACCTAGTCGGATTCATTTTAATAGCGATCAATTGATCAAGTACACTAGTACAAAGCTTAATTGTTCATAATGATGAGCATTCTTGTACAACTTAAATGGTGTCATCAAGTTGAAAACAAGTCAGTCAAATTCATTATACACTTGAATAAATATAACAGCTACCTTAATTAGGTTCATCAACCTTGTTGGTTTTTTCACTGGGATACTTAATTATAAACCTACCACCATGATCACTATGCAGAGTTTTTTGTCGCTTTCATTTTCATATTTTTTTAACTAGCTCGAAGTAGTGACAATGAGATATATGGGTCCGACTCGTAAATTGGAAGATGACCGAACAGGATCTTCGACATGTTATTTTACTTTTCTCACCTGGCTAGATTTTAAAACCTACTCCTTCCCAGCTGCGCCTGAGATTCATGCTGTGTCGTTGATTCATAGTCGGTTATCCGGCTTGCTCGTAAAAGTAACTTTAGGGGGAGTTTATCTTAGCTTATTTGATGGGCTTATAAGCTTAAAGTTTGACAAGCAGGTATCCTTGTCTTATGAGCTTATCTACTCAATCTAATGAACTTAATTAAGTTGTAAAGTCATGTTGATAAGCTTATAGGCCTTTTAAATGAGCTCATCAGACTATGAATAAGCTCGTAAGCCTATCAAAAAACCTAAGTCAAACAACCCATTTGCTTTGTTCGGTCGCCATTGTCCATTTTTCAGCTGCATTATCTTTAAAAGTTTGAGCCATAACTATTTGTATGGACGTTCGTGGAATCGTGGATACCACTTCGCTCAACCTTGAGGTACACTTGACCATGTAGCAAAATGTGCTTTTGTTTTACATGTGAAGTGTTAAGTTTGTTTATAATAACAGTAATTGCCACCATCAAATAGTTCCTGTCATAGTCATATAGGCACTTTATTTTCAACCCAAACAAACATAACGAAACTAAATTCATAAATCAAAGATTAAAATACACCATTTGACCCTAAACTTGTACCCAAACCACACGCTAAGTACAACAGAAAAATTACACACACCCAAGCTCCCTACTATTCATGTTTACATCACCCAAGGTCCCTTTGACCCTTATCCGTCAGCCAAACTATTTTATCTACCAAACATGTGTTTTTACTATGAGGGCATGATGGTCATTTTATATATTTTGATTATTGCTCACATTAATTAATCGGGCTTCTTTCCACATGTCACATCCCTCTTCCCATATATGTATGTACGACTTACACTACCTCTTTCTTCATCTACAAACTTTCTTTACAATACATATATTTTTTAAAACGGCAATTTTAACTATCTCAAAACATTTATACCACAGATCTATCTCACATGTCCTAAGCAAGACTTGATCCCAAAACCATTTGGTTGGAGAGCTTCGCACACAACATGGGGTACCATTGGGATACAAGCCCTATGGTTTTCTTTACAAGATTTATCACAAACCCCAATTACATGTCACAAACCCTAATTTCATGTCACAAAACCAGTGCCATATTATTGAGATAAATAATTTCAGAGCATGGATTTTACATTATCGAAACTAAGAAGAGATCCATGTGGAAAGAAGCACGATTAGTTAAAGTGAGTAATAATCGAAATATATGAAATAACCATTATTCCCTCAGAATAAAAACACACGTTTGGTAGATAACGGAGGTTTTTGTGACAAATAATGATCAAATGATCCTTGGGTGATGCAAAACATGAAAAGTAGGGACTTTGGGTGACTGTAATTTTTCTGTTGTACTCGGCATGTGGTTTGGTACAAGTTCAGGGACGAACAATGTATTTTACTCTAAAATGATTAATGATATTAAAATCACCAACTGAAGTTACTTTTGTGGAGCTATTTTTGAGCACGTAACGACTGATATCCATATTTTCTCATACAATGAGAATCTCAACATCACCCATCTCTAAGCATCTTAAAGTTTCATCCTAACCAAATACATACTTACTTCCCAACCAAGCGGTTTGCTTGGATAAACACTTAACATTAGCAAGAGTTTCATATGAGAGTTCAATAGCTCAATTGAAGCCACTCTCACCCCTAAAATCATTAAGGTTTTGCTAACATTCGCAAACAATATATATGATACATCAAACAAATAACAACACAACCCTTGTACATAAGACACTATAGAAAAGAATGCATGAAACTGTCAAAGTATACATATGACTTATTGGCTAATTATTTGGTAAGCTGGCATAAATTTCAAATTACAGTTGGAAGCATAATATATTGAGCATTAGTCCAATGGTTGGAGCACTTGTGCTTGAGTCAATTGACTCAGGTTCAAGTCCCATCCTTGGCATTGCTTCATATAGGTACCCACCTTCGCAAAACCTATGGGCATACTGGAGAGACTTTGTGGAATAAGAGTTCAGGGGTCCGAGTCTTGGCTCGTGCTCACTCTAGTTGGTGCCCCAATAGGCCAGGAGAGTTTCCGGATGATAACATCAAATTATCCTAATATTCTAAGTGTTAATTTCCCCCTTTATTGACATATTATGCTTAAAATACTATTAGAATCGTCCTTATTCCTTCTTATTTCATTTCAGGAGTTATTTACTATGAAGAAGTAGTATTTGGAAAATTATGAGCTCATGATTGGATTATTCTTACATTCACGAAGACTACGGCGTAACTAAGTGATGAAGTTACGCCGTAATCATATTTATGAAGAATATGGCGTAACAAGGTAATGGAGTTACGCCGTAATGAGACTACGCCATAGCAATCATATTATGATATGGCGTAATTGATATTTTATGAAGACTATGGCGTAACCATCAGCTCAGGTTATGCCGTAACCACGGATAAGCATCGGTATTCCTGTTTATAAAGAACTATGGCGCAACTATTTCATAGAGTTATGCCGTAGCACAAATTAGGTTTGGGGATATCAAATCATCTTGAAGATACTTGAAGATTTATGCATTTCAAATCATCTCTCCTTTCCAAAACCTTTCTAGGGTTTGGGGAGATCAAACACTGAAGAAGAATTATGGCTTAGGAGCATGAGGAATGAAGTTCTCGTCTACGATTTCCTGTGTATTCGAGTTTGAATCCTTTTAAGTTTTTTAGAAATTATAGTATGGATTTATTTTATTAACTCAAGTTTATATTTATGTTATTTATCCTCTTTATCTTTTGTGGAAAACTAAAAGGGGGGGGGGGGGTTGAATAGTTATACCAATTAAAACTTCGTTTTAAAATATTTAGATCGACTTACTTCAATTTATTTAGATGTGTATGTTGGACATTGATAGATAAATATATATAAATGTGTAATGAAAGATAAAGAGTAAGAAGCACATAACCACGACACAAGTGTTTATAGTGGTTCCGCTACAAGGACAACTGATAAGGTTTTAAAAGGTACCATTTTGAGGGGTCGTTTTAGCCCTTATTTGATCACTTTTGTATCCGTTATTGCTTAATATCGTTCCATTTCACTTTTTAGGTCTCTTGAAGGCAAAATGCTGGAATGACACTTATTTGGACGAAAAGGCGCGAATATACAAAGAAAATGGCCAAAGTCATAATCGAGACACTCAAAGCTGCTGAAAACAGAAGGCGACGACATCACTGCTTAACTACGACGCCGTCGGAGGAATTTGTGACGGCTCAGAAGAGAAAATTGCTAGTTTTGAAGGACGGCGTCGGGCTTTAAAAGAGTAGGCCGTTGCAACTCAGACGGCCTAGATGCGACCAACACGGCGTCAGAAGCTGAAGAGGACGACGTCACAGACATAAGGTGACGCTGTCGCAAGGTTAGCATGGCCATGACGAAACCCTAATGACGGCGACTCGACGGCGTCACAAAACATAAGGTGACACCGTCGCATTTGTAATGATATATATAGAATCCGAATTTTTCAGATTTAAAAGAGTCTTTTGGAGTAAAAACCTAAAACCGAACCAAGGGTGTCTTGTACAGTATTTTAGGGTTCCAAACCCTATCTTACATCAAGATAAGTCTTTACTTCATCAATTCAATTATGTCTTTGATTATTTGTGTGTATGCTTGCATGTTCTCCATGTTCGGCTAATTTATTTGTGTGTTTGCTTAGGGAGTATGAAACTTAATTATTGAATATTGATTGGTTGTTTCTTATCTTAGTTGATTAATGATCTAGTAATGCGATAGGTCATTCGTTGTGTACTTAATGCTTGATTCATCTTTGTGAACCTTAGAATATAATTACCTGAGTAGTTGTAGGCTAAACCATCCAAAGAGTGCCTTAGAGTAAGAGTTTATTATCCTAGTGGGTTTTGTAGACGAGACCCTTTGGTAAGTTCAAAGAGTTAGGGAGAAACGCATACCCTACAACCTTAGACACACAACGCAACTAAGAATAAGGACGTGGCAATTCAACCATCAATAGGAGATAATTAAGGAGTAGTAAAACCTAAGTAAACACATCTTTAAACTATCATACGAGCGCAAATTAATTAGACATAGACTACCACCACCTTAGTTTAGATAATTAGATAATAGTAGAGTAATCGGTAGAAATACCAACCCCCCAAATCCAATACCCGAGATTCGTACCTTTCAATTTCCTAAAAAAATATAAAAAAGATAAAAAAATAATCTTCCTCAACCTCAACCTTAGCGTAGTAACTTCTCACTAGCATTCCTATTCCCCTAGAGAACGATATCAATACCCGTGGCTTACCCTAATACGGCACTACAACGATTAGGTGCACTGCCTAGGGTGTTGAAAAACTTGCTCGATGAAAAGGAAGTTCCTTTGACCCCGAACGACACGTGTAGCGTTATCAAGTTTTTGGCGCCGCTGCCGGGGAATAGAATAGCTCGTTAGTAGTCCACCTCGTTTAGGTTTCTTTGCTTGATTCCTATCAAGTAAATTTTTTCTCATTTTTAGCTTCCTTGTAGTCTATCCCCTTTCTTTGTTTTTGTGTTCGTAAAACCCTTTTCATTTGTCGCTATGGCAAGTGAAATTGCATTTGCATCATTAACAAATGAGGAACAGTTGAATTTCGCAGATTGGTTTGGTTTTAATTGTTCTAATGAATTTGTGAGTGAACTTAGAGATATCCAAAAGGAGATGGGTGTAAGGTTGGATGGATTTGATATATTATGTACTTGTGTGGCTTCTATTCAACAATCGTTTTCAGGATCAACTCCTTTTAGTGACACCATCTGGAGAATTTTTCAGAAAAGCCTCCTATGCATAAACCATCAATTGAATGATCTTAGGCACCATGATAAAAAAGACCTAGTTTTTACGAACATGGAACCTAAAACCGAACAAGATTGTGAGTTGGTTATAGTTGAAATGCCTAGTTGCATGCGTGGGATAGATTTCAAAGCATATGACACGCGTGAGGAATCCTTTAGGAAAATAGAACATAGTGATCAAATTTTTGAGAATAATTCTTATGAATCGGACCAAGAATTTGAAATGGCTAAAGAAGGATTTGAGATGCTTAGGAGTGTATTTGGGTCAGATCATACTAAAACACGTGATGAACATTTAGGAGGTCTAGATATAATGGAGAAAAAGGTGGAAACTCCAAGCCCACAAGCCCTACTATCACTTGAGGATATCGTGATGTTTCGATTTTTACGGAATATCAATGAAGAGCATTGTTTACACCCCACCCCCAAATATACACCCAAATCGCCTTAGCCTACCTTTTATGCACTCACTTTTAGTGCATTATTGTTATCACCCTAAACCTTTAGTTCAATTATCTGGTTGCTTGCATGAGTTGCTAAGTCGAGTCATATCCTTTGTATACAGTTTTGGGACGATTGGGATTCATGGGAAAAGTTAAAGTTTATGAAATGACGGGAAGGGAACGTTAAATTCAAATTCCCCTTGTTTGCATAATAATGTACCCCAAGTGTTTTGATCTTTTCAATTCGGGTCAAATTAGTATTAGAGTAATAAAAACTCAAGTGTAGGGATGTGCCTATAAATCCATATCATTTTGATGTTACCGTAGAAGAGAGTAGAGTAAAAGTGTATTAAAAAAAAAAAAAAAAAAAAAAAAATCGAAAAAAAAAAATAGAAAAAGAGAGAAGAAAAAAAAAATAGTGTAAAAAAAAAAAAAAAAAAAAAAAAAAAAAAAAAAAACATACGGGCTACCATCCTACATCTATCCTTTAAATTTATGTTTGTTTATTTCCGTTACCTAGAGTTTTAGAGTGTCGAGTCTTGGCTTAGCAACGCCATTCTTCGTATGCATTTAACATAGAGATTTTTGACTTTCCACCGCAAAATAGCCTATCCCACCAAACCCTTGTTTCCCTACCGTAAGCCTAACATTACAACCCTTTAAAAGACCTCTTTGATAGTCTTTCCTAGGTGCTTACGCCAAAGCGATGGAGGTTTGATCTATTCTCAAGCCTATGGTAATCTATGTACTAGGACCGGTTAATGAGTGTTTATCTTCCATTTCCTATTTGTTATATTTCATATATACACCCGAGAGAGATGTGAGTATCCAAACACCCCATGTGAGGTGCTAGTATGTAATTTCCGTGCTTGTTATGACTTTTGCGGGGCTTATATGTGTTGTGGAACGTTTTGAATCAATGCTTCATGACCCCTAACTTATAAATTAATTGGCTAAAAGAACATTTGCTTGAGGACAAGCAAATAACAAGTGTAGGGATATTTGATAAGGTTTTAAAAGATACCATTTTGAGGGGTCGTTTTAGCCCTGATTTGATCACTTTTGTATCCGTTATTGCTTAATATCGTTCCTTTTCACTTTTTAGGTCTCTTGAAGGCAAAATGCTAGAATGGCACTTATTTGGACGAAAAGGCGCGAATATACGAAAAAAATGGCCAAAGTCAGAATCGAGACATTCAAAGCTGCTGAAAACAGAAGGCGACGGCGTCACTGCTTAACTGCGACGCCGTCGGAGGAATTTGTGACGGCTCAGAAGAGAAAATTGCTAGTTTTGAAGGACGGCGTCGGGCTTAAAAAGAGTAGGCCGTCGCAACTCAGACGGCCTAGATGCGACCAAGACGGCGTCAGAAGCTGAAGAGGACGGCGTCACAGACATAAGGTGACACAGTCGCAAGGTTAACGTGGCCAAGACGAAACCCTAATGACGGCGACACGACGGCGTCACAAAACATAAGGTGACGCCGTCGCAGTTGTAATATTATATATAGAATCCGAATTTTTCAGTTTTAAAAGAGTCTTTTGGAGTAAAAACCTAAAACCGAACTAAGGGTGTCTTGTACAGTATTTTAGGGTTCCAAACCCTATCTTACATCAAGATAAGTCTTTACTTCATCAATTCAATTATTTCTTTGATTATTTGTGTGTATGCTTGCATGTTCTCCATGTCCGGCTAATTTATTTGTGTGTTTGCTTAGGGAGTATGAAACTTAATTATTGAATATTGATTGGTTGTTTCTTATCTTAGTTGATTAATGATCTAGTAATGCGATAGGTCATTCGTTGTGTACTTAATGCTTGATTCATCTTTGTGAACCTTAGAATATAATTACCTGAGTAGTTGTAGGCTAAACCATCCAAAGAGTGCCTTAGAGTAAGAGTTTATTATCCTAGTGGGTTTTGTAGACGAGACCCTTTGGTAAGTTCAAAGAGTTAGGGAGAAATGCATACCCTACAACCTTAGACACACAACGCAACTAAGAATAAGGACGTGACAATTCAACCATCAATAGGAGATAATTAAGGAGTAGTAAAACCTAAGTAAACACATCTTTAAACTATCATACGAGCACACATTAATTAGACATAGACTACCACCACCTTAGTTTAGATAATTAGATAATAGTAGAGTAATCGGTAGAAATACCAACCCCCCAAATCCAATACCCGAGATTCGTACCTTTCAATTTCCTAAAAAAATATAAAAAAGATAAAAAAATAATCTTCCTCAACCTCAACCTTAGCGTCGTAACTTCTCACTAGCATTCCTATTCCCCAAGAGTACGATATCAATACCCGTGGCTTACCCTAATACGACACTACAACGATTAGGTGCACTGCCTAGGGTGTTGAAAAACTTGCTCGACGAAAAGGAAGTTTCTTTGACCCCGAACGACGCGTGTAGCGTTATCAAGTTTTTGGCGCCGCTGCCGGGGAATAGAATAGCTAGTTAGTAGTCCACCTCATTTAGGTTTCTTTGCTTGATTCCTATCAAGTAAATTTTTTTCTCATTTTTAGCTTCCTTGTAGTCTATCCCCCTTCTTTGTGTTTGTGTTCGTTAAACCCTTTTCATTTGTCGCTATCGCAAGTGATATTGCATTTGCATCATTAACAAATGAGGAACAGTTGAATTTCGCAGATTGGTTTGGTTTTAATTGTTCTAATGAATTTGTGAGTGAACTTAGAGATATCCAAAAGGAGATGGGTGTAAGGTTGGATGGATTTGATATATTATGTACTTGTGTGGCTTCTATTCAACAATCGTTGTCAGGATCAACTCCTTTTAGTGACACCATCTGGAGAATTTTTCAGAAAAGCCTCCTATGCATAAACCATCAATTGAATGATCTTAGGCACCATGATCAAAAAGACCTAGTTTTTAAGAACATGGAACCTAAACCCGAACAAGATTGTGAGATGGTTATAGTTGAACTGCCTAGTTGCATGCGTGGGATAGATTTCAAAGCATATGAAACGCGTGAGGAATCCTTTAGGAAAATAGAACATAGTGATCAAATTTTTGAGAATAATTCTTATGAATCGGACCAAGAATTTGAAATGGCTTAAGAAGGATTTGAGATGCTTAGGAGTGTATTTGGGTCAGATCATACTAAAACACATGATGAACATTTAGGAGGTCTAGATATAATGGAGAAAAAGGTGGAAACTCCAAGCCCACAAGCCCTACCATCACTTGAGGAACACACATCACCTATAACTTACCCGGAAGAAGTAGAAGAGACTATAGGAACCCCAATTGATATAGAACCTTCGGACCAAACGCCACTAGAGAATGTAGGTTTAGATGCTTGTTGTCATAACCTCTCTCTTAGTCCTAGGGAAGTTCCTAATTTTGATGAACCGGAGCCTCAACCAAAAACCTTACCCAATTTTCCCTCTTTAGATGTGAATCTTGGAATTGAATTAGGCCCCAATCCACCCATCAAAATAGATAGTCCGGGTAGTTGCTTGATAAAGGTAGTAGATTCTAGGCCATGTAGAGTAGAAGCTAATATAGGAGTAACCCATGACCTTACACACTTATATCACCCATTCATGGTTGATAACAAGAAATACTATGGGTTTAAACCGGGTTTATTAGGTCAAGATGGATCCTTAACTAAGAATCTTTTGAAGTTGATAGAAGATGATCCATTTTTAGGAGAGAGATTTGATTCACCCGCTACACCAATAGACTTAGGTAAGGTTATAATGAATAGAGCACACTCCTTTGAGCATATAAATCACCCATAATCCTCTCCTCACGTAGCAAATTTACACCCTAAGGTGTGTATTGCTACTATCACCCGCACTTAAACTTAAGTGTAGGGAAAACCTCCCCTTTATCCGTTAAATAAGGGTAGAGTCAGGCTCGTGACTCGAACAAAAACAAGCGCTTCTTGGGAGGCAACCCATGTGTTTTTCCTTTTCCTTTTTATTTGTGTGTCGTATATCTTTTATTGATTGTTAATTCTCATGTTTAAATTTGTAAAAATGCTTTATTTTGTCTTTAACATCGTCTTAATTACATATAAAGGTATTTTACATAAGGGATAAGTGTAGGGAGGATTACACACGTTTTCAAAAGAAACGTAAACATGAGAATAACAATTAACTAAAAGATATATATGTTTGTTTGTTCGAGTCAAATGATTGTATCGAGTCATAATGGATGTTTTTGCAGAAATTTTTCCAGATTCTAAAGATGTAAATTTTCCAGAATTTTTTTTCAGAAAATCGCAGACCCGTTTTTGTCAGGATAACCTGACGGCGTCAGGAAGGAGTAAAAACATCAGATCACTTTTTCTCGTTTTCTGAGCTACTTATAAATTTTTGGAATTTTCCAGGTTTAGTTTGTCAAGAAGAAGTTACACAAGATTGGAAGGAGCTTTTCACGAAATAATTCTTCTTGGAAAGGATTTAACCACCACTTTACACGGATCCTACCGAGCTAATCAGGGGAGTATTAGTTTCTTTCGTTTTTAATTACCTTCTTTTATCATAACTTTGATACTTTCGGGGAACATTGGGGACAATGTTCATTTTAAGTGTAGGGAGGGAAAATAAAACGGGAACTTTGAAACTATGCTTATCCTTGATTATTTGCTTTGTCCAATTGTGATTGTGTAATAAACCATGAGAAAATGTCGGTTAGGGTAATTTTGGCACCAAATTTAAAAATTTTCATGACATATAGGAGTGGGCCATTAGTCTTAACAAAAGCGTCTCACGGATAGGAAGTTGCATGACTAGCACAAAAACCCTTTACCACCTAAATTCCACCAAAAATGTGAGGATCGCCCTTAGATTAGTAGGAATTAAAAGCATTCATCTTCAATGCTTAGAGTGTGAACCGGTAGTATATTAGATTCTAGAACTTGTTTTGTGATGCATTCCGAGATCGCAAGTGAGACTACACTTGTGTAGTTAGGAATAACTAAATGATAAGAGGCATTAGGATAACCCTTGTTTGATACCCGTAATATAATTACTTCTTCCACATCGGTTGAGTAATTCCCCCACACCCTTTGTGTTGTACTCATCTTTAGTACACGATACCCCTAGTTAACCCCTCAGAGCCTATCCTTTTCGCGGTTATCGTGATGTTTCGGTTTTTCCGGAATATCAATGAAGAGCATTGTTTACACCCAACCCCCAAATATACACCCAAATCGCCTTAGCCTACCTTTTATGCACTCACTTTTAGTGCATTATTGTTATCACCCTAAACCTTTAGTTCAATTATCTGGTTGCTTGCATGAGTTGCAAAGTCGAGTCATATCCTTTGTATACAGTTTTGGGACGATTGGGATTCATGGGAAAAGTTAAAGTTTATGAAATGACGGGAAGGGAACGTTAAATTCAAATTCCTTTTGTTTGCATAATAATGTACCCCAAGTGTTTTGATCTTTTCAATTCGGGTCAAATTAGTATTAGAGTAATAAAAACTCAAGTGTAGGGATGTGCCTATAAATCTATATCATTTTGATGTTACCGTAGAGGATAGTAGAGTAAAAGTGTATGAAAAAAAAAAAAAAAAATCGAAAAAAAATAGAAAAAGAGAAAAGAAAAAAAAAATAGAGTGTAAAAAAAAAAAAAAACATACGGGCTACCATCCTACATCTATCCTTTAAATTTATGTTTGTTTATTTCCATTACCTAGAGTTTTAGAGTGTCGAGTCTTGGCTTAGCAATGCCATTCTTCATATGCATTTAACATAGAGATTTTTGACTTTCCACCACAAAATAGCCTATCCCACCAAACCCTTGTTTCCCTACCGTAAGCCTAACATTACAACCCTTTAAAAGACCTCTTTGATAGTCTTTCCTAGGTGCTTACGCCAAAGCGATGGAGGTTTGATCTATTCTCAAGCCTATGGTAATCTATGTACTAGGACCGGTTAATGAGTGTTTATCTTCCATTTCCTATTTGTTATATTTCATATATACACCCGAGAGAGATGTGAGTATCCAAAAACCCCATGTGAGGTGCTAGTATGTAATTTCCGTGCTTGTTATGACTTTTGCGGGGCTTATATGTGTTGTGGACCGTTTTGAATCAATGCTTCATGACCCCTAACTTATAAATTAATTGGCTAAAAGAACATTTGCTTGAGGACAAGCAAATAACAAGTGTAGGGATATTTGATAAGGTTTTAAAAGGTACCATTTTGAGGGGTCGTTTTAGCCCTTATTTGATCACTTTTGTATCCGTTATTGCTTAATATCGTTCCTTTTCACTTTTTAGGTCTCTTGAAGGCAAAATGCTGGAATGACACTTATTTGGACGAAAAGGCGCGAATATATGAAAAAAATGGCCAAAGTCAGAATCGAGACACTCAAAGCTGCTAAAAACAGAAGGTGACGGCGTCACTGCTTAACTGCGACGCCGTCGGAGGAATTTGTGACGGCTCAGAAGAGAAAATTGCTAGTTTTGAAGGACGGCGTCGGGCTTTAAAAGAGTAGGCCGTCGCAACTCAGACGGCCTAGATGCGACCAAGACGGCGTCAGAAGCTGAAGAGGACGGCGTCACAGACATAAGGTGACACCGTCGCAAGGTTAACGTGGCCAAGATGAAACCCTAATGACGGCGACATGACGGCGTCACAAAACATAAGGTGACGCCGTCGCATTTGTAATATTATATATAGAATCCGAATTTTTCAGTTTTAAAAGAGTCTTTTGGAGTAAAAACCTAAAACCGAACCAAGGGTGTCTTGTACAGTATTTTAGGGTTCCATACCCTATCTTACATCAAGATAAGTCTTTACTTCATTAATTCAATTATGTATTTGATTATTTGTGTGTATGCTTGCATGTTCTCCATGTCTGGCTAATTTATTTGTGTGTTTGCTTAGGGAGTATGAAACTTAATTATTGAATATTGATTGGTTGTTTCTTATCTTAGTTGATTAATGATCTAGTAATGCGATAGGTCATTCGTTGTGTACTTAATGCTTGATTCATCTTTGTGAACCTTAGAATATAATTACCTGAGTAGTTGTAGGCTAAACCATCCAAAGAGTGCCTTAGAGTAAGAGTTTATTATCCTAGTGGGTTTTGTAGACGAGACCCTTTGGTAAGTTCAAAGAGTTAGGGAGAAACGCATACCCTACAACCTTAGACACACAACGCAACTAAGAATAAGGACGTGACAATTCAACCATCAATAGGAGATAATTAAGGAGTAGTAAAACCTAAGTAAACACATCTTCAAACTATCATACGAGCACACATTAATTAGACATAGAATGTGACAACCCGTACTTCCAGGTCATTTCTCGAAACAATTCATGCCTTACAATTTCAACATTTATCGTAAACTAGGTTTACGTGTTCCAAATTCGCGTAACCTTAAGGGTTTAGCGGCGAATTCATGATCATATCATCACGAACATTTCATATGGACTAAGTTTAGTCTACATTTCATTAGCATCATTTGCATCATGTTAGTTCATTCACGACATTGCATTTCACATTTAACGCGTAAATTTTATATTAAATAAACGTTATCGCGTGAGTTATTATTTTGAACATTTAATCCGTTACTTCTAAAAATGATTCCAATATATTTTTATACTCATATTAAGTTTATAAAATAATATTATGAGTTTACCTAGTGTTTTAAATTTATTTTGTAACTAAATTGTTGTATTTATATAATTACGACGTTTTTCTTAAATTCGACACGATTATTATTATATCACTCAAATTTTTGCAAGGAATGTATTTTTATAATTTTTATGACCTAAAAATATTTTAACTTGACCCGTGAAAATTTATTTTTATTCAACGCTACCCTAAATATTTACAAATGCTACAACTTACCACTTAACTCATTTAAATTTTACAAAAATCTTACAAGTTTCTTACACAATTACAACTAGACAAAAAAAAAAAAAAAAAAACATAAACAAAATAATGATTCACACCCCTTGTCGACACAAGGGGTGAATCATCAAGAGATATTTGCTTAATATCTTTAGGTACTTGTATTATACTATTAGTATTTCACTTCATTTCTTTATTTTACAAAGCCAAAGACCAATTCCATTTCTTCTTCTCTCAAAACATACGGCGGCCAAGGGACCAATATTAAGGAAGAAGCTTTTCCAAGTTTACAAGTCATTTATTTAAACATTAGTATCATTTGTTGCAAGGTTTTGTAATATAAACCTCAAGTGATTAGGAAAACCTTTTGTCCATTAAACCTCATCATATCACTAGTAAGCATTCCTAGTCATATTTTTATTTCATATTCATTTTTGTGGTCATATCATTTTATTGGTGAAACATGCAAGTCTCATGATATTTATACCATTTTTAAGGTTTTTAAGGTTTTTATGTGCTAAATATATATAATCCATCCTATAATTACTCCTTGTTATATTTTAGTTTTGGTGATGTCTAGGAACCCATGACACCCTAAGAAGGTGTATGGTAGGATTAGAATAGCTTTGGAGTTGATTTGAATGGATTGGAATAGGTTTAGTACGAGAAAAACTATTTTCGACAAGTATATAAAAGTGTTCTGTTCTTATTTTGTTTTTCTGGAAAATCCGACAGTAGGCACGAATTTTTGGCCTTGATATTTAGAAAATATACTTTAAAACGAATCCGTGGCCGCTTGAACGGATTAAAACGGAGTTATAACGAAGAAGTTATGAATTTTTCAAGTTTGACGACGAAATATATATTTTTCTGAAATTTCAGCAAGTTATTTTTTGTTTTGTACGAGTCAAAAACGAGTCCTAAGCTTTACAAATTATTTCGACTTATCAAAATCTATGAGTATACTTTGATACGAAGCTAAGGACGTATAATACGTAGAAAACGGATTTGAAACGACTAAGATATGCACGTTTTCATAAACTTGCCGTAACTATTATTTTCAGAAAAACTATATTATTTTTACGAGATAAGTGTTACGGTAACTAAAATGACCATATTGAAGGCTGTTTTTAACGATGATGTGGAACTTTTTGGAACGAGATGTCTTCTAGTAAAATCGAGATCACCAAGCATATTTTTCAAAACGACCAACCGTTTGTATAGCGGAGTTGTAATAAATTATTTACGGTTGCTTAAACTTTGCCGAAACTCACTTTTAAACCACATTTGGACAAAATCACCATCTTTAACCTCTATTATCTTTATGTTCGAGACCTCTATGACGAAAACTCATGAACTGAAACTTCTAGATTTTGATACAAACTTTCCAAAACCGTCGAGTTCGTTTCCTAAAGTTCGACGTACCCATTTTACGACTAGTTTTTCGAAGCCATTTTTGTCATTTTCATGAAATTTCCGACGACATTATTTTACGACGAAAAGTTAAATTTCACAATAAATCATTACGAAACTATTGTAGGATGACATTTTGACGTAAATACTTGTAAAGTGATTTAAGAATGGTCAAGACGTTAAAAGATTATATTTTTGACGAGAAGTATTGTTTTAAAAAATTCATAAGTGGTATAAATATCATCTGAATCGCATGCATAACATTACATCATAACTCATTACATATCATATCATTCGTAATAGGTCCAGATTAAAGCATCACGATACATCTCAGTGTACTCACTCTTGTCATCATACCAGTTTATCAAGTGAGTTTTCATAGCCCCGTCGTACATGCTTTTAATTATTTCAAACCTACGGGGGAGAATACATTGCACAACATTTTTATTACGATACCAAGTATGTTAAATTCATTTACATTGCTTAAGTTACCGCATGCCAATTGAAAGTCCCCATTTCCTGAACATGAACCGTTAATCTTAGAAGCGAGGGTGAGTGGATAGATCTATCGAGGGTGACGCCTCCATCCGGGTTGGTGAATCCCAACTAGTCATACGGATGCATTTCATTTAATAACATTATTGAGTTGTCTGGCAAACACTCTGTTGGGGCATACATTATGAACAGTCTAGTTTCGGTGTCATGGACTTATTGCAATTGTAACATTTTTTTTCTGTGACATGATTGTCATACCTGGTCTATACTTGCGTAGTCGTATAAAACATTTACATAAACCTATGATTTCTCACCAACATTATTGTTGACCGTTTTAGCAATGTATTTTCAGGTAACTAGACATATTCATCATGGCACGATAAGGAACCCTTTTAAAGTCGCGGCGTCGACTTATATCATTGTATATTATGGCATTTTCTTTCAAAACATCGTTTGGGATTGTAATATACTTATGTTTTCCGCAAACTTTATCAACTTTTGGGACCTATCTTGTAACTTTGGATGTTTTATATAAATGTCAAACGATGTGTTTTTAAACGACACTTTAGGTCGTTCAATATAACTGTGATGATGATGCTATGACAGTCAATCCCCAAGAAATTCCAATTCGTTGCAAAACAGAAAATTTGGGGGTTTGACAGATTGGTAATCAGAGCTTCAGTTATAGAGAACTAGGTTGCATCATTGACCCTAGACTATAACTACATTATCATAACATCTCATCATTTCATCACGAGTGCATATTCATTTTATATGCGGATTCATATACATTTGTTTATTCGAGTTATTTACTTTCATTTCACATCGGTTGTCACAGAGATGTCTTCATATTCACATCCCATCACTGTATCATCGGACACTAACACGGAAGATGTCCCAGCTAACCCTAACATGGATGATGTTTCATCGCACTCCACTGAGATCTTATCTTCGATTGGCTCCACTCCAGCCTTTCCACCTATTATGACTGACACGGAGACTGAACCCTTTGAGGAGGGCAAAGTCGCACCCACTCCACATGTTAGCCCTGCTCACGACCCGATACACCCACCATCACCACTACTAGCACCATCATCATCATCCTCATCGTATTTTCTTAGGGATCCTTTGCCTACATCAGACTTGCCGCCCAAAAAGCGTGCTCGTTTTGACATCCCGACACCACCATCTACAGAACCCGAGCCACCTGTTAGGTTCGAGTTAGGCGAGAGCTCTAAGGCTGCAGCTGCTCGACAGCCTTCTACTGAGGCGTTAGGAGCTCGTATAGAGAGTCAGCAGATTCAGATAGATAGGATATCGCGGCAGTTGGAGGAACTGTCGTTAGATAGGGTTGAGACCATTGCGGAAGAGGTCGAGGGCCTGGTGATAGGCAGGGTTTCTATTGATTTAGCTCATCAGAGTATACAGAATAGGCAGTTAGAGGACAGGGAGCGTACTACTGAGTTGAGGCAGGAGATGCCTGAGTTGTACGACAAGGCTGAGATGACACAGGACGAGTTACAGCGTCAGGCACATGAGTTATCACTAGCTCGTGAGAGTATTGTTACTTTACAGGGTCAGATTGGAGAGTTGAGGAGTTTGGTTGCTAGTTTGACTACTCAGGTTCGTGATCTTCAGGATCGAGCCGGCGGAGCACCATGAGGTGCCTTATGTAGACTTTTATCATGTATAGTTTTGACCATTATTATTGTTAGGAATTAGAAATTCCCGGTATTAAAGATTCGGTCACCTCAAGTATATGTAATCGTTAGAAAGCTCGTAGTCGTAGTTATTTTAAGTTAATTAGTATTTAGTTAAGTAACACCGTGGAGGACGGACGGGTCTTTACCCACTGTATGCCTGATCCACAGCCCGATGTGTGGCGTTTTATGTAAGACTATAAATACTCTCTACCTTTCAAGGTAGAGAGTTGGAGCTCATAATAATATCTTTCACTTTCTCTCACTAAGTTCCCTAAACCTCTAACTTTCTCTCTCTAGAATTCCATCTATATGCTACTTTGTGTTATGGTTTGATGTGTATGTGAAAAGTTATATCTTACAATTGGTATCAAGAGCCATGGTTAGATCATATCTTGCACATCTTTGGATTTATAGTGGTTTTTAGGTGGTTTTTGAGTTTGAAAAAGTTTAGTGGTTTTTGCACCATTTGGTTGATTTCTTGTGTTAAAGTTTGAATTTTGTTGGTACTTTTATGTTTAGAATCATCAAAAGTGTTTAGGTTTTCATTTGGTAAGCTTGAATCATCTTGGTTGGGTTGTTTTTGGATTGAAAAGTGAAGTTTATTTGGTTTTTCAAGCTAGCGACTTAGCTCTCGGACTATTTTCTTGGTAGCGACTTGCTTCACAAAATTGTAGCGAGTTACAGTGTTAAATCTAGCGAGTTAGATCTAGCGAGTTAAAGTACAAGTAGTGGACTCTCCACTACGGGTAGCGACTTGTGGTAGCGACTTGGTCAGTAGCGAGTTGCTCTTTAGCGACTTGTGTTTCTAGCGACTTGTGTAGCGAATTGCTGCCAAATTTTGGTTAGCGACTTGGTCTGTAGCGAGTTACTACTTAGCGACTTGCTTTTCTGTTAGCGACTTGGGTTTCTAGCGACTTGGCTTTCTAGCGAATTAACTGGTAGCGACTTAGTGAATTTGTCTCTAGCGACTTAGTGCATTATCATCTAGCGACTTGAGTGATTGTTTACGGTTTCGTCTTGATTTTAGTAAAATCCCGCGAAAGATTCTATTTCTCGGTTTAAATCATAGACGTGTAAAATCCCGTGCATCCTTCCACATCATGTCTTACTCTACTAACCCAGTGATTTCAGAAGTGCTTAAACTGTATGATGTTGTGGACAACAATGATAATGTATGCTACACTGAACGATTAAAGATGATTGAATTAAGCAATGAGGATGTGAGATCTCCGTGTTCAGAATCTAATGAGAGAGAATTGCACCAGTCCAAGCTACAGAATGCCATGCAAATGAAATGCAGCATTGAGCCCTATCAGCTACTTCATCTGCACCTCATTCAGCTGTTATCCATAGCTGGGGATCGAACATGTAGTGCTCTTTTCCGCCAGGACTTACCTACATTGACAAGAAGCTTGCTGTTAAACTTAGAGCATTTAAAGCTGCAACTTACCAATGAAGAAGTTCAAAAGGATGGTTCCAGTGCAGCTCTTCAAGTAATCTACAAACAATTTCAGCCATTCATCAGTGGGGAATATTCAGCAGATTACGATCAACACTTGACTGGAATTTCCTTCAAAAAACATACTGGAATGGAAATTCAGGAATTCATTGAGACATTTATCCAACTCATGGATAATGTAAAAAAGTACATTGAGGAAACTGCACAAAAGGATGAAAAAGTGAATGAGTGTCAGGTGCAGTTGAGAGATTGTTGTGATAAGTTGGGTAATGTATCTGTGGAAGAATCGGGTGTTGCTGAATGCAGAATGTTAGAGAAAACAAATAATGATGAATCGGACAATGCTAAAATAGAATCTTCATGCTCATGTTCACAAGAGAGAGAGGTGCACCAGTCACAACCCGTGCAAGCTAATGCAAAGGAACGCTCCATGGAAGCTTCGGATGTACCCAAGATAGAGATGCACCGGCCACAACCTATGCACGTTAATGCAGAGGAAAGTCGCATGAAAGTTTCTGCAGTACCTAGGTATGCATCTTCTTCTCAAAATAATGATTATGAATTGCATGAGTACACTGCATTTGTGCCTGATGATTCCTTGACCACTGAACTCAATACCTATAAGGATCAAGTTGCCATATACGAACAGCGTGCTAAGTTTGAACTTACCACTCGTGAGCAGGAGATGGATATCCAAATGCGTACAATTATTAGAAAAAGTAATTTTAGAGAAGAAGTATTAAAACAAGAGTTAAACTCCTTACAAGAAAAGCTTTCCAAAACTGCTAAGCAAAAACACGAACTTCAATAAAATGTTAAAATGCTTAAGCAAGAATTCAAGGCTAAGGAATCAAAACTTTTGAATGATTTTTCCAATCTAAAAACTTTGAAAAACAAGCTTGAAAATAAGTTGTACGTACAAGGGAATACCATTCAAACTGCTCACATGATCACTAAGCATCGAGTCTTAAGCGATAAGCATAGCATTCCCCTTGTTGAGGAACCAAATCCAGAGGTAATTAAAAAGGCTAGAAATGCTCATAAGGTGCTTTATGATGGTAATGAAATCCTTAAGCCTAGGCAGAAACCTAGTTGCGTTGAGTGCACTGAGGAAGATAAGAAATCTGATGGAGTCACTAGGGAGAAAATGAATAAGAAGTTAGAAGATCCTGAGTGTAAAAAGAATAACATAACGATCAAACCCCATAATTACACTAAAGAAAATTGGATCTCCTTGAACAAGTTTAAGCCTCAGACTCTATTAACCCCTGAACAAGTGTTCTGGAAAAAGGATATGGAAATGCAAAAAGCTGAAAATCTTGTTGAAAAGAATCCCCCATGTAGGAAACTGCCTAAAGCAACTGTGTATCCTCCTAATACACCAATGCATTTAGTTCCTAGAACTATTGCCACTAAGAGCAAGACCTTAATCAGTCAATATGTTATTCTTCAACTATTTGTCGATTTTGAGAAAACTTGTAAGAAAAGGATCACACCCACTGGGATAACTGAAGGGGAAAGGGGTTTTGAGCAAACTAAAGAATGTTATCTAACAGAGGTCATGCCTTTCTTTAAACTACTAAAAGATCATTTTGAGAGTCTTAAAAAGGGGATAAAATCAGATATTAAAGAAATGGAAAAGGAATTTGATGCAATGATAGTTGAGGTTAGTGACTATGAGCGAGAATTAAAATATAATGAGATTGAGAGGAATAACTTGCATACCTTGAATGAGAATCTTATTTCTGAATGTATTACTCAAGATGTGTTTTACACTGCTACAAATTGTTCCATTAATGCTTCTCAATTTCATGAATTATCTGTTGCTCTGAAAGTCTCCCATGATCGTGTCATTGAGCTTGAAAAAACTAATTCTAAATTGCATGAGAAAATTAAACAGGATGATCATGATAACCTGGTGAAACAGTTTTCTAAATTGGAAGTTGAGCATCTTGCTTTGCAATTAAAATATCAACATCTAAAAGAAAATGTTAAAACCTCAAATATCAAGACATCCTTGGATGCTCCTGAATTTGATGCAGTTTTTGAAATTAGCAAACGTGATGAACAGATTCGAGCTCATTGTAACACGATCAGTAGATTGAGAACCCAAGTCTCACAACTGAAAGGTGAAAAGAAGGATGTGACTGGTTCCTATATGCCTCCACCTTTAGATTCTCAGAATTTCCAACTTCAAAACATTATTGATAACTTGCAAAAGGAAAATGATTGTTTTAAAGCTGAAATTTCAAAGGTTAATGATCAAAACAAAGAGTTATGTGATTCTTTCAAAAGTAATCATGATAAACATATTGAAAAGATAACTTCTTTACTTAATGAGATTGAGAATCTGAAGCGTGAGGTGAAAGGAAAGTTGCCAATCCCCAATTGCAAATATTCTGTTCCTAAGGTTTCTGCTTGTGATAAGTATGCTATCGATATGTTATATATTCCCCCGCCCATTAGGAATAATGAACTTGCACATAAAGCATATCTCTCACACCTTAAGGATAGTTTGAAGGGTCTCCGTGAGATTGTTGAAGATGAAAGATTAGAAAAACCTTTTGATAGTACTATAGCCTATGCCTGCATGGATGCTAAACGATCTCAGGAACTCTTAGAGTATGTGATTGTCACAAGTCCGAAATCTAGCAATAGGCGAGATAGAATAGTTGTGCCTTGCTCTATGCCTAAAGCCAAGCATGTGACCCTTGATATGCCTTGTTCCATGTCAAAATTCAAGCAAGCAACCTTTGATGTGCCTGCTAGAATTTCAGATCCCAGCACTTCTAG
Source organism: Chrysanthemum seticuspe (assembly GCA_019973895.1). NCBI lineage: Eukaryota > Viridiplantae > Streptophyta > Magnoliopsida > Asterales > Asteraceae > Chrysanthemum > Chrysanthemum seticuspe. The sequence goes on along the minus strand of BPTQ01000004.1, from coordinate 32,842,784 downwards.
ACCAGAAATGCAGAAAGCAATGAAACCATGTAATGTTCCCATCGTTACTTCTACAGATGTTAAGATTGACACTAAAGTTAGCGGGTCAAAACCTAGAAGCAATGCAAAGAAGGATAGGATTACGCAAACTAAAAGTGTTAATGATAAGGAAGTGAAAGAACACCATAGGGACAAGAAGTTTGATTTGAACAAAAAGAATCGTGTTAGTTCTAGTATTAGCTCTAAGCTTACTGAAATTAATTCGAGGCCTCATGCTGTCTGCAAAACATGTAAAAAATGTTTATTTTCTGGTAATCATGATAAATGTGATGTGTTATTTCTGAGGTCTAAGATTCATAACCCAGTTAAGAAAGTTTGGAGAGCAAAACAGATTAAGCAATCCTGGAAACCTACAGGGAATGTGTTTACAAATGTAGGATTTCAGTGGAAGCCCACAGGTCGAATATTTACGAATGGCAAACCTTACCCCTCAGCTAGATCCACTATGCCTAGAATAGTGCCTGTTAAGGTTTGGAAGCCAACTGGTAGAATAATCCCATTAAGCACAAAATGTCACTTGACTAAGTCCGATGCTTCTACTAGTTCAGCTCCTAGGAATAATGCCATTGCATCTAGGGTTTCTGCTGATTCAAAGATTGTTTGTGCTAACCAAAAGGAACCCATCAACACGTGGGGATCCAATGTTTCCAAATCTCTGTCTTCGTCTGTTGTCCAAAGCAGGTCGTACAAATCGTCCCTTGGTATTTGGATTCGGGCGGCTCTAAACATATGACTGGGCTCTTAACAATGACGTCTATTCAATTCAGTTCAGGCCTCGTACTTCATCATAATGGCGTCTGCAGATAACACTTCAGGCCCCGTTACTCATAGAAAAGAAAAGTGTACGCTCTTCTGTGCGCTTTATCTTCAGCTAATGAGAAATTCTCTCATGAATGGCCATACTCATCTACATTCTTCATCAACAAGCTTCATGTTTTTCCACGCTCATTCAGTCATCAAGTGGATCTACGTTCATTGGTGTATACTCCTATTCACTTGTTAAATCAAGAGTGAATATGCTACATGATGATGGATGTTTGAATAATGGTTATAAGACTTAATTTTTGATGATGATGAGTGTATATTCTTTTTGATGAAGATTGAATATACTAAGGATAACTGGGATTCATTGTTTTGATTTTTGATGACTCTCCTCCAACGCCTAATGCTTCACTTACTAAGGATAAATGGGAATCAATGTTTGGGATTCATTGGTTTTCAAAGATATGTTTGACGAATGTTGATCATCCAGCTTCTAAAGCTCATGCTCCGGTTTCCATTGACTCAACTGGTTCACCATCTAAGAAGTACTTCTTGGAATTCTCAAGAAACCTTATCTCCAGTTATTTCACAAGGCGTTTATAATGACTATCATGATATTGTAAGTTGCACTATTGAATAATGATCCGCTCTTTGGTATTTCTGTGCCAAATCTTCACGGATTGTTGTTCATGGATAATGATCCGCTCTTTGGTATTCCTTTGCCAAATCTTTACGGATTATTGTTCCTCTCATTGTGCACGCTATAAATCAACTACATGAACATTAAGGAAAATGACTACCTCATTCGCTCGAAGACATTTGTGGTGAATCTTCCAGATCAGTCTCTACATGTATACCTTTAGGAAGAATGCATTAATGTCGAGAAATCATTTGTTCCGGTTCATTCAGTGGATCTACGTACATCCGATTGTACGTTTATTCACGTGTTGGGCATTTGACACAAGCTGATTACTTCGGAGTTAATCAATTATCACTTATTTGAGATTGGAGTTAAAATTCACAAAGGCGAGCTTAAGATGCAAATGCATGGAATTCTTCTTCAGTTTCAAGTTTGGTATATCAGGTTTTCTTTATCAGTGGTCACTTCAAATTGTCTACATATGGGTTGATAAAGATAGTCAGAGAGAGCTTCTATCGCAGTGGTCCTATGGCTCCTGGACAATCCAGTTCAGGACCTGCACTTCAAAACAGTCCCATTGGTTCATCCCTTGTACCAAATCCCTCTTCAACAGCTCCATATGTACCTCCATCAGAAGATGATTTAAGGAAATTGTTTGATCAAATGTTTGATGAACACTATGAAACAAATGCTGATGAAATGTCAAATCCATCAATAGAGGCTGCTCCTATCCCTGTGAATGAAGTCAACCCTTCAGTCTCAATCTCATTAAGTCAAGAAGCGCCTGCTGCTGATAACTCTGTCTCATCAACAAATCATCAAACTTCGAGGGTACATCATGGAACTATGTCTGGTATCAATGATGAAGTTAATCCCTTTGCTACTCCTGAAGATGCTCCATTTGTGTATTTGCTCCTGAATCTTTATCAGAACCATCTTCTTCAGGAGACATCAACTCTGCTACTTCAGTCCCTCAACCAATGCCACATGAACACCTCAGAAAATGGACTCACGATCATCCATTGGACAACATCATTGGAAATCCCTCTCGTCCTGTATCCACACGTACAACTTGCAACCGATGCCTTGTGGCGCTTCTTCAACTCCGTACTCTCTAAGATCGAACCAAAAGATGTTAACCGCCATGAATGAAGATAGCTGGCTCAATGCCATGTAAGAAGAAATTCATGAGTTTGATCGACTTGATGTATGGGAGTTAGTACCTGCTCCAGATTGTGCAATGATTATTGCTCAAAAATGGATTTTCAAAGTGAAACTTGATGAGCATGGTGATGTGTTGAAGAACAAGGATCGATTAGTTGCTAAAGGATACCGTCAAGAGGAGGGTATAGACTTTGAAGAATCTTTTGCTCCTGTTGCTCAAATCGAGGCAATCAGAATATTTTTGGCTAATGCTGCTAGTAAGAACATGGTAGTCTATCAGATGGACGTGAAGACGGCAAAGAAGTCGTCTATGTCAGCCAACCTGAAGGCTTTGTAAATCCAGAGCATCCTACCCACGTTTATCGTCTGAAGAAGGCTCTGTACGGTTTAACGCAAGCTCCAAGGGCATGGTATGATACGCTATCAAAGTTTCTTCTATCTACCGGATTTAGCAAAGGAGCAGTTGATCCAACATTGTTCACCAGGAAGTCAGGCAAACATATAATTCATGTTCAAATTTATGTTGATGATATCATCTTTGCCTCGACCGACCCAATGGAATGTGATCGTTTTTCTAATGAAATGGGTTCAAATTTTCAAATGTCAATGATGGGACAAATGTCATTTTTCTTGGGATGTCAAATTTCACAAAGTCCCGGAGGCATTTTCATAAATCAATCTAAATATGCAAATGAGATTTTAAAGAAATTTGGATTTGATTCTAGTGACCCTGTTGACACTCCCATGATTGAACGAACCAAGCTGGATGAGGACCACTCAGGGATCATGATTGACCAAACGAAATATCGTAGTATGATTGGATCCCTGATGTACCTCACAGCTAGTAGACCAGACATCTTGTTCGCTGTTTGCATGTGTGCTAGATACCAGGCTAAGCCTACTAAAAAGCACCTTGAAGCAGTTAAACGGGTCTTTCGGTATCTCCAAGGAACCATCAATATGGGACTATGGTACCCGAAGGACACCGGTATGTCACTAACGGCCTATGCAGATGCTGATCATGCAGGTTGTCAAGATACACGTCGAAGTACATCTGGAGGTGCTCAGTTTTTGGGTGATAAGCTTGTGAGCTGGTCTTCAAAGAAGCAAATGAGTACTTCTATTTCCTCTACAGAGGCTGAATACATAGCCATGTCATCTTGTTGTGCTCAAATCTTATGGATGAGATCTCAATTATCTGACTATGGCTTTGAATTCAACAAAATCCCTCTGTACTGTGATAATAAAAGTGCTATTGCTCTCTCATGCAACAACGTTCAACACTCAAGAGCAAAGCATATCGACATTCGACATCATCTCATCAGGGAACAAGTGGAAAGAGGTGTGGTGGAACTATATTTTGTGAGGTCTGAATATCAGTTAGCAGACATCTTCACCAAAGCTCTTCCAAGAGAACGTTTTGAGTTTATTCTTCCACGACTTGGTTTGAAAAGCCTTCAACCAGAAACTCTCAAACGTCTTCAGGAGGAAGACGAGGAGTAAAGGTCTCTCTTCATCTATCTCTTGTAAATATTTATTCGAAAAACAAAATAGAAAATTATAAAACTTTCAAAATCTATAAAAATCTGAAAAATTCGAAAAATCTTCAAAAAATATTGTCAATTTGTCATGTTTTTTTTCTCTTTTCGGTTCGATTATATCTACAGTCTCTGTTTTGTCATTCAAAGAATGATACGGGACTTTAGATGTTGCTCGAATGTATTTAAAAAAAAAAAAAAAAAAAAAAAAAAAAAAAAAAAAAAAAAAAAAAAACCCAAAAAATCAAAAATATTTTTGGGAGAAAGAGAAAATGGTTTATTGTCACTTTCAGGAAATAACCCGGTTTTAAAAGAAAGAATAGAGCCATGCTTTATCATGTTTTCAAAATTCCATGCTCTGATTCTATAAACATTTATCTGCTGAAAACTAAATGCTTTGAAAAATAACTCGGTCTCTATTTTTGATAATCATCAGGACTTATTTGTCAAAATCTCTATCTCTCAATCAACAACCTATGTCATTGATTGAGGGGGAGAATGATTTCAATTAAATTAAAAAGTTATTTGGCATTAAAGTGTTTTCAAAAAGATGTACATGCATGTTTTATCAAGGGAGTTTAAAGTCTTAAAATCCGAGCATTATCAGTTAAGAAGCTTTCAGAATCAAGTCACATTTCTACCTAAAAGCTTTCAAAATCAATTTAAATCTATAAGAGATCACAAATCTCAAATGATTTGATAATTGTGATCGGGGGAGAATGTTGGATTTAAACTGATAATTCGGTAAATGATTTTATAAGGATGTACATGCTGTCCTTCCCACATGTGACAAACGATTTCAAATTTTTAATGCACATGTTGAGGGGGAGCATCCATCGTAAACCTATGATTTGAAAAGTGATCTTTTATCCCAATGTGCAGGTTCCCTCTAGTATGTGCAAAGCTCTTTTCTAATCTCGAGGCACATATTGAGGGGGAGCAAATTTATGAAAACCTCATCCTTCCCGGAAATGCTTTATCTTCTTGATTTGATGTAGGAGGTGATGTTGATATCTTTTAGAAAATGGTAATCAAAGAAGTTAATTCTTTCTCTTGCCTCCATGTGCAAAACATTATTCAAATACTTGATGCACATGTTGAGGGGGAGTTCTCGTTCTAAAAATATCAAAAACAATTCAGGTACAAAATGCTTTGATAATATATCACAAGTATCTGAATTGATTTTCAAATGGTTTTCAATTGGATCCAATGGCAGATGAACAATACCAAATAGACCGACCAATTTTTCATTATGTACGGTGATATAAGGATGATAAGGTTAGGTATTGGTTCCCATGATCCGCCAGAACTGGAGGGATCTACCCAGGGACAATCCACTAGTTAGTGTAGAAGTCCTTAGGTATGATGATAAAAGGAGAAAAATGAGATATGGGAAGAGTGCGGACTAAGACTGAGCTAGTACTGGAATAAACCCAACAAGGTTCTAGCTATGAAGTCTCGGTAAGCACTGAAGGGGTTGAAGAATTAAAAAGAATTGAATGAGAAAGGGTGAAAACAAATAGCCCTCCATTTATTCAACCTTAGGGCAGGAACCGGGTTCACTTCATATGCTACTGATGGTAACATCGGTATTGAAGACAATGACGTCATGGACCCAGTGACGCACTGCACTTCAACTTTCCAAACCACTCAAGTTCCTCTTAAAAGGACTTGTTTCATTCTCACGGGGAACCGACATTATCTATCGACTTTCTCTTAGAGATTGTTGATATTGAAGAAGGAGACCCTCTCCCTAGTCTCCGGCACAGGATTCAAATATGCACAAATTGAGTCTAGAGCCACGAGATCATCAATAAATCTCATTAGGACACTTTCAATGAAGATTCTCTGTTTCACACAATGTGGAAAGAGACATTATATCTTGAGTCCTACGCATTATCCTTGTGGTATTGCCAGAACATCTGAGTGATGTGTTTACATATTCACAATGAAGATGGAAAGCCTTCTGGAGCCAACATCAAACAAGCTCCTGGTAGGTGGCATGTGAGATCCATTATGTGGATCAACCATGTGACAACTGAACAGAAACAATGGGGCGATTCAATTTCTTGAATCAATCCTGGTTCAGGTTAGGGATTGACGGATACCTTTGAAAAACCGGTCCTTGTGCATAACAAACTTTTCTTTAGCACATCGACCGTGTCCTCATTTTTCAAACCAAAAGGTATTTTTATGATTGATAATTGATTTTCAATAAAACCTCCGTTGTATTGGAAAAACAATTTCTATTAAGCAATACACGATTGTTTTTCAAATCTTTTTTCATCAATCAGTGGACTTAAAATTCGCTGGTTCACTCACTCCGTGTTGTCTTCTTTGAGACGTTCCGGTTTGAGAACAGCTAGAGCAGCTGCGAAACCCTGTCAAGGAGATTCTTAGGAATCCTACCTGATCACAGGCAGTACTTGTACTGATCAACGGGGAACCGTGGGCCGTGTACCTCAATTCAATGAAAGTGATCAAAGACACTTTCGTGCGATTTATTGCTAACTGTTGTATGCAGGTACGCCCTACGTTTGCAGCTGTTCAGAATGAAGCGGTCAATCCACAGCCGCATGCTCACTTAACACATTCATCTCAAAAGAAATCATGATTAGTGCATCAATGACTCTGATATTTTCACTCCATGCTTCTGCTACGCTGCTGCCAATATCATGAATCAACTAAAGCTTCCGCAACTCTGATGAGAAGATATCATGATCCAGAATGTGAGCATGTCGGTCCTAAAGTCACAACATCACATAATACCAACACCACAAAGGATGTGTCAGAGATTGTTGATAGCTGATGATCTCAAAAGATGGCTCAAAATTATTATCACGTGGATCAGTAAAAGACCTCCACTTGAAGTAACCAAACATGCAATGTAAAGAATCAATGACTACGAGCTTAGGAGCAAAGGACTACATCAAGAATGCAAGATCATTTGTAAATGTATTATCTGGTTGTATTTAATGTATTTTTGGTACATGATTGAGGTGACCTCCCTTAGGGGGAGATTGTTAGGAATTAGAAATTCCCGGTATTAAAGATTCGGTCACCTCAAGTATATGTAATCGTTAGAAAGCTCGTAGTCGTATTTATTTTAAGTTAATTAGTATTTAGTTAAGTAACACCGTGGAGGACGGACGGGTCTTTACCCACTGTATGCCTGATCCACAGCCCGATGTGTGGCGTTTTATGTAAACTATAAATACTCTCTACCTTTCAAGGTAGAGAGTTGGAGCTCATAATAATATCTTTCACTTTCTCTCACTAAGTTCCCTAAACCTCTAACTTTCTCTCTCTAGAATTCCATCTATATGCTACTTTGTGTTATGGTTTGATGTGTATGTGAAAAGTTATATCTTACAATTATCCTAGTCACGAGGTGTGTGACGTAGTTTAAAGAACTTGTTGTCTTTTGGTTGTTGTACAAACAAATGTATCAAGTATTGACTCTACTATGTAGGAATGGTTATTATTATCTATGATATCGGTCCATGTAGGACGAAATTTTCATGTATATTATCCACGTGTGTTGTGATTATATTTGTGATATTTCGTTATTGTTCCGTTGTGATTCCATTTACTTTATGCATGTTGTGGTTGTGTATATATTTGTATGATGGTTGTCTCTACTTACGAGTTCTCATGATTGTTTCATCTTGTGATTTTGAAGAGTTATGGCGCCAAAGAAAGCCACACCGGAAATGACCCAAGCAGCTATTCAAAAGTTGGTGAATGATAGCATAGCTGATGCTCTAAGGATCGAAAGGGAAACAGTGGCTGCTGCTGCTGCTGAGGCCGCGGCTGCTGCTGAAGCCGCTAGGCTTGCTGCTGTTACTGGAAATGCAGGAGGATCCGGAGTTAAGAATTGTTCGTACAAGGATTTCAAAAGTGGAGATCCCACTAAGTTTAGAGGTACTGAAGGAGCCACTGCCATGGTTCGATGGTTTGAGAAGTTGGAGTCAGTGTTTTTGCTATGTAATTGTCCGGATGATAGTAAGGTCAAGTTTGCTACGAGTACATTACTCGATGGAGCATTTTCGTGGTGGAACTCTTATGCTCAACCGATTGGAATGGAGAATGCTTTCAAGCTTACTTGGGAGCAATTCAAGGGTTTGGTAACTAAGAAGTTTTGTCCTCGTACGGAAGTGAAAAAGTTGGAGACAGAGTTCTATGAATTAGTAACTATTGGGTATGATATTGACACTTACATTCGGAGATTCCAAGAATTTGCCGCGTTATGCCCGTCTATGGTTTCGGATAACGAGAAGTTATTAGAGGCTTTCATCGGGGGACTTCCCGAGGTTGTTCAAGGAGATGTGACTTCGTTTGATCCACAAACAATCGAGGAAGCTATTAGAGTGACTCAGAAGCTTATGGCACAGGTGGTGAAGAGAGGTAAGTACACCAACACCAACCGAAACAACAACAACCCCAACAACCGTTTCAATTACAATAATAACCGAGCCAACAACAACAATAGCAACAACAACAAACGGAAGTGGGACAACACCAGGGGTAGAAATGCTACTCAACAACCACCCAAGAGGCAAGAGGTTGCAAAGGCTTATGCTGCGGGTCTGAAGGAAGGAAAAGGGTACTCGGGGGGTTTGCCGAAGTGTGACAGGTGTTTGAGTCATCACAAACCGGGTCGATGTCCTGATCCATGTGAGAATTGCAAGAAAGTTGGTCACCAAACTAAGGATTGCAGGTCGCAACAAGTTACATGTTTTGGTTGCGGGGAACGGGGACACTACAAGTCTGAATGTAAGAAGGGAAGGAACCAAGGAAATCAGAATCAAGGAGGAATGGCGCAAGGAAGGGCCTACGTCATTGGAGGTGGCGAAGCTAGGGAGGACCCGAATGTTATCACGGGTACGTTCCTTCTCAATAATCGTTATGCTTCAGTTTTATTTGATTCGGGTGCCGATAAAAGTTTTGTGTCCACTACATTTGCACCTTTGCTCAACATTAAACCAACCACATTAGACATATCATACAACGTCGAATTAGCTAATGGTAGCGTAGTTAGCACCAATACCATTGTCCGTGGTTGCACATTCAATTTTCTAAATCATCCCTTCAACATAGACCTTATGCCCGTAGAACTTGGTAGTTTCGACGTCGTCATCGGCATGGATTGGTTATCTAAACATCGTGCAAAAATCATTTGTGATGAAAAAGTTGTTCATCTTCCTTACAACGGCGAAACTTTGATTATTCGTGGGGAACGAAGTGGAACTAGACTTAGTATCATATCGAGTATCAAAACGGAGAAGTACATAAAGAAAGGTTGTTTTGCTTTCTTAGCCCATATAACCGAGAAGAAATCGGAGGAGAAGCGACTTGAAGATGTACCAATTGTCCGAGAATTTTCCGAAGTCTTTCCCGAAGACTTACCGGGACTTCCACCGGCACGCCAAGTAGAATTTCATATTGACTTAGTGCCCGGAGCTGCACCGATTGCGAGAGCACCTTACCATTTAGCACCATCCGAAATGCAAGAGTTGTCTAATCAATTGCAAGAACTTCTAGACAAAGGATTCATTAGGCCGAGTTCCTCGCCTTGGGGAGCACCGGTCTTGTTTGTGAAGAAGAAAGATGGATCCTTCAGGATGTGTATAGATTGTAGAGAGTTGAACAAGTTAACGGTGAAGAATCGTTACCCACTCCCCAGAATTGACGACTTGTTCGATCAGTTGCAAGGTTCTAGTATTTACTCCAAGCTTGATCTTCGGTCGGGTTACCATCAGCTTCGAGTTCAGGAGGAGGATGTTCCGAAAACAGCGTTTAGAACACGTTACGGTCATTACGAGTTTCAAGTGATGCCGTTCGGATTGACTAATGCACCTGCGGTATTCATGGATCTCATGAATAGAGTATGTAAACCGTATTTGGACAAGTTTGTGATAGTGTTCATCGACGACATATTGATTTACTCAAAGAGCAAAGAAGAGCACGAAGAGCATTTAAGGACGATTTTAAGGCTACTCAAGAATGAGAAGTTGTATGCCAAATTTTCGAAGTGTGATTTTTGGAATCACAAAGTGCAATTTCTTGGTCACGTCATTGATAGTCAAGGATTACAAGTTGATCCCGCAAAGATTGAAGCCGTAAATGATTGGGCTACTCCAACAAATCCTACAGAAATCCGACAATTTCTAGGACTAGCCGGGTATTACCGAAGGTTCATCGAAGGTTTTTCAAAGATAGCTAGACCTTTGACCAAGTTGACACAGAAAAACAAGAGGTACGAATGGGGAAAGAAACAAGAAGCTGCTTTTCAGTTGTTGAAGCAAAAGCTTTGCAGTGCGCCAGTTTTGGCACTACCCGAAGGAATTGAGAACTTCGTTGTATACTGCGATGCTTCACATAAAGGGCTTGGAGCTGTTTTAATGTAAAACGAGAAGGTGATAGCGTATGCTTCACGACAACATAAGGTTCATGAGAAGAATTACACCACACATGATCTTGAGTTGGGAGCCATAGTATTTGCACTTAAGATTTGGAGACACTACCTTTATGGTACAAAGTGCACATTGTTTACTGACCATAAGAGTTTACAATATGTTCTTGATCAGAAGGAACTTAACATGAGGCAACGTCGTTGGTTGGAGTTACTCAGCGACTATGATTGTGAAATCAAGTATCACCCGGGAAAAGCCAATGTTGTGGCTGATGCTCTTAGCCGGAAAGAGAGGCCCAAACCTTTAAGAGTTCGATCATTAGGAATGACGATTAATTCACCTTTACCATCGAAAATCCACTAAGCACAGATCGAGGCACTTAAGGAGGAAAACCGACCAAGTGAAAAGCTTTATGGTATGCCCGAAAGAGCAAATGGTTTTGTAAAGAGAGCAGATGGAGTCTTATGTTTCAAGGATAGAATGTGGGTACCATTGTATGGCGGAATACGAGAATTGATTATGCATGAGTCGCATAAGTCAAAGTATTCTATTCACCCAGGATCTGATAAGATGTATCAAGACCTTAAGAAACTTTATTGGTGGCCGAACATGAAAGCAGAGATTGCCACGTACGTTAGCAAATGCCTTACCTGCTCTAAGGTAAAAGTCGAATATCAGAAGCCTTCAGGTTTACTCCAACAACCAGAAATTCCTCAATGGAAATGGGAACGCATTACGATGGACTTTGTTACGAAACTTCCTAAGACATCGGGAGGTTACGACGCTATTTGGGTAATCGTTGATCGTCTTACCAAATCAGCCCATTTCATACCAATTAGAGAGACTTATTCCATGGAACAACTCACTAGACTTTATGTCAAGGAAATAGTCTCGAGGCACGGTGCACCAATTTCTATCATTTCCGACAGAGATAGTCGATTCACTTCAAACTTCTGGAATTCATTGCAAGATTCATTCGGAACCAGATTAGAGATGAGCACAGCATATCACCCACAAACCGACGGTCAAATTGAAAGGACAATTCAAACGTTAGAAGATATGCTGAGGGCATGTGTGATTGATTTTGGAAATGGTTGGGCTAACCATTTGCCATTGATAGAATTCTCGTACAATAATAGTTATCACACCAGTATAAAGATGGCACCATTCGAGGCACTCTATGGTCGAAAGTGCCGATCACCTGTTTGTTGGGCCGAGGTAGGAGACGCACAACTCACTAGTCCAGAAATGGTACGGGAAACAACGAAAAAGATAGTTCAAATTCGAGATAGACTCAGAACTGCCAGGAGCCGACAGAAAAGTTACGCAGATGTTAGACGCAAGTCATTGGAATTTCAAGTGGGCGACAAAGTTATGTTGAAAGTATCGCCTTGGAAAGGCGTGGTACGATTTGGAAAGCGCGGGAAGTTAAACCCGAGGTACATTGGACCATTCAAGATTTTGAGCAGAGTCGGTCCTGTAGCTTATCGACTTGATCTTCCGTCAGAACTTAGTCATGTACACAACACGTTTCACGTTTCAAACCTGAAGAAATGTCTATCGGACGAATCACTCGTTATTCCATTGGACGAAGTTCAACTAGACGATAAACTCAATTTTGTGGAGGAACCTGTAGAAATCATGGACCGCGAGGTCAAGCAGTTGAAACAAAGTCGTATTCCTATCGTGAAAGTTCGCTGGAATTCTCGAAGAGGTCCTGAGTTTACTTGGGAACGGGAAGACCAGATGCGCCTCAAGTATCCTCATCTTTTCACCGACACCGTTAGACCTAACAACGACTGAATTCAGTGACTGAATTCCTTTTTGGATGTGCGAATGTAACAACCCGTACTTCCAGGTCATTTCTCGAAACAATTCATGCCTTACAATTTCAACATTTATCGTAAACTAGGTTTACGTGTTCCAAATTCGCGTAACCTTAAGGGTTTAGCGGCGAATTCATGATCATATCATCACGAACATTTCATATGGACTAAGTTTAGTCTACATTTCATTAGCATCATTTGCATCATGTTAGTTCATTCACGACATTGCATTTCACATTTAACGCGTAAATTTTATATTAAATAAACGTTATCGCGTGAGTTATTATTTTGAACATTTAATCCGTTACTTCTAAAAATGATTCCAATATATTTTTATACTCATATTAAGTTTATAAAATAATATTATGAGTTTACCTAGTGTTTTAAATTTATTTTGTAACTAAATTGTTGTATTTATATAATTACGACGTTTTTCTTAAATTCGACACGATTATTATTATATCACTCAAATTTTTGCAAGGAATGTATTTTTATAATTTTTATGACCTAAAAATATTTTAACTTGACCCGTGAAAATTTATTTTTATTCAACGCTACCCTAAATATTTACAAATGCTACAACTTACCACTTAACTCATTTAAATTTTACAAAAATCTTACAAGTTTCTTACACAATTACAATTAGAAAAAAAAAAAAAAAAAAAAAAACATAAACAAAATAATGATTCACACCCCTTGTCGACACAAGGGGTGAATCATCAAGAGATATTTGCTTAATATCTTTAGGTACTTGTATTATACTATTAGTATTTCACTTCATTTCTTTATTTTACAAAACCAAAGACCAATTCCATTTCTTCTTCTCTCAAAACATACGGCAGCCAAGGGACCAATATTAAGGAAGAAGCTTTTCCAAGTTTACAAGTCATTTATTTAAACATTAGTATCATTTGTTGCAAGGTTTTGTAATATAAACCTCAAGTGATTAGGAAAACCTTTTGTCCATTAAACCTCATCATATCACTAGTAAGCATTCCTAGTCATATTTTTATTTCATATTCATTTTTGTGGTCATATCATTTTATTGGTGAAACATGCAAGTCTCATGATATTTATACCATTTTTAAGGTTTTTAAGGTTTTTATGTGCTAAATATATATATCCATCCTATAATTACTCCTTGTTATATTTTAGTTTTGGTGATGTCTAGGAACCCATGACACCCTAAGAAGGTGTATGGTAGGATTAGAATAGCTTTGGAGTTGATTTGAATGGATTGGAATAGGTTTAGTACGAGAAAAACTATTTTCGACAAATATATAAAAGTGTTCTGTTCTTATTTTGTTTTTCTAGAAAATCCGACAGTAGGCACGAATTTTTGGCCTTGATATTTAGAAAATATACTTTAAAACGAATCCGTGGCCGCTTGAACGGATTAAAACGGAGTTATAACGAAGAAGTTATGAATTTTTCAAGTTTGACGACGAAATATATATTTTTCTGAAATTTCAGCAAGTTATTTTTTGTTTTGTACGAGTCAAAAACGAGTCCTAAGCTTTACAAATTATTTCGACTTATCAAAAATCTATTAGTATACTTTGATACGAAGCTAAGGACGTATAATACGTAGAAAACGGATTTGAAACGACTAAGATATGCACGTTTTCATAAACTTGCCGTAACTATTATTTTCAGAAAAACTATATTATTTTTACGAGATAAGTGTTACGGTAACTAAAATGACCATATTGAAGGCTGTTTTTAACGATGATGTGGAACTTTTTGGAACGAGATGTCTTCTAGTAAAATCGAGATCACCAAGCATATTTTTCAAAACGACCAACCGTTTGTATAGCGGAGTTGTAATAAATTATTTACGGTTGCTTAAACTTTGCCGAAACTCACGTTTAAACCACATTTGGACAAAATCACCATCTTTAACCTCTATTATCTTTATGTTCGAGACCTCTATGACGAAAACTCATGAACTGAAACTTCTAGATTTTGATACAAACTTTCCAAAACCGTCGAGTTCGTTTCCTAACGTTCGACGTACCCATTTTACGACTAGTTTTTCGAAGCCATTTTTGTCATTTTCATGAAATTTCCGACGACATTATTTTACGACGAAAAGTTAAATTTCACAATAAATCTTTACGAAACTATTGTAGGATGACATTTTGACGTAAATACTTGTAAAGTGATTTAAGAATGGTCAAGACGTTAAAAGATTATATTTTTGACGAGAAGTATTGTTTTCAAAAATTCATAAGTGGTATAAATATCATCTGAATCGCATGCATAACATTACATCATAACTCATTACATATCATATCATTCGTAATAGGTCCAGATTAAAGCATCACGATACATCTCAGTGTACTCACTCTTGTCATCATACCAGTTTATCAAGTGAGTTTTCATAGCCCCGTCGTACATGCTTTTAATTATTTCAAACCTACGGGGGAGAATACATTGCACAACATTTTTATTACGATACCAAGTATGTTAAATTCATTTACATTGCTTAAGTTACCGCATGCCAATTGAAAGTCCCCATTTCCTGAACATGAACCGTTAATCTTAGAAGCGAGGGTGAGTGGATAGATCTATCGAGGGTGATGCCTCCATCCGGGTTGGTGAATCCCAACTAGTCATACGGATGCATTTCATTTAATAACATTATTGAGTTGTCTGGCAAACACTCTGTTGGGGCATACATTATGAACAGTCTAGTTTCGGTGTCATGGACTTATTGCAATTGTAACATTTTTTTTCTGTGACATGATTGTCTTACCTGGTCTATACTTGCGTAGTCGTATAAAACATTTACATAAACCTATGATTTCTCACCAACATTATTGTTGACCGTTTTAGCAATGTATTTTCAGGTAACTAGACATATTCATCATGGCACGATAAGGAACCCTTTTAAAGTCGCGGCGTCGACTTATATCATTGTATATTATGGCATTTTCTTTCAAAACATCGTTTGGGATTGTAATATACTTATGTTTTCCGCAAACTTTATCAACTTTTGGGACCTATCTTGTAACTTTGGATGTTTTATATAAATGTCAAACGATGTGTTTTTAAACGACACTTTAGGTCGTTCAATATAACTGTGATGATGATGCTATGACAGTCAATCCCCAAGAAATTCCAATCCGTTGCAAAACAGAAAATTTGGGGGTGTGACATAGACTACCACCACCTTAGTTTAGATAATTAGATAATAGTAGATTAGTCGGTAGAAATACCAACCCCTCAAATCCAATACCTGAGATTCGTACCTTTCAATTTCCTAAAAAAATATAAAAAAGTTAAAAAAATAATCTTCCTCAACCTCAACCTTAGCGTAGTAACTTCTCACTAGCATTCCTATTCCCCTAGAGAACGATATCAATACCCGTGGCTTACCCTAATACTACACTACAACGATTAGGTGCACTGCCTTGGGTGTTGAAAAACTTGCTCGACGAAAAGGAAGTTCCTTTGACCTTGAACGACGCGTGTAGCGTTATCAACAACTTCCTTGCTCTACTCAACTCCCCGAGTCACCTACTCGAGAGTTCGTAAACACTACACGACACCAACTTCTTATGGTAGAGAATCCTTCACAATGTCGCCTACCCTTTTCCGGTACTAGGCTAGACACCGGGTTCTTCCACAAGGTAGAACCGCACCTATCACAACGTCGCCTACCCTTTATCTGGTACTAGGCTAGATACCGAGTTCCATTACAATGGAGGAACTACTACCCAACACTACACAACACCTAACCCATAGGAGACCAACTCCTTGTTACAACATCATCAAGGATATCAATATCCTTGGATACAACCTATCTCTATTTGTACATTGATGCACCTCATCGATTATACACCCTTGGCATCGTTCACTAATGCCACTTGACTTGACTTTTAGGCATCCTTCACTAATTCCCTTGACACGGACATTAGGCACCTTTCACTAATGCCTTTGTCTTGACTTCTTTGGCCTTCTTCACTAATGCCTTTGACACAGACGGTAAGCACCTTTCACTAATGCTTTCTTCTTGACTCTTTCGGCATCCTTCACTAATGCCTTTGACACAACACTTCTATGGGGGGAGAAAGAACTATCAACAAGAGAACCTCAGTAGTCTTGATGATGAAGAAGCATGGCAACTCATGGACTTGAGCTTGCTCGACTTCAAGAGGTGGTGATCTAGCCTTTACGTGGAACCTAGAGAATCACACAAAAACAAAACAAACTACATAGAGAGATCCTTAGGATTTGAGGTTAGAAGGGTTACAATACAAAGAGAAAGTATGTGTGTGAGTGGAAACCCAAAATGAAGAAATGACTCACTATTTATAGAAGAAATTTAGCTACTGTTCCACGGATCCCACAGCTCCCTCACTTGAGGGATCCGTCCAGTGTAATACTGGGGATCCGTGGGATGCTCCCTTTTGCCCATAGGTTTTGGGTCATGGGTCATGGGTTATGGGTCATGGGTCCTAGACATTGGACAATGGGTATCCAAGTAGATACAATGTATCTACAAGATGCAATGCATCTAGTCCATGGGTCATGGTTTAAAACCATGGGTCATGGATAATTTCCATTTATGACTTATGCATGATGTCATGCAATGGGTTATGCGTTATGCTCCATGGGTATGGGTCATGGACTTTGGGTTTTACCCAACTACATTCAATGTATTTTGTCAATGGGTCAAATACTTAAACTTCTACCCATTTATATTACCCATTATGATACATACTAGTTATGTTATATATTTGCCCAATATGTAAACACTAGTTGTTATATATATGTATTACTAAATCATAAAATCACTTTTACTTGTTTAGTGTTTTATGTGAAAACCTAAGTGTGTTAGTAAACTATTGGCTCAAACCATTTACGTATTTTATTTGTTTCGTTAAAATGATTTTACATTTGTTATCGACATAACATTAGAAGATCGTAAAATATAAATAAACGTTTTTACGGCTTATTTGTATTAACAATCTCCCCCTTTTTGTTGATGACAAAACATAAAATTATTTTAAGAAAAAGACTAAAATTCGTAGAAGTTTGAATTGGAGGTTTTACTCTCTTTCCCCCTTTTTGTCGAAACAAAAAGAGCGTCGAAAAGAAACTAACACATTGTTTTAAGAAAAACGTGTAATAAGAAAAGAAAATATAGAGAGCAAGTGACGGGAAGAGATATTGTCTTTACTCCCCTTTGACGAGTCCATCCCTTTGTGAGGGCTTCAAGTAAGAAAAACTACTAAGCTAATGCATTGCAACTATGTTTGCAAGTGGTCTCGTCTTTGTGACGATAATGCTACCCCTCGATGATTGCAATTTTGCAAAGGAACGTCATGTAACGTTATCCTAAAATATGTTGCAAATGATTTTGCAATGTATTGCTTTGACATAAAACTCCCCATAGCTTAGGGTGTCAAAGTCTTCATGTGTATATTGAAAATCTACAAAACAAAGGTTATAAAACAAGTATATAATGCATAATTTCCTGCAAATAAGACTCAAGTTATTAGAAAATAAGTCTTCTATTGCACAGATCCCACAGTTCCCTCCTTGAAGGGATCCGTCTAGGAAAAACTCAGGGATCCGTCTGTCTGGAAAAAGAATCTAGCAATGGTGATGTAACAAATGATGATAACATCAAAGTGAGATATGTATTCAAGCAACAAACATATACTCAAAATAAATATGGCATATAACTTGTAATTTCATTCAATAAAATATGAGAGATGATCTACAAATCTCTAAAGCTAAGAGAATGATTTAAACATGAAATGTGATTCCTAAACTATCCAAGTTAAGCTTAAGACTAGAACACCACTTGAATCCTTAAGCTCACGGTTGTTTAGGTTTGTTGACATCATCGAAACGTTCGAGGAG
Organism: Chrysanthemum seticuspe; assembly: GCA_019973895.1. Lineage (NCBI taxonomy): Eukaryota > Viridiplantae > Streptophyta > Magnoliopsida > Asterales > Asteraceae > Chrysanthemum > Chrysanthemum seticuspe. Next base: position 32,824,522 of record BPTQ01000004.1, on the reverse strand, counting down.
GTGATAAAACATGAAACATTGCTCTTCATGTAGTTTATGTATCAAGCCTTCAACGTGTTGACAATGATAGAAATCCTTGTCATGGCTTGGAAAAGGTGGTGGTAAAAATGGAGCGGGTTGATGTGGAGGTTCAAGTGAAGGAGGTTGAGGATCCTCAAACAAAGGAGGAATTGGTGGAGGCACATTCAATGATGGCTCAACAAGGGATGATGGTGGAGGTGAAGAGGTGTCAACTTCCATATGGTCAGGTGGTTGACTTTGATGATTCCTCATAATCCTAAATGGACCATTTGAGGGAAATGGAGAAAAGGATATCGGTGCAAGTGTTGATTCAACACCTTGGGTTTGTTGCACATTCTTCTCTATTGAAGAGAGTGTCGGCAATTCCATGTTAAAGTGTCGGTCACCCCAATTATGGTCTAGCTTATGTTAGCTCGTAGACATGTCGTTATTTACGTTATTCAGTAGTTAATTAGTTAGTTTGTAGCGTAGTTTAGTTTAGTGTAACACTGTGGAGGAAGGACGGGTCTTTACCCACTGTATGCCTGATCCACAGTCCGAAGGAGGACGTGTAGTATCTAACTATAAATACCCTCTACCTCCCTAGGTAGAGGGTATGACCTTTCATTCTAATCTAACCTTTTCTCTTTTGTTTACTCTCTCTCTCTCTAGAGAGGCTCCCATTCCACTTTTTCTTTCTAAACTCTAAACCATACGCCTCTTTATGTTATGATATGATGTATTTATGAAATCCAATATCTAACAATTGGTATCAGGAGCCATGGTTTGATCACTCATCTTTCATGTTCTTGGATTTCTAGTGGTTTTCATATGGTTTTTGGGTTTGAATGAGTTTAGAGTAGTTTCCATCATTTGGATAATTTCTAGTGTTAATGTTTGGATTTTGATTGTACTTTTGGGTTTAGAATCATTATAAGTGTTTAGTTTTTGATTTGGAAGGCTTGAATCATCGTGGTTGGATTGTTTTTGGATTGAAAAGTTGTGTTTTTTGAATGTTTATTGGATGCGAGTTGAGACACGTTATGCATTTCTTGGATGCGAGTTGTGGTTATTTTCATCAATGCGAGTTGACTGAATTTCTTTATGCGAGTTGACAGTTTTGACTGCGACTTGTCTAGATTCAACGTATCTAAAGCGAGTTGTCTAACCGAGTTGCCTAAGCGAGTTGCCTAAGCGATTTGTCAACTTATGCGAGTTGTTCTTTAAGCGAGTTTTCGTGACTGCGAGTTGTCTTGGGTGCGAGTTGTCTAAGGTGCGAGTTATCTCCAGTGCGTTTTGTTGAGTTTTCCTGACAAAAATTCAAACGGCCATAACTTTTGAACCGTAACTCAGTTTTCAGCGTTCTACCCATCAAAACGACCGTGAGAATGAGGAGAATGGCATGCCAAATGAACTACCTTCGAGGCATAAATCCGCTCCGAACAGAATTTATTGAGGTTTTTATGTTTTTAGACCTAAATTTCTCCGTAAAAACGGGCATAAACCAATCCAAATCTCAACCAAACAACATCTCTGCTAATCCTACAAACAATCATATGTCCTAACACACAATTTTCTATTATTGTGACTATCCATCATTCATCTTAACACATTACATTGGTCATTGCTTAACGGTTTGGTCTTGATTTTAGTAAAATCCCGCAAAAGATTCTATTTCTCGGTTTAAATCACAGACTTGTAAAATCCCGTGTACACAGCAACATCATGTCCTACACTCCTGATTCTGTTATTTTGGAAGTACTTAAATTGTATGATGCTGTGGATAACCATGAGAATATTAGCTATACTGAACGGTTACTGATGATGGAATCAATCAATGATGATTTGAGTCCTTCATGCTCTGAGTCAAATGAGAAAGATTTGCACCTGTTCAGGCTACATAATGCCATGCAAAAGGAAAGCAACATTGAACCTTATCAACAACTTCACTCTCACCTCATGTTACTTCTACCCATAACAATGGAACGAACATGTATTGCCCTCTTCTGTCAAGACTTATCCACATTAACAGGAACTTTGTTGTTAAACCTAGAGCAATTGGAGCTACAACTTGACAAATAGAAGGTTCAAAAGAATAGTTCCAGTGCTGCACTTCAAGTGATCTACAAACATTTTCAATCATTTATTATAAGGGAATTTACATCAGATTATGCTCAAGACATGACTGAAACGACTTTCAAGAGACACACTGGAATGGAAATTTGCGTGTTCATAGAGACATTTATCCATCTCATGGATAATGTGGAGAATTATATTGAGGAAGTCACTCAAAAAGATGAAAAAATGGATGAGAGTCTGGTGCAATTGACAGAAAGTTGTGATGAGTTGGGTAATGTATCTGTTGAAAGATCTGGTGTTGCTGAATACAGAATAACAGAAACAACAATGAATAATGTAACAAATTGTTCTGTAAGTTATGTCAGACAAGATGTGGATACAGAAATCAGAAAGGTGAATGAATGTCAAGTGCAATCAAGAGATTGTAGTGTTGAGATGGGTAAAGAACCAGATGATGGATCAGTTGGTACTGAATACGGGGGCTCAGAGGCAGATAAGCTTGAAACAGCCAGTAGTTCAGTGACTCTTGTTTCACATGATGTGGATGCAGATATCAGACCGATAAATGAACAAATGTCATGTGATGAGGTACCCTTAACTGTTCAACATAGTGCATCTACTAATGTACCTAAACAAGCTGATCTTAATGCTGAACATGATTCTGATAAATGTTCCTTGGTTGAGGCTGAGTCTAATAATTTCAAAACAAATGATATGGTTGATAAAAAGGCTTTTTATGAACTTTCAAACAAATTATCAAATCTTGAAAAACATTGCATTTCTCTAGAAATTGCAATACAAAGAAAGGAGGAAAGTCTTCAAACTAAGAAACCATGTAAAAATCCGGAATTTCCTGAATTTCATGAATGTTTTGAAATAAACGATTTAAAAGCTCAGCTTCAAGCCAAAAACTCGACTATCAGCAATTGGAAGAAACAAATTTCTGATATGCATGTGAAAAGCAATTTGGTTACAAGTAATTATGATGTTAATGCTATTGATGATATTCAAATGAGAAATGATGAATTAGCAATTTGTGTGGCCAAATTACTAAAGGAAAATGAGTCTTAGAGAAAGCATCACATAGAATTAAGTAACTCGGTCAAAGAAGCTAGAACAAAGTCATTGGAACAAACAAACTCTTTGATAGAAAAAATTGATGAACTCAAAGCTCAACTTCAGGATAAGAGTTTCACAATAGTTTCCCTAAACAATGAGCTCAGAAAAACAACAGGGAATAGCGTGAACACTAAGTTTGCAAAACCATCAATCTTGGGGAAACCAGTTGTTAGACAACCGAATGCATTTAAGTCTGAACGAAAATTTTTTTCAAAAACACGGTTTGCCTCCCAAGTTGATGCGAAATAAGTTTTGTCAAAACCAGTCACTTCACTTTATTTGCCTAAGAATTCTCATGATATGAATGATTTGTTCAAAAACTATGACCTAGAAAAAGCTAGGAAAAAGGCACAGATTAGAACAGATGGAATTTTAGGTGCTAGACCTAGGGTGATGAATTCTACAAGATTTCAAGGCACTACTAGTAGTTTAAAACCATTACCTAGGAACACTCAACTAAACACTAGGGATTGGCTTGGATCTAAGAGTAGTTGCGTTTCGAATAAAGCTATTCCCATAGCAGATCACTCTAAGAACTCTAGATCATTTTCTGAATCCAGACAAGCTCTTTGCTCAAATTGTCTGAAATGCATCTTTAAGGCACATCAAGATAACTGTTTTTCTAAATCCCTAAAGAATATAAATGCTCATGCAAAGGTTCAACCTGTTAAATCTAGGATTTTCACTAAGTCATCTACGGTGTATATGAAGCAAAACAATCCAAAAACTTCACCTAGATGGATACCAACTGATAAATCTTTAGAAACAAGGAATAAGGATAAGTCTTCCACTATGCATAAGAAGCCTAATAATCCTAGACCTTGCCATAAGTGGATTCTGTTAAGTAGAATGTTTAAGGATGTTGGACTTAGGTGGATACCTACCGGAAAGCTGTTTACCGATTGCAAAATCAAGGTTGACCGTGAAACCACAAAGGGTTTGGATACTAATGTCACTAACCCATATATATGCAATCAAGCTTGTAATGTTTGTGCATGTAGTCCTTACTCAGTTTCAGATACTTCGATCCTTCAATACATGGACTGGCTTAAAGTATGGATAACAAAAGGATTGATATCTCATAACTCACGGGTTCAAGTAAATCAACCTTGATATTCAATCGGCGATGATGTCTGTTCACATCAGTTCAGGCCTCGTACTTCATTATTATGGCGTCTGCAGATAACACTTCAGGCCCCGTTCCTCAAAGAAAAGAAAGGTGTATGCTTCAGTGCGCTTTATCTTCAGAAGAAGAGAAATCTTCATGTTTATGACCATTATCATCGAAATTCTTCATCAACAAAGCTTCATGTCTTTACCACGCTCTTTCAACCCTAAAGTGGATCTACGTTCATTGGTGTATATTCTTATTCACTTGTTTAAATAAAAATGGCAACTTCGGATGCAATTTTTGAGGGGGAGAAGAGTGCATATACTACATGTTGATGGATGTTTGAATTATGGTTATACGAATCTCCTTCAACGCCTAATGCTTCACTTACTAAGGATAACTGGGATTCATTGTTTGGGATTCATTGTTTCAAGATATGTTTGATGAGTACTTCCAAATTATAACATGAATGTTGATCATCCAGTTCCTGATGCTCCTGCTCCGGTTCCTGCTGACTCAACTAGTTCACCTTCTTTAATCTACATTGATCAAGATGCACCATCTAAGAAGTACAACTCAAATTACTCAAGAAACCCAATCTCCAGTTAGTCCTTAAGGCGTTGATAATGACTATCATAATATTGCAGTTTCACTCATGAATAATGATCCGCTCTTTGGTATTCCTTTTCCAAATCTTCACAGATTATTATTCATGAATAATGATCCGCTCTTTGGTATTCCATTGGAAAATCTTCACGGATTATTGCCCCTTCCAATGTGCACTCTGTAAATCAACCAAATGAACATTGAAGAAAATGACAACCTCATCCTCTTGAAGAGATTTTTGAATCTTCCAGATCAGTCTCTACATGTATATCGAAAGGAAGATAACATCGATGTTGAGGAATCATTTGCTCCGGTTCATTCAGTAAATCAATGTACACCTTAATGTATGTTTATTCACGTGTTGGGCATTTGACACAAGTTGATTACTTTGGAGTTAATCATTTATCACTTAGTTGAGATTGAAGTTGAATTTCACAAAGGTGTGTGTCTTATTTGATATCTTGCTTGGGCTTAAGAATTTGAGTTGAAGACTTGTTTTATCTAGTTACCAGTAGTCGGAGTGGATGGTTGAAGACCTGGTTAACTATCACTTTAAGGAGTTACGTAGTTTTACTCAGTGACACACGAAAATTTCGTTGTGGATAATTGCAAGAGGTGTTAATGTCTCATACTTTGGTTGAGTATTGAGTATTTAAGAGATTTGCTTGGAGCATAAATTCTCGACACCATTCTTCCAAAATTAGTGCAAGATTAAGATACAAATGCGAGGAATTCTACTTCAGTTTCAAGTTTGGTATATCGGGTTTGCTTCGTCACTGGTCACTTCAATTTGTCCACATATGGGTTGGTAAAGATAGCCAGGGAGAGTTTTCGTAGCAGTTGATTCTCACAAGATACATTTAAGCTAAACTTTGTTCTTCTCTATTTCATGAATATTGGGTATGTATAATGTGTTGATGATTCTAAGGTATCAAAACCAACAAGGAGGAAGGAGACATACATCTAAAAGCACAACGAGTACACATGATGAACTTAACACTTCTACCTGATTGAAGTTATCCCGGGAAGACAAAGGTCATAACTGTAGAGAAACTCAGTGTTTAACTCGTAGCCTTTGGTGTATTATTCCAACTATTTGGGGGGAAGGATATATTATTCCAACTATTTGGGGGAAGAATGTATTATTCCAACTATTTGAGGGAAGTGGTCTTTGGAGACTTTTGGTATATGTTACTTCAGTGTTCAGTTGGAAGAAATTTGAGAAGAATATTTGGAACGTGAGATGATACTGCTTATCGACATCTTCTATATGGTTTATGATAAAGTGCTTCCGGTTATTGACTCATCTTGCTGGGTACTTGTGTACATTATGGGCTGAGTGGTAAAATGGAAGATAACTGGAATGCACTTGGTAAAATGAAGATGTTGATGTATTGTTCCCCTGAATAGACAACTGGTCAATCTCGAAGAGTAAAGTGTACATCGGGGATGCACAACAGGTTTATGTGATCAGACTGAATCAGTTATTCTGGATTTGATAACCACTGAGACGATCAATGTTTTAACTTGTTACTTCGGTGTTCTCGTGTTCTTCGGGGTGTTGTGCTTCATTCAATGAGACCAAATGGTCTTTATTATTAGATTGTTGGTTTGGGGGGAAGCTACCAAAGATTCACATCTAGAAGGCTCATGTTTAGACGATTTTCTTAAAAATCCTCGAATGCTTTGGTGGTGAAAGTTTAGGAGATGTTGATTACTTTCTTCTACAACGTGCTGAACGATATCCTTATCTCGATACTCAATCATCATCCTCTTAAGCTAAATTATCTTCTTTGTATATATCTTATTGAAAAACAAAATACCGAATTAAAAAACCATAAAAATTTGAAAAATCAGAAAATACCAAAAATATTGTTTTTCTCAAGACATGTCTTTTGATATCGATAAAATCTACGGTCTTAGAAATGTCATTCAATAATGGCACGGGACTTTAGATGAAGTTCGAGCAGGAGGTGTAAATATTTCTTTCTAAACATGTCTCAAAATTTGGCTTACAATTATTTTAGAATGTAACCCATGCTTAAAACTATGGCTTGCTATTATTTCTGATAGCAAAACGTTCTTCAAGAAAGGAAAGTGCTGCGCTAAACCATTTTTCAAAATTCGTGCACTTATCCTAAAAAAAATTGAGGAAAGTATGTCGAAGGACTGCTGTTCCTACACAAATGTTTTTCCTTCTATAAATTCTTCAGAAAAATATTTGTTGTTTTCAAAAATGGTGGTAAATGAGTTGCTTGTAAATCAATCAGATTCAGAGTTTTCATAAAAATTGAAAACTCAATCAATGACTTCAGCGCTTTTAAAATTTTTCAGAAAAATAAGTCATTGATTGAGGGGGAGAATGTTTTCAAATCTATATCATCTAACGAGATTATCTAATTATCCTATATACTTAAATGTAAAACATGTTAACCTACGTTGAAGGACTAGGTGCCTAGGATATGATTGTTAGGATTAGATGATTAGAGTTTGATAAACACATAATTCCCATGCTTTATATGAACTGATTGATATGTTGGATTGACTTGTATTAGTCGATTGTTGTTTGGGTGTTGTCGACCACCATATATCTGTATGTGTGTTCACTAACGTATGCAGATATATTGGTATATAAGAATGTTCCCGATCCGGATCCCACAATTTATGATGAATGGATTCCGAAAGGAAAGGGTAACTATACCTTTGGTTGACAATTGAAGAAACGGAGCTTAATTTGACTTCTATGGAAAGTTGGCGTGAAAAAATGCAACGTAAGAGGTCTCACTGCATCAGCAGATGGTTTTCTTCATCATCAAATGAAGAAACAAAGCTTAATTGGAACTCTATGAAGAGTTGGCATGACAAATGCAACGTCAGAGGTCTCATTGCATCAGCAGACGGTTTTCTTCCAGCCCTACAGCAACAACAGAAGCTTCTGAACCACCTAACGTATCTTTGTGCAGGATAGTAGTGAATGATACCATTTTTAAACAATTTTGATAATATTGTTTTGAAAATGAAAAAAATATTATTTTGAAAATAAATTGGACTTAATTTTGGAAATCACCGGACTTAATTTTATCAAAACTTAGTCACTCAATCATCGACTACGGTCATCGATTGAGGGGGAGAGTGATTTAAAATAAAATATTTTCAAATGATATTTCATCTATCAAATCCGGTTTGTACGTAATAAAGTGGTAATCTAAAGATTTAATGTTATGTCATGGTATGATTTTCTTTAAAACCCAAAGATCTTTCAAAATGAATTTTTTTATGTTCTTGCTTGATTGTGAAAATGTTTTATTTACTTAAGGATCTCTTAAAAACTATCATACTTGACACTAACAATCTTTAATGTCTTTAATTGGTCTATTTCAATCATTTTTCAAAAATTAAATCAAGCCACGTCTTTCCCCAAAATTTCTAAATGATTTAAATCAATCGGGATCCAAAATCTCAATTTTTGATTGGGGGAGAGATCGTGATTTAAATCTCAAATCGGTTCTAAAGGGTGATTGTTTGAAAAGCAATCCTTCCTTCATGTGCCAAACGATTTTGAAATACATAATGCACATGATTGTGGAGTAGCATTTAAGCGAAAACCAGTAGAGTATTTGAACAAGGCCACATTTTCTCCCATGTTTTCTAAACCTTATTAAATCACTTGGGATCCAAAATCTCAAAAGGGTTTGATATTTTTGATCGGGGGAGAATTTGTGATTTAATATGAAATTTGATAAAAGATTATCATTTTGATTCAAAAGTCCAGGCTGCTCTCCCATATGTTCTAAAATGCTTTCGAATCTCGAAGCACATATTGAGGGGGAGCATTTCAAAAAGAAAATAAACTTTCAAGGTACAAAGATTTCTATGTTTCAACATAAAGTACCTTGATTTATTTTCTAAATGGTTTCTTAATGGCTATTGTGATCGTGGATGTTCTTTAAAAGAACTCTTTCCTCTTTGTGCTAAAATAATTTTGAAAACATCCATCGCACATTTTGAGGGGGAGAACTTACCAAGAAAATCAAATGGCTTTTTCCACGGAAATTGAGATCAAAGAAATTTTTCAAAGACCTCTTGCCTCCATTTGCTAAACAATTTCAAAAAAATCATATGCACATGTTGAGGGGGAGCATTTCTATATGATCAATACAATTAACGTACAAAATGCTTTGATTTTATATCATAGGTACCTTGATTGATTTTCCAAATGATTTTCAATTGGTTTCAAGAAGGAATGAATAATACCAAAAGACAAACCAATTTACTTTTTGCATGGTATTTTAAGGATGGTTAGGTTAGGTATTCGTTCCCACGATCCCGCCAGAGCCAGAGGGATCTACCCAGGGACAATCCACTAGATAGTGTAGAGTCCTTTGGTATGATGAAAAAAGGAGAAAAGTGAGAAATGGGAAGAGTGCGGACTGAGATAGAGCTAGAATTGGAACAAACCCAACAAGGTTCTAGTTATGAAATCTCGGTAAGCACTGAAGGGGTTGAAGAATGAAAAAGAAATGAATGTGAAAAAGGGTGAAAAGAAATAGCCCTCCAATAATTCAACCTTAGGGCAGAAGCCGGGTTCAATTCATATGCTACTGGTGTCTACTAAGGTAACACTGGTATTGAAGACAATACATCATGGACCGAGTGACGCACTGCACCTAACTTCCCAAGCTACTCAAGTTCCTCTTAAAGGGCTTGTCTCATTCTCATGGGGAACCCACATAATCTATCGACTTTCTCTTAGAGAATAATGATATTGAAGAAGGAGACCCTCTCCCTAGTCTCTGGCATAGGAACCAAATGTGCACAATTGAGTCTAGAGCCAAGAGATCATCCACAATATCTCATTAGGACACTAAATTAATGAAGACTTGCTGTTTCACACAATGTGGAAAGTAAGAATATATTAAGAGTCCTACGCATTATCCTTGTGGTATTGCCAGAACATCCGAGTGATATGTAAAAATATTCACGATGAAGATGGAAATCCTTCTAGAGCCAACATCAAACAAGCTCTTGGTGTGTAACATGTGTGATCTTTACTAAAAGATCAAGCTTGTGACCACTGGACAGAAACGATGGGGCGATTCACTCTTGAATCAACCTTGGTCCAGGAAAGGAATTGACGAACACTTTTGGAAAAACCGTTCGATGTGCAAATCTTCTTTTCTCTAGCACATCGAATGTGTATTCATTTTCAAACACAAAACGTATCTCTGATTGAAAAAATACTTTTGGAAAAACCTTTCGATGTGCAAATCTCTTCTTTTCTCTATCACATCGAATGTGTACTCTTTTCAAATACAAAAGGTATTTTTGATTGAAAATTGATCTTTCTCATAAAACCTTCGTCATATTTCAAAACTCTTTCTTCTAAGAAATACGTTATTGTTTTTCAAATCAATTCTTCATCAATCAGTGAATCCCAATTCGCTGGTTCACTCACTCTGTGTTGTCTTCTTTGAGACGTTCCGGTTTGAGAACGGCTAGAACAACTGCGAAACCCTGTCAAGGAGATTCCTCGGAATTCTACCTGATCACAGGCAATACTTGTACTGATCAACGGGGAACCGTGGGCCGTGTACCTTAATTCAACAAAAGTGATCAAAGACATCTTCATGTGCTTTATTGCTAACTGTTGTTTGCAGGTACATTTGGCCGGTTGCAGCTGATCAGAATTGAGAAGTCAATCCAAAGCCGTATGCTCACAGCATCCACACTTAATTGAAGAAATCATGACATGTGCTTATCTACATGACATGGCTCTGATATTTTTATACTATGCTTCTGCTATGCTGCTGCAGATATCATGAACCTGTAAAAGGTTTCGCTACTTTGATGAAATGATGTCATGATCCAAAAAGTGTCAGCATGTCGGTCCGAAAGTCACAACATCACCTGAAGGCAACACTACAAAGGGTGATCCAGAGACTTACTGTGGCTGATGATCTCAATGAAAGCTCGAAGATCATCAAAGATGTGGATCAGTTAAAGGCCTCCACTAAAAGTACAAATCAATGTGGACTTTGAAAAATTGCTACTAAAGCACAAAGATTGTTGAAATTGAAGAATTAAAGTCTATGAGCTCAGAACTAAAGTCAAAGATAGAATGCTAGGATGCAAAATGTATTTCATGGGGTGACCTCCCTTAGGGGGAGATTGTTACGAATTGGAAATTCCATGTTAAAGTGTCGGTCACCCCAATTATGGTCTAGCATATGTTAGCTTGTAGATGTGTCATTATTTATGTTATTCAGTAGTTAATTAGTTAGTTTTTAGCATAGTTTAGTTTAGTGTAACACCGTGGAGGAAGGACGGGTCTTTACCCACTGTATGCCTGATCCACAGTCCGAAGGAGGATGTGTAGTATGTAACTATAAATACCCTATACCTCCTAAGGTAGAGGGTTGGGCCTTTCATTCTAATCTAACCTTTTCTCTTTTGTTTACTCTCTATCTCTAGATAGGCTCCCATTCCACTTTCTCTCTCTAAACTCTAAACCATACGCCTATTTATGTTATGATATGATGTGTTTATGAAATCCAATATCTAACAGCAATGGTGGAGGATTAGATGGCCTAGGAGGCAAGTCCTTTAATTTGTAGAGAAGTGGAGATAATTGTGAGGTGGTAAATGATATGGCTCTAGGGACCAAAGATGATGGTTGGGTGGAAATGGGTGTGTTTGGTTTAGTAGGAATTGTAGTGTTTGGTGATGATATTTTTGTGGGAACAATCATCTTGGGGATTGGTTTGATTGGTTGATGAGAAATCCTAGCATTTGTGGACTTAACGGGAGATGATTCGACTGAGGAAATTTCGTGTACAACACGAGCAAGTTTCTTGGGTGGTTCTTTGGTGGATGAGTTAGCACTAGGAGCTTTCCTCATGATGAAATAACTAAAGAGAAGGTTTCTAAATGCTTCTGAGAATTTTGTTATGGTTGATGAATAAGAGGTTCTAACAATATGAATTATAAGGGGAAGGATTTGGGAAGTGCATTAAAGACTTAAGCCACTAAAATCATTATAAAATGTGATGATTGCATGCACAAGAGTCAAATACAGTTGTGCACTGATCTATGGGTTTTTTTTTAAGGCATGATGGAGTATTCAAGTTAGCCAAAAGGGCTTGAAATGATTGCTTTAGGCAAGATTTATTGAATCTGCCAGCCGGTTCCCATGGTTCCCTCCTATGAGGGATCCGTCTAGGCTAATCCTAGGGATCCGGCTATCAGCAGTCAAGAAAAGAAGAAAATGATGTTGGTACAATCTAATACCCATACATCTTGAGCGTCTTAGTCTTCTTAAGTGTTTTAAATGAGGTGTGACTTAAATGATTAAGGGTAATGAGTGGAGGTAGCTAATGATTGCCTTTTATGGAAGGAAAATGAGACTTTATGATCACCAATGGGCGTTCAAGGATGACACTAGGAATTTTAATGGTGTCAAGTCATGTCAAATGATCCTAGAGATTAAATGGCAACTTGGGATAAATTTTAAAAAATCCTTAAAAACTATAAGAATTGAAAAACTAGTTTTTGACTCATTTTGAAGTGGAGATGACTAAAACCAATTTGCTAAAATTGAGAGATTTATAAAACTAGATGCGTTGGCATGTAATAGATGATATGTGAGTATAAGAGCAGAAGGATGATGAGTTTTGGTGATATGAAAAATTAAAAAAACACTTTGAGTGTGATCCTAAATGAGCTACGAGTGAGTGTGAAGCTTTCTAAGCTTGAGGAAGACTTAAGTGGTCCTAAGGCTTTATGCTTAGCTAGTGTGAAGTGATCTAGTGAGCTGTTTTTGGTGTGTGGGATTCTACATTGTATATCTGTCAACACGGATCACACGGTTCCCTAGAAAGAGGGATCGTCTAGTACATTCCTAGGGATTCGGCAACTACAGATCAAAAGTATCACAGAAAGGGATGCAGATTTTGCACTATACTATGTATACTAATTTCTATTAATCTCTACTCCAAAGAACAACAAAACAAGCATGATATCTCATAAACCATATCATAGATAAGAGTAGTAAAGATAATGTCCAAACAACTAAACCAAAGTGCTTCACTAACATAAGCATTCATTGTAAATAGATAAAAAAATGTCTAAAATCAACCATAATCATAATGTATCTTTTGTCAATATTTTCTCTTCCTCTTTCCCGACTTCACGACGTAGTTAGTCAGGCATTGGATCATAATGTATCGTTTGAATTCCGCGCTCTCATTTGGAAGAGTTGGAAGTTGTTGAATGTAGGTAATGGGGTCCAAGTCAACGTTGGCTTCGAGGTTGACATCTACTTCTTCTTCGTCCGAGGAGTCCGGGAGAGCCTTAGGTCTTCTTCCATTGACCATGAACCGTTTAGAGGGTTGTTTGGTAAGTGGTACCATGACGTTATCAGAGAGGAAATGATCATCATTGATTGGAGATGGTTGCATTGCACTAACATACTCACAGAGTCATGTTAGGAGCATACCATACGGAAGTACCATGCTGGCAACTTTGAATACCCCGATCATTCTCTTCACCATGTAATAGGCAAGATTAAATGGCCTTTGGTGAATGAGGAAATAAATCATTTGCACAAGACATGCATTTGGATGGTCTTTGTTTCCGACCAAACTAATTGTTAGGTTCCCATAATATAACACAAGCATCAATATGTAACAAATAAGATGAAGAGAGATTGGTTGAACAAACACACACAAACACACGTATGACTAGTAAACTCTTAGGCATAGGATTTGAGTGCAAATGAACAACCAACCTTTAAAGAAGGTTTACAAGTACTATTTATAGGGAAGGGAACTAGAGCAACATATCTAGTCCCTTTCTTCTTTATTGGGCTTGGGCCAAGGCCTATGGGCTTTCTACATAAGCCTTGCCATTTATACTAACATAAAAGCCTATTTTAAGCAACCTATTACATATTAGTTACTAACACTTGAAATAGTGATTCCAACAATCTCCCCCTAAGTGTTGGTAATTAATAAATGGCTCCAGTAATCTTGGATAAGTTGTTGGTGTTGATGTAATAGCAGTTGCTTTGACGTCTTCTGACATTCCTCTTTCTTGTGAGAAGAAGTGCCTTGATTCCAACAATCTCCCCGGTGTGAGGATCTTGTACCATTTGAAGTTTTTAGCTTTGACGTCTTCGTGATCTTTGTTCTTTGTTCTTATGTGGAAATGGTGATGTTATGTTGTTGTTGTCTGCATCAGGTCCGCTTCATTGCTCAGGTGTCTCCACGTCCTTCTCCAACATCCTCACACGCTCTTTGACGTTAGATTTCAGTATTGATGTAGTTCTCTTAGTCTTTAAACTTTTTAAATTCTTTGGCTGTGACAAAGAATCATTCTGACTTTTGTGTTGCCTTTTGAGAGAACTTCAATTTGTGTTGATGGTGGTATGAGCATGTGGAGAATCAGCACGATCATCTCCCAGAGCATCCATAAGAAGAAAAACATAAGAATGTGTTAATACAAATAAGCCGTAAAAACGTTGATTTATATTTTACGATCTTCTAATGTTTTGTCGATAACAAAAGTAAGATCATTTTAAGGAAACAAATAAAACACGTAAATGGTTTGAACTAATAGTTTTTTAACACACTTACACTTTCACATAAAATACTAAAACTAGTATAAGTGATTTTATGACTTAGATACATATGTACAACAACTAGTGTTTACATATTGGGTTAAACATATACTTAAACTAAGTATACCAAAATGGGTAAAAACTAAGTGTATGCTAAATTGGGTAAATACAAGTATATACAAAAGGTTAAATACTAGCAAATGGTTTTGACCCAAAACCCATGGTTTTATATATACCACTTAACCAAGTACATTGTATCTAGAAAGAAAACCATGGATCAACCCATAACCCATGACCCATGACCCATAACCAAAAATACCCATGGGCAAAGAGGAGCGGACCACGGATCCCTAGCTTTGTGCTAGCCGGATCCCAAGTGGAAGGGATCCGTGGGATCCGGGGAAACAGTAGGTTTTTCCTCTATAAATAGTGAGCCATTTCTTCATTATATCTCACCCCTTTCAATCCTCTTTCTAACACACTTTCTCCCCTGAGTTAGATCTCACTAACCTTAGATCTAAGAGATCTATGTTTGTAGTTTTGTTTTTGTGTGATCTTTTAGGTTCCTCTTAAAGGGAAGATCACCACCTTTGAAGTCAAGCAAGCTCAAGTCCATGAGTTGCCAAGCTTCCTCATCATCAAGGCTATTGAAGTCCTCTTGTTGATGATCCCTTTATTTCTTCAAAGAAGCGTAGTGTTAAAGACATTAGTGAAAGATGTCTCAAGTGTCAAGACGAAGATATTAGTGAAGGGTATCTATCGTCTATAGGATAAGCACTTGTGGTAGGTGCTTAGAAGTCAAGACAAGAAGCATTAGTGAAAGGTGCTTAGAAGTGAAGACACAAGACATTAATGAAAGGTGTCTTGTAGATCTAATCAAAGACATTAGTGAAAGGTGTCTTGTAGATCTAATCAAAGGCATTAGTGAAAGGTGCCTTAGATGTACATTCGATATGGTGTGTTTCGATGTACTAGATAGACTAGCATTAGATCCAAGGATATTGATGTCCTTGATGAGGTTGTGAAGGAGTAGATCTCCTTTGGGATTAGTCATTGGTGTAGTGTGGTAGTAGTTCCTCCATTTCAATGGAACTAGGTACTTAGCCTAGTACCTAATAAAGGGTAGGCGACGTTGTGAAGGTGTAGTTCACCTAATGTGTGAAAGAACTCGGTGGTTAGCCTAGCACCGTATAAAGGGTAGGCGACGTTGTGTTAGGGCAAGGAAGGTGTCCTTGTAGCCGAACCACTATAAATACTCGCGTTGTGGTTTTGTGCTTCTTACTCTTATCTTTTCATTACATATCTTTATATGCTTGTTTATCAACATCCAACACACACAACCAAATAGATTGACATAAGTCGATCTAAATAGTTTAAAAGGAAGTTTTAATTGGTAAAACTATTCAACCCCCCCTTCTAGTTTTCCACAATTGGCATCAGAGCTTCGTTACCAAGTTTCTTGAAGTATATTGTACTTTAAAAACTTGATACGATCCATAGTTAACTGAAAACTACAAAGAAGGTTTTTCATAAAAACAAACACCATGTTTTTCAAAAACTATATGTTTGGATGTTGAGTTGATAACAACATTTTTTTTATATATATATTTTTTCATTTAATTGCACTAATCTTCTTTGTGATATTGATTAGTCAAAGCTCATACCCACCAAGCTTTAGGAGTTGCTTGGTAACAAGAATACCTTCCTTAAGAAGGTATCTTAGACGCAAAGGAGTGGGAATCGTCTAAGTGACATTTGTCATTTGTAAAAGACATTCCTAAGTGCATTCGAGGTATGACTTTCTGCTTATATCTAAATGATATGTGTTTAGTATATAAGTGTTATTTGCTAGGCTTTTATTTGAGTAGATTTTTGTGTTTACACATGATTTACATGTAGCTTCGTTAGGAAGCCTGTTTCTCACATACGTGTTATTTTTTCTCGTCTATAGTCATAGTATATAGAGCTTATGCTTTATTTCTTCTAATAAAAAAAAACACGAATTTCAAAAATTCCCCCTTCCCTATTAATAAACCCACTCGACGCCCACTTTTTCAATCCTCACTTTTTCAAATTTTCCAATTTCAAAAATTCCCTCTCATTCAAAAACTTCATCTTCCTCCTCATTCCATCTCTTCCTAAACCAAGAAGATCCGTCATCAACATGGTTTACATCGCACTCGTGCTCATCGCCCTAACACTCATCGCACTTGTGTTCCCTATGATGAAGTTCACATACAGAGACATTTACTTTGTGTTGTTAATCTATATTGGGGTCATTTACCCAATCCTTTGTATCATCCTTAGCATTGAAATGCAATATTATTGATAATCTATTTTATCTAGGATGTTTGTGTTATTATGTGTGTTTCATTTCTTTTGATCTATATGTGTTATATTCTTTCGTGATACATCATATGTCATGTATGCATGCTAAAAGAAAATGTAGGATAAAACATACTTCATGGTACAATAACCGTAAAACCTATGTTTTTATTAAAACTGGTTCTGTTACTACAGATCCACGGATCCCGGAAGTTACACTAGCCGGATCCCTTTTGAAAAGGAACCATGGGATCCGTCCTACTGGAAAACAGTTTTCATGCAAGATTAAAAACCACTATCTTTCTAAAAGTAATAATCCACTAGAGCTTCAAAACCATGAATTAGCTAAATACTAATTGTTAATAGAATATCTAGTAAAAACGTTAGATTATTATAGGTTGACCATAAACGTCTTCCCTTATTAACCCATCACTTCTATAGGTTCAACTATGACACATGAATACGAGTTTGATTTTTCACTCACTAGCGTCTACACCCCGAACATTTCCCTTGAGCCCAACACACCTGGCAATCATGTCCGTGGGTTCAATAATCTCGAAAACCTTCACTTCCATGAAGGACGTATTGTAGACACCTCTCTACAATTTGAAGAAGGTATCAATACCTCCTTCCAAGCCATAGGACTAGAATGTCTTCTTGAAATCAACGAGAAGATATGTCCAAGGTTCATAATGGAATTCTTCCGTCAAGTGGAACTCGTTCGTAACGAGGATCGCTCTCTATCTCTTTGGTTTTATATCAAAAACCAAAAATTCACTTTAAGCCTTGGGCATTTTGCTCACATCCTCCGAATTCCAAACCATGGACAATGTGCCTTCACCGAA
The DNA here is from genome assembly GCA_019973895.1 of Chrysanthemum seticuspe. NCBI lineage: Eukaryota > Viridiplantae > Streptophyta > Magnoliopsida > Asterales > Asteraceae > Chrysanthemum > Chrysanthemum seticuspe. The sequence continues at coordinate 32,806,821 of BPTQ01000004.1, read as the reverse complement.
GATTGGTCTCTTGATTCTCTCTTCAACTTTCGTGAAGAAAATAGTCCATATTGTTCACACATACCCTCTCCGGAAGATTTAACGCGCATGATATGCAAACCTCAACCATATTACTCCAATCCAAACATTATCCATACACGGGATATCCGAGAAGAGTATAAGCCTGTTGCTCTCATTCTACGTGAAAATGTTTGGAGTCTTAGGGGAAATCGAGATATTCTTCCTGCTTGTTGTGCTCACATGTTGTACTGTTTGCTAACACAACAACCATACAATCTCGCCTACTTCTTCGCAAGGCGAATTGCAAATCTTCAAGGCTCCAAGAATAAACTCATCCCTTATGGAATGTTCTTGACACGCCTCTATCACAATGTTATGCACTTCCATCCTCAATTTCAAAGTCCGTTGTACGTACTTGTGAACAAGATGATGGAACCGCTAAACATATCTCTCATGAAGACTTTCTTCATTCATGATTCCACCAATACCCATCAATCACATAATGATCCTCCTAGTGAAGACACTCAAGGAACCTAGAATAGTCAAATAGGATCAATTCTACTCTGTAATCCTATCTCTTCCATGAAATAAAACATCTTACATTTGATTTCCTAGTTTTAGAACTCACTTAAACAAAACTTGAAATATAATGCATTGTCAAAGATCATTGCATACCTTTAGTAAAGGTTCTGTCTAACAGATAGACGGATCCCAAATGTTGTACTAAACGGATCCCTACTTCTAGGGAACCGTGGGATCCGGCAAAACAGAAAATGCAATTGCAAGCATTATATGTCAAACACATCCCTTAGAACACCTCACACTAAGCTAAACATAGTGTTTTAAGATTGATTAAGACTTTATCAAGATAGGTTGACCTTTCCTACTCTTTCCAACTCACATAGATCACATTCTAAGGCTTTGTTAGATCTACCATTTCAATCCATCACTCTTCCGCTCCCAAAACTCACACTTTATTCTTCTTATATGATCTCTCACAACTAGGTTAGAAGTCCTTCGATTATGACAATATTGATCATTAATCAATCTCACCTCAAAATTGATCAAAGTTGATCAAATCCTAGTTTTTCCCATCTCATAACCATTAGGATGTTTTCCAAAACATAATCCTAAGACATAACCTGATCTCTAGGATCATTTAGTTTCATTTAACTTCAATTGACATCTTTAATGTCATCCTTGCTCATCCATTGGTACTTGTTGAAAGTTCCAAATCCTTCCATAAATAACAATCATTAGCTACACTACTCATTGCCTTCAAACACTTAAGCACCCCTTCATTTAAAACACTTAGGAGAACTGAAACACTCAAGGTGATGTAGGTCTAGGATCTTAGAAACATCATTTCCACTCTTTCATAAACTGCTGAACGCCGGATCCCTAGAACTAGCCTAGACGGATCCCTCTGAGAAGGGAACCGTGGGATCCGGATGACAGTCTATGACAAATCTTACTAAAACAAATCATTTCAACTCAAACACTCCATCTCATCTTAAATGAGTTCCTAGAACAGCACAACCTCTGTAGTTGACTCTTGTGCATGCTAATCATCACATTCCAATGAATCTTAGTGGCTTAGAGCTTAAATGCACTTTCCAAATCTTTTGGTTTATAAACCACCTTGTTAGGACCTCCATAGTCATCACTCTCATTCTAATTTTCAGCCTTTGCAATCTCTTCAAATCATCTCATCATGAGAAAAACCCCAAGTAACAACCTATCCACCAAAGAACCACCCATCAAAAGGGCTCGTGTTGTACACGAAATCTCTTCAACCGAATCATCTCCTGTCAAATCAACAAACCTTCATCATCCAATCAAACCAATTCCTAAAAGGTTAGTACCCACAAAACTACCTATACCAAACACAACCATACCTCCTAGGCCAAACAATATAATCTCCACTAAACCATCACCTTTGGTTCCTAGAGCTATCTCTTTTACATCCCCACAATCATCACCTCACCTCTACAATTTAGAGGACTTGCCACCTAGGCCGTCTCATCCGCTTCCGCCGACAACATTCTCCTCATTAGGAGGAACAATGATTCAAAATCAAGGTGTTGAGTCAACACTTGCTCCGGCTTCCTTTTCGCCGTTTCCATCATATAATCCCATTTGGATTATAAGAAATCATCAAAGTCAACCACCCGACCTTATGGAAGTTGACACATCTTTCCCACCATCATCATTCTTGATCGAACCATTCCTAAATGAACCTCCACCAATCCCTCCATCATTCGAGGCTCCTCAAACCACTTCAATTGATCCTTTGAATCAAGCCACTTCATTTCATCCACCACCACTACCTAGCCATGACAAAGATTGCTATCATTGTCAACATGTTGAAAGTTTGATACATGAAGTACGAGAAGACCAACGTTTCATGTTCTATCATCTCCTCGAACGTTTCGACGAGATTAAACCTAAACATAACTTGAGCTAGAAGATTATAGTGGTGTCTAAGCTTCAAGCGTTAGTTGGTCTAAGAAATTCCTAGTTATGTATTGTCTATTTTTTTATTTTTGAGTCATGTATATCATAACTCTTGTTTTATTAAATGGAATTACATGCTACTTGTTATTTTTCTGAGAATATGTATTCATATCTCATTTATGTGATAACATTACTTGTTATATCACCTTTGCTGATTTTAGTCATCAGCCAGACGGATTCCTCAGTATTGCCTAGACGAATCCCTACTAGAAGGGAACCGTGGGATCCGTGAAGTCAGAATGTTTTTCTTTATCACATTTGCCGGAAATTGTGAATTATACTTGTTTTCTAACCCTTGTTTTGCAGTTATTCAATTAACAGATAAAGTATTTGACATCCTAAAGCTAGGGGAGCTTGGTGTCAAAACAATACGTTGCAAAATTACTTGCAACATTTGATTTAAATTTCATGACTTCCCATTGCAAATATTGCAATCATCTAGGGGGAGCACACCCGTCACATAGACATAATCCTTTGCATAAGTTAGTTGCAAATGAACTAGATTAGAATTAGTTTCTTGACGCCCTTACTTAGGGGTGGACTCGTCAAGGGGGAGTAACGACGAGATCCTTTCCCGTTACTTGCTCTCTATTTTTTTTCCTTACACATGTTTTTCTTAAAAACGATGTGTTGCTTTCTTTCAAACACTTTTTGTTTTGACAAAAAGGGGGAGAAGAAAGTAAAAACTACAAATTCAAACTTTTACGAATTTAGCTTTTCCTTAAAATAATCTTATGTTTTGTCATCAACAAAAAGGGGGAGATTGTTAATACAAATAAGCCGTAAAAACGTTGATTTATATTTTACGATCTTCTAATGTTTTGTCGATAACAAAAGTAAGATCATTTTAAGGAAACAAATAAAACACGTAAATGGTTTGAACTAATAGTTTTTTAACACACTTACGCTTTCACATAAAACACTAAAACTAGTATAAGTGATTTTATGACTTAGATACATATGTACAACAACTAGTGTTTACATATTGGGTTAAACATATACTTAAACTAAGTATACCAAAATGGGTAAAAACTAAGTGTATGCTAAATTGGGTAAATACAAGTATATACAAAAAGGTTAAATACTAGCAAATGGTTTTGACCCAAAACCTATGGTTTTATATATACCACTTAACCAAGTACATTGTATCTAGAAAGAAAACCATGGATCAACCCATAACCCATGACCCATAACCAAAAATATCCATGGGCAAAGAGGAGCGGACAACGGATCCCTAGCTTTGTGCTAGACGGATCCCAAGTGGAAGGGATCCGTGGGATCCGGGGAAACAGTAGGTTTTTCCTCTATAAATAGTGAGCCATTTCTTCATTATATCTCACCCCTTTCAATCCTCTTTCTAACACACTTTCTCCCCTGAGTTAGATCTCACTAACCTTAGATCTAAGAGATCTATGTTTGTAGTTTTGTTTTTGTGTGATCTTTTAGGTTCCTCTTAAAGGGAAGATCACCACCTTTGAAGTCAAGCAAGCTCAAGTCCATGAGTTGCCAAGCTTCCTCATCATCAAGGCTATTGAAGTCCTCTTGTTGATGATCCCTTTATTTCTTCAAAGAAGCGTAGTGTTAAAGACATTAGTGAAAGATGTCTCAAGTGTCAAGACGAAGATATTAGTGAAGGGTATCTATCGTCTATAGGATAAGCACTTGTGGTAGGCGCTTAGAAGTCAAGACAAGAAGCATTAGTGAAAGGTGCTTAGAAGTGAAGACACAAGACATTAATGAAAGGTGTCTTGTAGATCTAATCAAAGACATTAGTGAAAGGTGTCTTGTAGATCTAATCAAAGGCATTAGTGAAAGGTGCCTTAGATGTACATTCGATATGGTGTGTTTCGATGTACTAGATAGACTAGCATTAGATCCAAGGATATTGATGTCCTTGATGATGTTGTGAAGGAGTAGATCTCCTTCGGGATTAGTCGTTGGTGTAGTGTGGTAGTAGTTCCTCCATTGCAATGGAACTAGGTACTTAGCCTAGTACCTAATAAAGGGTAGGCGACATTGTGAAGGTGTAGTTCACCTAATGTGTGAAAGAACTCGGTGGTTAGCCTAGCACCGTATAAAGGGTAGGCGACGTTGTGTTAGGTGTGGTTCGCCTTGGTGTGAAAGAACTCGGTATTTAGCTTTGTACCAGAAAAAGATTAAGCGACGTTGTGAAGGCTTCTCCGCCATAAGGAGATTGGTGTAGTGATTACAAACTCTCGAGTAGGTGACTCGGGGAGTGGAGTAGGGCAAGGAAGGTGTCCTTGTAGCCAAACCACTATAAATACTCGCGTTGTGGTTTTGTGCTTCTTACTCTTATATTTTCATTACATATCTTTATATGCTTGTTTATCAACATCCAACACACACAACCAAATAGATTGACATAAGTCGATCTAAATAGTTTAAAAGGAAGTTTTAATTGGTAAAACTATTCAACCCCCCCTTCTAGTTTTCTACAGAATGGGTTAGTGAAAAACACCAATCGATCACTATGGTCGTTTCTTAGAGAATTTACCACTACGATTGTTCTTCTGATAAATGTCTTGATTCTATTCACCTTGGTCGGGCGAATCAGCCATCCAAATCCCATAAGGGACATTTGGCATTACATTGAACAAGTTCAAGTAATGACCCACATCTTCAGGACTCAATTCTTTAAAGGAATCTCCTTAGCGGGATTTCCAGCACTTACAAGTTCAAACTTTAAGCGTGTTAACAACATAGTGTGAAAACACATCTCTAATTCTAGCAAAGGCTGTTCCTGAACTGGAGTCCCTCTAGTAGGATAACACGATGTACCGAAGTACATCTACAGTTCAGGTGAGTCGCTGAGGTACACCGAAGCATCACCCCACGACTGTATAGCGTTTGAGATAACACTAAGCATAACCCACAAAGGGCTACCGAAGTGACCTACTGTCAGGGCTATTTGATGTTGACCCTGGCAGGAGTTTCCATTCAATCACTAAGAATCACAGTTGTGAACCCCTCATAAATGTTCTAGACAGATTGCTAAGATCTGTGTAGGACTCCAGAATTGTATCACTTGCGTCCTTAATTTTGAATGACAAGTGATGAAATGTCAAGTATTCCTAAGAGATCTTTTAATGAATCTCGTGGCTCTAGACTCAATAGTGCACTTTGGTTTTCCTGTGCGGAGACTAGGGAGAGGGTCTCCTTTTTCAATACCAGCAATCTCTAAGAGAAAGCTGATAGTTTACGTAGGGTTCTCTGTGCGAATGCAACAAGCTTTTGTTGAGAGAAACTTGAGTGGCTAAGAAGGTTTAGTCCATGCGTCACTGGGTCCATAACGACTTTTAATCTTCAATACCGGTGTCATCTAGTGATAGCAGTAGCATATGAATTGAACCCGGTGTCTGCCCTAAGTTGAATAATTTGGAGGGCTATTTCTTTTCACCCTTTTCTTTACTTTTCTTTTTAATTCTTCAACTCCTTCTTTATCCGATTCTCATATTCTCCTTTTTTCATAATCATACCTAAGGACTTCTAAGTACTAATTATTGGTGGTGTCCTTGGGTAGATCCCTCTGGCTCTGGTGGATCATAGGAAGGTTATTCCTAACCTTAGTCAACTTATAACACTATAACTAACCTATGTTGCCATAAACCATTTTCTTGAAAATCTCTCAAAGTGTTTATGAATGAAAATATGTTTGTAACACTTCGAGAGTTTGTATTTTCTGAAATACTCCCCCTCCTTATGTGCCTAAGTGTTTTGACAGAAATCTACACAGTGAGTGAAGAGCGCGCACTTTTGAATTGATCGACTCAAGATATACAATTCCTCGCGAGACACGATTACGTTGCGTAGTTAAAGAGATACATTTTCATTTTTTAGGTGACAACTAGCTCTAATAACTACCTTGAAGATGTGGACAAACCTTGAAAGGTTGTCAAACCCGTCAAAGTTCATGTCTATCAAGAGTTTCTTGAAGAGGTACAATCTACTCGGATGAGTCTTGAAGACAAATCTTTTCGATGTATGATAGTTCAGATCTCTTCAATTCAAGGGTTAAGTCTTAGCACAAAGATTCAATCACAATTTCAACATATTTGTATCACACAGCTTTTCTCCCCCTCAAAAATGGCATATAAATGTTATTTTTGATGAAATTTTGATATCGAATATGACCATTTCGAGTTTTGTGGGAAGATTTCCACGAAGAACAATTTGTGAACAAAGAGTTTTTTTATTATTTTATTTTTTATTTTATTTTATTTTTATTTTTTTTAGCAAATACTCCCCCTCAACGAGTAATACTAACTTTTTGAGGTATTGAAAACATAAGGGGAAGTACTTGTTCTTTTGAGCAAAACTTTGAAAAATGAAAGTTTTGATAAGTTTTACTCAAAAGTGAGAAGCTTTCGCTCCTTTTATAGGATTGTGGCACTGATGTGTACCACAGGGTCCTTTCATTACAAGTACGGGTTGTACACTGTTATGTGTGCACAAGCCGTAGTCAAATATACAAATCATATCTTCCAAGTGTTAATCAATCAATGAAAGATTTTAATTAGTACCAGTCAATTCATCAGTAAGACCTGGAGTTCTCTCTTGACGTTGATAGCCCGTAATAGAAAAACTCTCTCTTCCTCCCACAAAGCTCTCTAGCCTCCTCATCTGATCCTGAATAATTAGCCTTTCATCAATCCTTGTGATTATCTTCCTAGCATCCCTCATATCCTTAGAATTCCAACGCTTCTTTGACCTAATTCCTTGCTGTATGTCCTTCAACCGATATGTTAGCCCATCATGAACCAACTTCAACATGTGATCGCAGAACTTGTGAAGCTCGTTGCACGCCATGAAACAGTTGTGGTGGAGTTCACTTCGGTAAACAACTCCAAACTTTGGTTTCTTGAGAATGGTGTACTGAGATAGTTGGTTGATGTCAGGAAAGTGTAGCAATTGTTTGTGAGGTTGACTTTCTTCTGGTAAGATTCGACAGCAAGTTGAAGATCTTCAACACGTTCCTGGATCACTCTGCTCTTGATGAATATCAACAATGACGTGATGTACTGGAGCTGGATGTTGGTGGAGAATTGTCGCATTCGACTTTTTACTTTAGCCAGATACATGTCTTCGATATCATTGAGTGACAATCTCAGAAAATCAGCTTCAGTAAAATCATATTCTTGTTTGTCTTGGCGTTTGACTTTGATCTCCTCCAGGAATGAGTAATCCCACTACGTAGCCAAGCGAATAATCATGATGGCAACGATCCATTTGTCACTGAACACCTCTTTGTTTGATTTCTGAACTTGGCAGCTTCTGTAGTATAGTCTTCTCCTTATAGACCAATGATGAATGCCATACTGTGCATCGAGATCATAATTCACCACATTTTCAACAAACATTCTTGTGGCTTCTTCCTCGATGGCAAAATTGTTGGAGAAGACGGCTGTTGGGATGTTAAAGGTGAGTGATGTAGCATACTTCTTGCTGACTTTGCTATCGTGTTGAAGAAATTCAAGGTCGTTGTTGAAGAAGTATTGGTAGGGAATTCTAGGTTGATCTGGTCGACCAATGGTTGGTTGTGGCTTGGTCCAGTATGTGTAGTATGGAATCTTATCTTGTCTTGTTAAGTCAATGTTTGATTTAGGTTTGAGCCAATCAATGTTGTTGGATATGGCTCGTGCGATGTTGTCTAGATGATATTCGACTTCAATGGCACTACCGGAACTGTCCTTTAGTAGTTGAAATGCATCATTCTTGATTTGGCATAACTCCTTTTTCGTCATCTTCTTCACTTTGAACTTATCCTGGATGATCTTAATGTGCTCCATAGTACGGCCATCTACCGGTTCTCGGACTTCCGGTAATCTAGGGGTGGCATCAACAAGCTTGGAGAACCATTCGTATACTTTAGTATCATCTTCATCCAACCATGATACAACTGAACTTGACCTTTTCTTCATTGGTTTAGAGGATGATGCAGGTTGTTGCTTGGTTGTTGTTGTAGATGAGGGTGGTAGTTGGGGCTCAAGAATCTCTTCGTCGTCACCACCGGTGTATTGGAAATGATCACCAGTTTTCTTAGATGGTGGTGGCGATGAAGGGTCCTGAGTTTTATCAGAATCAAGAGGTCATTGAGATGATCTCTCTGTGGTGGTGGTCTTTGGAGATGGTGGAGGCATAGATAAGGATTCGCCTATTTTCTTCTGACGTTTAAGCTCTGAATCCTTGTCCGCATCATCATCGTCTCTTGGTTGCTTTCCTTGACCAGCTCCTTCCTTTCAAGTTGTCTTTAGTTGATATGCAAGCAATGCCTCAAAAAGTTTTGACTCATCAGAAGTGAAAGTTGAAGATCGGGGAGACATCTGCATAATTAGTTTTGAAATCAAATCAGCTTCGGTGACAATAGGAGGCGGAAATGGTCGAATTTGCATAACCGTTGGTGTAGTAGAAAGTGTTTGCTTGACCAATGACATCAGATATGGATAGAGTTGTCTTGGGAACTGATAACGCTACACGCGTCGTTCGGGGTCAAGGAAACTTCCTTTTCTTCGAGCAAGTTTTATAACACCCTAGGCAGTGAACCTAATCGTTGTAGTGTAGTAATTAGGGTAAGCCACGGGTATTGATATCGTTCTCTAGGGGAATAGGAATGCTAGTAAGGAGTTACAACGCTAAGGTTAAGGTTGAGGAAGATTATTATTTTTATCTTTTTATGTTTTATGAAATGGAAAGGTACGAATCTCGGGTATTGGATTTGGGGGGTTGGTATTTCTACCGATTACTCTACTATTATCTAATTATCTAAACTAAGGTTGTGGGAGTCTATGTCTAATTAATGTGTGCTCGTATGATAGTTTAAAGATGTGTTTACTTAGGTTGTATTACTCCTTAATTATCTCCTATTGATGGTTGAATTGTCACGTCCTTATTCTTAGTTGCGTTGTGTGTCTAAAGTTGTAGGGTATGCGTTTCTCCCTAACTCTTTGAACTTACCAAAGGGTCTCGTCTACAAACCCACTAGGGATGATAAACTCCTACCCTAAGGCACTCTTTGGATGGTTTAGCTTACAACTACTCAGGTAATTATATTCTAAGGTTCACAAAGATGAATCAAGCATTAAGTACACAACGAATGACCTATCGCATTACTAGATCATTAATCAACTAAGATAAGAAACAACCAATCAATATTCAATAATTAAGTTTCATACTTCCTAAGCAAACACACAAATAAATTAGCCGGACATGGAAAACATGCAAGCATACACACAAATAATCAAAGACATAATTGAATTAATGAAGTAAAGACTTATCTTGATGTAAGATAGGGTTTAAAACCCTAAAATACTGTACAAGACACCTTAGGTTCGGTTTTAGGTTTTCACTCCAAAAGACTCCCTTTAAAACTGAAAAATTCGGATTCTATATATAAGATTACATATGCGACGGCGTCACCTTATGTTTCGTGACGCCGTCGTGTCGCCGTCATTAGGGTTTCGTCTTGGCCACGTTAACCTTGCGACGGCGTCACCTTATGTCCGTGACGCCGTCCTCTTCAGCTTCTGACGTCGTCTGGATTGCATCTAGGCCGTCTGAGTAGCGACGGCCTACTCTTTTACAACTGGATGTCATCGCTTGAAAATACGAGTTTTGGGTTCTGGACCATCACAACAATTTTGGGACGGCGTCGCCATTAGCACCTGACGCCGTCGCCTCCTAATTTCAGCAGCTGTGAGTGTCTCGATTTTGACTTTAGCCATTTTCTTCATATATTCGCGCCTTTTCGTCCAAATAAGAGCCATTCCAGCATTTTGCCTTCAAGAGACCTAAAAAGTGAAAAGGAACGATATTAAGCAATAACGGATACAAAAGTGATCAAATAAGGACTAAAACGACCCCTCAAAATGGTACCTTTTAAAACCTTATCAAATATCCCTACACTTGTTATTTGCTTATCCTCAAGCAAATGTGCTTTTAACCAATTAATTTATAAGTTAGGGGTCATGAAGCATTAATTCGAAATGGTCCACAACACACATAAGCCCCGCAAAAGTCATAACAAGCACGGAAATTACATACTAGCACCTCACATGGGGTATTTGGATACTCACATCTCTCTCAGGTGTATATATGAAATATAACAAATAGGAAATGGAAGGTAAACACTCATTAACCGGTCCTAGTACATAGATTACCATAGGCTTGAGAATAGATCAAACCTCCATCGCTTTGGCGTAAGCACCTAGGAAAGACTATCAAAGAGGTCTTTTGAAGGGTTGTAATGTTAGTCTTACGGTAGGGAAACAAGGGTTTGGTGGGATAGGCTATTTAGTGGTGGTAAGTCAAAAATCTCTATGTTAAATGCATACGAAGAATGGCGTTGCTAAGCCAAGACTCGACACTCTAAACTCTAGATAACTGAAATAAATAAACATAAATTCAAAGATAGATGTAGGATGGTAGCCCGTATGTTTTTTTTTTTTTTTTTTTTTTTTTCTATTTTTTTCGATTTTTTTTTTTTTTTATACACTTTTACTCTACCATCCTCTACGATAACATCAAAATACTAGGGATTTACAGGCATATCCCTACACTTGAGTTTTTATTACTCTAACACTAATTTGACCCGATTTGAAAAGATCAAAACACTTGGGGTACATTATTATGCAAACAAAGGGAATTTGAATTTTTAACGTTCCCTTCCCGTCATTTCATAAACTTTAACTTTTCCCATGAATCCCAATCGTCCCAAAACTGTATACAAAGGATATGACTCGACTTAGCAACTTATGCAAGCAACTAGATAATTGAACTAAGGGTTTAGGGTGATAACAAACATTGCACTAAAAGTGAGTGCATAAGGGGTAGGCTAAGGCGATTTGGGTGTATATTTGGGGGTGGGGTGTAAACAATGCTCTTCATTGATATTCCAGAAAAACCGAAACATCACGAGAACCGCGAAAAGGATAGGCTCTGAGGGGTTAACTAGGGGTATCGTGTACTAAAGATGAGTACAACGCAAAGGGTGTGGGGGAATTACTCAACCTATGTGGAAGAAGTAATTATATTACGGGTATCAAACAAGGGTTATCCTAATGCCTCTTATCATTTAGTTATTCCTAACTACACAAGTGTAGCCTCACTTGCGATCTCGGAATGCATCACAAAACAAGTTCTAGAATCTAATATACTACCGGTTCACACTCTAAGCATTGAAGATGAATGCTTTAATTCCTACTAATCTAAGGGCGATCCTCACATTTTTTGTGGAATTTAAGTGGTAAAGGGTTTTGTGCTAGTCATATAACTTCCTATCCGTGAGACGCTTTTGTTAAGACTAATGGCCCACTCCTATATATCATAAAAAATTTTAAATTTGGTGCTAAAATTACCCTAACCGACATTTTCTCATGGTTTATTACACAATCACAATTGGACAAAGCAAATAGTCAAGGATAAGCATAGTTTCAAAGTTCCCGTTTTATTTTCTCTCCCTACACTTAAACTGAACATTGTCCCCAATGTTCCCCGAAAGTATCAAAGTTATGATAAAATAAGGTAATTAAAAACGAAAGAAACTAATACTCCCCTGATTAGCTCGGTAGGATCCGTGTAAAGTGGTGGTTAAATCCTTTTCACGAAGAATTATTGCGTGAAAAGCTCCTTCCAATCTTATGTAACTTCTTCTTGACAAACTAAACCTGCACACTTGAAGAAAACAAACGAAACCTTCGCGTAAAATCGGCGGTAATAATATATATAAGACTCGATTTAAACTAGGATATAATGCTTGTGGAATGGATGTTTACAGAATTTCTAAGAAAATTAAGATCTGGAAAATTCCAAAAATTTATAAGTAGCTCAGAAAACGAGAAAAAAGTAATCTGATGTTTTTACTCCTTCCTGACACCGTCAGGTTGCAATCCTGACGCCGTCAGGTTATCCTGACAAAAACTGGTCTGCGATTTTCTGGAAAAAATTCTGGAAAATTTACATCTTTAGAATCTGGAAAAATTTCTGCAAAACGTCTATTATGACTCGATACAAGCATTTGACTCGAACAAACAAACATAATATCTTTTAGTTAATTGTTATTCTCATGTTTACGTTTCTTTTGAAAACGTGTGTAATCCTCCCTCCTTTATGTAAAATACCTTTATATGCAATTAAGACGAGGTTAAAAACAAAATAAAGCATTTTTACAAATTTAAACATGAGGATAAACAATTAATAAAAAGAAGAAAGACAAATCACAAACAAAGATAAACATACAAGCAAAATAAATTACAATACATGTAAATAAACACCACATAGTTCAAAGGTCACTACTAAATTAGATGTCCAAGATTATTACATGCCAAAATAAAAATTGTTTCAATAACCAACCATACTCAATCCATGAACTACTACATCAATCACTGGGGAGGGGGTCCATAACGATAGTCATAACCAGGGGGAAGATGGCCTAAATACCCGTAAGGTGGATAGTCCTCCTCCCGCCCTGGGAAAGGATCAATCTAGAGATGTGGGTCAAGCTGATCACGCATGGATAGATGATGCATCTGTCTGACAGTATGGTCGTAGGTCCAGCTAGCCCTCTGGTCCTGTTGCGCCATCCATGTATCCATGCGCCCCATCCTTGCTCCCTGGTAGGCCTGCCAATCTCCACTAGACATGTGCCTGTAGGCGTCAGTGGAGCTTCCTGCTTCACCTCCCTGCTGGTGTGCCGGTACCTGTGGCTCCTCATCATTATCGTCATCACCACCTTGAATGGCGGGCTGAGAACGGAACCAAGTATAACCTCTACCATAATCCATCAGGACATTCATAGCTTTCAGAGATTTAGCCTTGACGACCCTAGGTGCTGCCATCGTATTCAGGTATGAAGGTACCTCCCCTGCCAATACACCTAAGTATCGAGCTAACCGGGTAATAAGCATGCCCCCATACACCCTATCCTCCAATCTAATCCCACTTGCAGTTCTCAAGTAATTGGCCAACCAGAAAGGGATGTTGCAGTGCACTCCCTCGGCCAATATGCAGTAGAGATAGAATAGGTCCGGTAAGGTGACACGATGGCTCGTGGCATGTCTCCCTGTGATAGAGAAGGTGAGGCAGCGATGTATGAGCCTAACCCGTGGATCCCGGATTTGTGAAGCGAGGGTACCCCCAGTAATGTACTCCCCATCAGCAATCGTGTTCCAGAACTGAATACCCAACATCTCGTCCTTATGGGTAATTCCAGTTGCAAATCGAGTCCTAAAAACATCACTCTCAGCATCCTCAGATGTATACAGTCCCAACCTCCATCCAAAATCAAGCGTCGACATTGCCCTCCAGTCCCCTCCTAACCTAAATCGGATCCCTTGGAAATCAATATTATCCTGACATGCATTGATATTTGGCAGATATGATGCGTGAAACTCACGTACCAACTCGCCATACACGGGCTCTTCCATTAGAAACAATCTTTCCCATTGGGGATCAGTGAACTTATCCCTTCTAAAACTATTCGAAAATTCCCTAGCCAAATCATTCTCCTGCAGAAATGCCCAATCCAACACAGCCCCTGAATCAATAGTCTGAAGGAGTAAATCATTGTAACTGGCTTGACAACTCTCTTTAGTAAATACCCCCACCCAATGATTGTGTCCGCAATGTTTTCTTGAGTATTAGAAGATTGTCCCCTAGTCCTTTTTACTCTTCTGCTCATCTGAAACAAGAAATCAAATAAGTGGAGAGCAAATGAGTATCATTTGCGATGCAAAGGATGACACAAGCAGGTACTGACGGAATCACAGAATACACCTGACGCCGTCAGATCGACCAATTTTTTTGAATCCGACATTTGCGAGGGAAAAGTCCAAGTTTCTAACCATAACCCTTGACCCAAACACCCTTGTTGCAGCAACAATGGCATAACGGCCAGGTGGTTTTGACTCCTAAGCCGTAAAGGCTTCTCACAAAGTTAACCCCCATATGGTAACACTACTACTTCGCCTAATCTTAAGCTTAACAAGATTTCAAGGGCGAAATAGATCAAATTAGTTGGGGTTTTTCGGATTTGAGAAAAGAGGGGAAAACGAAATTGAACATGAATTAGAACAATTGAATAGACAAAAATCAATGTAGATTACTTACCTCGTGGAGATTGCTGTGAAAAAATGGTGGATTTGATGTGGGGAATACGTTTTTGTGTAGTGTGGGGCGGATAAAAAATGTGTAGGGTAAAGAATGAAAGAGATGGGTGCTGTATTAATACGTCTGATCTGGCTTAGCGACGGCGTCACTCGTTAAAGTGTGACGGCGTCACGCCCAAATTTTCGTAAAAGAAAACAGTTTTTTTTTTTTTTTTCAGTCCGCCCGGATCAAAAATCTGGTTACTATTTTTGACAAGAAACTTGGTTTTTATTTTAAAATCAATTTGGTTATTCCACCAGTAATCTCCACTATGGTAAGCAATGCATATGTCAAATTGTCTTTCAATCGTGATCTCAAAAGTTCCGAAGTCTTAAGGGTGAGGTTCTTTTTTTCCAGGTTTAAAACCGAAAGAACTTTTCCTTGCATTGGGAAAATCGGGAAGTGATACGTGCACCATTCCAATGAATGTGTTTCTAGGGAACAAGTGGGAAACGTTGAGACCGGGGTTTAGGCAAGAATATGATTCATCGAGGTTTACTAAGGGAGAAGGTTCGGGAGTCACCCCAGCATGTCCTGGTATCGCATACACCTTTTCAAGCTTTTTAGGTATATTTTTCTTTGCGATTTCACCACGGATGCTCGACATGAAGTTGTTAGCTAGGCCCAAGAAAGTGTCATGAGTTACTCGCATTTGAGCTTCGAGGTGTTTTATTTCCTCTTCTTGCTTATAGACAAATGTCAACATAATGTCCTCGAATTCATCCTGCCTGGATTTTTTTGGGATCAAAAATTCCTTGACCGCATTCATGTGTTCATCAGCACGCGTGGTTACTCCCATTAATGCTTTCACTTGGGCCTCCATACTCATAATTGCTTGTGCTCGGGAAGTTGACCCGTTTTCTTGAACAACTGGAGTTTCCTAACCTTCCTCTTCATATTGAGCAAGGTCCTCAATAACCTCCCAGCATGCCTCAGCATCGAGGTTACTTAGCCTTCCACCGGAGGCATAATCAATGGTTTGTTGGATAGAGAGATTGACATGATCATAGAAAATTTGGACTAGGAGCCAAAGATCAATGCCGTGATGAGGGACTTTATGAAGTAAGTCCTTGAATCGGGTCCATGCTTCGTAGAGAGATTCACCTTGACGTTGTTGGAACATCAAGATGTCATTCCTAAGCTTAGTGGTTCTCCCCGGTGGGAAAAATTGAGCAAGGAAGAGAGAGGTAAGATCATCCTAACTTGAGATGGAGTCGGCGGGAAGTCGCTCAAGCCAATTACTAGCTTGGTCCCGTAGAGAGAATTGGAAGAGACGCAGGCGCGTGGTCTCCCGAGTAGTAGCATCAAGGTCGATGGAATCGACAATTTTGAGGAAATCCCTCAGATGCTGATTTGGATCTTCGGAACAAAGTCCATGGAATGCACATCCGTTTTGCACCAACCGGATGGTGTCGGATCGCAGGGCCGTAGTTTGGGCTTGGTCGGGAAGTTCAATGGTGTTCCTATAGCCTAGGTGGCTTGGTCTCGAGTATTAACCAAGAGTACGGGCTCTTGGCGGGTCATTTGGTGGTGGGTTGATGAATGGTAGTGGGTTATTACCTTCCATGATGAAAAGTGATGGAATTACGAACAAAGGTCACGAAGAAGGAGGATAAACTAAGAGAAAGCTAAAAATGAGAAAAAAGTTTACTTGATAGGAATCAAGCAAAGAAACCTAAACGAGGTGGACTACTAACTAGCTATTCTATTCCCCGGCAGCGGCGCCAAAAACTTGATAACGCTACACGCGTCGTTCGGGGTCAAGGAAACTTCCTTTTCTTCGAGCAAGTTTTATAACACCCTAGGCAGTGAACCTAATCGTTGTAGTGTAGTAATTAGGGTAAGCCACGGGTATTGATATCGTTCTCTAGGGGAATAGGAATGCTAGTAAGGAGTTACTACGCTAAGGTTAAGGTTGAGGAAGATTATTTTTTTTATCTTTTTATGTTTTATGAAATGGAAAGGTACGAATCTCGGGTATTGGATTTGGGGGGTTGGTATTTCTACCGATTACTCTACTATTATCTAATTATCTAAACTAAGGTTGTGGGAGTCTATGTCTAATTAATGTGTGCTCGTATGATAGTTTAAAGATGTGTTTACTTAGGTTGTATTACTCCTTAATTATCTCCTATTGATGGTTGAATTGTCACGTCCTTATTCTTAGTTGTGTTGTATGTATAAAGTTGTAGGGTATGCGTTTCTCCCTAACTCTTTGAACTTACCAAAGGGTCTCGTCTACAAACCCACTAGGGATGATAAACTCCTACCCTAAGGCACTCTTTGGATGGTTTAGCTTACAACTACTCAGGTAATTATATTCTAAGGTTCACAAAGATGAATCAAGCATTAAGTACACAACGAATGACCTATCGCATTACTAGATCATTAATCAACTAAGATAAGAAACAACCAATCAATATTCAATAATTAAGTTTCATACTTCCTAAGCAAACACACAAATAAATTAGCTGGACATGGAAAACATGCAAGCATACACACAAATAATCAAAGACATAATTGAATTAATGAAGTAAAGACTTATCTTGATGTAAGATAGGGTTTAAAACCCTAAAATACTGTACAAGACACCTTAGGTTCGGTTTTAGGTTTTCACTCCAAAAGACTCCCTTTAAAACTGAAAAATTCGGATTCTATATATAAGATTACATATGCGACGGCGTCACCTTATGTTTCGTGACGCCGTCGTGTCGCCGTCATTAGGGTTTCGTCTTGGCCACGTTAACCTTGCGACGGCGTCACCTTATGTCCGTGACGCCGTCCTCTTCAGCTTCTGACGTCGTCTGGATTGCATCTAGGCCGTCTGAGTAGCGACGGCCTACTCTTTTACAACTGGACGTCGTCGCTTGAAAATACGAGTTTTGGGTTCTGGACCGTCACAACAATTTTGGGACGGCGTCGCCATTAGCACCTGACGCCGTCGCCTTCTAATTTCAGCAGCTATGAGTGTCTCGATTTTGAATTTAGCCATTTTCTTCATATATTCGCGCCTTTTCGTCCAAATGAGTGCCATTCCAGCATTTTGCCTTCAAGAGACCTAAAAAGTGAAAAGGAATGATATTAAGCAATAACGGATACAAAAGTGATCAAATAAGGACTAAAACGACCCCTCAAAATGGTACCTTTTAAAACCTTATCAGGAACATTTCTTTTGTGACTCCAGGGACGGTGTTGAGAAGGAACTAATGAGTGTAGTCCCTAATCATCTTGTCCATTTCACCCTGAATATCCCTGTTGAGGAATTGCTTTATTTGGTATCTTTCCTCCGAGAACTCGTTCATCACATCTCCATGTAAATTAACCATGTCAGCCAGCTGATTCAACTTCTTGTTAACCATGTTTCGTTTCCTTGCTTGCTTGACAGCCTTAACAATCTTGGTTTTGGCACGCGATGCCCAAGTGTCAGTGGGTTTCTTGATTGATCTGGTGATGCCCAAGTGGCACGTGATGCCCAAGAATCTTTGGATGGTGGTGGTGATGAATGAGATGATGATTAAGATGAAGATGCGTCATGAGATGGCTCTGGGTCTTTAGGTGGCTCAGAAGTTTGTTCAGGGTTATGCTCAGGATTGTCTTGGATGAAACTGTCAACCTTAATTCGAATCCTTTCTTCCTCATTAGCTTTAGCCCGAGCTTCTTCTTAAGCCTTTTCCTTTGCCGCTTGCTCCAAATCTTCATCAGTTATTTTCTCATTCTTCTCTTGTTCCTCTTCTTCTTCAAAATCGAATGGAACCTCATAATTTTGTTGCTGCTGCTCTGTAGATTCCTTAGCGGTGGCACCAGTTCCCTTATCGGGTTGATTAACCGCATCAGGAACTGGTGTGATTTGTGCTCCACCACTGGAACCTCCAGGGCCTTTGGTTTGTTGAAGATTAAATTCGGTAGCAGCATGCTCAATCCTCAGCTGCTTTAGAGTCTTGTGGTATTGTTGTTCATGCTTTTATTATGTATCTTCATCAGAGCTATATTCTTCTTCTTCTTCAGCCACTGGTGTCTTCCCTTTGTCTGTTTTGGGACTGGGTGGTTTGTCATCTGACCTCAGTGAGGTTGTTTCATCAGTTGCAGTTTCAGAATAGTAAACCACCTCTTCAAAATCAGTATCTTCAGAGTCGATGTCCTTGTCCTCCAGAGTGGATTTAGTTTTGACATTTGGACGAGCGATCTGAGAAGGAACTCGTTTCTTGCGAGGTGGGTTCCTTTTAGGATACTTGAGGGCGCTCCCAGTACTTTCATTGCTTCCAGCGCTTCCTGACCTTCGTGTCTTCCTGGTAGGAGTAGCAGAAGTCTTTTCATTCATAAACCCGACTTTGCCTTTGCTCACAGCTTCTTGGTATCGACGATATGATGGAAGACTTTTAATATCATTAGTGAGAAGGCAGTCCAATAACACTGCACATTGCTTCTTTGTTGATGAGTCCTTAAATATGACAATATTTAATGTAGGCTCATACAACACAGAGTGGTTGTTGGGGTCATTAAGTCTCAAGGAATGTCCCGTTGTTTCCCGAGAATATTTTGGATCAACAGCTTGGTGTATCTGATAAAAGGAACTTTTGTCCCGGGCTTCTTGATGTTGGAATCACTCCTAAACCTTAATTCAAGTGTTAGTTACTCATATGTAATAGGTAGCTTATTATGGCCTTTATGTTTGTTTTAGGTCTAGCTTATGTAGAAGGCCCATAAGCTTAGGCCCATGTCCAATAAGGAAAAGGGAAGGAGTGGGAGTGTTGCCCTAGCTCCTTGCCTATAAATAGTCTTGTATAACCCTCACTTGAGGGTTGGTTGTTCTATTTATTCTCTTTCACACATATCTACGCATAATCGGTTTAACATTTACGTGTTTGTATGTTTGGTTTATTGTTCAATCGCCTCTATCTCTTTCTAGTAAGCTTGTGTTGTAAAACTAGTGACCTAACAGTGGTATCAATCGCCTAATAGTTGGGTGAACGTATTGTTTGAAGTGAGTTTTGGTCTCACGCTTAACTTACGGTTCCATACCTTTGGCTTTCTTAAAAACGCATTTTTTACACTTTTTATTCCAAGATTCTTGTACTTTCAATGTTATAAGGTGTTAAACTTACTGTTTTTGGCAAAAAGTTTTGAACTTTATGCGTGGATCATTGATTTTCAACTAGTTTTTGAACGAGGGTGTAAACCTACGCGTAACCGTTTTGAGAGCTTTGGATCATCAAGTTTCACACTTTTGTGTCATTTTAGTGTTATTGAAGCTATTTCATCACACACTTTTGTGTCATTTTAGTGTTATTGGGCAAAATCATTTTTACGAGTAACGTTACGCGTATCAAAACCCTAGTTCTACGCGTAACTTTATCCGTTGTTTGATCTTCAGTTTCGTGGTTTACTCCGTGTTTTCTTGCTTGGATAAGCCTGAAAAAACGTCGACTTTGGATATCTTTTGCACTGTGATAGTGTAAAAGATCATTTGGGCAAAACCCTAAACTTACGCATAAGCATAAAGCTTACGCGTAGAAATCCTACGCATAAGATTCATCTTATGCCTAAGCCTAGTCTTACGCATAAGGTAATCCTACGCCTAACTTTCTACGCCTAACTTTGTGTCTACGCATAACTTTAGTGTCTTTTCCCTACTTACGCGTAAGCTAAATCTACGCGTAACTCTTGATTGTTACGCGTAACTTTGGTGTTTTAACGCTTAAGTGCTACTTGGCTATTGTGATCTCTACGCCTAAGGATACTTCATCAACAAAGGTTCATTCGACTACAAAGATCCATTTTTTTACCAACACAAGTTTTCAACATGTCTCAACCACCATACACTAACTATTTCCCTTACACTTATCCTCAACGTCAACAACAATTAAGTCCCCAACATCAACAATGGAATCAACAACAAGCAATTTGTCAACAACAATTTAATCAACAACATACCCCACAACTTGCTGCAATTCCACAACCTCAAATGGTTCAACCACCACCAAGTCTTCAAGTTCAACCCTACACAAACGAATTCAATCAACATCCATCAAGGTACACTATGAAGGAACCTACTTGGTTTGCAAAGATGTGTGAAGCTTTAAGCAGCCAACAATCCATTCATGAGGCTGGATCACTTGATAGACCTCCAATGCTCACTCCAGGAAACTACGATCAATGGGTGATAAGGTTCTTTAGGTTTTGTGATCTGAAGAAGCCACATGGAAAGTTCCTAAAGAAGGTTATCTTGGAAGGTCCATTTCAGATGCCTAATGTCATTGTACCCGGAGATCCAGATGCTAATCCACCAAGAGATGAACAAGCAAACATTGCTACTGTTGCAGACTTGAATCATGTAGAACTTCTACACTATGAAGCTGATGAGCTTGCAATGGAATATATCCTCTTAGGATTACCAAACCTAATTCTTCGAAGTGTTGATGCTCAAAAGACTGCAAAATCAATGTGGGACCATATTCGTCTTCTTATGGAAGGATCGGTACTCAATCAGGAGGATTTGGAATCCAAAATTTACTTGGCTTATGAACACTTCATGATTGAACCTGGAGAGACACTAGAGTCTTATCATCATCTATTTTCAGACATCATCAATGATTTGGATAAACACAACATCATCAATCCAAGAATTGCAGTGAATACTAAGTTCCTGAGTAGTCTTGGTCCTGAATGGGAGAAGTATGTCATTTTTCTCCGTAAAGCAAAGAACATGCATCATTCTACATATGGATTGTTGTACGATTACTTGAAGCCTCATGAAAAGGAAGTTAATAGGGAAAGGATTATCCGTGCTCAAATTGCTCCACCGACACATCCGGAAAATCAACAACTTGCCTTACATGCTCAAAACAATTATCCTCCTCAACCAGCAACTCAACCAACTGCTGAAATCACACCACATGATCCTACACAACAACAATCTCAACAAACTCAATTGGTTCCATACAACAACAACAATGCTCAAGCACTTGTCAGTGAAGCTAATGAGGAAATCGATCCGTTCGAAGCATTGCAACAAGGATTTGTTATGATTGCTAATGCTTTTGGCCGTTATACCAACAAATCCAAAAATCGCATTCGTTCCTCATCGAACACAAGGAATCAAGCTGTTGTGAACAATGGACGAGTTGAAGTTCAGAATCGTGGTTATGGTCGTCAGATGAGCGGTGGTCAAGGGTTTAATGCTGTAGGTGGGAATAACAACAGAGCTCAAGTGGTGGAACAAGGAAATGCTTAGAATGGGTTAAATGGTCTTCGATGCTACAACTGCAATGAGAAGGGACACCTAGCTAATGCATGCCCAAAGCCGAGGACTAGGGGCAGTGCTTATCACAAAGAGGCTCTTCTTTTGGCTCTTAAGGATGAAGCTGGTGGAACTCTCACAGACAAAGAACAGAGCTTTATGGCAGATGCATACTCAGATGATGATATGGAGGACTTGCAGACCATCTCAGCAGTTATGTTGATGGCTAATATGCAAGAGCTACACATGAGTGAAACAGGCCCAGTGTATGACACTGATGGCTTGTCTCAGGTACCCGAACAAACCATGTTTATCTCTGATCTAATATCTCCGCCAACATCTAAATCTGGCAAGGCTTAGAATGTTCAAAATGAGTCATCCACATCTCATTCCGACGATTTTCAATTAGACCCCGTAGTTACATTTGATGATCAAGATGACCTTATGGTTTCCATTGATAATCAAATTGACTCCGTGGTTATACTTGAGGATCTAAATAATGATCATGTTGTGACTCACGTTGAACAAACCGAACTTTTGCCTCATCCAGATCTTGCTCTCTTACTTAAAGACCAGCAATCCAAAATTGAAGAATGTTGTGCATTAAATAAGGACTTAAAAAGCAAAAATGCACTGTTAACCAAGGATTTTGAATGTTTAAAGATGCAACTCAACTTTTTCAAAACTCAAGAAAACCGTGAAAAAGGTTTTGAAGCCGCTTTTGCAAAATCTCATCAAAACGAAAAATATTTAGAGAGACAGATGCATGATCTAGCCACTTCGAAGAATGCTTTGTTGTCTGAAATAGAATAACTAAAACATGAACATAAAAAGCAAATTAACGCTCTCACCTTGGAAAATCAAAAAGCTAAGGCTGAGTTGTTAACTTGTCAAAAACAGTTCTCTGCATACAAAAAGCATTCAACGAATCGAATAGATGACCTTCTTGAAGAAATTATCGGCTTGCAAAACAAACTTAAAGAGTTTAAAACTGTTGTTTATAAACATGGTGAGTCAGTAACAGCTATTGAAAAGTTTTCTTTCAAACCCAATCCAAAAGGATATGCACCGAATCTTGCTGATTACAAACCTAAGCTTTCTCTCAAAACATTCAAACCAAATCCGGAAGGTTCCAGTGCAGAATATAAAATTGATGATTCTGTTATGACTGTTGTTGAATATCATCGTCAAGAGGAATTAGATGCTGAAGACGAGATTCGATCAAAATTAGAAAAATTTGTTTATAACAAACCTTTTACTTATTCACAAGCGGTCACTTTCGTCCAACCAAAGGATTCTTCTAACACACCAAGGGTTATCATTAAAACACCTGAGTCTTCTAATATTAATCCCAAACCAGATTATGCATAAATTTATGGCCCTTTACCTTCCATCAGTGAAGTAAATTCAAAACCTAAAAATTGCAAAATCTTTCGATATTTTGACCTTTTCATGGCTGACCTCAAAACTTTACAACATGAGATAGAATATCATTATGAAATCAAAGTTCAACATTTTCAATCGCCTCTAGCGCGAGAACAAAGAGACATTTTTCAGAAAAATCTTTTACCTAATGTTAAAAATTTGAAACATTGTGCATTGTCTTAGGAACGGGAATTCCATAAGGAACTTGGAGTGATGAAGGTCGTTTTCGAAAAAACAGAAACATCTATTTCTAATACTAAACGTAAAAAGAAACTATTGAGAAAAGATGTTGATCGACTCTTGGAAGATGTCATATGTGCTGACATCAATAATTTTGTGTTATTACAATCTGTTACATATGCATCTGATCATATCTCTGCTGATATTGTTGCTAATGTTGTTACTTCTGAGAATTCTGATAATGTGCATCAGTTCAAGTCTTTAAAAGCTGAAACTGAACAAATGAATAATGAGCTTTCCAATGCAAAACGTCGTCTTCAATGGTGTCAAAAAGATTGTCAGAATCGTGAACTTGCTTTGCAAAACAAAAGCACCCAGTTGCAATCTAAATCGTTTAATCCAAAATTTGAGCGACTGGATGATCAAAACGTGTCTTTGAAATGTCAAATCTCTAAATATGAACAAGAACTTGTAAAAGTTAAACAGGAATATGGTGTCATATTTGATTTACTTAAAAAGACTCGTGATGAAGCATCAAACAAGCTTGATCATTTTCTCAAACACACTAAGGAAGTCATGAATTTTTCGGGAAATCTTCGTTCTGAAAATCAAGAATTGGTGCACACTATCTTTAAGCTAAGAGAAATGTTAGGAAAGTGTGAACAACTTCCCCCAACCGTCATCAAGAGAATAGCACCAGTAACACTTAGTAATCGTGAACCTAGGATCCCTACTGCCAAATCACAAGTTGCTAATGTGCTTCCTTCCACTGAAACAGGACTAGTTACATCTTTTCCAAACGTCCGCACTTCACAGCCTAGGAGCACTCAATTGAAGAATAGGAAGTTGCGACCTAAGAAAAGATCAATAAGGAATGCTAAAGTAGAAGAACACCCTAGGACTATGAATAAGACTCACGTTGCTTCCACTACAGATATTGCGTCTAGCAAATGTAATAGAAATAATGATGTAACTAATGCTAAACCTTTAAGTACTTTTGATATTCAGTCTAATGCACCTTGTGTTATTTGTCGTAAAAGTATGAATTCTGATTGTCATGAAAAATGTGTGGCTAAAGCTATAATCTCTCGGTTACGGAATCCTAAGAATCGGAATACCTCTAGGCCTACTAATCATTCTAAGTCTGTGCTTGGTAGACCGCCTTCTTTAGATTCTAAGGCAAGCATTATTGTCCCTGTAGCTCCAGTTTCACCTCCTAAGAATGTAGTACCACCTAGTGCATTCACTAAGACTAAAGCAAATAGTAGTTATAGATGGCAAAAATGGATATATAACACACTAGGATTTAAATGGATGCCTAAAGTTATTGATGTGTGTATGTCTAATATAACTGCTCCGGAACCCTCTAATGCAGGTGATACAGATCATTCTCTGGATTGTTGATAGCAGATGTTCCCGACATATGACATGCAACCTTAAACTGTTAACAAACTTTATTGCAAAGTTCATTGGCACTGTCAGGTTCGGGAATGATCACTTTGTAGCTATCATGGGCTACTGAGACTATATCAATGGGAACATCGAAATAAGCGGGGTTTACTATGTGGAAGGCCTCGGTCACAATCTGTTTTTAGTAGGTCAGTTCTGTGATGGAGATTTGGAGGTTGCTTTCAGGGAGAAAACTTGTTTCATTCGTGATCTACAAGGAAACGACCTTATGTCTGGCTCGCGTAATTCTAGTCTCTACACCATCTCTATGCAAGAAATGGTTGCTTCATCTCCCATCTGCTTACTTTCAAAGGCAACATCAACAAAATCCTGGCTATGGCACCGTCGTCTCTCACATCTAAACTTTCAGACAATCACCAACCTTGCTCGACACAAACTAGTAGAAGGACTCCCACGATTTCGGTATTCGAAAGATCACCTTTGCTCAGCTTGTGAACAAGGGAAAAGCACACATGCTCATTTTCCTTCCAAGGTGGAACACAGATCTCAGCATGTGCTTCATCTTCTTCACATGGATTTGTGTGGCCCGATGCACGTGCAAACGATCAATGGCAAACGCTACATCTTAGTAATTGTTGAAGACTATTCACGCTGGACTTAGGTCTACTTTCTTCAAAGCAAAGACCAAGCTCCATAGATGATCATCACCTTTCTCACGAAAATACAGGTTCAGCTCCAAAACACCGTCCGACAAATCAGAACAGACAGAGAAACTGAATTTGTTAACCAAACTCTTCGTGAATTCTAGGAGAAAGTGGGAATTCAGCATCAGACAAATATTGCACGTACACCTGAACAAAACGGGTTGTTGAAAGACGAAACCGAACGTTGGTGGAAGCTGCAAGAACCATGTTAGTCAATGCCAAACTCCCAGATTACTTGTGGGCAGAAGCTGTATCTACTGCATGCTATACTCAAAACTGTTCTATGATTACAAAACGCCACAATAAAACACTTTTCGAGCTTGTCCACAACAGAAAACCAAATCTAAAACACTTTCATGTATTTGGATCTCTTTGCTATCCGAATAATGATCGTGATGACTTTGGAAAGCTCAAAGCCAAAGCTGATATTGGAGTCTTTATTGGATACTGTGATAATTCTAAAGGTTTCCGCATCTGGAATCGTCGAACAAAGGAGGTTATGGAAATGATTCATGCTCATTTTGATGAACTCACTGAAATGGCTTCTGAGTATAACAGCTTGGAACCCGGACACAACCACTTAAACTTTCCCCAAACCCCATCATCAGCTGAACAAAGCCTCCAGCTCACTCGTCAACAAATGGAAAGGCTATTTGCTCCGCTGTTTTGTGACGATATTGATGAACGTGCTCCAGGTGTATCCGCTATTTCCGCTGCTCAACCTGATAATATTCCTATACCTGATACACCTGCGACAACAACTATTGTTGAAGAAGCACCACCAGTTGACTCCAACACAACAGTTGAACAAACCGCTTCCAACAATGATGAACTGGCTGATGATGTTCTTAATGAAGTACCCCCACCTGCCGATTTTGATCCAAATGCGTTCTTTAACCCGTTTGCAAATGAGACTACTACACCAGATGTCGCGGAATCTTCAATAAACCATTTGAATCCTCAAAATCTGCACAATGTATACCAACATCAACCCTCTACACATAGATGGACAAAAGATCATCCTCTAGAAAATATTATTGGCAACCCGAATCAACCGGTCGTTACACGACAACGTCTTCACTCAGATGGTGAACATTGCATTTATGCACTCACCGTCTGCTAATCTGAGCCCAAAAACATCAAATACGCAAATAAAAAAGACACCTGGATTGAATCCATGCAAGAAGAACTCAACCAATTCAAATGACTTGAAGTATGGCAACTGGCTGAAAGACCAACAGGGGTTTACGTCATCGGTCTAAAATGGATTTGGAAGAACAAATTGGATGCTGAAGGGAATGTTATCCGAAACAAGTCACGACTAGTTGCTAAGGGTTATCGTCAGGAAGAGGGCATAGACTTTGAACAATATTTTGCTCCGGTTGCTCGTTTGGAGGCTGTTCGGATATTTCTCGCGTTCGCGGCTCATATGAATATGATGGTCTATCAGATGGATGTCAAAACTGCGTTTCTCAATGGACAACTTAAAGAAACGGTTTATGTCAGCCAACCAGATGGATTTGTTGATCCTGAGTTCCCGAACCATGTCTACAAACTGAACAAAGCTCTTTACGGTCTCAAACAAGCTCCTCGGGCATGGTACGATAAGCTATCATCTTTCCTCATTGCCAATAATTTCACCAAAGGTTCGGTCGACCCTACTCTTTTTATACAATATCACGGGGCACGTATCTTAATTGTTCAAATTTACGTGGATGACATCATTTTTGGGTCTACACATAAAAAATACTCAAACGCTTTTGCAAAACTAATGAAGAAAAATTTTGAAATGTCCATGATGGGTGAACTTACGTTCTTTCAAGGACTGTAAGTTCATCAATCACCCCATGGTATTTTCTTGAGTCAGTCCAAATATGCCCTTGAATTGTTAAACAAATTTGGAATGAAAACCTGTGACACTTATGCCACACCAATGACTCATACCAAGAAGCTAGACGCTGATTTAAATGGGAAATTAGTGGACCCTACAAAATACCATAGTATAATTGGGTCTCTAATGTACCTAACAGCTAGCAGACCTGATATTATCTTTGTCGTTTATCTATGCTCCCGTTATCAGTCAAGACCAACTAAAACCCACCTCTCTGAGGCTAAAAGAATCATCCGATACATAAAGGGAACCATTAACTTGGGGATCTTGTATCTGAAGGATTCTGGATTTGAACTAATCGCTTTTTCAGATGCTGATCATGCAGGATGTTTAGATTCACGAAAAAGTACTTCAGGAGCACTACAATTTCTTGGTGATAAACTGGTGTCTTGGCAATCAAAGAAGCAGGATTGTACATCTCTGTCATCAACCGAAGCAGAATATGTAGCCATGTCGGCGTGTTGTGCTCAAGTCATCTGGATGCGAACACAACTCAAAGACTATGGTTATGCATTTGACAAAATCCTGATGTACTGTGACAATCGGAGTGCCATTGCGATCTCGTGCAACTCAGTTTAGCACTCGAAATCAAAGCACATCGATCTTCGCTATCATTTCATCAAGGACCACGTGGAACAGGGTACAGTTAAATTATACTTCGTGGGTATTGAATACCAATTGGCAGATCTGCTCACCAAAGCTTTGCCTCCCGCTAGGTTAGTGAGCTGGTCCACCGGATTGGTATGAGGTGTTTGATTCAAGAGCAATTAGATGACCTCCTAAAATAGTCTTAAATACCTGTCAAACACCAAAATCTCTTTTTGTAAATAATTTTTCAAAAACAAAATACAAAAATATTAAACCTGATAAAACAACAAAAATATTCTTCTTATCTATTTTTCTTTCAACATGGCAAGTACATTTCTTCCGTCAACACTATAATCTTTCAAAATTCAGTATTTTTCCGATCAAGTGTTGAGGGTGAGAAAATAAATACCAAACTGTTTCAAAAACATTCGTGTACTTGCATGTTATACTATCCCGGTTGTTTCTTTTATTAATGGTGGTAAATTTTCTGGTTCACTAACACTCCTCGGACTAAAATTTATAACCTTTCATTATTTTTCTTAAGTCGAGGGAGAGTGTTGTCAAGTTTCTTTCTTAAAATCTTTGTTTGGTAACCAAAATGGAAGTTAAATGGATTTGAATGAAAAAGGAAAAGGTGGAGGGACCAAAACTGTCAAAAGATGAAAGTCATTTTTAATAAAACTCTTCCAACTAACTTTTAATCTCACATTTATTACTCCTAACTCAACAAATCCTACGCACAAAATTCGTTCTTCAAATATGTGTTTCTGATCATCAATTTGTAAGTTGTTTTATGATCTTAATGTGTTTACAAACATTGGTTTTGATTTTTATACAAATCCAACGGTCAAATTTTTGTCTATGATTGATTTAGTGTTCTACGCATAAGCGTATGAACACCTAATCAAGAATGGGTGTTTGTGGTGAAAAAGATAGTGTTAAAGTGTTCTTATTATATCAATAAACTCATTTTCATCACTTAAACAAACCCAGAAACACGAATTGATGCTTTTTCAAAATTAAGGTTCTTGAGTCGGTTTGGGTACTTTCAAATGTGAATGTTTTTGGTCAAAACGATTGTTGTGTGATGTTGTTATCATGATGAATTAATGTTATCTAAGCTCTATAACAACCCAGAAACACTAATTGATTGTGAATTAGAAATTAGGGTTTAATGTTCTTGAGATTTGGGTACTTTTGATTCACTGCAAATTAGGTGTTAAAACTTGGTCATTGCACTCTCACAACATCTTAGACTTACCAGAAACACTTTGGTGCATATCCTATGGCTAGATTTCATACGCGTAAATTTTGAACTTTAGGGTTTTGACTTACCCGTATGACCTTCTACGCATAAACTGTAAAATGAGTTTCATGCCATGATCTGTTTTAAAATGAACATATGTGTTAAAATTGATGGTATGATGATTTTATTTCAGGCTTGCTACGCACAACACTCAGAATCAAGGTCTTTGTAACTCTACGCATAAGGATCACCTTACGCGTAGAAAGTTATGCGTAATAGAAATCTTACGCGTAACTATTACGCATAAGGTTCTACAAAGGGACTACGCGTATCCTGAGAAGGATATGCGTAAAAAGTGACTCTACGCATAAGGTCTACTCTTACGAGTAAGCCTTACGCGTAAAGTTTTTATACGCCTACGCGTAAGCTCTACGCATAAGGTCCCCTTTTTCCTACGCGTAATATTTCTTACGCGTAATTAAGGATCCTATGCATAATCTTGCGTCTATGCGTATACTTCTCCTGTTTACGCATAAGCTACTATTCCTACGCATAAGCCTTGATCATACCTTCATGATGAATTGTTACGCGTGCAAACTTGTAAATAAATAAATCATATCATCACGAAACCAATAATGACACTAATAAACTTAATCATTTGATATGTTGTGAACTATAAGTGATAACATAAACTTTATAACTTAAATTTAACTAACTCACGAAATGTTTCACGACGTCATTGGACTATTGGACAAACAAGTGACTTAGGACTCGTAACAATCATTAACACTGTACATTCAATAATTAGACAATAAAAACCTTCTGTTGACTAACATTATGTCTTTCGATATGTTGGTTCTTTTGGCTAATATTATTTCTGATCACGACATGGCTGCTCAAATGAATGTGGATGCACCAGAAGTTCTCACAATTGCTGACATCTTCCTGATCCGCTCCCGAACAGTCAAGTTTTATCACTCAAGCCGGCCACTTGTGAATGGCCGACCGTAACAAACTTAAAACGGTTCAGAAACGAATGCAATGAAGATCTGGGGAGTATAGGGTTTCCCCGGGTCGTTATATCCCAGCGAGCTATGCAATGGATCACCAAACGTAAAGTGATCGAGGGATTTGAACGGAAAAAGGATTTGAGATTATTATAACTACAGAAAAAAGCCAACAAATTACAACGGCTTAAATGCAAATTAAAGGAAATTAAAAAGATAAAAAATATTAAATAAACGCTATCACTATATTTAAAATGATGAACGTTTAAAACTTAAAACTTACGTTTAAATTAAAATTACGTAAACGTACAAAATAAAAAGTGAGATCTAAGAAATAAAAGTCCTAAAAATATGAAAATGACATTTTTACAAACCTAATGATAAAATAAAATTTTTAGAAAAAGAAAATTATTTTTATAACTATTTATCTAATTATTATTAATTAAAAACTATTTTTAACTATTAAATAATAACCTAAAATACAAGAAGATAGGAAATAAAGCTAGAAAAATAAAATTAAGACTTAGAAAAATCTAAAAAATCAAAAGAGAATTTTCAAAACTATTTTTGTATTTTTCTGATTATTTTTGTATTTTTTATGAATTAAAAACTATTTAAAACTACTTAAATGGCTTAAAAATACAAATTTAACTAAGAAAAATCTAGAAAAATATTTTTTTGTCTTTTTATATTTATCTAAACTTAGGAAAATTGAAAAATTATTTTTTTGAACCTTTTCTTAATTTTTTGTATTAAATGCTAATTAAAAAGGCCTAAAAACTGAATTAAATCAAGAAAAATAGCAAACTGACTTGGAAAAATCTGAAAATTTCAGGAAAACTCTAAAATTATATTTGGAATCTAGGAAAATGGAAAAACAGGTGCTTGTGTGGAGGAATTTGAAACTGATGTGCAAAGTGCTTATGAAATAAGCACTTGGATAAGCTAAAGGGACAAAACAAGCACCAAACTGATACACAAGCTAAAATATGCTAAAAGTGACCAAATGCAACAAAAAACAACTACTCTTAACCTCTGAATTGCAAAATACCAAGATTTGATGAAATGAGCTTTTGAGCTAAAAACAGTTGAGGAGACCTACTTTGGACTAGAAAATAAGCACACGAATAAGCTGGAGACTAAAAAGAAAATGCTAGAACTTAAAGAGGACCTGGTTAAGAATGTCTAAACCAAAATACAGACCATGATGAGCCAAGATGAGCCCTGCACAAGCTCTGCAAAACCTGCATAATCCCTGTGCAGACTTAATGCCCTGCACAGGGCATTTAGTCCCATTTTGACAAGCTCATATGAAGCTTCTAAAAATTTGATAAAAATCTGAAAAAATGCTAATAAGAAACAAGACCAGCTGAAGTATTTGAACCCACAATTTCACTTAGATTGGCTCAGAAATGAGTCCATGAAAATTCATCCCATTTGGGCTAAAAACTGGTTTTCACTATTTTGACTTTTGAAGAAAAAATGAATTGTTGACTTAAATGAGTTTTGATTCAAAATGGTGGACAGATAATGATGTTATAAGATAAATTAAACCTAGTGCAAGCTATATCTATGAGTTTTGAACATAAAACAAGACTTGGATCTTACAAAATCCCAACAGTAAGCAGATTAAGATAGATTAATGGTGTTTTTGACTTTTGTTGTTTACAGGCACATAAGTGAGACAGATATGAGCTCAATTGAGCTAAACAAACCTAAACTAACAAATTCTAACTACTGAGCTAACCTATGCCACAGTGTACAGAGCTGATCCAAACACACCTATATCTACTGTTTTGTAATAGAAACTGAGCTAACCATTGCTTAAGCTAAAGCAGACACTTAATCTGAATTAAACCAACCTAATAACAACTAATCAAACAGGTTTTAACTATTTATAACTACAAATACAATTAAAAAAACACAATCTGCAAATGAAGTGGAAATGAAAAGGAGATATCTACTCACATGTGTCCATTGTTTGCAGGCTTAAAACCAAACCCCATCTACTCTAACCTAATCTAATACAACCCAAATAACTGCTCTGCATCACCCATTCCTTTTCCAAACCTGGATGAACCAAAACCTCTTGCACTGTTGACTTTTGTTGACCACAAACAAAATGTATTTAAACTTGAGTTTTAATCTTGCCAAGAGCTTTAAATAACTTAAATAAGCTTATTGGAATTTAAACATAAGCTATTAAAGATTTGAATATAAGAATTTGAAAATGCATTTTCCAACAGTGAACATGAACTTATGAAACTCAAATGAAACTTTAAATTAAGACTTAGACTTGATTAAAAACACTGAATTAACTTAAAATCAATACATAGAAACTGAAAAATTACATGTTAAGATTTAAACTAAGACATTTCTATGAAAACGACATACATTGAAAATTAAAAACTAACTACTCCCTTTTATCTTCCTTCCCATGCTTCCTTTTATACTCCCAGTGTCTTCTCTCTCTCTCTTCTGAATATATCCCAGCATTAATCTCCACCATTGGATGAAAAAATATGATCTTGGCCATTGACTCCAATTTTGGCGCCAAAAGTTATATTAGCCAGTGAGGTTGAGTGAGGGGGGGAGGAGCATTAAATGCAGTTTGGAAGGTAGTTGAGGTGGAGGGGACATGGATGAGTGGGGGTGAGGAGGGGGGATGGGTGTTTGTGTGTTGCAGAAGCAGTGGTTGAGGAAGACAGTGTTTGGATCCAAGGGTGGGTTTGACCATTTTGTTTGACCGGGGTTTAATAATAAAGGGGGGTTCAAATTGCATATTGACAGGGGGTCCAAAGGCTAAAAGGCAGGGGTCACTTGGGATTATGACAAGGGGTCAAGGACTTGTAAAGGTTTAATACACAAGGACCTAGTTTGTAAATTCTGAAAATGCAAGGACCAAGGCTGCCAATATCTCAAAGTTGCTCCAAGGACTAAAAGTGACAAGTTTCCATACTACAAGGACCAAACTTGACATTTTCCAATTTTCAAGGACCATTTCTGCCAAATTTCAAACTTGAAGGACTAATTTTGTAATTTCTCAAAACTTTTGATATTTTTCACCAAAGGACTAATTTTGACAAGTTATGATATTAAAAAGGACCTTTGGTGATTTTTCTTTTGAAATTAGGACTCAAGGACTATTTCTGACAATTTTAGAAACTTGGGGGACTGAAACTGCCAATTATGCAAACTTTGCTCATTTTTCATCTGATTTTAAACATTTTGCATCTGAAACATATAAAATGCAATTTTGAGATATTTTCAGTATTTTGATGCATTTCTGAGCATTTTTAGACGTTTTACAGTTCAGATTGACCCAAAAATGATGAGTATTTACACACTCATCACTTCCCTAATGGCTATTCGAGAAAGATTGGAAAGAACAACCTTAGGGTTGACTTTGAAACCCTCACATGCTCGGAATCTTCTTGTCTCATTGCTGTGGATATTCTAAAGAATCATCCCTACCAGAACATGCTCTCACACTCTGCTACAGTACCGGAGATCTACATTCAACAATTCTGGAATTCAATGCAAAGGATGAAGGGTCAAAGTGCAGTGACTGTGACTCTCAATCACAAACAAGTCACCATCACTCATGCAGACTTACGGGCTGTTCTTCTCATTCCAGAAATCGTGCCAACTGACTTCTATGCTACACCTACTGAAGAGACAGTTCTGCAATTTCTCATTGATATTGGCTATGATGAAGCTTCAGGAATTATTACCAAGCTTTCTCACGTGGAGCTTAAGAACATTCCTCAACCGTGGAGAACCCTCTACATCATCATCACTAAGTCTGTCTCTGGTCGTGACAGTGGCTATGAGCATCCCAAGCTCATGGAACTGCAAATCTTCTGGTCATTGATCAATACGAAGGACATCGAGATTGAAGCACTAATATGGGATGACATGATGTCATTTCTCAAAAAGCTTGGCTCAAAGATTCCCTATGTCAGATACACAAAGCTTCTGATCCAGAGAGCGCTTGGGCTTAATCCTGATATTCCCAAGAGGCTCAATGACCCTGAAAATCATGACATGTTGTCTGAGCCTATCCTTTCAATCAGAATCAAGGAATCGACAACAAAGAAACAAGGTGCAGTGCTGCCTGATCACCTTCCGACAAATGAAATCAAAAAGCTTGAAACATACAAAAGGTATCGAGTAGCAGTAAGAGAAGGCAAAGTTGGTCATCTCGATGAAAAGCCTTCTGGAACACCTACTCGGAGAACCAGAAGAGGAAGTGCTGGAAGTGCAGTAAGCACAGAGAGTCAAAAGAAGGTCCCAAAGAGGAAACCTACTCCAAAGAAAAAAGTTCCCTCTCAGGAAGCTGTTCCTATTCCTACACCTGAACCACCAAGAAAGTTACTGGACAAAAGCTCTAAAGAAACACAATCAGACGAGGAGGTCCACTACTCTGAATCTGCAACCGAACCACCTCCCTCAGTAGCAAAACCTCCTAGTCCAATAGCTGAACATGGCAAAGGGAAGACTCCTGTACTAGTGCCATATGAAGAAAGCTCAGAAAGTGATGAAGAGCAGTTGGATTCATCTTACAGTAAGAAGTTCAAATTCATTAGACTCCAACATGTTGCTAAGAAATTTGCAAAGGATCAAATGGGTGGCCCTGGAGGTTCAAGTGGTGCTGGCCACTCTAAACAATCTCCTGATATAGTTAATCGACCCGATAAGGGAGCTGGTGCCACCACTCTTCTGCAACAACAACAACTTTTGGAGGATTCTATTGAATATGAGTTTGAGGAACCAGCAAAAGAAAAGACTGAGAAAATACCTGATGATGAAACAAAGACTGATGACAAGGCTACGTCTAAGGAGGAAACTTCTGAACCGCCTAAGGACCCCGAGTCTCCTTATATCTCCTCATCATCGGATTCATCTTCTCATTCTTCACCACCACCATCAAAAAGATTAACCAAATCCACATCCAAATCAGTAAAGAAGTCAACAGACTCTTGGACGTCTCGTGAAAAGACAAGAATAGTTAAAGCTGTCAAGCAAGTTCAGAAGAAGAATGTTGTCAACAAAAAGCTGAATCAACTCGCTGACAGAATCAACTATCTTCAAAACGGGATAAACGAGTTGTTGAATGAAAGGGAACAAATCCAACAACTTATCAAAGGAGGTTTCCAAAAGGAATTGGAGAAGACAGCAAGAGAACATACTCACAAGTTTCTTCTCGACACTGTCCCCGGTATTACTAGAGAAATTTTCTCCAGACAACTCACTCCAAACATCGTTGCATTGGTTAAACATATAATGGCCAAAGAAGCTGATCTTTCTGAAACTGAGTTACTTGCTAAATTGGTGATGCAAATGTCAAAACAATCTGCAACCTTTACTTCAGATGAAGCTAAATTCTTTAAAGGTCTACTTGATTATCAACTCAGATTATCATGCAAGGAGTCAGCTGATCAACCCAAATGGCCAAGAGATGACGGTGATACGGACAAGGACTCTGAACTTAAACATCAGAAGCAATCTGGTGAATCTTCGTTTATGCAACCTCCTCCTCAACAGACTCCTGCTCAACAAAGGTCTCCTCCTCGTTCTTCTACAGATAAACCTCATGATTCTGAGTTACCGCCCCAGACTCAAAAAACCGGTGATCACTTTGAGTATACGGGTGGTGACGATGAGGAACACCATGAGCCCCAACAACAACCCGCCTCTCCCAAACAAGTACAGAAACTATAATCATCATCTAGGCCTTCAAAAAAGAAGAAGAAGACGCCTCAGACTGACGTCGTAACGTGGATAGATGATGATAATACAGAGGAATTTGAATGGTTCTCTACACTTGTCAACTCAACTCCCTACCCTGATGAAGGTCAAGATCTGGTAGACGGTAATACATTGGAGCATGCTAAAATTCTGCAAGAAAAGTTCCACGTGAAGAAGATGATGAAATCCGAGTTGAAGCGAATCAAGAATGAAGCATTTCAACAGTTAAAAGATAGCTCGGAAAGTGCCCTCGAGGTCGAATATCACCTTGAAAACATTGCTCGAGCTATGTCTAACACGGATTGGCTCAACCCAGAAGCAAACATCGACTTCACCAAACAGGACAATCCTCCATATTACACCAACTGGTCTAAACCTCTACCAACAATTGGCCAACCAGATGAACCTAGGATTCCATTCAGATATTTCTTCAACAAAGACTTGGAATTTCTTCTACACGGTGGCGATGGCTCAAGGAAATACGCTACATCTTTGACACTTCCATTCCCAGCAGCAATATACTCAAACTGCATAGCTATCGAGGAAAGAGCTAATCACTTGTTCTCCAACAAAGTGGAAGCATACGACCGAGATGCAATGTACGGGATTCATCATTGGCCGGAATGCCGAAGAATCTACTACAGAAGCTGCCAGGTTCAGAAGTCTCAACATGCAGTGTTCAGTACTAAGGATATCATTGCCATCAAACATGTTGATCTTTCGTCTAAGTGGGACTACACTTTCCTAAAGAATATCGTGGTCAAACGACAAGATGAAAGGGATTATGCATTCTCTGAAGCTGACTTTGAGAATTTGTCCATCAACGACATTGAATACATGTACCTTGCCAAAGTACAGGGTCGCATGAGACAATTTTCAACCGAAATACAACGTGAATTCATCAAGTCATTGCTCATCTTCATCAGACGCATAGTCATCAAAGAACGTGTAGAAGATCTCCAACTTGCAGTTGAATCATATCAAACCCGTGTCAACTTCACTCCACCTCAACTTGATATTCCTGACATCAACCAGCTCTCACAATATACACTCATCAGCAAACCATTCGGCGTAGTTTACCGCAGTAAACTTCAACGAAATTGCTTGATGGCGTGCAGCGATCTCCACAAGTTTGGGGATCACACTTTGAAGATGGTTAGGGACGGATTGGCTTATAGGTTAAAGGATATACGAGAAAAGATTGGATCTCCTAAGCGATGGAATTCTCAGGAAAGGAGGGATGTGAGGAGGATCATTAAACAGATTGATGAATGGTTGTTTCGAAGGGATCAGTTCAGAACATTGGAAAGCTTTGTTGGTGGTCGACCCAGGATCAACATCACCGGATATCAATGCCCTGTGCGCATTCCTGGGAACATCACTGGACTACCTGGTACCCCTTGATCTATTTCTTTCATAATATTTTGGATGTGTGATTAAATATGTCTATGGCTTGTGCACACATAACAGTGTACAACCTGTAATTGTCAAGAAAGGACCCTGTGGTACGCTTCAGTGCCACAATCCTTATACAAGGAGCGAAAGCTTCTTACTTTTGAGTAAAACCTATCAAACCTTTCATTTTTCAAGGTTTTGCTCAAAAGAACAAGTACTTCCCCTTACGATTTTCAAAACCTCAACCGTTTATATCACTTGTTGAGGGGGAGTATTTGACTTATAACTTTGTTCAACAAAATGTTCTTTGTGTCACTCTTCCCGCAACACTCGAAATGGTCATATTTATTCTCAAATTTTCAAAAATAACATTTTATATGCCATTATTGAGGGGGAGAAAATATGTGATAAGAAATATGTTAGTTGATTTCTCGTATGAAAAGACTTAACCAACGAATTGACGAGATCCTAAACTGTTAGTAACTCGAAAAGACTTGTCCGGGACCGGTAATAATTTCAAGCTAGTTCGCTAGTGATGTAAATGTGTCTCGCAAAGGACTTGTCAGAGTAGAATGTACCATTCGAGAAATTCTTGGTAGACATGAACTCTGACGGGTTTGACAATCTTTCGAGGTTTGTCTACACCTTCAAGATAGTTATTAGAGCTAGTTGTCACCTAAAAGCTGACAATGTAACTCTTTAACTATGCAACGTAACCGTGTCTCGCGGGGGATTTTCTATCTTGAGTGGATCAATTCAAAAAGTGCGCACTCTTTCCTCACTGTGTAAATAACCGTTAAATCTCTTAAGCACATGTGGAGGGGGAGTATTTATGCAAAATCTTATCTCAACAGTGATACGAAATGTTTTCAGTCACAATCACTATGTGAGAATTTTTCAAGTAAATGGTTTTATGGCAACATAGGTTAGTCATGGAGTTATAAGGTGACTAAGGTTAGGAATAACCATCCTATGATCCACCAGAGCCGGATGGATCTACCCAAGGACACCACAAATTGTTAGAATTTAGAAGTCCTTAGGTATGATTGTAAAAAGGAGAAAATGAGAATCGGAGAGAGAAGGAGTTGAAGAATCAAAAAGAAATGAAAAGAAAAGGGTGAAAAGAAATAGCCCTCCAGATTATTCAACTTAGGGCAGACACCGGGTTCAATTCATATGCTACTGGCTGTCACTTGATGACACCGGTATTGAAGATTAAAAGTCGTCATGGACCCAGTGACGCATGCACTAAACCTTATTAGCCACTCAAGTTTCTCCCAACAGAAGCTTGTTTCATTCTCACTGGGAACCCTACATAATCCATCAGCTTTCTCTTAGAGATTGCTGATATTGAAGAAGGAGACCCTCTCCCTAGTCTTCACTCAGGAAAACCAAAATGCACAATTAAGTCTAGAGCCACGAGATTCATCAAAAGATCTCTTAGGTACACTTGACATTTCATCACTTGATGTTCAAAAATAAGAACATCAGTGGTACGTTATCGAGTCCTTCACAGATCTTAACAATCTGTCGAAAACATTTATGAGAGGTTCACATCTGTGATCCTCAGTAATTGAATGGAAACTCCTGCCAGGGTCAACATCAAACAGCCTTGACAGCCGGTCACTTCGGTAACTCCCCCTGGATTACGCTTAGTGTGTCTCAAATGGTCTACAGTCGTGAGGTGATACTTCGGTGTACCTCAGCGACTCATCTAAACTGTAGATGTACTTCAGTACATCGCGTTATCTCACTTGTGGGACTCCAGTTCAGGAACGGCCTTTGTAAGAATTAGAGTTGTGTTTTCACACAATGTTGTTAACAATCGTGAAGTTCAAACTTGTAAGTGCCGGAATCCGCTTATTACTAACCGTTTTTATGTTTACTTCTTATGGAAGCACTGGAGCGGAATGATCGTGTAGACTCTTCTCATTCTCATACCAACATCATCACTAATGGAAGTTCTATCTCGAAGCAACACAACAGTCAGAATGATTCTTCGTCAACCAAAGAACTACAAAGTTAAAGACTTAAAGAACTTCGTCAGTACTGAAATCCAACGTCAAAGAGCGTGTGAGCATGTTGAAGAATGATGTGGAGACACTGGATCAGCGAAGCTGACCTGAGGCAGAATTGATGCAGACTATAACATACTATCACTTTCATCACAAAGAACTATGATCAAAGAACAAAATTAAAGATGACGTCAAAGCATAACTGTTCAAAGAAGACAATTTCTCTACACTGGGGAGATTGTTCGTATCAAGGCAATTCTTCTCACAAGAAAGAAGAATGTCAGAAGACGTTAAAGCTACTATTACATAAACGCCTTCACCATTTTTCATCACCAACACTTGAGGGGGAGATTGTTGGAATCACTCCTAAACCTTAATTCAAGTGTTAGTTACTCATATGTAATAGGTAGCTTATTATGGCCTTTATGTTTGTTTTAGGTCTAGCTTATGTAAAAGGCCCATAAGCTTAGGCCCATGTCCAATAAGGAAAAGGGAAGGAGTGGGAGTGTTGCCCTAGCTCCTTGCCTATAATTAGTCTTGTATAACCCTCACTTGAGGGTTGGTTGTTCAATTTATTCTCTTTCACACATATCTACGCATAACCGGTCTAACATTTACGTGTGTGTGTGTTTGGTTTCTTGTTCAATCACCTCTATCTCTTTCTAGTAAGCTTGTGTTGTAAAACTAGTGACCTAACACTTGAGATGGGACATCATGTCTTCCCATATCAGACTAGCAAAGTCGATGTGCTGTTTGTTGATCATTCCCCAGAAGGTTTGCATATGCATAAGTTTAGGATGCTCGTGACCGCTGTCTCTTCCCGATATAGACTTGGCGATCATTATATACAATGTCCTCCAAGGTTGAGGAATGTTCTTCAGATCAACAATGGAAAGTCTGGTGATGATCCCGGAAGCTTCATCATAGCCAATGTCGATCATGATTTGTATTGTAGCCTCTTCACTTGGAATTGCCACATAGTCAGCAGGCTCAATAGCAGGTAGAAAAAGAATTGAACGGAGATCTGCTACCGTAACGGTGACTTCCTTGTCATTGAGGGTCACGGTGATAGCATCTTGACCATCCACCTTTTTCATCTTATGCCAGAATTATGAATGTAGATTTCCGGTACAGTTGCAGAGTTCGTACGCATGTTGTTTTAGGGATGAGTTTTGAGAATATCCACAGCAATTCTGCATGATGATTCTGAGAAGGTGAAGTTCTCAAAATCGACCTTGAGGTTATTCTTTCCAATTGTCTTGCTATAATCAGTTGGGAAGATATCATTCATTGTGAGCTCATTTGGTACGTTGACATTTTCCATGATGACGTCCATATCGTGATCTGAATGGTATTGAGACAAAAGAACCAACATATCGAAAGACATTATGATAGTCAAAAGTTGATTTTATTGTCCAATTATTGAATGTTGTTATGTTAATAAATGCTACGAGTCCAAAGTCACATGTTGTCCAATAGTCCAAAGTTGACGTGATAAGTTACGTGATTACGTTAATTTTGAATTTTAAAGTCCAAATTTTCACTTAATCACACAACGTTTTAACTTTGTGTAGTTTATTAGTGACATTTTGGTTTAGTGACATTATGAGTAACTTATTACAAGTCTGTACGCGTAACATTTCAAAAGTTAAGTTACAAGTGAGGCTTAGGCATAAGAAATAAAGCTTATGCTTAAACAAGTAACCATAAGAGCATTTACATCAATAACTTGTGTTAAAGTTTAACATCATCCACATCAGCTTTAACATTTCACCTTAACATCCCCAAAAAACACCCACATCAATAACATCCCAAGTTAAAGTTTAACATTTGATATTTTAAATTTCAACCCCTAACCTAAAACAAACACTTCATTTATTAAACTAAACATATCATTAAATTTGAAAACATATTAAAATACAAAATTAAAAAAGACACTAAACCTTAAATGTTACAACATAAAGGAAATGACGAGAATACAATCTACTAACGAGGTTGCAAGTTATATTTTTTGATGATTCGGTCTTTTTCGTCATTGATCCAAGCCACGACATTTGGATCTTTCCCTTCAGTATCAACCATCAAAAACTTCATCTCCTCCAACCTTGTTATTGTTTCATCTTTTTCCTGCTGGGCCCGATATGCCGCTGCAGCGATCTCACTCTTTGATACGATACTCGTTTGCCATAGTTTCGGTTAAATAAGTTGACGAGCTCGTTCCTCTAGTGCTTGCTCCCCCAGTACTTGTCATGCTCTCGGATCTTTCTTTCTTGGTAGCACGTTTCTTTCTCATGGGGCGTGGTTTTTCATCATGACCAAACAAAGCCTCGTTTGTTTGGCTTGGGGCATCACCGGTTAAATCAACCGGTTCAGGAGCATCCCATTTCTTAAAAGGACGTAACACCTCCCAAGCGTCATCGAGAGCAAACGGTGCTGCTTTGGTTTCCTCACGATACCATTGCTTTGCCCGTTTCATCACATCCATCTCACTTTCCCCGCTTCGTTGTCACCGTTGCACACGTTTGTAAAAAGAGTTAAACTTTGTGCAACAGGCGTTCAACATTTTCCACTTGCTTGACATGATATCCTTGTTGCGCCGTTGAAAGTTGAGTCTATTTAACTCATTTGTGACCCGATACCAAAACGTATTGTGGAAAACTAGAAGGGGGGGTTGAATAGTTTTACCAATTAAAACTCTGTTTTAAAATATTTAGATCAACTTATGTTAATCCATTTACTTGTTTAGTTTGGACGTTGATAGATAGATATATCAACGTGTAATGAAAGATAAAGAGTGAGAAGCACATAACCACGACACAAGGATTTATAGTGGTTCGGCTACAAGGACACCTTCCTTGCCCTACTCCACTCCTCGAGTCACCTACTCGAGAGTTCGTAAACACTACACGACACCAACTCTTTATGGCAGAGAAGCCTTCACAACGTCGCCTACTCTTTTTCCGGTACTAGGCTAACCACCGGGTTCTTTCACTCCAAGGTGAACCACACCTATCACAACGTCGCCTACCCTTTATTCGGTGCTAGGCTAACCACCGGGTTCTTTCACTCCAAGGTGAAACACACCTATCACAACGTCACCTACCCTTTATTAGGTACTAGGCTAAGCACCTATTTCCATTACTATGGAGGAACTACTACCCAACATTTCACAAACCTAAACCCAAAGGAGACCCACTCCTTATTACAATACCATCAAGGATATCACCATCCTTGAGAACACCTATCACTATATGTATAATGATGCACCTCATCGATTATACGACCTTGGCATTCTTCACTAATGCCTCTTGACAAAACGCTTGGCACCTTTCACTAATGCCTTCGTCTTGACACCTTTAGCATTCTTCACCAATGCTCTAGACACGAACGTTAATCATCTTTCACTAATGCTTACGTCTTGACTCCTTCGGCATCCTTCGCTAATGCCTTCAACACAACACATCTACGGATGAAGAAAGAACTATCAACAAGAGAACCTCAATACTCTTGATGATGACAAAGCATGGCAACTCATGGACTTGAGCTTGCTCGACTTCAAGAGGTGGTGATCTCGCCTTTAAGAGGAACCTAGAGAATCACACAAAAACAAAAGACAAACTACATAGATAGATCCCTTAGGATCAGTGGTTAGAGAGATACAATACTTAGGGAAAGTATGTGTGAGATTGGCAAGTTGAAAGGAAGAAATGGCTCTCTATTTATAGAGGACAATGTTCACTGTTCCCCGGATCCCACGGATTCCTCCCACAAAGGATCCGTCTAGCATAAAGCTAGGGATCCGTGGGATGCTCCTCTTTTCCCATGGGTATTTTTGGTTATGGGTTATGGGTTGATCCATGGGTTTCTTTCTAGATACAATGTATCTCTAGAATACAATGGACTTAGTTAAGTGGTTTGGACAAACCATGGGTTATGAGTCAATACCATTTGTTAGTTTTTACCCATTTAGTATATACTTGTTTTTTTACCCATTTTAGTATATAATTGTTTTTACCCATTTTAGTATATACTTAGTTTTTACCCATTTTAGTATATACTTAGTTAAGTATTCGTTAGCCCAATATGTAAACACTAGTTGTTTTACATATGTATCTCTAAATCATAAAATCAGTTATTCTTGTTTTAGTGTTTTATGTGAAAACGTAAGTGTGTTAGAAAACTAGTCAAACTATTTACATACTTTATTTGTTTCGTTAAAATGATTTTACGTTTGTTATCGATAAAAAATTAGAAGATCGTAAAATATAAATAAACGTTTTTACGGCTTATTTGTATTAACAATATCTCCCTTTTTGTTGATGACAAAACATAAAATTATTTTAAGGAAAAACTAAAATTCGTAGAAAATTTGAATTAGTAGTTTTTACTTTCTTCTCACCTTTTTGTAAGAAACAAAAAGTGTTAAAAGAAACTAACACAATTTTTATAAGGAAAATATGTAAAAGAAAATGTAAAGAGAGCAACTGACGGGAATGGTACTCATCTTAACTCCCCCTTGACGAGTCCATCCCTTTATGAGGGCGTCAAGTATATAAAGTAAATAAACTAATGTGCTTGCAAATATGTTTGCAAATAGTTCATCTTTGTGACGAAAAGTGCTCGCCATTGAAAATTG
The DNA here is from genome assembly GCA_019973895.1 of Chrysanthemum seticuspe. Lineage (NCBI taxonomy): Eukaryota > Viridiplantae > Streptophyta > Magnoliopsida > Asterales > Asteraceae > Chrysanthemum > Chrysanthemum seticuspe. The sequence goes on along the minus strand of BPTQ01000004.1, from coordinate 32,762,660 downwards.
CAAAGTTGCAATGGGGTGTCGTGAAGTATAATCCAAAAGCGGATTATGTTGCAAATGATTTTGCAATATCGTTTGACACAAAGCTCCCCCTAGGTTTATGGTGTCAAAATCTTCATGTGTATTTTGAAAATCTACAAAATAAAGGTTAGAAAACAAAAGTAAAGTGCATAATTTCCTGCAAATAAAACTCAAGTTAGTAGTAATTTGTGCTTCTATACCACGGATCCCACGGTTCCCTTTGTGGAGGGATCCGTCTAGGCATTTTGGAGGGATTCGGCTGTCTGGTGACAGTTTCTTCAGCAAACAATGCTAATGAAGAGGTGAGATATGTGTACAATGTAGCAAGCACATCACATAAAATAATCATGGCATATAAATATTCATTCAATAAAAACAAGAGATAATCAAACAAATCTCTAAAACTAAGAGAATGAACTAGCCATACAAGTATTACTAATGCTAATGAGTTACCCAAACTCAAGTCTCAACCTAAAGCTTAAGAATGATCAAGGATGAGATAGGTTTCCTAAACGTTCTAAGTTTGAGCTTCTGAGTATGAGGCTCATTTTTGTTTAGGCTTGTTGACCTCTTCGAAATGTTAGGGGAGGTGATAAAACATGAAACGTTGCTCTTCACGTAATTCATGTATTAACCTTTCAGCACGTTGACAATGATAGCAATCCTTGTCATGGTTTTGAGCTTCTTGAAGCGGAGGTTCAAGTGAAGTGGATTGGGGGTCCTCAAAAGGAGGAATTGGTGGAGGCTCATTAAGTGGAGGCTCAATAATGTTTAAGGGTGGAAGTAGAGAAGTGTCAACTTCCAAGTGGTCGGTTGGTTGACTTTGATGTCTCCTCGTAATCCTGCAAGTGTTGATTCAACACTTTGGTTTTGTTGCACAACCATTTCAAGTGAGTTTGTTGGTAGTGGTGGAATATAAGTTGGCCAAGGGGGTAATTCCTCTAAGTTGTGAGAAAGTGGGGAAGATTGTGAGGTGTTGAATGATGTGGTTCTAAGCACCGGTGACGTTGGTTGAGTTGAAAAGAGTGTGTTTGGTTTAGTGGAATTTGGTGATGATATCCTTGTGGGAAAAATCCTCTTGGGAATTAGTTTGATTGGTTTCCTTGGTGTAGGGAAAATCCTAGCATTTGTAGACTTAACCGGAGATGATTCGGTTGAGGAAACCTCGTGTATGACCCTAGCAAGTTTCTTGGGTGGTTCTTGGGTGGATGAGTTAGCACTAGGAGCCTTTCTCATGATGAAATGACTAATGAAGATGGTTGTAATTGCTGATAATTGTGTTTGTGTTTGATGACTAAAGTGTTCTAGCAATATGGCTTATAAAGAGAAGAATTTGGCAAGTGCATTTAAGACTTAAGCCACTAATATTCTTAGAGATGTGATGATTAACATGCACAAGATTGAAGTTCAGAGTTTCACTGATCTAGGAACTCATTTAAGATGAGATGGAGTGTTTGAGTTAGCAAGATGAGCTTGAAATGATTGTTTTAGCTAGAGTTTGACTTAATCTGTCACCCGGATCCCACGGTTCCCTCCTTTGAGGGATTCGGCTAGGCTAATCCTAGGGATCCGGATCTCAGCAGTTATGAGTGGTTAGAAATGAAGTTTCTAAGAGCTAAAGCCTATACCATCTTGAGTGTTTCAATCTTCCTAAGTTTCTTAAAGAGGGTTTACTTAAATGATAAAGAGTAATGGATGAAATAACAAATGATTGCTTTTTGTGGAAGGAAAATGGCACTAAATGACTACCAATGAATGTTCAAGGATAACACTAAGAGTTTAGGTGGTGTCAAGTCACAATAAATGATCCTTGAGACCAGATGTTGGCTTGAGATGGAGTTTGAAAAATCCTTAAAATTCAAAAGAATTGAAAAACGAATTTTTGACCCGTTTTGAGATATAGATGACTAAAAACAATTTCCTAAAATTGTTCAATATGTCCACCTAAGTGTTTTGAAAAAATGAAAAACAATTTGTGAGTATTGAAGGGTAAATATGGTGAGTTTTGGTGTGTTGATAAATCAAAAAAGAAATCATGAACTAAGTCCTAGGTGAGCCATCGGTGAGTTTCAAGCTATCACATGTTAGGACAAGACTTAGCTGGATCTAAGGTCTTATGTTAGGCTTATGTGAGGTGATCAGGTGATATGTTTTGATGTAAGGGGATCTATATAACTCATCTGCAATCACGGATCCCACGGTTCCCTTATGTGAGGGATCCGGCTAGTTATAGTTCTGGGATCCGCCCACTGCAGATCAAAACCTTTACAGCAGCTAAAGCAGATTTTGCACTAATCAATATACACATATAACATGCAATTTAGACAACAAGGAAAACACATTATCACAAATGACATATCATAGATAATTGTATTAATGATAATATCCAAGAAAAACACAAACAAGCGTGCTAAAAACATAATCATTCAAACACAAATTAAGTGTCTCAAGAAAATCATAATCCTATAGTCTCTTTCGTCAACTCTTTCTTTTCCTCTTTGACGACTTTGTGAGGTGATAAGCAAGATTTTGAATCATGCCCCTCAATTATTTGAATTCTCTGGTTTCGTTTGGAATGGTTGGAAGTTGTTCGTAGTAATCAAAGGGTTCTAATTCAATGTTGGCTATGGGGTCGACATCTTCTTCTTCTCCTTCCGAGGAGTCCGAAAGAGCTTTAGGCTTCCTTCCATTGACCATGAAACGTTTAGAAGGTATTTTGGTAAGAGGTACCATGACATGATCGGCAAAGAAATGATCATTGTTGATAGGAGTTGGTTGCAATGCACTAATATAATTACAATGTCATGTTAAGAGCATACCATATGGAAGTACCATGTTGGAAGCTTTGAATACCCCGACCATTCTTTTTACCATGTAATAGGCGAGATTAAATGGCTTTTGGTGGATAAGACAATAGATCATTTGCACAAGACATGGGTTTGGATGATCCTTGTTACCAACTAGGCTAATGACATTTTCCCTAAGAATTTCTTCCCATTTTCTAAATATGGGATGCATTTCGAAAAGCTCCATTTGAAAAGGATCACGGTGAATGAGCTTTTTTTTCAGTTGTAACAGGATTGGTCGGTCCTAACCTTGAAGATAGTATCTCGAATGGCTTCAGGATCATCGAGATGAGTATTGTAGGTAGGTTTAGAATCAAGTGCAAGGTTTTGAGCGTTAATTGCCCAATCTTGAGAGTACATACAAATTCCTTCACAAGGAATGCAAAGAATTTGAGCAAAGGTGTTGAGAGGAAGAGTAAAGTTTTGTTTATTGATGATGAAGGCGATTGAAATGCTATCATCGGCGTTTCGAATGATCCTAATGCTTTTATAAAACTCAAAGATGAAGACCGGACAAATTTGTTCATCAATGTCAAGAAGACAATAAAAATTGATTGCCGAGAAAACTTGATGAATGTCGGTATCCTCAAGGAAACATTCCTTGATTACACGACCTTCGTGGATAAGTCGTTTTTCAAGTTTTTTGAAGACCTTGCGGTCGGTTTTTGAAAATTCCTCATTTTGATAGTAATGAGTAAGGAAGTGGATGGTATCATGATGATCTTTTTGAGTGGCTTTGGGCATGGCTGGTCCTAGAAACACAAATTTTCCAATTAGGTAAAATTATTTGAGATGATTTTATAGTTTTGATTTGTATTAACAATGTTGTGAACACAATGTGATCTTAATTATGTTAAAATCCCTTTTTAATGATTTAATTTTGAAAACCCTAATTGAATTAATTGATTAGAGATTGTGAAACCATAAACCCTAGGATGAGGATGATGAAAATTAGAACAAGTTAGTGTAATTACTTACAATGGCGTTCAAGTGAGGAATACATGAGGGTTTGGAGTCCTATGATGATGAAATCAATTGTTGAGTCATTTTTGTGTTTTGTGTGTGGAGAGAGAAACTGGTGTGTGATGTTTTTGAAATGCGTATACCTGTATTTTGTTCTACGGTTCCCCCGGATCCCTTGTATTTGGGATCCGGCTAGTACAACTAGAGGGATCCGGCTCCTGTAGATAGAAAAAGGGTTGTTTGGCTATAATTTTGTAGTAGGCTATAAACTAGCTTACGGAACATAATTAGTTTAAAGGTTTAAAAGAAATAAAATATGTTTTGGTCGACGTCATTTGATAAGTTAATTATCAAGGATCCATTTGTGACGACGACGTTAGTTTGACGAAATTAAAAAGGAATACTATTCCTGATGATGGGTAAGTCGGGTAAGTGACGAAAGAGATACTTTAAAGAGACTATCAATTATTAAACAAGAAGAACTATAATATCAACATACGCATTAAAGCTAGCTAATGAAAAGTAAACATACCTCTATGCTTCTTGGTTTGGCATTACACCAAAAATACTTCATGAGCTTTTAAAGTAATCCTTTGTACTTAGAGTAAGTAGATTGCAATTACTTTTGGCTTCTTTCTCGAAGGTTGACTTCATTATTCTTTAATAGAAATGAAGGTTTTGAAGAGATCCTAGCATGAAGATTTCTTGAAACAAAAGTGTTAGAAAGATCTATCAATGTCCAACAATAAATATTATAATGATTTTAAAACATGACTTCGAAAAATCCTTCTTTGTAGTTTTCAAACATACACGGATTGTATCAAGTTTTAAAGTACAACCTACTTTAAGAAACTTGGTAATGAAGCTCTGATGCCAATTGTGGAAAACTAGAAGGGGGGGGGTTGAATATTTTTACCAATTAAAACTCCGTTTTAAAATATTTAGATCAACTTATGTTAATCCATTTAGTTGTTTATATTGGACGTTGATAAATAGATATATAAATGTGCAATGAAAGATAAAGAGTGAGAAGCACATAACTACGACACAAGGATTTATAGTGGTTCGGCTACAAGGACACCTTCCTTGCCCTACTATACTCCCCGAGTCACCTACCCGAGAGTTCGTAAACACTACACGACACCAACTCCTTATGGCAGAGAAGCCTTCACAATGTCGCCTACTTTTTTTCCAGTACAAGGCTAACAATCGGGTTCTTTCACTCCAAGGTGAACCGCACCTATCACAACGTCGCTTACCCTTTATTCGGTGCTAGGCTAACCACCGGGTTCTTTCACTCCAAGGTGAACCACACCTATCACAACGTCGCCTACCCTTTATTAGGTACTAGGCTAAGCACCTAGTTCCATTACTATGGAGGAACTACTACCCAACATTTCACAACATCTAACCCAAAGGAGACCCACTCCTTATTACAATACCATCAAGGATATCACCATCCTTGAAAACAACTATCACTATATGTATAAAGATGCACCTCATCGATTATACGAACTTAGCATTCTTCACTAATGCCTCTTGACACAGCGCTTGGCACCTTTCACTAATGCCTTCGTCTTGACAACTTTAGCATTCTTCACCAATGCTCTAGACACGAACGTTAAGCATCTTTCACTAATGCTTACGTCTTGACTCCTTCGGCATACTTCACTAATGCCTTCAACACAACACATCTATGGAGGAAGAAAGAACTATCAACAAGAGAACCTTAGTAGTCTTGATGATGACGAAGCATGGCAACTCATGGACTTGAGCTTGCTTGACTTCAAGAGGTGGTGATCTCGTCTTTAAGAGGAATCTAGAGAATCACATAAAAACAAAAGACAAACTACATAGATAGATCCCTTAGGATCAGTGGTTAGAGAGATACAATACTTGGGGAAAGTATGTGTGAGATTGGCAAGTTGAAAGGAAGAAATGGCTCTCTATTTATAGAGGAAAATGTTCACTGTTCCCCGGATCCCACGGATCCCTCCCACAAAGGATCAGTCTAGCCTAAAGCTAGGGATACGTGGGACGCTCCTCTTTGCCCATACGTAAGTGTGTTAGAAAACTATTGAGTCAAACTATTTACGTACTTTATTTGTTTCGTTAAAATGATTTTACGTTTGTTATCGACAAAACATTAGAAGATCATAAAATATAAATAAACGTTTTTACGGCTTATTTGTATTAACACGTATCTTTGGGTTGTGCACGCCCAACTTTCGGATCCTCCGTAACAGCTATGTAACACCTTGCAAGTAACTCTTCCTCTACTGGAGTCCAACGCCCAGTAGCGAATTCTTCTTCATCATCATCGATTGGTTCGGTCCGGGGTCTTTGGATTTTTTTTACTTTCATTTAACACGACATTTGGATTTTTTGGAGGAGACGTGGGTGTCTCAGGGACATCATATGTTTTAGTTTGTAAATGTTGTGAGAATTGTAGATTTTGAAAGTTAGAGTTTAAGGTGCTTTGTTGGCTTTGTTGTTGCCAATACAGGTATTGTTGATGTTGCTACCACATTTACTGGCTTGAGAAGCCTAGTGGGTTGGGAAGAGACATGTTGGGGTTTGAAGAGTTTGGGTTAGATGATGAACCTGGGTTTGAGGTATTCCACCCACCACCAAGAAGATTGAAGAATGTATCATCGTTGCCTCCCGACATTTTTTTCAATGAATGAAAGATTGAAGATTGAGAGGATTGAGTAGTGGAAGTGTGAAAAAAATGGTGTTTTAGTTGGGTATTTATAGTGGAAAAAAATGTTTTTGATTTTTTTTTAAATTAAAACTAGCCGTTAGGGGGTTTTTTGTTTTTTTTTAAATTAACGGCCACTAGCCGTTGAGGGGGTGATTTTGTAAATTTTGGAATTTTTTTAAAACCCTTTCACGCTTGTTGGCAAGATAACGTTGGCCCCTTAACGCCTGATTAACGCTAGAGGTCCAAGGGTCTAATGCCCGTTAACGGCGTTAAATGCACACTAACGCCCGTTATGGCGTTATGGATGTGTTTGCTCTAAGCGTATAAATAAGCTTATGTGTAGGGATCACTCATAGGCGTAAGGAAGCTTACGCGTAGGAATGGACTCTTAGCATAAGGCTTACGCGTAAGCTTAGGTTAGGGACTTACGTGTAAGGTCTACTCGTAAGAGCAAGCCTTAGGCGTAGAAATCCAAGTTTACACATATCCTTCACAGGATACGCATAGTCCATTTGTAGAAATTTATGCGTAAGGGTTACACGTAAGATTTCTCTTATGCGTAACATCTACGCATAAGGTGTTCCATAAGCGTAGATTCCATTTAACCTTGATTCTTAAACTTGTACGCGTATAAGCCTGTAATAGATCAAACATAACACTCATTTTAACATGTTTTCAACCAAATGAATTTTGGGATGACTTAGAATCTATATGAGTTGTTTACAACAAGTTTTAACATCAAAAGTGCCATGAATCAAAAGTACCCAATTCTACGCGTTCTTGAACCATAAAGTTTGATTATTCAAATTTGTGTTATCTGGGCATGATTCAAAGGTGATAATGATCAATTAAACATGTAACAAGCATCTTCAAAACATCTAATTATCCAGAAACACTCATAATTGAAAACCCCCAAATCCACGCATAAACCCTAAAACAAGAATGTGATTAAAAACATTTTATGGGTTGAAAATCTTGATGGAAATGATTATAAGACTTGATTTTAACTATTTTAACACAGACCATTTCATCAAAACATCATTTTCCAAGTTTTTATTTATACGCGTAGGCGTATGAACACACAAATCACTTGTTTGGAAAATCTAACCATTGAAATCGTTTAAGATTAAAAACCTATGTTTGAAATGATGATTAGAAGCTAAAAAAACTTACAATTACATACTATGAAGCATGGATTTGAACTTAGATTGTTAGTCATGGATATGGTGGTTAAAAGTTTTAAATGTTTGTAATAAATGTGAAAAGATAATTAGGTGGGGAGTTTTGTATAAGTTAGTTTTCACTTTTGACAATAATAGCCCCTCCACCTCAACCATTTTCAACCACGACCCATAACTTCCATTATGGTTAAGCAAAACGTGATATTTTGAAAAGAAACATGACGACACTCCCCCTCGACTTTAGAAATAGTGAAATTTTACAAATTTGAGTCCGAGGAGAGTTTTACAACAAGAAACTTATCCACCATTATCAAAGATACAACCAATTTGGGTAACTTGCAAGTACAAGGTTTTATGAGACTGACTAAATATTTACTTTCTCCCCCTCCACACTTGTTCGGGAAATAATGAATGTTTTGAAAGAACAAAGTGTTGACGGAATATTTGTACTTGCAATGTTTGAGAATTTAAAATAGAAGAATATTTTTGAATTTTATCAGATTTTATATTTTTCGATTTTGTTTTTGTTAAATTTACTTACAAAAGAGGTTTTGGTGTTTGACTGGTTTTAAGAATGTGTTAAAAGTTCATCCAGTTCCTCTAGAGTCAAACACCTCATGCCAATCCGGTGAATGAACTCAGTAAACCTAGCAGGAGCATATGCTTTGGTGAGAAGGTCCGCTAGTTGGTGTTCAGTACCCACAAAATATAATTCAACAGTACCCTTTTCCACATGCTCCTTTATGAAATGATATTGAAGATCGATGTGCTTGGACTTCGAATGTTGAACGGTGTTGCACGAGATCGCAATAGCACTTCGATTGTCGCAGTACATCGGAATTCTATCAAATACGTAACCATAGTCTTTGAGTTGTATTCTCATCCAAATAAATTGAGCACAACACGCAAACATGGCTACATATTCTTCTTCGGTTGAGGACAACGATGTACAATCCTGTTTCTTCGATTGCCATGAAACCAATTTATCACCAAGGAATTGCAAACTACCTAAAGTACTTTTCTGAGAATCTAAGCATCCTGCGTGATCAGTGTCTGAAAAAGCTATTAGTTCAAAACCAGAATCCTTCGGATACCAAATCCCTAGATTGATGGTTCCATTGATGTATCGGAGGATTCTTTTAGCCTCAGAGAGGTGTGTCTCAGTTGGTCGCGACTGATATCGGGAGCAAAGATATACAAGAAATACAATTTCAGGTCTACTGGCTGTTAGATAAATGAGAGACCCAATAATACTTCGGTATTTGGTAGGGTCAAACAATTTCTCATGCAAATCAGCGTCCAGTTTTTTGGTATGTGCCATTGGTGTGGCATAGGTATCACAGCTTTGCATTCCATGTTTGTTTAAATTTCAAGAGTATATTTGGACTGACTTAGAAAAATAACGCGAGGTGATTGATGAACTTGCAGTCCTAGGAAGAATGTAAGTTCACCCATCATTGACATTTCAAAATTTGTTTTCGTAAGTTTTGAAAAAGCGTTTAAGTACCTTTTAAGTGTTGACCCAAAAATGATGTCATCCACATAAATTTGAAAGATTAAAATGTGTTCCCCATGATATTTTATAAACAGTGTTGGGTCTACCGATCCTTTGACAAAATTGTGAAATAGGAGAAAGGATGACAACTCATCGTACCACACCCGAGGGGCTTGTTTGAGGCCGTAGAGAGCCTTGTTCAGTTTGTAGACGTGATTATGGAACTCTGGATCAACAAATCCTTCTGGATGACTGACATATACCGTTTCCTTCAGTTTACCATTCAGAAAAGCAGTTTTGACATCCATTTGATAGACCGTGATGTTCATATGAGCCGCGAATGCTAGAAAAATCCGTATAGCCTCAAGTTTAGCAACCGGTGTGAATGATTCCTTGAAGTCAATCCCCTCTTCTTTTCTGTAACCCTTAGCCACCAAACGTGACTTATTTCTGATAACCGTACCTTCAATGTCCAACTTGTTTTTCCAAATCCATTATAGACCAATAACATAGACCCTTGTTGGTTTTGCGACCAATTCCCATACTTCAAGACGTTTAAACTGATTAAGTTCTTCTTGCATGGATTCAATCCAGTTGTCATAAGTCACTGCTTCTTTAATGTTTTTGGGTTCAGATTGGCAGACGGTAAGTGCATAAATGCAATGTTCACCGTCAGTCAGAAGGCATTGTCTAGTTATGACTGGTTGATTCGGGTTTCCAATAATGTTCACAATAGGATGGTCTTTAGTCCAACGATGTATGGAGGGTTGATGTTGATATACACTATGTAGATTAGGTGGATTCAAATGACTTGTCGATGGTTTCGCAACATCAGAAGTTGCAGTTTCATTAGCGAAAGGGTTAAAGAACGCATTTGGATCATAATATGCGGGTGTAGGTACATCTTGATTCATAAGATCATCAGATGGTTCAGCGTCAGTGGATGCGGTTTGTTCGGCTGTTGTTGTGGAATCAATTAGAGGTGCTTCTTAAACAGTTGTAGTTGTTGCAGGTGTATCTGGGATTGGATTCGTATCAGGTTGAGCAGCGGAAATAGTTGATACATCTAAAGCACGTTGATCAATATCATCACTAAACAGAGGAGCAAATAGTTGTTCCATTTGACGACTAGTAAGCTATAAGCTTGGTTCAGCTGATGATGGGGTTTGGGGGAAGTTAAGACGGTTATGTCTGGGTTCCAAGCTGTTTTGCTCAAAAGCCATCTCTGTAAGCTCATCGAAATTGGCATGAATCGTTTCCTTAATCTCCCTTGTACGACTATTCCAGATCCGGTATCCTTTAGAGTTTTCACAATATCCAACAAAGACTCCAATGTTAACTTTAGCCTTGAGCTTACCAAAATCATTACGATCATTATTTGGGTAACAAAGAGAACCAAATAGATAAAAGTGTTTGAGATTTGCTTTGCGGTTATGGATAAGCTCATAAGGTGTTTTGATGTGGCATTTAGTAATCATTGAACGGTTTTGAGTATATCATGCAGTTGACACAACTTCTGCCCATAAGTAATCTGGAAGTTTCGCATTGATTAACATCGTTCTTGCAACTTCCACTAACGTACGGTTTCGTCTTTCGACAACTCCATTTTGTTCTGGTGTTCGTGCAATGGATGTTTGATGCTCAATTCCTAATTTCTCGTAGTAATCACGAAGAGTTTGATTCACAAATTCAGTTCCTTTATTTGTTCTAATTTGTCTGACTGTGTTCCGGAGCTGAACCTGAATTTTCGCGAGAAAAGTGATGATCATTTGTGGAGCTTGATCTTTACTTCGAAGAAAATAAACCCAAGTCCATCTTGAGTAGTCATCGACAATAACCATAATGTAGCATTTACCATTAATCGTCTGCACACGCATCGGGCCACACAAATCCATGTGAAGAAGATGAAGCACATGCCGGGAGCTGTGTTCCATGTTTGAAGGAAAGTGAGAATGAGTGCTTTTCATTTGTTCACAAGTTGAGCATGGATGATCTTTAAAATACCGAATCTTGGGAGACCTTCAACAAGTTTGTAACATGCAAGATTGGTTATGGTTTGAAAGTTTAAGTGTGAAAGACGATGGTACCACAACAAGGATTTTGTAGATGTTGCCTTAGAAAGTAGACAGATGGGAGAAGAAGCACTCATGTCTTGCATTGATATTGTGTAAAGACTTGATGTGCGATTTCTAGACATAAGATCGTTTCCTTGTAGATCACGAATGAAACAAGTTTTCTCCCTAAAAGCAACTTCCAAATCTCCATCACAAAATTGACCGACTGAAAAGAGATTGTGACCGAGACCTTCCACATAATAAACTCTACTAATTATGATGTTCCCATTAATGTAATCTCCGTAGCCCATGATAGCTGCGAAGTGATCATTCCCGAATCTGACAGTGCCGATGAACTTTGAAACAAAGTTTAATAACAGTTTAAGATTGCCTGTCATGTGTCGGGAACATCCGCTATCAACAATCCAGAGGATGATCTGTATCACTTGCATTACACACAGACGACACAAGTGGAATAGATGTAGAGGTGGAACCCAAAGAGTTAGAGGATTCCGATACAGTTACAGTTGAAACACACGTGTTTATGATTTTAGGAATCTATTTAAAGACAGGTGTATTTTTGTAACTATCTCTGCCATGTACAACTAGTCTTAGCTTTGGTCTTAGTGAATGCACTAGGTGAAAAATCTTCCTAGGAGGTAAAGGAGGTGCTATGGGTACATCAATGATCGTAGCAGAAACACTAGAAGGTGGTTTACCTAGCACAGACTTAGAAGCATTAGTGGGCCTCGTGGTATTCCGTTTTCTATTATTCCGCTTACGAAATAAGATAGACTTAGCAACACATTTATCATGACAACCAGAAAATATGCTTTTACGACAACCAATACAAGAAGCTTCAAACAAAACATTCATAGTACTTAAAGATTCAGCATCCGTTACATCACTTTTTCTATTACATTTGTCTAACGCAATGTCTAAAGTGGGTGCAACATGAGTTTTATTCAAAGTCCTAAGGTGTTCTTCTACTTTAGAGGTCTTTATTGTTCTTCTCTTACGTTGCAACTTCCTATTCTTCCTTTGTTTGCTCTTAAGCTATGAAGTGCTAACGTTGGAAAAAGAGGCAACTATTCCTGTATCAGTGGAAGGAAGCACATTAGTATCTTGTTGTTTGTCCTTAGGCATTCTAGTGTCAATTTTAAACATTTTGGGTGCAAGGACATTTGTGTTACTAGACTTATCTTGTTCTTACTTTCCTAGCTTTTCTTTCAACTCAATAATAGTGTGTAACAAATCTTGATTTTCAGAGGGAATATTTCCAGAAACATTCATGAAATCTTTTGTGTGTTTAAGATAATCATCAAGACATTTTGATGCTTGAGCACGAATCTTTTTGAGTAAATTAAATATGACACCATATTCCGTTTTAACTTTTGAAATTTCCTATTCATATTTTGAAATCTGACACTTCAAAGACACGTTTTCGTCATCCAGTTGCTCAAGTTTTGGATCAAGAGTTTTTGCACGCAACTGGTTGATTTTGTTTTTCAAAGCAAGTTCTCGATTTTGACAATCTTTTTGGCACATTATCGATATTCTCAACATTTGCAACAGAATCAACAACATCAACAGCAATATAATCAAATGCATACGCAACAGTATGTAATAACACAGCATTTATGGTATCAGCACAGATAACATCTTCCAAGAGTCGATCAACATGATTTCGTAACATTTTCTTTTTACGTTTTGTATTTGAAATCGATGTTTCTGTTTGCTTGAAAACTGTTTTCATAAGACCAATCTCCTTTTGATGATCCCGTTCCCAACAAATTGCACACATTTTCAAATTTTTGACATGTGGTAAAAGTCTTTTCTGAAAAATATCTCTTTGATTTCGCGCATGTGGCGATTGAAATGTTCAGCTTTTATTTCAGAATTAACTTCTATTTCACGTTCCAAAAGTTTGATGTCTGACATAAATGTATCAAAATATTTAAGAATTTGACATCTGTCAAGTAATGATTTTACTTCACTTGATGAAGGTAAAGGATCATTAATTTGTGCAACACTGTGTTGGGGACCATCATTAGAACATGACTCAAGAAGTGGTGTGATAACCCAAGGTGTGTTAGAATGATCCTGTTGTTTTACAAAAGGTATGATTTTTGAGTAATCAAATAGTTTGTTATATTCAAAATTTTCCATTTTTAATCGACTCTCGTCTTATGCATCTAATTCCTCAGCACGATTATATTCAACAACACTCATAATTTTATCATCAATTCTATGTTCTACACTGTAGACTTGAGGATTTGGTTTGAATGCTCTATGTGAAAAAATGGGTTTGTAATCAGCAAGAATTGGTCCATATCCATCTGGATTTGGCTTAAAAGAAAACTTTTGAATTATTGTGATTGACTCACCATGTTTATAGACAACATTTCAAAACTCTTTGATTTTGTTTTTTAAGTCGACAATTTCATCAAGATACTCTTTGATGTTTTTGTTTCCTCGAATGCTTTTTGTACTCACAAAACTGTTTTTGACAATTTAACAACTCAGACTTGGCTTTTTTATTTTCCAGTGTGAGAGTGTTAATTTGTTGTTTATGATCAAATTTTAATTGTTCTATTTGAGAAAGCAAGGCATTCTTGGATGCAACTAGATCACATATCTGTTTTTCCAAAGATTTTTCATTTTTGTAAGATTTAGCAAATGCGACTTCAAAACCTTTTTCACGTTTCGCTCTGGTTTCAAAAATATTGAGTTGGAACTTATAACATTCATTGTCCTTAGTCAACAGTGCAATTTTATCTTTCAGTTTCTTGTTGATCTCATAGCATTTTTCCAGATGTAATTGGTTGGTCTGAAATAAGTTGGTCATGAGCTCAAGATCTGGATTAGACAAAGGTTCATCTTGTTCAATTTGAGTCTCAGCATAATCATTTTTTAGATCCTCATATATGACCACAGAGTCAAATTGATTATCAGTATGAACCATGAGGTCATCTTGATCGTCAAATATAACTATGGGATCCATTTGATTATCGTCGAAATAAGATGTAGAAGGCTCATTTTGAACACTCTGTGCCTTGTCGGATGCAGATGTTGGGGGAGATTTCAGATCATTAATAACTATATTAGGATCCGGTACCTGAGACAAGCCATCAGTGTCATACACAGGGCCTGTGTCACTCATGTGTAGTTCTTGCATGTTTGCCATTAACATCACAGCTGCATTAGCTTGTAAGTCTTCCATGTCATCATCAGAATCTGCATTAGCCACGAAGCTCTGTTCTTTGTTGGTAAGATTTCCACCAGCTTCATCCTTGAGAGCCAAGAGTAAAGCCTCCTTGTGATAAGCGTTGCCTCTTGTTCTCGGCTTTGGGCATTCATTAGCCAGATGACCCTTCTCATTGCAGTTGTAGCATCTGAGACCATTAACCCCAGTCTGAGCATTTCCCTGATCAACCATTTGAACCCTTTGTTGTTGTGGAGCACTCATGTGATTCCTTCCATTTGGATAAAACCCTTAACCACTTCCCATCTGACAAACATTTCCATGATTCTGAACTTCAACTCGTCCGTTGTTAGCAATAGCTTGATTTCTCGTGTTAGATAAGGTGCAAATGCGATTGTTGGATTTGCTAGCAAATCGACCGAAGGCTCTATCAATCATGACAAATCCTTGATTTAATGCATTGAAGGCTTCTGCATCCTCATTAGATTAACTATAAAGTGCTTGAACATTGTTGTTGTTGTATGGAACCAGTTGATTTTCTTGTGATTGTTGTTGCTGTGAAGGATCATATGGTGTAATCTGAGCTGTTGGTTATGGTGGGTTTGTGAAGACAGTTGGCAAATATGGAAATTGAGGATGACATGCTTGAGTATACAAAGCAAGAGTCTGATTATTCGGGAGTGAAGGTGAAGCGGGGACTCCACGGATGATTCTGTCTTTGTCGACTTCCTTTTGATGGTGCTTTAAATAGTCATACAACAATCCATAAGTAGCTTGATGAAGGTTCTTTGCTTGACGGATGAATGTAGCATACTTCTCCCAATCAGGACCAAGACAGCTAAGGAACTTTGTGTTGATTGCAATCCTTAGCATAATGATATTATGTTTATCCAAGTCATTGATGATGTCTGAGAACCGATGATAGTATGACTCTAATGTCTCCCCTGTTTCAATCATGAAGTTTTCATATGCAAGGTAGATCTAGGATTCCATGTCTTCTTGATTAAGTTCAGTGCCATCCATGAGAAGATGAATGTGCTCCCACATTGCTTTAGTAGTTTTCTGAGCATCAACACTACGAAGTATCAGATTAGGTAGTTCCAAAAGGACATATTGCATAGCAATTTCGTCGTCCTCTAAGTGAAGAACTTGATCTGTAGTAAGTTGATATAGTCCGACAACATTGGTGACATCACCTCTTGGTGGAGTAGCATCTGGATCTCTGGGTATAGTGACAGTAGGCATCTGAAAAGGACCTTCAAGGATGACTTTCTTCAAAAACTTACCATGTGGTTTCTTGAGATCACAAAACCTAGAAAACCTTATCACCCATTGATCGTAGTTACAGGGAGTGAGCATTGGAGGTCTATCAAGGGATCCAACTTCATGAATGGATTGTTGGCTACTTAAAGCTTCACACATCTTTGCAAAACAAGACGGTTCTTGATGAGTTTGAACATTCATTGCATACTTAGCGGGAAACTGATATTGGAAATAGTTACAAAGTTGAACTTGTTGATAAGGGTTAGGTTGAGGATTCTGTGGGGGAAGAGGTTGTGCTCCTTGAGGAAAATAAACAGATGATGGTTCATGAAATTTATGTTGATGAAATTGTTGATAGTATTGTTGTTGTTGTTGTGTTAGTTGTTGTTGTTGTTGAGGATACTCATGATGAAAGTAGCTAGAGTATGTTGATTGAGACATCTTGAAACTTGTGTTGATGATGGATCTTTGTAGTTGAATGAAACTTGAGTTTGTTGATGAAGTTTGCTTAAGCGTAGAAACCAGCTTATGCGTAGACTAGTACCTTACGCGTAAAACCCAACTTATGCTTAGACAGAGGCTTACGCGTAGACCTGAGATAAAAGCTTAGCTTAGGCGTATACCAAAGGCTTAATAGTAGAAAATCTTATGCGTAATATTTCCTTAGGCGTAAGACAAGATTAGGCGTAGGAAATGCTTAGGCAAAGTATTTTCTACTCGTAAGCGTTTAAGCTTAGGAATAAAACTAGGGTTTTACCCAAAAATCCTTTACACTTATCCAAGTGTAAAAGATATCCAAAGTCGAAGTGTTTTCAGGCTTATCTAAGCAAGAAAACACTTAGTAAACCAACAGCTTTGAAAATCAAGTGAAGAATCCCTAATGCGTAGACAAAGCTTAGGCGTAGACAATGGAGTATACGAGTAGAACTAGGGTTATGTTACGAGTAGAAAGTACCAACTTTTACCAAAACTAATTTTTATGCCCAATAGTGTTTTGTAACCTGATTTTAATGATGAAATAGCTTTAATATCACCAAAATAACAAGAGAGTTTTAAACATGATGATTAAACACAACTTTCACCCTTACGCGTAGAAAATACTACACGAATCAAAAACCAAGAAAACACTAATCTACACATGTAATGTTTGAAACTTGATGCAAAAAACTTAAACTTTAACACTAAATAAACCTTAAACCACAAGAATCTTGAGTTTACAAGTGTAAATTCTTAAGCTTTTAGGCGTATGAAAAGTTAAGCTTATAAAACCCACGCGTATAGTATTTTACTTCAAAAACAAAAGTGTTTCACCTAACTAGATGGTGATTGATACCACTGTTAGGTTCCCATAATATAACACAAGAATCAATATGTAAGAAATAAGATGAAGAGAGATTGGTTGAAGAAACACACACAAACACACGTATGACTAGTATACTCTTAGGCATAGGATTTGAGTGCAAATGAACAACCAAGTCTTCAAAGAAGGTTTACAAGTACTATTTATAGGGAAGGGAACTAGGGCAACATATCTAGTCCCTTCCTTCTTTATTGGGCTTGGGCCAAGGCCTATGGGCTTTCTACATAAGCCTTGCCATTTATACTAACGTAAAAGCCTAGTTTAAGCAACCTATTACATATTACTCCCTTCGTCTCAATTTAATTGTCCATATTTCCATTTTTGGATGTCTCAAAAATATTGTCCACTTTAGTTTTTTAGTAAAAACTAGAGAATCTAAAGAAGGAATATTCTATTTGTGTGGTTGAAAATTAAAGTGACCCCGCTTTTGTTAAACTTTGTGATTTCTCTCTCCTGACAATTAAATTTAGACTGGGGGAGTAGTTACTAACACTTGAAATACAAGTTAGGAGTGATTCCAACACTAATGACATTTTCCCTAAGAATTTCTTCCCATTTTCTATAGATGGAGTGCATTTCGAAGAGTTCCATTTGAAAGGGATCACGATGAATGAGCTCTTTGTTGTGGTTTAAGCGAGATTGGTTGGCTCTAATTTGGAAAATGATGTCTCGAACAATTGCGGGGTCATCAAGAGGAGTAAGGTAGATTGGTTTGGAATCAAGTGCAAAAGATTAAGTGGATATTCCCCAATCTTGGGAGTACATACAAATTCCTTCATAAGGATTGCGAAGCATTTGAGCAAATGTGTTGAGGGGTAGAGTGAAGTTTTGTTTATTGATGATAAAAGTGATTGAAATGCTATCATCGGTATTTCAAATGATCCAAACGCTTTTGTAGAATTCAAAGATGAAAACCGGACAAATTTGTTCATCAATATTAAGAAGACAATCAAAGTTGATTGCCGAGAAGACTTGACGAATGTCGGTATTTTCAAGGAAACATTCCTTGACCACACGACCTTCGTGGATAAGTCATTTTTCATGTCTTTTGAAGACTTTGCGATCGGTTTTTGAGAACTCCTCTTTTTTATAGTATTGGGTGAGGTAGTGGATGGTATCATGGTGGTCTTGTTGGGTGGCTTTAGGCATGGTTGGTCCTATAAAAACAAATATTCCAATTAGGTAAAATTTGTTGAGATGGGTTTATGTTTTTTATTTGTATTAACAATGTTGTAAGTACAATGTAATCTTAGGTATGTGAAAACCTTTTCTAATGATCAATTTTGCAAAACCTAATTTTGTCAATTGATTAAGAAAAATTAAAAACCATAAACCCTGGGATGAAGATGATGAAGATTAGAACATATTAGTGTAATTACTTACAATGATGTTCTAGAGAAGGATGCTTGAGGATATGAAGTCGTATGGAGATGAAAACAGCACTTGGGTCATTTTTTGTGTTTTGTGAGGAGAGGGAAAAGAGCAGAATTAATTTTGAAAAGCGTATAGCTGGTTTCTATCACACGGTTCCCCCGGATCCCTTGTATTAGGGATCCGGCTAGTACAACTTGAGGGATCCGATTACTGTGGACAGAAAAAGGGTGTTTGGCGTTATTTTTGTAATGAGTTATAAACTAGCTTATGGAACAAAAATAGTTTTGAGGTTTCTAATTGAATAGATGTTTAGTCAACAGGATTAGATAATTTAATTATCAGGGATCTATATGTGACGGCGGCGTTAGTTTGACGAGATCAAGGAGGGATACTATTCTCGATGATGAGTAAGTTGGGAAAGTGGTGAGAAGAGACTTTTTAGAGACTAGCAATTATTATCATAAAACAAATTTGTATCAACATATTCACATAGATGTAAACTAGCTAATGAAAAGTAAAGATACCTCTACGCTCTTGGTATGGTTTATGGAGACCATAAAACGAAGAATACTTCATGAGCTTTTAAAGTAATCAGTTGTAATTAGAATAAGTAGGTTGCGATTACTTTTAGGTTCTTCCTTGAAAGTTGACTTCATTATTCTTCGAATTAGAAATGAAGAATTTGGAGAGATCCTAGCATGAAGATTTCTTGAGAAGAAAAATATTAGAATTATTCTATAAATATCCAACAAAGAAACAATTTGTTTTAAAAGGTTTCCTTCTTTGTAGTTTTCAAACATACACGGATCGTATCAAGTTTTTATAGTACAACATACTCTAAGAAACTTTGTAACGAAGCTCTGATGCCAATTGTTGAAAACTAGAAGGGGTTGAATAGTTTTACCAATTAAAACTTCGTTTTAAAATATTTAGATCGACTTATGTCAATCTATTTAGATGTGTATGTTGGACATTGATAGATAAATATATATAAATGTGTAATGAAAGATAAAGAGTAAGAAGCACATAACCACGACACGAGTGTTTATAGTGGTTCGGCTACAAGGACACCTTCCTTGCTCTACTCCACTCCTCGAGTCACCTACTCGAGAGTTCGTAAACACTACACGACACCAAGTCCTTATGGCAGAGAAGCCTTCACAACGTTGCCTAATCTTTTTCCGGTACTAGGCTAGACATTGGGTTCTTCCACAAGGTAGAACCACACCTATCACAACGTCGCCTACCCTTTATCTGGTACTAGGCTAGATACCGAGTTCCATTACAATGGAGGAACTACTACCCAAAAATACATTGAACCTAACCCATAGGAGACCCACTCCTTGTTACAACATCATCAAGGATATCAATATCCTTGGATACAACCTATCTCTATTTGTACATCGATGCACCTCATCGATTACACACCATTGGCATCGTTCACTAATGCCACTTGACTTGACTTCTAGGCATCCTTCACTAATGCCCTTGACACGGACGTTAGGCACCTTTCACTAATTCCTTCATCTTGACTTCTTTGGCATTCTTCACTAATGCCTCTGACACGGATGGTAAGCACCTTTCACTAATGCTTTCGTCTTGACTCTTTCGGCATCCTTCACTAATTCCTTTGGCACAACACTTCTATGGGGGAGAAAGAAATATCAACAAGAGAACCTCAGTAGTATTGATGATGTCGAAGCATGGCAACTCATGGACTTGAGCTTGCTCGACTTCAAGAGGTGGTGATCTCGCCTTTAAGAGGAACCTAGAGAATCACACAAAAACAAAACAAGCTACATAGAGAGATCCTTAGGATCTGAGGTTAGAAGGGTTACAATACAAAAAGAAAGTATGTGTGTGAGTGGAAACCCAAAATGAAGAAATGGCTCACAATTTATAGAATAAATTTAGCTACTGTTCCACGGATCCCACAGATCTCTCACTTGAGGGATCCGTCCAGTGTAATACTAGGGATCCGTGGGATGCTCCCCTTTGCCCATGGGTTTTGGGTCATGGGTCATGGGTCCTAGACATTGGATCATGGGTATCCAAGTAGATACAATGTATCTATAAGATGCAATGCATCTAGTCCATGGGTCATGGGTTAAAACCATGGGTCATGGATAATATCCATTTATGACTTATGCATGATGTCATGCAATGGGTTATGGGTTATGCTGGATATTGATAGAATAATTCTAACATTATGAAGTTATGTGTAAGGGTTTGTGATATCTGTAGAATACATTCTATTTTATCGTCAAGGTTTATTTTGGACTTCAATAATGGCACATGTTACATTGTTAAATATTTTGTAACTGTTGGTGAAGGTGTTGATTCAAAATGACTTCAGTTTTAAATAATAGCATTCATTGATAACATCAAGAAGCAATTGCATTTTGCCAATTAACACATATACTAATTGTGATTAGACTTACTTTCATTCTTCTAGGATTGTAATAGTTTAGATGCATTGGTTTTATGTCCCATTATATGTTGAAGTTGTATAAATAGATTGGCCATTTATAGGTATAATTGTATGAACAAAAGTGTGCATACTTGAATATCTGTGATTGTTTTCATCCATGTTAATAGCGTAGCAACAATATTGTGACTAATATAAGAGAATCACAGTTTCTATATGCGTCATGTTTTGATCTAGATTGTAGTATTAATGCATTGATTAGTTATAAATGAGATGATATGGTGTTTAAATGCAATTTTAAATTTGATTGGTGAATTCAAAACGCTATTAGGATATCACATTTATTGATGTATCTATTCAATTTTTTAGCATAAAAGGATCTAATTATATTAACTGAGATATTGAATGACATTAATACATGATTAGAATAACTTAAATTTGTTAATATTGATGATAAATATGTACAGAAATAATGACTTGAACTTGAAATATATTTATAAAAATCAGACATAATATTCAACCCAGAAATTGTTTCATAATCAAAGTAATTTATGAAGCCTTGATCTTCAAATACATTTATTCATAAAAGTGAAATAAAATAAACATGCGAAATATACTTTGATGATGAAAGTTCAATCCTCGTCGAAGAAGTTTAAATCGAAAACGTAGTCATCAGGCAAATCATGACCGGATGCGCGTACTTCATTAATCATAACGCCTGCTTTTAGGACCTTTGACCTTACAGCGTTTAGAACCTTGGCTTATTCTTAAAGATCCCCAACATTTAGTTTAAGCTAATCAAGAAAAATGGATATGTCTAACTCGTCTGGAATAAAAAAATTACATGGGCTACTATAAAGTTAATATGTATAATGAATTTATTTAGAATATGGTATAAATTTTATATGACATACCTGTATTTTGTTGAGAAGATTCACCTTCTTCAAAAATTGATGCAAGATATCTCAATGCATCGTCAACTTTAGTATTTGGCTCTTTCCTGTCGCGATCACGCACTCCAGCTTCAATATTTGGTTGGGTTGAAGGATTGACAGCAGCAACGGTTGGAGGATGCAACTTTGAATTTGTGTTTGCCGTAATTGAGTTTCCATCATCAAAGCTTTTAGGGTTTGATGATGCCATGGGTAAATTGGTATAGGAAGATGTATTTTTATTAGGAGTATTTATAGAGATTTTGTGTCTATTATTATGTATTTTACACATGTGATCCTTGATGATTCACTAATATGTTAAATAAAATTTCAAAAGCTGTAACATACTGTAAAAATAGCTAAAAACCTATATACAGAAATTTTATCACACAATATATATTGTCTCATTATAATGCAAATGAATTACTCCAAACGATAATAAAAACGTGTAAGAAATATCTGACCCCTAATACGCCAAAACAAATATAAAGTTTTAAAACTTAACATAGTGAAACAGAATAGCAATACTCAAACATGTCTTATTGAGAAAACGCCATTTTTTTGCAATTACTTTTCTTTCAGCATCAAACATCATCATCATTACTGTCATCATCCGTAGGAAAATGAGTTGCATCTTTGTCGTCAATAAAATCGGCCAAATCATCATCGATAGATTCGTCAATATCAGTATCAAGATCGGCTAAACTAATTCCATCTTCCTCTTCATCATCAGTACCACCACCAATGGTATCGCTAATGCGAATGGAATTATCTTCAAAGCCAATGTTTTCAAAATCATCCTCCTTTTCTTCTTCCATGAGCCTAAATGGATGTGCATTTGATGGCAAAGTCCTTTGTTTTTTTTTGTGATCGACTAAATGTTATAGGTCCATCTTCATCAAGTTCCTATGTAAAAAGTAGTGTAACATGACATTAGTGGTATTTTGTATATGCATAAATTGAAAATTGTAATAGCAACACAAATATACTATTCTGATCAATTCATACCACATTATAATTGTTTTCGATGCCATCATCGATTTTTTCCATTTGTGTTAATGGTTCAACATTTTCATCATCAGAAGAACCAATGTCAACAACATTGTTACTCACAGGAACAGCATTTTTCAACAATCTTCCACGTTTGCGTGATACGGGGAACTCCTTCATAATGTAATAATAGGTTAAATTTACTACAAATTATGTTTTTGATATTTTTTATAATTATAATACGCATTTTTTTAATGGTAAAATATATATGTTTTAAAATCTTACCACATTGTCATCTGATATGTCGAAAAACGATATATCTTTCTCGGGTGGATCCAAAGAATTTAGGGGTTTACTACCTTTGTCCTTTTTGGGAACCTACATCCAAACAAACAAACAAATTAAAATTAAATTGAACAAATTTGCATGCAAATAAATTGAAAACTAAAATTAAGTTTAGTCATTTGGTTTTCTTTCTAAGTTTCATAAAATACATACGTACCGTAGGTGACTAGTTGTTCACCATAATATGATTGTAGGAGATTAATTGCGTGTTTACGTCCTACATTGTTGGCACTTTTTATACAAAATGTAGGGAAAGTTAATTTAAGAATTGATCTCTAACATATTGTAATTTTATTTCTAAATTACATAGAACTTGTTAGTTGATTACATCAAATCATTTAATTGTATAAGTAAATGTAAAAAAGGTAATATGTTTGTAATCATAATAGTTAAGAAGACTATTGTACATGGTTAATCATATTTAGTAACAAAATATTACATTGAAATGCTCTTGTGTTAATAGAAAATATTTGTGTAACTCACACGAATTTTTTTTGCAAAATGTTCTACATTGGGTTGCCTATTTGATGATTTATTGAACATATTCTTTTCACATATTTATTTTGTCAAAATGGTGTAGATTGTGTTGCCCATTTCATAAGGCTAAAAAAAGTGGACTAAAAATATGATATACAATGGTCTAACATTGGGTCATTGCTTATTCACTTGTATACAAAGATAACAAAGATACTTACAAATATGGCATTTATATTAAGCGTGTATTTTTCAAAGGTAATGATTGTTGTATCTTAAAATATCAACTTTGGCCTTGATAAATGAAATGGTGGTAGATGAATTCTCACACACACCACATTCATTGAGAAGCAAACACTGTTGCAAAGTTGTACCAAGAACAGGTAATGATCTCAAACAAAAAAACAATCTACTAATTTTATTGTTAATTTCCTTTTGATCTGCATGTAAGTAAGAATGACAACTATAATATAGTCAACACCATGAAGCACACTTAACTATATGCATTTTTTTAGGTTGATTCTTAAGCCTTACGATTGTAGTGATTTATATTATGTTGATACAGACTTAGTTGCTTGGGGTATGCAGTTTCTTATTTGATAAAAAAGGCTTAACTTGAAAGATTTTTTGTTTTGTAGTTTGTATAAACTCTATTAGATAAGGATAAAAGTCTTCAAGCATATATGTTGATTAATGATCCATGGTGTATGTTCTGTTTAAAAGTTAGTTAATACAATAAGACAGTATGTCCTCCATTATTTAGTTAGATGATATGTATGAATTGATTATTGGGTGAAATCATATAGTCAAAAGTTTAAGGAAAAAATATAGTGAAATGTTACTGTATAACTTTTATAAAGGTGTTGTGTTTATATTGCAAACAGAAATTAGTATTATGTATAAAGTAATCACCTAAGGCCTATAGTGAATCAACGTAAACCATTTGTGTATTTATGATATACGATAGGCGAATTCATATTTATGATATATGATAGGCGAATTTATATTTGTAAAGTGATTATGTCTTAAATCTGTTATCGTTTCGATATTTGTGTTATGCATAGAGTATGATTTCTTATATTTTTTTTGATTGTTGTTACTAAATCAGTAATTTAGCTAATGTATTCTTTATGTTAATGATAATTTGACAGGATGAGTCTTCAATTTGTTTTTGCTATGAACAAAGCAAAGTTTGCGAAACGTCATGTATGAGCATAAGGTCATAATGTAACAGTTGTATATTGTTAGGCTGTTTATATAGAAATAATAGTTGTATATTGTTTGTGTTGTCAGCGTCTATCGTCTCTGTTCACTCAAAGCTTCTACAATGGAACGCCATGGTTGTACTTAATACACAACCATGGAACAAAACATAAAGTATGGATCAAACAAAAGTCAGAAAACCATTACAAAATGTATGGAGATGAGTGGGCCAAGTTTGTGGAAGACAATAGGTATACAAATGTGGAAATGTTACACTTTATCAAGGAAGAAGAAGATACTTATTACGTAACTGCCTACAATCATGCTGGTTTTGAATGCGGTGGATATGACCGCAGGGAGATAGGCAGCAGGCAAATGAGATGCTTAGTATTTCAGGGGCAGAATCTTGGACGTTCTCCGGTAAGCATACACGAACTAACCCTTTTTTTATAAAGGTGTTTTTTTAAGTTGATATAAGTATTGTTTCGTTGGTAAATATGTTGATTATTTATAATTGTATGTAGTTGCTTCCCAGAGATTTCCTACAAGATATAGTGACTAACGAATATGATATTCGGATGGGAGGAATGAATTTAGCAACAGTTAACCGTCTTCGTGTTCATATTTGAGGAACATATCATCCGAAAATATATGCAAACTTGTTTTATGGAGATGGCTGGAATACTGTTGTTGAGAGTCAACACCTGGTACCCGGGAAACCAATGGTTTTCACAAATCTTGGTGGTGCAGTCATTAATATGATTACTTTTAGAAGGGATGGACTTAGTTTAGGCTTTGAAGACATTCCGAGAACACACTTGTATGATGCTTTTCCTATCTGTCGAGGTCCCCTGGACAAAGGTACATGGAGCTATTGTTAGCAAGTTTAGCATAATTTATGGTACACATATTATATATATGATTACATAATTCTAAGATTTTGTGTTAATAAATTGCAATATAGATCCAAGGATGTTTCACATATGCGACTCAGAAGGCCATGATCAACACAGGAACAAAGATGCATGTTTTTACACACCAATGATGGCCTATGTCATAGATAGAAACCGTTTGGTAAGTAGCTATAATTGTTAGTGCATGTCAGTGTCTGTATATTTAAGTTGTGCTTAAGTTATCAGAAAAATATGAGCTTATTGTGGTTTTATCTTTGAGTATAGACTGTACCTGCCAAGTATGTTGATAAGACTGATATGTACACGTTTGACAACGGAATTGTTCGCCATGGTGGGATGGATTTTCCGATGGACCTGGTCACTATAAGGCATAAAAGACCCTGAAGCGGAAGGTTCAAAAGAACCATCTGACCATGATAGCAAAGGACAAATGGAAACATATCAACAGGTAATGCCGTTTCAGGAAAGACAAAATGATACAGTTCCAGCTGGTTGACGTGATGACAGATTTGGTGGAGACTGTTGATACAGATTTTCCTGTGCTTGTTCCAATCTCTGATATGTGTTGATACAGGGTATTGAAGCGAAGACTCATCTTTTATTTTAAGGTTTCAGTGGTTTGTGTCTTTTGAATCTATGTTTAACATGAAGAATTTTCTAGTTTGGTTGTGTGTTAAGGTTAATAATGTCTGGATACATGATAATAACTTCCGTCTATTTTCCTAAGTTGTTTAAGGTGTTATCCATATGGTATCGACATGTTTCGTATGTTAGCAATCAATTGGTATTGCTTATACTTTGAATCAACTACTTTAAACTACTTCAAATTCATGGTTGATGTAATATTTGTAGTCATGTGTTAATTAGCTTAATTACCTTTAGAAGTGTTTGTTATATTTTATAGAGCTTACTTCCCTTTTAGTCATCACTAGCTTGTTCAATTTTTAGGTCATCCTCTTGATCAATTTATTTGGAATATACAATGGTGTCATTAGTGTGTTCATCAAAAATAGTCCAACAACGTTTCTTTGCAATAGAAGTTTGTGAATACATTCGCTGTAATTTCTCGTCAACATCTGCATCATCCTATTGATCAACGAGACCAAACTTTCTATGTTTCACAACTCAATTTTGTAGGACATGCGCAAAGAATCTTTTTCATTAAAGTCATCCAAATGATGTACATGATCAATCGCTTCTTCAATCAAGTGCTCATTCTCTTCATCAATTTATTTGGAATCATCAATGGTGTCATCAGTGGGTGTTGTACAAAAATAGTCAAAAATAGTCTATTTGAAATGCAATTTTTTGAAGACTTGCTGGTACGCTTAAACCTAACATGATTGACATCATCGAAATCCTATGTTCAAGTTGTGAGAATATATACAAAATTGCATCCTATGATATCATTAAAACATTGTTCAAGATGGTTAAAAAAATTATTATGAAATTGAAATAGACATATGGTTTCAAAAATAAATGTTCTTCGTTTGGCACATGGTATTCAAGTAGTTTTCTTATTACGTAAAAGGTAGTAGATTCTCATCAACAAAGAAAACAATATAGAAACAATTGTGTTCATAATTCAAAAAAGATACAAAAGTCATAAATAAATAGCCAATGTTATCATAAGGTATTCATTACAACATCTAAACTATTACAGACATGTGGGTTTATGCAAAAAAACAAAGCTATATTGCCAAACTGTCTACGTTATTTTGGACTGAAGATGGTTAAACTTGATGAAGCCATATGCTTTCCAGAAAAATTAACACAAAGTTACCTGCAAAACGAACAGCACACGGGAAAACAGGTACAATATGCATAAACTATCTGTTAAAACCTGGAAACAACTTTAAAAGCATAACGATTAATTGTTCAAGCACCAAGTAGTGATGTGTTATTCATAATAAGGCATTGTCCACAGGAAAAAAATTCCAAACACCATCGCAAACGTGAGGAAAATAAAAACCAAGAACAATATCAGACAACATAAAGGTATTGTTTATGTGGAAATGCATCCACAGTTACGCAGCATTTCAAAAGTTGGAACTACATGCACACTTCATTCACGGTTTCTCAACTTTAATTTCCTTCTCGAGAACCACCTTTGTCCTTTTGGTTGCACTATTTTCTTCTCCTTGGAGCAAGTCAGTCTTATCCAATGGATCCACCTTCCTTTTTTCTTGAGACGTCGTATCAGAAGACGACTGCTCGACATTTGCAACATCATTCTTTAGGCCAGTAACCGGCGTTGTGTTCTCATCGGCATATGACTCCAAATCCTGTGAATAGTAAAAAAAGGTAGTTTAACTCTTCTAAAATGCTTAGCAACCAATGTTACAAATAAATATACAAAGTGTATACTACTTGCGTAATGTAAGTAAATAATTAAGAATACTTACAAATGGCGTCACATCAGCAACCTTTGAACTGGTGGCTTCATTTTTCAAGCTGAGAAACAAAAAATAAAACTAAAAATATAAAATGGGTAAACTTTATATGGTACTGACTTAGAAAAATAATAAGTTTGCGTAAAACTGTATAACATAGAAACTTCAGTTATCACCTTCACGGGTGTAGCAGCTGCACAAACAGATTTATGATATCGGGATCATGAGATAACCGCAAGAAATTGAAGACAAGCATTAGCTTTTCTTTGTTTTTGTCATCAACAGACACCTTAAACACAAATTTCTTATCAACAATGTCCATAATCTCCGTTGGGAAGACACCATCACACTACATAACAACAATTAAATGGTTGTACAATTTAGCATGTTCAATGTGTTTAAATCACAGGAAAAATGTTGATAAGCACGAATACCTTGCCATATTTATCCACCAACTGATAGGCAATTAAATTATTCAGAATAGCCTGGACCTCATCGTTGAATAGACAAACTGATACAGTGCCAGTTTCATCTTGAACCCTCACCTGTAAGCGGAACCTAAATGACCAATAGTATATATGCAGTGAGAAACTCACTAATAAAAACCAATATTATACCAGATCTATTTCATCAGAAAGTATAAACTCACTGGCTTTTGATTGATGTAACAGTCGCATTCCATTTTGAGAACCACCATCCATTAGGACCACCAGCCGGTTTTGGTATGGTATCTGATACAAGGTCAACAATATGTGCTGACTTGACCACCTTCTTTTTACATGCCCTGCATCCGAGGTACCACCAACCTTCCTCCTCTTGGATAGCACATATAGTTGCGACAATAATGGATGGAACTCCCTGCATATATGTATAACAATGATGTTATTTTTGTACTTAATTAAATAGGTTTGGAGCTACATATATTGGAATGGTATGTTTGCTTCAAAAGGGGTACAAATGGTTGTAGATCTGGTTTCCAAAATGCATATGGACGTGTTTGACTATATAGATTTGCAGTGTTCAACTGGATATGTAAATGGTGTAGTCGGTAGAAATGTGTATTTACCTGTTCAATATCCAAAATTTCAGCAATGTTTCTCAACTGGAATTTGGTGACGAAATCATCTTTTGTCGAATTCTTTGAAGCAGTTGAGATACGTGATGCAGTTTGTTGAGAATCCTCCGTTCCTTGATCAGCCACCAAACTACATATGGTTTAACATAACAAATTTATTAAGACAGTAAGACACCGCTAATAGATTCTGTAATGAAAAAAACATATAAAAATTTTGTTTTCAGATACCTTTTCCTAAAAGCATCTGCATCTTGAAATTTAGAGCGGGATATACTGTCTTTGCCATTAAAGAGGAACAACCTTGTTCCATTGAAACCATTTTGGATTGTTATTTTTCCTGTGTATTCAGAAAGAAATATTGTTAATTTTTAGGCTTTTGGAAGTATACCTATTCACTCAAGTGCTGAAAAAATGAATTGGCTATAATAAATAACAATAAAGCGGAACATACCATCCCAGATTTTCATCATTGTCAACTGCACGACAGTAATGATCTTACCATGTTCTGAGCATTTATTCAAAAAGTCAGCTAATTGTTGAGCAAAACTACCCCACAAGGTACATGTCAGCTCATTCTCCCTGTGCCTATTATGCGTATAAATTTAGTTATGCATCTAAATGAAACTATATAAACAACTTTAGAATGACTTACTCAGCATCAATGATCGTGATGGGTTTCTTCTTGCCATTCTTGTCATAATTATCCAGATCTTCACAGGCAACCAACTGTCCTATCACAGCTGCATAATGTTCAAACAAAATAAGTGTCAATTGGTTTAAGCCACATTTAAATGGATGACATATCACATGTAACAAAACAAATTTTTACAAATAATTACATTGTTTGTACATACCAAAATGGCCAACTTCCTCATTCTTTAGAGAAGTAATGGTTCCATTGGGACGAAAGTCAAACCCATACAGAGAACCGGTGAAATCTGAACACTTTTCGATTACAGTATTTGAAAGGAAGCTAAGGAGCAGAGGTTTTTTAACGATGCGGAACTTGGGTTGGATCTCCCCAAGACTATACCGTTGAAGTATGACAGCATTGCCCTCTTGTAATTAATGTTTGAAACCATTGACCAACGCCATCCTAAGCAACAATCCTGACCGTTGCTTGCATCCTTGTGTGCTGGAACAAAATATTTGGACATTATGTAAAACATAAACCCATAAGAACATCACAAATAACAATTCATCTAAAAATGCAAAATACAAAGATTAATATGGACCATATATGAAGTAAATACTTGCCTGTTCATAAAAATCAATCATCTCCATATTAACAACAGGTGGCTTGCTAAACATAGGTTGCATCCAAGTACGAAGAATATGCACTCGTAACTTGATGTTGTCCTTAATAGGTGATAAATCGTTGATATACCCACAAACAAAGGTAGACATTCTTTGATTTGATATTCAACGATCAGGTAAGTAATCGTGATGTGCATCTTTAGCACCAACGCCATCCTCAATTTATACTATCAAAAATGTCCTACAATTAGGGTTCATATTATCATAATGTTTTTAATACTTTGATCATCTTCCAAAATTAAATTTTCATATATTCTACCCAAAAAAAAAAAAAAAAAAAAAAAAAAAAAAAAAACCAATTTTTTTAGGGTTCTGGTCATATAATCAATTATAAAACTAAAAATTAACTAAAACAAAATTAAATTACTACAAAGTTAATTCACAATGAAGATCATTACCAAATTATCACGGATGCCGGCAAACACCAACTCAATTAGTTATTTTGGGAGATGATATGTAAGATGGTTTTGAATTTTTTGAAAAACGTATGGAAGAAGAAAACGTGTATTTCTTTTGATTGGAATGAAACAAAAGATTGATATGATTTTAATGCGAAGAAGAAAACGCACCATTTAAAATGTTTATGACTTTCCAAAAAATTTTATGGAGCGGAGTAATTAAGATTTTAGAATGTCACGTGATTGTAGTGTGCTAGAGAGGAGCATTGGGGTGTTGTACAAAAATGTTAAATATGGAATGCCACATCAGAAAATTTAATTTTAATATGTTGTATTTGGTGGTACAAAAGTGTTGTTTATTAGTATTTATAGTTTATAGATATAGATAAATGTGTCGCCTTTTAAAATTCTCTCTTATTTGAAATGTGCGGCTAAAAATCTTTCACTTTGATGACTTCCATGACGTATTTAATCAATGATTAATTGTCATAAAAGAATTATGATCTTTTCATGACTTTTACAACTATATGAAAGAGAAGTACAATACCATGATGGGAGTAGTGAATCCAACTCACGATTAGGCCACTCGTAATCGCAACCCAATCAAGAGTTGGTCGAGCATTTCAACTATGTCCCCTCCCCTGCGGCCCTTGCGAACGCGTCCCCTCCTATTTTGGCTTGGTTGGATCATCCAGCTAATCAAATGGAATACAAAGGCTCGTGTGTTTGTTTGTGTGTTTTTTATTTATTTATTTATTTTTATTTATGTATGTTTTTTTTTGTGTGATTGGGGTCGCCTTATTACGGACATTTGGTCATGTATTTGGTCTTAGAGGGAGAAGCAGAGGTGGCAGGATCACAAGGTCGCCTATAGGGTCACCGTTACAAAAAGACTCTGTTCATCAGACATATAACATAGGATGCAACCCTGGAACTAAATTTTCCATTAAATCAGACGTACTAGTCTACAACAGAAAAAAAGAAAGAGATGTAGGATTCAATTAGATTAAAATGCTAAAGAGGCAGGAGACAAAGACCAAAATTTCAACAGGAAAGCCTGTTGGTTTCCAACCGACAGACGAATAAAACAATAAATAAATAAAGAATGAGTTAGTTAGCTAAAACAACATATACACAAATAAAACCGTTTAACTAACTCTATGTTGGTTTAATGAACAATAAATTAATAGACGTGTGTTAGGATCGAACTCGAGACCACGGGATTGCACACTTTACATATGAGAATTAAAGTTAAATAATTAAATATAAATGTTGTATTTATTTATTAATTAAACGAAATAACATAACGGACGTTAAGTAATTATTGTAATGGACTAACGGGCATTAAATGTAGTTGGAAAAGGACTAAGTTGTAAATAACGGGAATGTTCCGGAATCCCTTGTGGGATACCCATCCGATCGGCCACAAGGAAAAAGGAAACAAATCCTTTTACAACTCAAACTTGTTCACCAAGTTTGCTTGAGTATATATACAAAACCAAGGGTGTTTGTAAATTATCTTTTGTATTCATTAAGCTAAACCTAAACGTGTTTGTGTGTGTTTTTGCTCAAAACCGGTCGACACCTTTTCAAAGGGATCGATCCTCAACCTTTTTCCACAACAAGTTATTTGGTTTAATAAAACTAGCATTACTTTAATTCGGTTTAGTACGTGTGTACAAGAAAGTGGTACTAACACATTATTGTTAGTATTCTTGGATTGAATTACAAAACGGTAAGGGGTAATTCTTATAATCCTATAAACCCTAATTAGGGTTCATTCAATTGCTAGTTTTGTGGATTTGATTCTTGTTCGGCTAGAATCAAGTAAGGTACGCATATTCTTCTTATGTTAATTAATTATTCGTTAATAAATCCTATACACTTCCACTTGAATACTTTGATGTTTGTGATTATTTATCTGATTGTCATGTTATCTAATTCCAACACTCTATAATCTTCATGCAGGAAGCTCTCGTAAGGGGTTCCATTTAGTACCTTTTGGATGTCACCCAAGTTTTCAACCTGCTCACTCAAAGGGCCTTTGTGTATCTTCACCTGCTGACTCTTTAGCCCCATTCGTGGAATTCTAAGAAAATCTTGAACGTCATTTAATACCTGCAAGAGTGAGATAAAATCAATTGTTTATATGTAAAGTAGAGGTGGTGAAGTTAGGTGATGGGCCACAATGGGTGTTTGTTTAGTAATACACTTTGAAGACTGAACAGCTTTCAAACCGTTTGACCCATTAGAGATAAATGAATATAAGTGAACGGGCTGAAATTGCCACATCTAAAAGGAATTGACAAATTTGAGAAAAAATGTTGAATGTCTTACTGTATGATTCTTAATTATGTCCTCGTAAAGGATGATATGTCTAGTGGTATTGAAGTATTCCAGTGCTTGTTTAACCATGTTGTCAGCATGTTGCAGCTCAGGTATCAGTAATGTTGTATTAATTGAGGGCTTGTAGAATCTTAGCCTGACATTATATCAGATATTTTAGTAAAGATGAAATCAACAAATGCATGCCTAGACCATAAAAGATACACACAAACCTCATCAGGGGAGTGCACGTGGGATTCATGCTTGCCATTTAGTGGCTTAGCACTTTGGTCGTAAGCATTAGCAAGTATTGATATTCTTCTACGAAGAAGATTTCTTCTGAAAAGGAAAATCGTTGAAACTCCCTTCGTGTTGAAGTAATCTACTATTGCTTCATGATTCTGCATCAGACCCTGAATAAAATTAAAGAAGTCAAGCTCGCAAGCAACCCTTAGATTCCGAACATGACAGGATATGTATATAGGTGATAGAGGTCATAGATTATCAGTCATACCCAAGCCTAAAGGTGACTTCACATATGATGCCTTTATCAACCAAACAATCACAAATAGGTCATGTATAATGTACTTAAACACCAGAAGATTCTTATATATTATGCTCGTTAAAAGCTCATCAGCTACAATGGGGCAATCTAAACAATACATTGTGGCAATTTCTATTGACTGAAAAGTGGAAATCTAACTGCAATGTAACTTAATATAAATATTCGTTTAGCTGGTGTTGCATACAAGGAAGACACACAAAACAAATTGTCAAACGGAAAGACAATGATTACAACATTTTATGGTTTGTATTATGCAGACGCAGTGGCTTGACGGCGCATAGCTAAAGAGTATGGAAATACCAAATACTCAAGTTATATCTTTGCTTATGCCAAGTTTTCCAATTGATCGATATCTTTATTCAAGGGATTCAATATTTATAAAAAGAAATAAATAAACTTATCCCTGGCACGCTAAATATGAGAACAAAGTAAGTAACTACCAATTTTGTAAAAATATCATGGGTAAGCTTATTGTTCAATAGAAAATACATGTTAACTTCATTTGTTAGAAAGTACTTGACATTGTGTTGAAAGAGGGATTGTTTAGGAGTGAAGTAATTGGTTTAGTTTAGAGTAGTTGTTAAAAACTATAGAAGCACGTTCAAACTTTCTATAGTCTTCAGCTGTTTTGATAAGTTATAGTTGTACAATAAGTGGCCGAGAACCTTTTTTGAGCCTTTAAAGAACATCTCTATCCTAACTACGCTGTATTAACCTTAGGGATTCTGTTTGTAATGCAGCCACCTTCTGGCACATGATCTTCGACAATCACACCATGATTTGCCTTTTTGCCATGCAAAAAACTCCAAAAAGTAGTTCACTGGTCAACCCGACCCGTGTTGACCCATTCTAAAAGTCACCCGTTTGACTTGTTGTCCCATAAAGATCTTAACATTTCTTATCCAGTTTGAACGAAAAAACAAATGTTTACATGTATTATTGGACAACTAACTACTACTGTCTCCCAACATAAGTATGAGAGAATATAACAGAGATTTTCAATTTCAACCTCCAACCAAACCAACCAGGTTTTTTATAGCTGCTAAAAATATTAGATTTACTTAATTTTCATAGAACAAAGTTGGACCAACATATTATACAAGACATTTCATTGAAGAACAACTAGTTTGTCGACAAATAAATCTAATTTGTCGAACAAACGAAAGTTTTACGTTACGAAACCAAAGGCATATAAACAAATATCCTTAGACCATCCGTAATAAGGTACCATAGCACAAGTCTTCGTTCTTGCTAGAAAAATAGCATGCGTCTTTGCTTACTACACTCACCTACCTTCGACGCGTTAAAGACCAAAAAAATGAAGACTCGGTCATGCAGACGACCGAGTTGTGGGGGGTTTGTTGTGGGTGTGTTTATTAAATGGTTTTTGTGAGGTATGACCAGGAACATATGGGGGACTAAAGATGTACATGTGTATAACCAGAAGCCTTGTATCATGAGTTTGGTATCAACTCAATATAATCAATTTTATACATAGATTCTTTAGGATACTGAAAGTTAACCAACAACCAGAAGAAGCCTTGTATTATGAGTTTTGGTATCCGGTCAATATAATCACTTTTATGTTGGAAAATTTAGTGCACTTGTGGGATTAGTTCACACCTTGTAATGGGTTAGGAGGTACAGAGTGTACACCCATAAGGTCCATGAACACACTGACTCTTATAGTGGTTTGTATTGGTAGTACTGGTTAAAGTACTGCTTGGTGAAAGTACTGCTTGAGGAAAGTACTGCTTGTGGAAAGTACTGCTTGTGGTTTCCACTGATAAGCAGTGTTTCCACTGATAGGCAGTGTTCCACTGATAGGCAGTGTTTCCACTGAAGTGGTGTATCCACTGCTAGTACTATGAAAGTACTGATAAGCAGTGTTTCCACTGATAGGTTGTATTTCCACTGCAAGTGGAAAGTACTGCTAGTGGAAAGTACTGCTTATGGAAAGTACTGCTAAATGGCAGTTACAACTTCTTTATGACCACGTTTAATTGGTCATGTAACCACTAACGGCTATAATGGGGATAATTATGAGGCTATTAATGGGCCGATTAATACTCATAATTCCATTGGAATAGCTCAAGAGTAACCTCCTATATATAGGAGATCTGAACATGCATGATAGACACACAGAAAACACTAAATACTTATAAGCGAAAGGGCTATAGAATTGTGCCTAATTCTCTAACTACATTTGGTCTTATCCCAAGTAGATATTCGTAATACCCAGGCATTAGGGTCGAATAGTTTACTTTGGAAAGTGATCACACGATTCCAAGTGATATCCGGTAACCACCTAGTGGTATCTGTTACTGCTAACTTTGGTGTTTGTTTCTGCTGAACATTTGTTGATTATCTTTACCCTGCTGCTGGGAGATAAACCCCAACAATCAAAGTAAACTATTTTGTGATAATCAATGGCAACTGCTGCAATGAAACACATGGCTTCAAACTTTGCCAAGCTTGATAAGTTTGAAGGGGTGGACTTTAGGAGGTGGCAGAAGAAGATGCACTTCTTGCTGTCAAGCATGAGTGTGGTCTATGTGCTGACTACTCCAATTCCTGATGATGGTGATGATGCTACTATGGATCAGATCAGGAGGAGGAGCAAGTGGGAGAATGATGACTACATATGCAGAGGTCTTATTCTCAATGGTATGTCTGATTCTCTGTTTGATATTTATCAGAACTTTGAATCTTCCAAAGAACTGTGGGATTCCTTGGATGCCAAATATATGGCTGAGAATGCATCAAGTAAGAAGTTCCTTGTTAGTAATTTCACAAATTACAAAATGACTGATTCAAGACCAGTTATGGAACAATACAATGAACTTCTTGGAATACTTGGAAGGTTTACACAACACCAAATGAACATGGATGAGGCTATCAAAGTCTCTTGTGTCATTGACAAACTCCCTCCTTCATGGAAAGATTTCAAGCATACCTTGAAACATATGAAGGAGGAGTTAACTCTTGTTGAGTTGGGCAGTCATCTGCACATTGAGGAATCTCTCAAGGTGCAGGATAATGACAAGCCAAAGAGTGGCAATGCTACTGGACCATCTGTTGTCAATATGGTGGAGCATAACAACTCCACCAGGTACAATGACAACAAAAGCAAACGCAAATTTCATGATAACACAAGGGCAGATCCTAACAAGAAGGCAACACCTACTTGTTGGAAATGTGGCAAGACTGGTCACATTAAAAGGGACTGCAAGGGTGTTAAAGTTGGTGGTAAAGCCAATGGATCAGGCACTAATGGTTCAGGGAGTGGTGGTTCAACCAACTCACTGAAAGGTCAGAATATGTTTAATAAGTCTTTTTCAGATTTATTATGTTACATATGTATCTGAATCTTTTTATGTGCAGGATGATGATGTTGCGTGGTGGGTTGACTCTGGTGCAACAGTTCATGTGTGTAAAGATAGAAGCTGGTTCAAGACTTATGAGTCACTGAATGATGGTTCTATTCTTCACATGGGAAATGAGTCAACTGCCTTGGTGCATGGTCGTGGTTGTGTAGATCTTAAGTTTAGTTCTGGAAAGATTGTAACTTTGTTTAATGTTATTCATGTTCCTGATATCAGGAAGAACTTGGTTTCAAGTAGTGTTTTGAATAATCATGGATATAAATAAGTTATTGAATCTGATAAATTTGTTCTTTCTAAATGTGGTGTTTTTATTGGTTTTGGTTATTTATGTAATCAAATGTTCAGGCTTAATATTACCACTGACAGTGTTATTTCAGCTTTTGTGACCACATATGATCAGACTGATTCTAACCTTTGGCATGCTAAACTTGGTCATGTTCACTATAAAAGGATGCAAGATATGTCTAGGGATGGTTTAATCCCTGCTTTTGACATGGACACTGAAAAGTGTAAAATTGCATGTTGACCAAGATAACCAAGAAACCCTTTCAGGGTGTTAGTCGTAAGACTAAGATCTTGGAGCTTATTCACAGTGACCTGTGTAATTTGCATGCCACTCCTTCTTTGGGGAATAAGAAGTACTTTGTGACATTTATTGATGATGCTTCTATATTTTGTTATGTCTATCTATTACATACCAAGGATGAAGCATTAGATAAATTCAAAGTGTTTAAAACCGAAGTTGAATTACAACTTGGGTCTTTGATCAAAAGATTAAGGACTGATAGGGGAGGTGAGTACATGGATACTCAGTACTTTCAGTCTGTTGGAATAATCCATGAAACGACTGCCCCTTATACTCCTCAGCAAAATGGCATTTCTGAAAGGAAAAACAGGGTGCTGAAGGAGATGGTTAATTCCATGTTGTCCTATTCAGGACTGAGTCAAGGGTTCTGGGGTGAAGCTATGTTAACAGCTTGCTATTTGCTAAATAGAGTTCCCAACAAAAGGAACAAGGTTACCCCTTATGAACTCTGGACTAAAAAGAAACCCAACCTGAATTATCTCAAGGTTTGGGGTTGTAGGGCTATTGTAAGACTCCCTGATCCAAAGCAAAAGACTTTGGGTGAAAGAGGCATTGACTGCATCTTTGTTGGATATGCTGAGCATTCCAAGGCTTTTAGGTTCTATGTTATTGAACCTAATGAACATGTTTCAGTTAACTCAATAATTGAATCAAGGGATGCAGACTTTGATAAGAATAGATTCTCATCAGTTCCTAGACCAAGTCAGAGGATTCCTAATGGAACTCATGACACTGGTGTATCAGAGGTACTTGATGATGAACCATCAGTGGTCACTGATGAGGTTGTGGTTCAGCAACCTGAACCTATGCAAAGGAAAAGCAAAAGGGTCAGGACTCCAAAGTCATTTGGACCTGAGTTTCAACTATACTTGGTTGAAGGTACCAGGGATGAGGTCTCAGACCAATACTCCTATTGCTTCATTGTTGAGGATGACCCCAAAACATTTGAAGAAGCAATGAAGTCCCAGGATATTGCTTTCTGGAAAGAAGCAATCAATGATGAGATGGATTCCATCATGGGCAACAACACTTGGGTGTTGGTTGATCTACCTCCTGGTTGCAAACCTCTAGGTTGCAAATGGATTTTCAAAAGGAAAATGAAGGTAGATGGAACTATTGAAAAGTTCAAGGCTAGACTAGTCATTCAAGGCTTTAAACAAAAGTCAGGAATAGACTATTTTGATACTTATGCCCCTGTGGCTTGTATCAGTACCATAAGACTGCTGATTGCTATGGCATCCATTCACAATCTGGTTATTCATTAGATGGATGTGAAAACAGCTTTCTTGAATGGTGAATTGGAAGAGGAGGTTTATATGAACCAACCTCAGGGCTTCATCTTGCCTGGTAATGAAAACAAGGTGTGTAAACTGATTAAGTCTCTTTATGGACTTAAGCAGGCACCTAAGCAATGGCATCAAAAATTTGATGAAGTGGTTTTGTCTAGTGGTTATGTTCTTAACCAGGCTGACAAATGTGTATATAGCAAATTTGATGAATCTGGTAAAGGAGTCATCATTTGTCTATATGTTGATGACATGTTGATTTTTGGCACTGACCAAAATCAGGTTGACCTGACAAAGGAATTTTTGTCATCAAGGTTCTCCATGAAAGACATGGGGGAGGCTGATGTTATCCTTGCTATAAGGATTAAACATGAAAGTAATAGAATTTCTATCTCTCAGTCTCATTATATTGAGAAGGTACTGAGGAAATTCAATTACTTTGATTGTACTCCAGTGAGTACTCCTATGGATACTTGTGAGAAGCTGATGCCTAATCATGGCAAGGCTGTATCTCAACTTGAGTATTCTAGGGTAATTGGCTGCCTGATGTATGCCATAACTTGTACAAGACCTGATATTGGTTTTGCAGTGGGAAAATTAAGCAGGTATACTAGTAATCCTAGTGCTCATCACTGGCAAGCAGTTCAGAGGGTACTGAAGTATTTGAAGAGAACTATGGATTATAGTCTCTCATATACTGGTTACCCATCAGTGTTGGAAGGTTACACTGATGCAAGTTGGATCAGTAACACTGAAGACAATTCGTCTACCAGTGGCTGGGTATTCCTACTTGGTGGAGGTGCAATTTCTTGGGCATCCAAGAAACAAACTTGCATCACCATTTCAACAATGGAATCTAAATTTGTGGCTCTTGCAGCTGCTGGTAAAGAAGCTGAATGGTTGAAAAACTTGCTTCTTGAGATTCCATTGTGGCCTAAACCTATAGCACCTATTTCTATCCGGTGTGATAGTGCAGCTACATTGGCTAAGGCTTATAGCCAGATGTACAATGGTAAGTCTAGACACTTAGGTGTCAGACATAGCATGATTCGTGAGCTTATCATGAATGGGATGGTATCTATAGAGTTTGTGAGATCTCAACAGAACTTAGCTGATCACTTGACGAAGGGATTAGCTAGAGACTTGGTTATAAAGTCTGCTAAAGGGATGGGTTTAAGTCTAACTTAGTCACTGAATGCTAGGACACCCAACTCCCTCATAAGGAAACTTGGGAGCTGAGTTCAATGTGGAAAGTTGAACATTCAGTGGACTGGAGCACATGTTTTATTTACATCCCAAGGTTGTGCTCAGAACCTGCTGAAAGGAGGATGAAGTCTTTACTTCTTAATGGTTAATTTTCTTTGAAAAAGTGCTTGGCAGGAGCATGACTAAAGAGGAACCACCTATGTAAATGTTGAAGTTTTGCCGCTTCAGGAAGCTTTGGACTTTTAGCTTTTACAACATTTATGAATTTGGATATGGACACATGGCTTGTATAGTGTCAGGAGCTGTTAAGTGTTTAAAAACGTGTGTGTATTTTATCTTCAGGTATTCAAATGGGTTGAAGGGTTCAATTCTTAGAACACCCTGATTCTCGAATATTTGAACGTGTAATTTACTAAGATGGAAATTCAATCCTCAGGACATTTTCGTTTATGCACATGTTTTGCTTGATGTTTATTTTTCATGCAAAGGAAGTGAACTAAATTTGGGGAGGATTGTTGGAAAATTTAGTGCACTTGTGTGATTAGTTCACACCTTGTAATGGGTTAGGAGGTACGGAGTGTAAACCCATAAGGTCCATGAACACCCTGACTCTTATAGTGGTTTGTATTGGTAGTACTGGTTAAAGTACTGCTTGGTGAAAGTACTGCTTGAGGAAAGTACTGGTTGTGGAAAGTACTGCTTATGGTTTCCACTGATAAGCAATGTTTCCACTGATAGGCAGTGTTTCCACTGAAGTGGTGTATCCACTGCTAGTACTATGAAAGTACTGATAAGCAGTGTTTCCACTGATAGGTTGTATTTCCACTGCAAGTGGAAAGTACTGCTAGTGGAAAGTACTGCTAAATGGCAGTTACAACTTCTTTATGACCACGTTTAATTGGTCATGTAACCACTAACGGCTATAATGGGGATAATTATGAGGCTATTAATGGGCCGATTAATACTCATAATTCCATTGGAATAGCTCAAGAGTAACCTCCTATATATAGGAGATCTGAACATGCATGATAGACACACAAAAAAAACTAAATACTTATAAGCGAAAGGGTTATAGAATTGTGCCTAATTCTCTAACTGCATTTGGTCTTATCCCAAGTAGATATTCGTGATACCCAGGCATTAGGGTCGAATAGTTTACTTTGGAAAGTGATCACACGATTCCAAGTGATATCCGGTAACCACCTAGTGGTATCTGTTACTGCTGACTTTGTTGTTTGTTTTTGCTGAACAGTTGCTGATTATCTTTACCCTGCTGCTGGGAGATAACCCCCAACATTTTATACACAGATTCTTTAGCATACTGAAAGTAATAACACACACACACACACATCCTTTTCTTCATCTCATTGTATAACCAGAAGCCTTGTATTATGAGTTTGGTATCCGCTCGATATAATCACTTTTATACGCAGATTCTTTAGCATACTGAAAGTTAACACACACATACTGTGACAATCCGTACTTTCAGGTCATTTCTCGACACCGTTCATGTTTCATTATTTCAACATTTTTAGTAAACTTGGTTTACTTGTTTCAAATTCGCGTAACCTTGGAGGTTTAGCGGCGAATTCATGATCATGACATCACGTACATTTCATATGGACTATGATTAGTCTACATTTCATTGACATCATGTGCATCTCATTAGTACATTCACGACATTTCATTTTCACTTGCAACGCGTAATTTTTATATTTAATAATCTTTATCGCGTGAGTTTTTATTTTGTATATTTAAACCGTTACTTTCAAAAATGATCCCGAGGTATTTTTAAACTTACATTTAGTTTATAAAAACTATATTTTTAGTTTTCCTAGTGTTTCAAATTTAATTGATATATTAATCGTTAACGTTTAATTATTACGTCGTTTTCTTAAAAATTTTACGATAATTATTTTATCACTCAATTTTCACAAGGAAAGTATTTTTACAATTTTTATTAACTCATTACATTCTATTTTGAGCTATTAAAAACTTACTTGTACCAAAAATTCCCATTTACCTTATAAATTGATTAATACTTACACAATTACTACATTTTTATCAAAGTCTTACAAAATTTTACACAAGTTGCAAGATAAAAAAAAAAAAAAAAAAAAAAAAAAAAAAAAAAAAAAAAAAAAATTGGAAATATCTTAGTACCCCCCCCCCCCCCCCCTTGGCCGACCAAGGGGGAAGGGTGTATTAATTGTTGGTATGGTTTATTAAAATCATGTTTTCTACTCTTTTACTTAAAGTCTTCTACTACAATTATTCATTCATATCTCATTTACAAAGTGTTAGCAAGAAAAATATTTCCTCTCTTCTCCTTGGGTCTTCAAAACCGGTCACCACACATCAAGAGCAAGGGATCAAAGTTTTGCAAAATCAAGTGTTATTTCAACCTAGATTATATCCTTTATATGGTTTTGAAATAAAAACCAAGGATATTTAAGTTAATCCTTGTTACTTACACCTCTTCACTATCACTAGTAAGCATGTTTTATTCATTTTCAAGTTTCCTTTTCATTTTCATATGTTTCTTTTCATTTTTGGAGCTTATATGCATGTTATGTGATTTATACCATTTATTTCATGATTTATTGAGTTATATTATATATTGGTCATCCTATAATTACTCCCATGGTATTCTTTGGTCTTGATGGTGATTAGGAACCCATGACACCCTAAGAAGGTGTATGGTAGGATTAGATTAGTTTTGGAGTTGATTTGAAGGGATTAGAATAGGTTTTGTCCGAGAAAAACTATTTTCGATAACTATATTTTGTGTTCTGTCCTTAAATCGAATTTCTGGAAAAACCTACTGTTGGTACGACATTTTGGCCTTGATATTTAGAAAATATACTTTAAAACGAATCCGTGGCCACTTGAACGGATAAAAACTGACTTATAACGAAGAAGTTATGGATTTTTAAAGTTTGGCGACGAAAAATATTATTTCTGAAAATTTCAGCTTTCTGTTTTTAGTGTTTTCGGGTCAAAAACGAGCCTTAAGCTTCACAAATTATTTCGACTTCTCAAAAATATATTAGTTTACTTCGATACGAAGCTAAGGACATATAAAACGTAGAAAACGGATTTGAAACGACAAAGATATGCACTTTTACATAAAGTTGCCGTAAATATTATTTTCTGAAAAACTATAATATTTTTACGTTACAAGTATTTTATTAGCTGTAAGGGCTATGTTTGCGGCAGTTTTTAACCATGATGTGAAACTTTTTGTAACGAAATGTCTTCTAGTAAAATCAAGTTCATCGGCCATATTTTTCAAAACAAAAAGCCGTTTGTAAAGCGGAGTTTTAGTGAATTATTTACGGATGTTCAAACTTGGCCGAAACTTATTTTCTGCACACCATTCAACAAAACCACCATCTTTAGCCCTTGATATCTTTATGATCGAGACCTTTTGGACGAAAACTCCTGAATTGAAACTTTTAGATATCGATACAAACTTTCCAAAACCGTCGAGTTCGTTCTCTAACGATCGACGTACACCGTTTTACGACTGTTTTTCCAGAGCCATTTTTGTTAATTTCATAAAAATTCCGTCGACATTGTTTTGCGACGAAAAGTGGAAATTTCACCAAAAATCATTATAAAACCATTGTAGGATGAAATTTTGACGTAAAAACATGTAAGGTCATTTTTGAAGGGTCAAGACGTCAAAAGAGTATTTTTCGACGACGAGTAATATTTTCAAAAACCCGTAAATGGTATAAATAACATATTAAGTGCATGCATAACATTACATTGCAATTCATGACATATCATATCATTGATAATAGGTCCCGGTTGACGCATTACATTAAACCTCAGTGTACTCACTTTTGCCGTTATTCCAGTTTATCCAAGTGAGTTTTCATAGCCCCGTTTTTACATGCTTTTGATTATTTTCAAACCCACGGGGGAGAATATATTGCACTACATTTTTTTTTGTACGATACCAAGTATGTTAAATTCATTACATTGTTTAAGTTACCGCATTTGCCAATTTGAAAGTCCCCATTACTTGAACATGAACCGTTAATCTTTGAAGCGAGGATGAGTGGATAGATCTATCGAGGGTGACGCCTCCATCCGGGTTGGTGAATCCCAACCAGGCAAACGGATGCATTTCATTTGATGGTATTACGGAGTTGTCTGGCAAACACTCTGCAGGGGCATACATTATTGAACAGTCTAGTTTCGGGGTCATGGGCTTAGAGCAATTGTAACATTATTTTTACGTGACTGGATTGTCATGCATGGTCTATACTTGTGTAGTCGTATAAAACATTTACATAAACCTATGATTTCTCACCAACATTATTGTTGACCGTTTTTAGCAATGTATTTTCAGGTAACTGAGGCATTCGCATCATGACATGGTTTAGGGACCTACATTTTGAGTCGCGGCGTCGACTTACATTATGTACATTATGGCACTTTATTTCAAAACATCGTTTGGATTTGTAACATA
Source organism: Chrysanthemum seticuspe (assembly GCA_019973895.1). Lineage (NCBI taxonomy): Eukaryota > Viridiplantae > Streptophyta > Magnoliopsida > Asterales > Asteraceae > Chrysanthemum > Chrysanthemum seticuspe. The sequence continues at coordinate 32,717,891 of BPTQ01000004.1, read as the reverse complement.
TTTGTATTTCCGCAAACTTTGTTAAACTTTTGGGACCGATGTTGTACTCTGACTGTTTTTATGAAATATCCAACGATGTGTGTTTTTAAAACGACACTTTAGGTCGTTCAATATAACTGTGATGTGGTGCTATGACAGTCAATCCCCAGGAATTCCATTCCGCTGCAAAACAGGTAAATTGGGGGTGTGACAGATTGGTACCAGAGCTACAGTTATAGAGAACTAGGTTGCATCATTGACCCTAGACTATAGCTACATTATCATAGCATCTCATCATTTCATCATAGTACATGTTCATTGTTATCATGCGGATTCACTTACATTTTTGTCGAGATTATTTACATTTATTTCACATCGGTTGTCACAGACATGTCTTCAGATTCTCACCCTATCACCATATCATCGGACTCTAGCTCGGACGATGTCCCAGCTAACCCCATCATGGATGATGATTCATCACATTCCACTGAGGTCGTATCTTCCATTGGATCCACTGCAGCCTTCCCACTGATCATGACCGACACAGAGACCGAACCCTTCGAGGAGGGTGAAGTCGCACCCACACCTCACGTTAGCCCAGTTCATAACCCGTTGCTTGCACCATCACCACCACCAGCACCACTGCCAGCACCATCATCACCATCATCATCATATTTTCTTAGGGATCCTGTACCCGCATCGGACTTGCCGCCCAAAAAGCGTGCACGTTTCGACATCCCGACACCAGCATCTACTGAGCCCGAGCCACCCGCTAGATTTGAGTTAGGCGAGAGTTCTAGGGCAGCTGCTGCACGACAGCCTTCTACCGAGGCACTAGGAGCCCGTATTGATGCTCAGCAGATCCAGATTGATAGTTTGACGCGACAGTTGCAGGAACTGTCGGTTGATAGGATTGAGCCCATCGCTGAGGAGGTCGAGGGTTTGATATTAGGCAGGGTTTGTATTGACTTAGATTTTCAGAGTCTTCAGCATAGACAGATTGAGGATAGAGAGCATATCACGGAGTTGAGGCAGGAGATGCCCGAGTTGTTTGACAGGGCTGATATGGCACGAGATGAGTTACAGAGTCAGTCACAGGAGTTATCTTTAGCTCGTGAGCGTATTGTTACTTTGCAGGGTCAGATGGATGAGATGAGGAGTTTGATTGATAGTTTGGTTATTCAGGTTCGCGATCTTCAGGATAGGGCAGGCGGAGCACCATGAGGTGCCTTATGTAGACTTTTGTCATTGTATAGTTTTGACCATTATTATCCTAGTCACAAGGTGTGTGACGTAGTTTAAAGAACTTGTTGTATTTTGGTTGTTGTACAAACAAATGTATCAAGTATTGACTCTACTATGTAGGAATGGTTATTATTATCTATGATATCGGTCCATGTAGGCCGAAATTTTCATGTATATTATCCACGTGTGTTGTGATTATATTGTGATATTTCATTATTGTTCCGTTGTGATTCCATTTATCTTTATGCATGTTGTGGTTGTGGATATATTTGTATGATGGTTGTTTCTATTTGCGAGTTCTCATGATTGTTTCATCTTGTGATTTTGAAGAGTTATGGCACCGAAGAAAGCTACAGTTGAAATGACCCAAGCAGCAATTCAGAAGTTAGTGAATGATAGCATTGCTAATGCACTAAGAGTCGAAAGGGAAACAGTGGCTGCTGCTACTGCTGAAGCCGCGGCTGCTGCTGAAGCCGCAAGGATTGCTACTGCTACTGGTAATGCCGGAGGATCGGGGGTTAAGAAATGTTCGTACAAAGATTTCAAAAGTGGTGAACCCACTAAGTTCCGAGGTACCGAGGGAGCAACTGCAATGGTTAGATGGTTTGAAAAGTTGGAATCAGTATTTTTGCTTTGTAACTGTCCGGATGACAGTAAAGTTAAGTTTGCTACGAGCACATTACTCGATGGAGCGTTGTCATGGTGGAATTCATACGCTCAACCGATTGGTATGGAGAATGCTTTTAAGCTTACGTGGGAGGAATTTAAGGTCTTGGTGACTAAGAAGTTTTGTCCTCGAACAGAAGTGAAAAAGTTGGAGACGGAGTTCTATGAATTGGTCACTGTTGGTTATGATATTGACTCGTATATTCGGAGATTCCAGGAATTAGCCGCGTTATGTCCATCAATGGTATCGGATAATGAAAAGTTGCTAGAGGCTTTTATTGGAGGACTTCCCGAGGTCATTCAAGGAGATGTTACATCGTTCGATCCGCAAACTATCGAGGAAGCTATTCGTGTGACTCAGAAATTGATGGCACAAGTGGTGAAGCGAGGTAAGTACACCACTACCAACCGGAACAACAACAACAACCCCAACAACCGTTTCAACAACAACCGAGGCAACTACAACAACAACAACAATAGCAACAACAACAAACGCAAGTGGGACAACAACAGGGGTAGGAATGCTACTCAACAACCGCCCAAAAGACAAGAGGTTGCTAAGGTTTATGCCGCGGGTCAAAAAGAAGGAAAAGGATATTCGGGAGTTTTGCCGAAGTGTAATAAGTGTTTGAGTCACCACAATCCGGGTCGATGTCCTGATCCGTGTGAAAATTGCAAGAAAGTTGGTCACCGTACTAGGGATTGCACGGCACCAAAAGTTACATGTTTTGGTTGCGGGGAACCTGGACACTACAAAAGGGATTGTAAGAAGGGAAAGAATCAAGCAAATCCGAATCAAGGAGGTATGGCTCAAGGAAGGGTTTATGTGATTGGAGGCGGATAAGATAGGGAGGACCCGAATGTCATAACGGGTACGTTCCTTCTTAATAATCGTTATGCTTCAGTTTTATTTGATTCGGGTGCCGATAAAAGTTTTGTGTCTACTGCATTTGCACCTTTGCTCAACATTAAACCAACTACATTAGACATATCATACAACGTCGAGTTAGCTAATGGTAGCGTAGTTAGCACCAACACCATTGTTCGCGGTTGCACATTCAATTTTCTTAATCATCCTTTCAACATAGACCTCATGCCCGTAGAGCTTGGTAGTTTTGACGTCGTCATAGGTATGGATTGGTTATCTAAGCATCGCGCAAAGATCATTTGTGATGAGAAAGTTGTACATCTTCCCTACAATGGTGAAACTTTGATTATTCGTGGGGAACGAAGTGGAACTCGAATTAGTATCATATCGAGTATCAAAACGGAGAAGTACATTAAGAAAGGTTGTCTTGCTTTCTTAGCTCATGTAACTGAGAAAAAGTCGGAGGAGAAGCGACTTGAAGATGTTCATATTGTCTGTGAATTTTCTGAAGTATTTCCCGAGGATTTACCGGGACTTCCACCGGCACGTCAAGTAGAGTTTCAAATTGACCTAGTGCCCGGAGCTGCACCGATTGCGCGAGCACCGTATCGTCTAGCACCATCCGAAATGCAAGAGTTGTCTAATCAATTGCAAGAACTTCTAGACAAAGGATTCATTAGGCCGAGTTCCTCGCCTTGGGGAGCACCGGTCTTGTTTGTGAAGAAGAAGGATGGATCCTTCCGAATGTGCATAGATTATCGAGAGTTGAACAAGTTAACGGTGAAGAATCGTTACCCACTCCCCAGAATTGATGACTTGTTCGATCAGTTGCAAGGTTCAAGTATTTATTCCAAGATTGATCTTCGTTCGGGTTATCATCAGCTTCGAGTTCGGGAAGAGGATATTCCGAAAACAGCGTTTAGAACACGTTACGGTCATTACGAGTTTCAAGTGATGCCGTTTGGATTGACTAATGCACCGGCGGTATTCATGGATCTCATGAATAGAGTTTGTAAGCCGTACTTGGACAAGTTTGTTATAGTGTTCATCGACGACATATTGATCTACTCCAAGAGCAAAGAAGAGCACGAAGAGCATTTAAGGACGATTTTAAGGCTACTCAAGAATGAGAAGTTGTATGCCAAGTTTTCGAAGTGTGATTTTTGGAACCACAAAGTGCAATTTCTTGGTCATGTTATTGATAGTCATGGACTACAAGTTGACCCCGCAAAGATTGAGGCCGTGAAAGATTGGGCTACTCCAACGAATCCTACAGAAATTCGACAATTTCTAGGACTAGCCGGGTATTACCGAAGGTTCATCGAAGGTTTTTCAAAGATAGCGAGACCTTTGACCAAGTTGACACAGAAAAACAAGAAGTACGAGTGGGGAAAGAAACAAGAAACTGCTTTTCAGTTGTTGAAGCAAAAGCTTTGCAGTGCGCCGATTTTGGCACTACCCGAAGGCATTGAGAATTTTGTTGTATATTGTGACGCTTCGCATAAAGGACTTGGGGCTGTCTTAATGCAAAAAGAGAAGGTGATTGCGTATGCTTCTCGACAACTTAAGACGCATGAGAAGAATTACACCACTCATGATCTCGAGTTAGGAGCCGTTGTTTTCGCGCTCAAGATTTGGAGACACTACCTCTACGGTACAAAGTGCACAGTGTTTACCGATCACAAGAGTTTGCAATATATTCTTGATCAGAAGGAGCTTAATATGAGGCAACGTCGTTGGTTGGAGTTACTCAGCGACTATGATTGTGAAATCAAGTATCACCCGGGAAAAGCCAATGTTGTGGCTGATGCTCTTAGTCGGAAAGAGAGGCCTAAACCTTTAAGAGTTCGTTCATTGGGAATGACGATTATTTCTCCTCTACCATCGAAAATCCACGAGGCACAGATTGAAGCACTTAAGGAGGAGAACCGACCAAGTGAAAAGCTTTATGGTATGCCCGAAAGCGCAAATGGTTTTGTGAAGAGAGCAGATGGAGTACTATGTTTCAAGGATAGAATGTGGGTTCCATTGTATGGCGGAATACGAGAATTGATTATGCATGAGTCGCATAAGTCAAAGTATTCTATTCATCCAGGATCGGATAAGATGTATCAAGATCTTAAGAAACTTTATTGGTGGCCGAACATGAAAGCGGAAATTGCCACGTACGTTAGCAAATGCCTTACCTGCTCTAAGGTGAAAGTTGAATATCAGAAGCCTTCAGGTTTACTCCAACAACCGGAAATTCCTCAATGGAAATGGGAACGTATTACAATGGACTTTGTTACGAAACTTCCTAAGACATCGGGAGGTTACGACGCTATATGGGTAATTGTTGATCGCCTTACCAAGTCAGCTCATTTCATACCGATTAGAGAGACTTATTCCATGGAGCAACTCACTAGACTTTATGTCAAAGAAATAGTCTCGAGGCACGGAGCACCAATTTCTATCATTTCCGACAGAGATAGTCGATTCACTTCAAACTTCTGGAATTCATTGCAAGATTCATTCGGAACCAGATTAGAGATGAGCACAGCATATCACCCTCAAACCGACGGTCAAAGTGAAAGGACCATTCAAACATTAGAAGACATGCTGAGGGCATGTGTTATTGATTTTGGAAATGGTTGGGCTAACCATTTGCCATTGATTGAATTCTCGTACAACAATAGTTATCATACCAGTATCAAGATGGCACCATTCGAGGCACTTTATGGTCGTAAGTGCCGTTCACCTGTTTGTTGGGCCGAGGTAGGAGACGCACAACTTACTGGTCCAGAAATGGTACGGGAAACCACCGAGAAGATCGTTCAAATTCGTGATCGACTTAGAACTGCAAGGAGTCGACAGAAAAGTTATGCGGATGTTAGACGCAAGGATTTGGAATTTCAAGTGGGTGACAAAGTGATGTTGAAAGTATCGCCTTGGAAGGGCGTGGTACGTTTTGGAAAACGTGGGAAATTGAACCCGAGATACATTGGACCATTCAAGATTTTGAGCAGAGTTGGTCCGGTCGCTTATCGTCTTGATCTTCCGTCAGAACTTAGTCATGTGCACAACACGTTTCATGTTTCAAACTTGAAGAAGTGTCTTTCGGACGAATCGCTCATTATTCCATTAGACGAAGTTCAGCTTGACGACAAACTCAATTTTGTGGAAGAACCTGTAGAAATCATGGACCGCGAGGTCAAGCAGTTGAAGCAGAGTCGTATTCCGATTGTGAAAGTTCGTTGGAATTCTCGTCGAGGTCCTGAGTTTACTTGGGAACGGGAAGACCAGATGCGACGCAAGTATCCTCATCTTTTCGCCGAAACCGTTAGACCTAACAACGATTGAATTCAGGGACTGAATTCCTTTTTGGATGGGCGAATGTGACAATCCGTACTTTCAGGTCATTTCTCGACACCGTTCATGTTTCATTATTTCAACATTTTTAGTAAACTTGGTTTACTTGTTTCAAATTCGCGTAACCTTGGAGGTTTAGCGGCGAATTCATGATCATGACATCACGTACATTTCATATGGACTATGATTAGTCTACATTTCATTGACATCATGTGCATCTCATTAGTACATTCACGACATTTCATTTTCACTTGCAACGCGTAATTTTTATATTTAATAATCTTTATCGCGTGAGTTTTTATTTTGTATATTTAAACCGTTACTTTCAAAAATGATCCCGAGGTATTTTTAAACTTACATTTAGTTTATAAAAACTATATTTTTAGTTTTCCTAGTGTTTCAAATTTAATTGATATATTAATCGTTAACGTTTAATTATTACGTCGTTTTCTTAAAAATTTTACGATAATTATTTTATCACTCAATTTTCACAAGGAAAGTATTTTTACAATTTTTATTAACTCATTACATTCTATTTTGAGCTATTAAAAACTTACTTGTACCAAAAATTCCCATTTACCTTATAAATTGATTAATACTTACACAATTACTACATTTTTATCAAAGTCTTACAAAATTTTACACAAGTTGCAAGATAAAAAAAAAAAAAAAAAAAAAAAAAAAAATTGGAAATATCTTAGTACCCCCCCCCCCCCCCTTGGCCGACCAAGGGGGAAGGGTGTATTAATTGTTGGTATGGTTTATTAAAATCATGTTTTCTACTCTTTTACTTAAAGTCTTCTACTACAATTATTCATTCATATCTCATTTACAAAGTGTTAGCAAGAAAAATATTTCCTCTCTTCTCCTTGGGTCTTCAAAACCGGTCACCACACATCAAGAGCAAGGGATCAAAGTTTTGCAAAATCAAGTGTTATTTCAACCTAGATTATATCCTTTATATGGTTTTGAAATAAAAACCAAGGATATTTAAGTTAATCCTTGTTACTTACACCTCTTCACTATCACTAGTAAGCATGTTTTATTCATTTTCAAGTTTCCTTTTCATTTTCATATGTTTCTTTTCATTTTTGGAGCTTATATGCATGTTATGTGATTTATACCATTTATTTCATGATTTATTGAGTTATATTATATATTGGTCATCCTATAATTACTCCCATGGTATTCTTTGGTCTTGATGGTGATTAGGAACCCATGACACCCTAAGAAGGTGTATGGTAGGATTAGATTAGTTTTGGAGTTGATTTGAAGGGATTAGAATAGGTTTTGTCCGAGAAAAACTATTTTCGATAACTATATTTTGTGTTCTGTCCTTAAATCGAATTTCTGGAAAAACCTACTGTTGGTACGACATTTTGGCCTTGATATTTAGAAAATATACTTTAAAACGAATCCGTGGCCACTTGAACGGATAAAAACTGACTTATAACGAAGAAGTTATGGATTTTTAAAGTTTGGCGACGAAAAATATTATTTCTGAAAATTTCAGCTTTCTGTTTTTAGTGTTTTCGGGTCAAAAACGAGCCTTAAGCTTCACAAATTATTTCGACTTCTCAAAAATATATTAGTTTACTTCGATACGAAGCTAAGGACATATAAAACGTAGAAAACGGATTTGAAACGACAAAGATATGCACTTTTACATAAAGTTGCCGTAAATATTATTTTCTGAAAAACTATAATATTTTTACGTTACAAGTATTTTATTAGCTGTAAGGGCTATGTTTGCGGCAGTTTTTAACCATGATGTGAAACTTTTTATAACGAAATGTCTTCTAGTAAAATCAAGTTCATCGGCCATATTTTTCAAAACAAAAAGCCGTTTGTAAAGCGGAGTTTTAGTGAATTATTTACGGATGTTCAAACTTGGCCGAAACTTATTTTCTGCACACCATTCAACAAAACCACCATCTTTAGCCCTTGATATCTTTATGATCGAGACCTTTTGGACGAAAACTCCTGAACTGAAACTTTTAGATATCGATACAAACTTTCCAAAACCGTCGAGTTCGTTCTCTAACGATCGACGTACACCGTTTTACGACTGTTTTTCCGGAGCCATTTTTGTTAATTTCATAAAAATTCCGTCGACATTGTTTTGCGACGAAAAGTGGAAATTTCACCAAAAATCATTATAAAACCATTGTAGGATGACATTTTGACGTAAAAACATGTAAGGTCATTTTTGAAGGGTCAAGACGTCAAAAGAGTATTTTTCGACGACGAGTAATATTTTCAAAAACCCGTAAATGGTATAAATAACATATTAAGTGCATGCATAACATTACATTGCAATTCATGACATATCATATCATTGATAATAGGTCCCGGTTGACGCATTACATTAAACCTCAGTGTACTCACTTTTGCCGTTATTCCAGTTTATCCAAGTGAGTTTTCATAGCCCCGTTTTTACATGCTTTTGATTATTTTCAAACCCACGGGGGAGAATATATTGCACTACATTTTTTTTTTGTACGATACCAAGTATGTTAAATTCATTACATTGTTTAAGTTACCGCATTTGCCAATTTGAAAGTCCCCATTACTTGAACATGAACCGTTAATCTTTGAAGCGAGGATGAGTGGATAGATCTATCGAGGGTGACGCCTCCATCCGGGTTGGTGAATCCCAACCAGGCAAACGGATGCATTTCATTTGATGGTATTACGGAGTTGTCTGGCAAACACTCTGCAGGGGCATACATTATTGAACAGTCTAGTTTCGGGGTCATGGGCTTAGAGCAATTGTAACATTATTTTTACGTGACTGGATTGTCATGCATGGTCTATACTTGTGTAGTCGTATAAAACATTTACATAAACCTATGATTTCTCACCAACATTATTGTTGACCGTTTTTAGCAATGTATTTTCAGGTAACTGAGGCATTCGCATCATGACATGGTTTAGGGACCTACATTTTGAGTCGCGGCGTCGACTTACATTATGTACATTATGGCACTTTATTTCAAAACATCGTTTGGATTTGTAACATATTTGTATTTCCGCAAACTTTGTTAAACTTTTGGGACCGATGTTGTACTCTGACTGTTTTTATGAAATATCCAACGATGTGTGTTTTTAAAACGACACTTTAGGTCGTTCAATATAACTGTGATGTGGTGCTATGACAGTCAATCCCCAGGAATTCCATTCCGCTGCAAAACAGGTAAATTGGGGGTGTGACACATACATCCTTTTGTTCATCTCATTGTTAATCAATCACAAGAAATTTATCCAGATTCGTTTTGTTCATCTGATTGATTAGAATTTGGTCCTTCGACTATTCAGTGTGTCGTTTAAACATAAGAAAAATATTCATGGTTAATCCCATTATTTCCGCCCTTGTGAAGGATTTGGTAGGGAGATTAACTTCTGCAGCAATCCAAGAGTATGGGTTGCTTGTGAACCAAGTTAGTAATCTCGATGTTACTTTCTGGAAACATGAAGGACCAAACTTGTAGAAACGAAAGTCTACAACCGCTAGTTAGTTATTATAGTTAGAAATCTGTAGAATTTAGTGAAGGGTCATGTCGCTTCGACACACCCATTCGAATACTATATATATGTACAAATCTGTATCGATATTTTGGTTGGACGAAATATATAAGTTATCTTTGTTTACATTGTTTGCAAATCATTCATTTCGACTCACACACATCCGAACACTTTGGGAAAACATTTGGCATCAAGAGCCTTGTTTGAACCATTCTCGTTACACCATCAAACACCAAACCAGAAAAACAAAAAACTGTTAGCGAGAAACCAAAAAAAACAGAAACAAAAACCCACGCTAAAACCTTTAGTTTCAGGAACAAACGCAACACTCTTGAACCTTGTTAACGTAAGAAGAGGTTGCCTAGATAACTTAGGGACACAAGAAAGTCGTATACAACTTTCTCTGTGTCGGATTTTGCAAACAGGAAGGACACCAAAACCGAAGTGGTGCCTTGTTTTGTTGTGATCATTTATACGTGACAACAAAACCAGAAAAAAGGAAGAAACAATTGTTTTGAAGAATTCTTGTTGGTGTCTCACACACGACAACAAAGAACGGACTTGTTGGTTTACTACAACGCAACAAGGGAGAAAGAAAGACGTCAAAAAGATTGTGTATTTACCGAGATACACAAGGAAAAGAAGAAGCGCACAAAACTTGAAAAGGCGTTGCTTGGGCAGTTTTGAAAGGTATACTGTTGGAATATACTAATCATAACAAATTATAAAAGCAAGTAAACATCATCAAAGCATGCAGCGGAAGTAAACAGGAATAATACATGTAAGTAATTAACCGAATAAGAAAACGCGTACCTTTTAGAAAAACAATAACCAAATGGTGATGTGATCAAGCAACAAAACCCAAAACCCTAACTTAGGGTTTCACAAAAACCGTCCCACCAAAATCGACCACCAAGGAATTCACAAACACAACTGCGTTTGTTCTTCGTTCTTGTACACACGTACTATTAGTGATTTTATGTGAAAAGGTAGGTTCTTGAATCACAAATAAAACCAAATACTTGATCTTGAGTTAAGCAAATCGAAAACCCTTATGGGGAAGGATGTACGACCGGCCACACCAGAAAGAGGAGAGGAGAAGAGAAATTAGGTTTATTGGTGATCCAAGATTAAGTTATGAATGAATACAAGGGATTGTATTTATAGGTAACTTAACTTGATGACCGAGTTTGAGTGGGAATGGGTTTGGAAACCCATAATCGATCAGCCTAACCCATGGGAGGGGTTCTAGATCTTTCCCGACTCCTAATTTCAATTATAGTCCTTTTAGTTTACATTTAACGACCGTAGCCAAACCTCGTTAAATATTAACTATAGTTATGTTTTATTTCGTGTCTAATAATTAATAATAACATTTTATATATTAATTATTAACATCAACTCTCATACGTAATGTGTGCAATCCCGAAGTCTCGAGTTCGAATCTGGACATACGTATATTTAAATATCCATAAAACCTTTCAGCTCCCACTTGGATATTACTAAATATAGTAATGACATTGGTTTAGTCTAGCCTAACACGCCAATGCCCCCAGATCGAATCGAGTATGGTTTCCTGGAAAAACCATTTAATGATTCATCATTTTTACTTATCCTTTTGTTACTAATACTACATTAACTATGAATATGGATCAAGTCCTTTCATAAGTTAATATTCTGTTTCTCGTTGTATTTGATTGAACAAGATTACCAAATCTTCTGAACGTATTCCAGATAGATCTTGGGTATGGCCATACAAACATCTTGTCAACCCTACGAGAGGCCCAAATATAGTATTATGCTTTGAAACAAATTCAAAGGAACAAATTCTCTTAGACTACAAACATAACTCATAAACTTTGTAACACTTATGAAAATAGCCCTTATAACTACTAGTTACGGATAGCGTTAGACTATCTTACACAAATGCACTACATTCATATCAGTTATTTGGTATCTCAAGTCTGAGGATAAACATTTCATGATATACTTAATGACAAAGACCCATAAAGTATCATCATGTAAAGTTAGGATGAGTCCTATATTCAATTCATTGAATATCATGTGAATCTGGTATGTCCCACGCATCAATATACTTTAAAAGTATATTCTACCAAAACTCATATTTGTCTTAATTCAATGACATTCACACATCATTGATCGACAACGGACTATTTAGAATAACATAAGTCATTCACGGATTAAACATGCAAATATAGGATATAATATTAAGAAAATGAAAAATAAACATAAACAACTATTTTATTTCATTAAAGTAATATTTGTTCATAACATCCTTTATCCAAATACTAATCACAGATCTGCATGAAACTACTAGCTAAATGAAGTCCTATCCCATCAGCATGGTCAGTAAGTTTTTCTTTTGGCAAAGGCTTCATAAAGGGATCACCTAGATTATCATATGTATGAACTTTGAGTAGATTGATTTCACCTATTTCGACTTGTTCTCGAACATAGTGATATCGACGAGGAAAATTTCTGGCGCCCTTCATGACTCCAGGCTCATTGGCAAATGTTATTGCAGTAGAGTAGTCACAATACACATTTAAAGGTAATTCGATTGAGGGCATTACTCCGAGTCCTGAAATGAATTTCCTAATCCAAACAGCTTCCATCGCAGCTTCTGAAGCAGTTATGTACTCAGCTTCTATAATAGACATCGCAGTCATTGTCTGCTTCTTGGTCTTCCAGTCAACTGCTCCTCCATTAATAACAAAGACGTAACCCGTTTGAGACTTCGTATCATCTTTATCAGTTTGGAAAGACGCATCGCAAAAACCTGTAACATCAAGTTCTGCATCTGGATTTCCTCCATACACTAGAAACATTTCTTTAGTAGCCCTTAAATACTTAAGAATGTTCTTAACAGCTTGCCAGTGTTTCACACCTGGGTTCTGTTGATATCGACTGGTGATATTTTGTGCAAACGCCACATCAGGCCTTGTACATCTTACAGCATACATGATAGATCCTACAGCCGAAGCATAAGGAACTTTCCTCATGTGTGCCACCTCTTTAGGTGTTGACGCGCATAGTTTATTACTTAAGCCATGTTCAACTTGTATCGGCAAATATCCCTTCTTGGAATCTTGCATATTGAATCTCTTCAATATTTTATCTATGCAAGCACTTTGGCTTAGTCCAATTAACCGCCTTGATCTATCTCGGTAGATCTTGATTCCCAGAATAAATGTTGCTTCCCCTAAATCTTTCATAGAAAACCACTTCCAAAGATAAGACTTTACATCTTGTAAACTTGGAATGTTTTTTCCCATGATCAATATGTCATCGACATATAAGATAAGGAAAATAACATTACTCCCACTAGCTTTGTAATACACACATGGCTCATCAAGATTTTGAGTGAAACCAAATTTCTTGATTTCTTCATCAAACTTCTTGTTCCATTGCCTTGATGCTTGCTTCAACCCATAAATGGATCTTTGAAGTTTGCATACACGCTTTGGAAATTTTGGATTCACAAACCCTTCAGGCTGCGCCATATAGATGTCCTCATCTAGGCGACCATTTAAGAAGGCAGTTTTGACATCCATTTGCCATATCTCATAGTCATAGTACGCAGCTATGGCTATAAGAATCCTAATAGCTCTAATGTCTGCTACAGGAGAAAATGTCTCCTCGTAGTCTATCCCAAAGGTTTGAGTATACCCTTGAGCTACAAGACGAGCTTTATAGGTGTGTGCATTGCCATCCAAGTCAGTTTTTATCTTATAGAGCCACTTACTTCCAACTACCTTAGCATTTGGAGGTAAGTCAACCTCTATCCAAACTTCGTTATCTTTCATGGATTGCGTTTCCCCATTCATTGCAACTCGCCATTTTTCCTTTTCAGGACTCATCATGGCAGCCTTATAGTTAGCAGGTTCACCAAGATCCCCTAACATATTTTCCTCAGCTTCTACGTTGAGACATAGACGCTTTGTTGCACGCGTAGTCCTTGAAGATCTACGAATGGGAACCACCTCAACTTCAGGTGGAACGTCCAGACTTTCAGGTTCTACATGAGGTTGGCTAGTGTTTTCAGAAGGTGTTGTATCTTCTTGATCATCTTCCAGATCATAAACTCTCCTACTGAATTCATGAGATATGAGATCCTTTTCAAGAAAGTCTCCATACCTAGCAACAATCACTTTGTTTTCAGGTGGAAAGTAAAAGTAGTAACCCATTGTTTCCTTTGGGTATCCTACGAAGATACACTTAACAGATCTTTGTTGCAGCTTATCAGCAGAGTCACGTTTAACAATCGCCTCACAACCCCAGACCTTTAAGTAAGACAAGTTGGGAGCTTTCCCATACCACACTTCATAAGGAGTCTTATCAACCTTCTTAGTTGGAACCATATTCAATATGTGAACAGCAGTTTCTAAAGCATAATCCTAAAAGGATAAGGGAAGAGTTGTAAGATTAAACATTGATCGCACCATGTCTAACAATGTACGATTTCTTCTCTCAGATACACCATTTTGTTGTGGAGTATATGGAGATGTAAGTTGCTGGACGATACCACACTCAGCTAGATAATCTTTAAACTCTTGGCTTAAATATTCACCACCTCTATCGGATCGAAGAGCTTTAATCTTCTTTCCTAGTTGTAGTTCTACTTCACTCTTAAAAACCTTAAATGTTTCAAAGACTTCATGTTTATGTTTAAGTAAATAAACATAACCATAACGACTGAAATCATCAGTAAAGGTTAAGAAGTAGCTAGCACCCTTCCTTGACACATGTGTTAGTGGTCCACATACGTCAGTATGTATTCCACCAAGAAGATCAGAAGCCCTTTCTAAACTATTTGTAAAAGGTTTCTTGGTCATCTTCCCAGATATGCAAGATTCGCATTTATCAAATGATCCATCATTGATGTCTTGCAAAAGCCCATCATGTTGCAGCTTTTGCATGCGTTTCTTGCCTATGTGAGCAAGTCTACAATGCTAAAGAAATGAAGAATCCAAATCACCTTTGATTCTTTTATTATTGATGCTAAAGACAAAATTATTTTTATCAATCATATTATCATGCAAATCAATTTCAAACACACCATTTACTGGAATAACATTAAAGTAAAAAACATCATTTAAAGAAACCGAAATTCCATAATCAGTAAATGTATGAATAAAACCAATATCTTTTAACAAGGAAACTAAAACGACACCCCTAACAATAGAAGGTGCGTAATGACAATCGTTTAAAGACAATACTAAACCCGAAGGTAAAACTAAATCAAACGTGCCTATAGCTTCAACGACTGCATGTGCTCCATTGCCCACGTGCAGGTATTGTTGTCCATAGGCAAGCTTCCTTGCACCTCTAAGTCCCTGCAGTGTATTACAAATGTGAATACCACATCCAGTATCATATACCCAGGAATCTATTTTATGAGGAAAAGCAAATAATTATATCATCAAAAGAGTACATAAAGTACCGGCCACAGTGCCAGTATTTTTATACCTCTTAGTGCGCAACTCATCAAGGTAGAGCGGACAATTCCTCTTCCAGTGTCCTACCTCGGTGCAGTGATGACAAGCTTGATCCTTGATGAGTGTCTAAATACTCATCATTTTTGTACCATTTAAACTGCAAAAACATCTGAAAACACTCAGAAATGCATCAAAATGATAAAAATATCACAAATAAGTGTTTTATGTGTTTTAAATGCAAAAATATCAAAATCTGGTGAAAAACGTATCAAATTTGCATAATTGGCAGTTTTAGTCCCCTAAGTTTCAAAAGTTGTCAAAAACAGTCCCTGGTAAAACAAAATAAAGAAAAATGTTATTCAAGGTCCCTAAAATATTCTAAATTGTCAAAAATGGTCCTTGAATAAATCTTTTGTTAAATGGCAGAAAAGGTCCCTGAACTTTCATAAAATGTCAAGTTTGGTCCCTGGAAAATTGAAAATGTCAAAACTAGTCCTTGTACTATGGAAGCTTGTCAATTTTGATCCCTTGTGTGAACTTTGAAAAATTACAGGATTGGTCCCTCAAGATTTCAGAATTGCAAATAAGCCCTTGTCATTAATAATCCCATGCCTTGTCAAAATACCTTTTGACCCCTGCCATATAACCCTTTTGACCCCTTCCCTTTTTGACCCCCTAGTCAAATACCAGTCAAACACCCAAGCTTTCCCTCTCAACTGGTTTTCCCCTCCACTTGCCTGCTCCTCTGCAACTTACACCCAATCACACTTACCAAAGCCTTATCCCAACACCCCTCAACCCCCCTCATCATCACACCAGTCCACTCCCCCCAACTTGCAAAATCAGAGTCCACAGAGGTCAAAATGACTTTCCCGCCAAAAAGTGAATCAATGGCCAATATGGCCTCTACGCATCCAATGGCTACAAATGTTGATGGGATTTGATCAGAAGGACAGGTGGAAACTTTTTGAGTATAAAAGAGGGAAGAAGAAGCAAGAACCAAGCAGTAGTTAGTTTTTAGTTTTCAATGTATGTCGTTTTTATAACAATACCTTAGTTTAAATCTTAAAATGTAATTTTTCAGTTTCCATGTATTGAAGTTAAGTTAATTAAGAGTTCTTAATCAAGTTTAAATCCTAATTCCAAGTTTCATTTCAGTTTCAAACTTTATATACACTGTTTAAAATTTTAATTTCAAACTCCTGTATTAAAGCTTTCAGGTAGCTTTATCTCAGCTCAAATAAGCTTATTTAAGCTTAATATAGCTTTTAGTAAGCTTATGAAATAGATTTAAGCAATATTGATCAATGGTCAACAAAAGTCAACTGTACAAGCAAGATGGGTATGGATATGGAGTTTGGTTGATGCAGAGCTGCATTGGGATTGATATTGATTAGATTAGTAGTTATTTGGTTCTGTATAAGCTGCATTTTGGCTGGACATGTTGTGAGTTTCAAATTTCTTCGCTTCTTATATTTTTCTTGAATCTGCATAATTAGTGTACTGTCCAAATCATAGTGATAGTTTATGTACCTGCATAATTTATGTGTTTTAATGATATTAGGATCTAAATATGTGGAAGTCATTGTTTAAATCTGAAGTTGGTAGTTAAAATGTGCAAATCAGTAGTGTAAATTGGTGTTTGGTTTAAGCAGTTGATTGGTATTGCAGTGTTCAAAAATTGTTAGACTCAATTTGCTAAGTCCTCTCTAGGTACATTAGAATCAATTGAGTGATTCATTTGTGCATCAAACAAGTTAAAGTCAAAATAATTTTTAAACTGTCTTAAGCTAATACCTGTTATAATTTTTGAATATCAAAGTCTTGATTTATGTTTAGTTATCATTATCATAGCTTGCAATAGTCTTAATATAACATATAACATCTATTTCAGTCCATAAAATTGGTTCCAAAGTTCAATTTAGTCAAAATCTCCAAATTGCTCAAAAGTCAAAACTGAAAAACTCAGTTTTTACCAAACTGAGTTGATTTGTCTTGAGTTCATTTCTGGACCAATTTCAATGAAACTTGTGGTTTTGAAAAGCTCTACTGGTCTAGTTCATTATTGTGATTTTTATGTATTTTTGTGAATTTTCTATAAGCTTCAAAATGTCTTGTCAATATAGGCACAAATGCCCTGTGCATTGACTCAGTTAATACTGAGTCTGCACCGGGTTGGTGCAGCCTTGCACAAAGCTCAATAGAGCTTGTCTAGGTCTCTTTTTTTTGGTTTACAAGCTCTCACCCAGGTCTAGTTCAGGATCTAGCATCTGTTTTTAAGTTTCCAGCTTATTCAAGTGCTTATTTTCTAGTCCTAAGTTGGCCTCAGAATCTGTTTTTGTGCTTTGTTTCAATTTCATCAAATCTTTGCAGTTGGCAATTCAGAGGTCCAAGCCAGTTGTTTCCTGTTGCATTTTGATACTTTTAGCTATTTACAACTTCTGTAAACAGTTGGTAGCTTGTTGTAGCTTCTAGCTTATCCTAAGTGCTTAGTTTTAAGCACATTCCACATCAGTTTCATTTTCCTCCACACAACCCCTGTTTTTTTATATTTTTCTTAGATTCTAAATATTATTTTAAGCTTATCTTGAATTTTTCAGATTTTTCTAGGTTAGTTTGCTATTTTTCTTGATTAAAATTAGCTTTTAAGCATTTTTAAATAGCATTTAATTCAAAAAATTAAGAAAAGTTTCAAAAAAATAATTTTTCATTTTTCTTAGATTAAGATAAATATAAAAAGTAAAAAAAGTAATTTTCCAGATTTTTCATAGTTTGATTTGTAATTTTTAGTAATTTAATTAGTTTTTAATAGTTTAAAATTCATAGAAAATAGAAAAATAATCAGAAAAATACAAAAATAGTTTTGAAAATTCTCTTTTGATATTTTAGATTTTTCCAAGTCATAATTTTATTTTTCTAGTTTTATCTCCTATTTTCTTGTATTTTAGGTTATTATTAAATAGTTAAAAATAGTTTTTAATTAATAATAATTAGATAAATAGTTATAAAAATAATTTTCTTTTTCTTAAAATTTTTTTATATCATTAGGTTTGTAAAAATATCATTTTCATATTTTTATGATTAATATTGTGTAAGTTTCACGTTTTCATTTGTACGTCGCGTAGTTTTTAATTTCAGTTTTATAAAAACATAAAAACAAAAACATCATTTTAATTATAGTGATAGCGTTTATTTAATATTTTTTATCTTTTTAATTTTCTTTAATTTGCATTTAAGCCCCTGTAGTTTATGGGCTTTCTCTTTAGGTATAGATCAATCACTATCCTTTCCCTTTCAAATCCTCTCGATCACTTTACGTTTGACTATTCTCGCACAGCTCGTTGGGACTTAACGACCTGGGGAAACACTATACTCTCCTGATCTTCATTGCATTTGTGCTTAAACTGTTTTAAGTTTGTTACGGTCGGCCATTCACAAGTGGCAGGCTTGAGTGAGAAAACTTGACGGTTTGGCACGGATCAAATTTTGGCGCCGCTGCCGGGGATCAAATTTTGGCGCCGCTGCCGGGGAGCAGTGCTAATAGTCTTACGTTTAGCAGATTAGTGATTTGAATATTCACTCCTTGTTTATACCATCTATAGGTTTATATTTTCTTTTAAAAATCAAAAACCCAAAAAGATTTTCATTCTTTGTTTCTACATCATGTTTTTCAAAAATACCAAAAATATTCCTCTTTACCCTCTTACCCTTTTTGATTCTTTATCCCTCTACCCTCTATCCATTTGATTCTAAACTTCTATTCTCATGGAATCTCTCGACTACGACGAATTCTGGGACGAAGCTGAAAAGCTTCAGACTTTATCACAAATGTCAAGAATTCGTGTTGTTCGTGATGATCCATTAATTCTGCGTAGGGAAATGGAACGAGAAACCGGGGTGACAAAGGACCAGGTACTTCCCTCTAATAAAGGAAGTGCTAAATACGTCCAACCTACGGTTATCCAAAGATCTAAACCCTCAATTGCTCCTAAGCCGTCTAGAATTGATTCTAAACTTTCACGATTTACGGTTAAAAGCAAACATGCAGAATTTAGACCAGTGACTAGCAAGAATGACTTGCCTAATCTTCACGTTTCTCAAGAACCAGAACCAGAGACCATAACGGAAGTGGTGGAAATTGCTAGCTCTCAGAGCACACCACTTGTCCCACCTCCGGATTTTTCAAAATGTTCTTCAACACTTAATAGTCATTCGGATCACCATGTTGGTTTTGTTGATTCTTTGAATAAACCGATTCCGTCTCATAACTCTCAAATAGAATCGTTTATTCCTTGTGTCGGTTACGGTGAGCCTCTTTTTGGTTCACCATGTCGCTGGTGTACGTGTGTACAGTGTGGTAATGACATTCGGAACGGGAGTTGTTTGTTTTGTGGTTCGAGGAATTCATTTGATTATGATCCTAATCAAAACTCATTTAACGACCCCTCAAATTTTTCCAATTACCCACCACAGCCTGACTCATCCTCATATAACCAACCTAACTACTGTGAATTTTGTGGAGGTCCTCACCAAGGATTTGAGTGTCAATCCGGAAACACGTTTGTCTATGAACAGTTCTCCGATGATGCTCAGAACTTTGGTTATGACCAATATCCATATGATTCACCAATCCAAGATCAACAGTTTTACTGTTGTGAGAACTGTGGAAGTTCCCATTTCAGCTCTGATTGTCAAACAGGGAATCCATTTCCTTGTAACAATTACGACTATCCATATCACGACCAACCTCCACAGTGCCAAATGACTCAAACTCCTCAACAAACCCAACAAGACACTTATCTAGAGCTTCTGAAGTCAGTGGAAAGAACTGAGGAGTTGAGAAAAACAGCACTTCATAATATTCCCAGTTTTTCTTGTGTATATTGTGGGGGTCCTCATGATGATTATCAATGTCAACCTTCCGGTTTTGACAAATCTCCACTCCCACAATGTCCCGTCATTCAAAATTCACATGAGAAATCCATGGAAGAATTGCTAGCTGAAGAGCAGGCTGCTAAAATAAATTCCCAAATTGCCTTTGAAAAATCTATTAAGGAATCAATTGCAAAAGAAAAAGCAGCCAGATCTAGCTCTCAGTTTCGTTTTATTCCTGATGACAGTGATGATGAGGATACACTTGATTCATCAAGTTCATCAGATGATATCTCAGCAGTTGAGATTAATTCTCAAACAACTGCTATCACACCCGAAGCTCCCACCCACTCTCTGAACATGGGGGACGAGCATCTTGACACTGTTCCTGAAAAGGAATCGGACGAATTCATAAAGTCTAGTGTTGAGCACCTTGTCCCAATCCCGAGAGAGTCACAGGGAACTTCTGATCATATGTGTGATTCTCTTTCCCCTCTTGAGTGTTCAAAAGATCATTTTGAAACTTTCTCCGATGTTAGCGACGATTGTACTTCTCATGGAAACATCGAGTATGTTGAGGCATCACTCCCACAGTCTGATGCTGATCATCATCTTGAGGAGTTCACCGATGAACTCACTCACATCAATCCACTTTCATCAGAAAGTAATGATAGTCTTTCTGATTTCAAAGCCGATCTGGGAGAGACTGAAAGTCTCCTTGATAATGATCGTTCACTCACTTCTATTCCCAACAGTCCAATAGAGAATGTTAATCACCTTGTTCCTGAAACATTCAAAGCTACTTTCACCAATCCTCTATTTGAATTCAACCCTGAATTCACCTTAATTTCTGAGAATCCACTCTTTGATACTCAGATTGAGGATAGTGATGAGTCTACAGTGGAACAAGAGTTCACGGATTTACATCTTGTGATTGATTCTCTTCACGAGGAGTTCGCCGGTGAACTCACTCATATCATATCTCCGCCGGAATATGATAACTTCCAATTTGATCATGACACACCCGAGATTTGTCTTGATCAAGTAAGCTTAAATGATGATGTTCATAATCCTGAAATTATGGATGCTCCTATGGATGAAGATGAGTTAGTCATGATGTTTATCATGATTTTCTATCTCTTCTTCACCTATCCCGTGGCTTCTCCTGTTCTTCACTCCTTCGGGAATGAAGACATTATCTTTGACCCCGGCATTTCCATGTACCATTTGTGAGCCCGGTCTGTCTGTCTCTGTATCTCATCGGTGTGGAACTTTCGCGTACTTCAATGTTTATCCAAACATCTTGAATGAAAGTCCGATGGAGATTGTTTCTTCCACTTACTTCCCCATGAACAAATTAATTCGGGGTCGAGTCAAGCTAGCGACTCGGTAATCAAAAACAGTAGTTAAACATGGGTTTTCACCCGTGTGTACCACCCTAGTGTGGGGGAGATGCCCCACATGTTGTATAAAGATCTAAAAAATGAATGAAAATTGTAAATATTAAAAAAGAGAATAATTGTTGTGTTTCCACACTTAGCTAGTAATGTTATCTTTTTATGTTCTAAGTTTCGGCATAACAGCCGGGTACTTTGAATATTGAGGACAATATTCATTTCTAAGAGTGGGGGGGGGGAAATTCTGGCGAATTTTGATTATAAGTGTACCCTTTTAGTCCCTTTTTCCCTAAAATGGCCAAATTTTTTAAAAAAAAAAAATTTAGTGGAAGTACTATGTACTAAACACAACAAATGGTAATCAGTCCACCATGTCTAACCCACATAAGGATTGGCTAATCCAGGAGCAAACGGCTCTTGGTAAAGATATATCAAATCCGTTGACGGCTTGCAATTTGCCCAAAATTGTATGGTATTCAGCTCACCATATCCTTAAAAGTGAAGAGTTGGTTAGCCCGCAAGTTTATGGCTTGTGGTAATAAGGTGGAAAAACCATAATTGGTAATCAGCTCACCAAAGATAATATTGATAATTTATCTAAGAGTTGGCTAGTCCAGAAGCAAACGGCTTCTGGTAAAGACAAATCAAATCCGTTGAAAGCTGATGATTTGCTCAAAATCATTTGGTTATCGGTGTACCAAGGTTCTTACTTGAACTGAAACATTTGGCTACTCCAGAAGTAATGGCTTTTGGTAAAGAGATGAAATCCATTAATTTTTCTCAAAACATTGCTAGGGACTAGCAATATCTTAGTGTGGGGGATTGATGAGTGTCTAAATACTCATCATTTTTGTACCATTTAAACTGCAAAAACATCTGAAAACACTCAGAAATGCATCAAAATGATAAAAATATCACAAATAAGTGTTTTATGTGTTTTAAATGAAAAAATATCAAAATCTGGTGAAAACGTATCAAATTTGCATAATTGGCAGTTTTAGTCCCCCAAGTTTCAAAAGTTGTCAAAAACAGTCCCTGGTAAAACAAAATAAAGAAAAATGTTATTCAAGGTCCCTGAAATATTCTAAATTGTCAAAAATGGTCCTTGAATAAATCTTTTGTTAAATGGCAGAAAAGGTCCCTAAACTTTCATAAAATGTCAAGTTTGGTCCCTGGAAAATTGAAAATGTCAAAACTAATCCTTGTACTATGGAAGCTTGTCAATTTTGATCCCTTGTGTGAACTTTGGAAAATTACAGGATTGGTCCCTCAAGATTTTAGAATTGCAAATAAGCCCTTGTCATTAATAATCCCATGCCTTGTCAAAATACCTTTTGACCCCTGCCATATAACCCTTTTGACCCCTTCCCTTTTTGACCCCCTAGTCAAATACCAGTCAAACACCCAAGCTTTCCCTCCCAACTGGTTTTCCCCTCCACTTGCCTGCTCCTCTGCAACTTACACCCAATCACACTTACCAAAGCCTTATCCCAACACCCCTCAACCCCCCTCATCATCACACCAGTCCACTCCCCCCAACTTGCAAAATCAGAGTCCACAGAGGTCAAAATGACTTTCCCGCCAAAAAGTGAATCAATGGCCAATATGGCCTCTACGCATCCAATGGCTACAAATGTTGATGGGATTTGATCAGAAGGACAGGTGGAAACTTTTTGAGTATAAAAGAGGGAAGAAGAAGCAAGAACCAAGCAGTAGTTAGTTTTTAGTTTTCAATGTATGTCGTTTGTATAACAATACCTTAGTTTAAATCTTAAAATGTAATTTTTCAGTTTCCATGTATTGAAGTTAAGTTAATTAAGAGTTCTTAATCAAGTTTAAATCCTAATTCCAAGTTTCATTTCAGTTTCAAACTTTATATACACTGTTTAAAATTTTAATTTCAAACTCCTGTATTAAAGCTTTCAAGTAGCTTTATCTCAGCTCAAATAAGCTTATTTAAGCTTAATATAGCTTTTAGTAAGCTTATGAAATAGATTTAAGCAATATTGATCAATGGTCAACAAAAGTCAATTGTACAAGCAAGATGGGTATGGATATGGAGTTTGGTTGATGCAGAGCTGCATTGGGATTGATATTGATTAGATTAGTAGTTATTTGGTTCTGTATAAGCTGCATTTTGGCTGGACATGTTGTGAGTTTCAAATTTCTTTGCTTCATATATTTTTCTTGAATCTGCATAATTAGTGTACTGTCCAAATCATAGTGATAGTTTATGTACCTGCATAATTTATGTGTTTTAATGATATTAGGATCTAAATATGTGGAAGTCATTGTTTAAATCTGAAGTTGGTAGTTAAAATGTGCAAATCAGTAGTGTAAATTGGTGTTTGGTTTAAGCAGTTGATTGGTATTGCAGTGTTCAAAAATTGTTAGACTCAATTTGCTAAGTCCTCTCTAGGTACATTAGAATCAATTGAGTGATTCATTTGTGCATCAAACAAGTTAAAGTCAAAATAATTTTTAAACTGTCTTAAGCTAATACCTGTTATAATTTTTGAATATCAAAGTCTTGATTTATGTTTAGTTATCATTAACTTAGCTTGCAATAGTCTTAATATAACATATAACATCTATTTCAGTCCATAAAATTGGTTCCAAAGTTCAATTTAGTCAAAATCTCCAAATTGCTCAAAAGTCAAAACTGAAAAACTCAGTTTTTACCAAACTGAGTTGATTTGTCTTGAGTTCATTTCTGGACCAATTTCAATGAAACTTGTGGTTTTGAAAAGCTCTACTGGTCTAGTTCATTATTGTGATTTTTATGTATTTTTGTGAATTTTCTATAAGCTTCAAAATGTCTTGTCAATATAGGCACAAATGCCCTGTGCATTGACTCAGTTAATACTGAGTCTGCACAGGGTTGGTGCAGCCTTGCACAAAGCTCAATAGAGCTTGTCTAGGTCTCTTTTTTTTGGTTTACAAGCTCTCACCCAGGTCTAGTTCAGGATCTAGCATCTGTTTTTAAGTTTCCAGCTTATTCAAGTGCTTATTTTCTAGTCCTAAGTTGGCCTCAGAATCTGTTTTTGTGCTTTGTTTCAATTTCATCAAATCTTTGCAGTTGGCAATTCAGAGGTCCAAGCCAGTTGTTTCCTGTTGCATTTTGATACTTTTAGCTATTTACAACTTCTGTAAACAGTTGGTAGCTTGTTGTAGCTTCTAGCTTATCCTAAGTGCTTATTTTTAAGCACATTCCACATCAGTTTCATTTTCCTCCACACAACCCCTGTTTTTTTATATTTTTCTTATATTCTAAATATTATTTTAAGCTTATCTTGAATTTTTCAGATTTTTCTAGATTAGTTTGCTATTTTTCTTGATTTAAATTAGCTTTTAAGCATTTTTAAATAGCATTTAATTCAAAAAATTAAGAAAAGTTTCAAAAAAATAATTTTTCATTTTTCTTAGATTAAGATAAATATAAAAAGTAAAAAAAGTAATTTTCCAGATTTTTCATAGTTTGATTTGTAATTTTTAGTAATTTAATTAGTTTTTAATAGTTTAAAATTCATAGAAAATAGAAAAATAATCAGAAAAATACAAAAATAGTTTTGAAAATTCTCTTTTGATATTTTAGATTTTTCCAAGTCATAATTTTATTTTTCTAGTTTTATCTCCTATTTTCTTGTACTTTAGGTTATTATTAAATAGTTAAAAATAGTTTTTAATTAATAATAATTAGATAAATAGTTATAAAAATAATTTTCTTTTTCTTAAAATTTTCTTATATCATTAGGTTTGTAAAAATATCATTTTCATATTTTTAGGATTAATATTGTGTAAGTTTCACGTTTTCATTTGTACGTCGCGTAGTTTTTAATTTCAGTTTTATAAAAAACATAAAAACAAAAACATCATTTTAATTATAGTGATAGCGTTTATTTAATATTTTTTATCTTTTTAATTTTCTTTAATTTGCATTTAAGCCCCTGTAGTTTATGGGCTTTCTCTTTAGGTATAGATCAATCACTATCCTTTCCCTTTCAAATCCTCTCGATCACTTTACGTTTGACTATTCTCGCACAGCTCGTTGGGACTTAACGACCTGGGGAAACACTATACTCTCCTGATCTTCATTGCATTTGTGCTTAAACTGTTTTATGTTTGTTACGATTGGCCATTCACAAGTGGCAGGCTTGAGTGAGAAAACTTGACGGTTTGGCACGGATCAATCCTTCTTGGGATTCTCACGCTTTTTGGGAGGGTACTTCTTGGGTTCTTGTTGATAAGTCATAACTTGTTTTCCTTTATCAACTTTACCCTTACCTTTCCCTTTCTTGTTCGCTAGCGGCTTATTAGGCTTAGAAATCCTACCCTTTTGGATGGTTAGAACCGTAGGTGTAGGGGCCTTCTTGGGCAAACCTTTCTCATAATCAATGAGCATTGCATGTACCTCAGTGACTTTCTTCCCCATGCAATGCATATTGTAATTGCGCACAAAACCATCAAACTCCTTGTTAAGGGATCTGTTGATAAGGCCAATTTGTATGTCATTGGGGTAGACATAGTTGAGTCGCCCTAGATGGTCCATGTAACTCATCATTTCCAGGCAGTGAGCACTCACAGGTTTCCCTTCTCCTTGCTTGCAACTATGTAGAGCATCTATCAGATCATACAGCTCTATAGTCACAGGCTTTTCAAACAACCTTTGCAATTATTCGAGCATGAGGTTAGGGAAGTAATTCTCAAAATGCTTTTGCAAGTTTGATTTCATACTCCCAAGCATAATACAGGCGACCTCATTATACTTGTCATACTCAGATTGCCATGCAGCTCGTGCTTCAGTAGTAGCACCTGCTGTAGGTTCAGGAGGATAAGGCGTAGTCAAATAATCTAGTCTTTTGGCAACCCTCAAGACAATTCTGAGTTGCTGATACCAATCATTGAAATTCGCGCTACCAGTCAATTTCTCTCGATCAAACATAGATTTGAAAGATGAGGCTAGTGCAGTAGATTCAGCTTGAGCCATTTCTACAGAAATAAAAGTTCAAAAGTTAGTACTTTCGATAAGTAAACATTCAATAAAATTAAATACCCTTTGGTCAATATTCATATTAACCATAGAATTTTCCTTGAATTTTGGATCCTCATTATCATAGTTTCACCACATCAGTTGATCTGCTAGTGGTGAAAGTATAGAATAGGTAATTGTTGAAAAAATATAATTGACAAACAAGTTTTCAATTCCAAAAGTTATGGGATTTACAATTTTGCCAAAACAATTTATTGCAAAACGTAAGCATGTTTCATCCCATCTTATGCCTTAAGTTATAGGTCTCACTAACTAACTTAATTAAGTTGTCTAATTTAGAAACTGCAAATAATTAAGTTGAGGTCTCACACAACAAAATAATTCACCTTGTTATTGTAATCTAGATCAAGGTCTCACATAACTAAATTACAACTTCAAGTGTTTCATATCATTAGATGGCATAAACTTAAATTTTAAAGGGTACAAATTTTGACGTGTAATCAAAACTTATATATAAAGAAGCATGCATACAGCTTTATAGCATAATATTTTTCGAAAAAACTTACATAATATTTTAATTTGCTAAGATTATATTCTACAAAGTTTTAATCGATGCGTTGAGAAACTTACAACTTTGCACTAAGATACTTCGTACATATAATGGTTATACTATGTAGCTCCAATCGAACTCACAGGGGACAGAGGACCAGGTAAGCGCTAAAGCATAACCTTAGACATCCTTTTAGTGTGACTGTGCGCACTTCTTTATTAACCCTTTTATAGTTTGTTCTAGTGGGTGAGCCGTTCTAACCATTTGGTACAGTCGCATCAATCGATTAAAAGTTCAAGATTAATACTTAGAAAAACAAATCAATTTCGCCATTATTTAGTCCATTTAATTTTCTATTCAAAAAAAAAAAAAAAAAAAAAAAAAAAAAAAAAAAAAAAACCTTTTTGCTTACTAACATGTCAAACAATATATAAACAAAAAAGCATTTTAATAAAAATTAAACACACTCAAATAATATAAACATATAACTAAACAATTTAACATATGTAAAAACAATTAGCCACATGCATAATTATTTCGATAAACTCTAATAACAATTCTAGGCGTAAAATAACGCATACATTAACTAGGGCTTTCACCTACAAGGTAGATGAGCCACATGCATCGACAAGTCGATTGCGTAAGCCAAAGTTAATAGTACACCAAATAGCACATAACGAATTTTATTAGTTATAATTGAGGTCTTCCCCAATTTAATAATTATCAAATAAATAAAACATGTGTGTATCATCTAAACAATTTATCAAAAAACAATATTCCATGGCAAAACATGCATGTTCCACCATGGATTCCGCATAACAATTATCACCCAAGATACGCATATTACATGACACATAACAATTATTCATTAATTAACCACATAAAATTTGCATGCATCCTAGGGTTTCTACAAGTTTTACAAAATTAAAACCTAATAAAATAAAATTAGGGTAATCGACCCTTATTAAATAAAATTAGGGTTTAGAATTCAAAACCCTAGAAACCACAATAATCATGCAATAACCATCAAGATTCAATTTTTATGTGTTTCGGTAATTAATTACATCATATTAATGGCTCGTGATGCCACTGTTGGAATATACTAATCATAACCAATTATAAAAGCAAGTAAACATCATCAAAGCATCCAGCGAAAGTAAATAGGAATAATACATGTAAGTAATTAACCGAATAAGAAAACGCGTACCTTTTAGCAAAAAAATAACCAAACGGTGATGTGATCAAGTAACAAAACCCAAAACCCTAACTTAGGGTTTCACAAAAATCGTCCCACCAAAATCGACCACCAAGGAATTCACAAACACAAGTGCGTTTGTTCTTCGTTCTTGTACACACGTACTATTAGCGATTTGATGTGAAAAGTTAGGTTCTTGAATCACAAATAAAACCAAATACTTAATCTTGAGTTAAGCAAATCGAAAACCCTTATGGGGAAAAATGTACGACCAGCCACACAAGAAAGAGGAAAGGAGAAGAGAAATTAGGTTTATTGGTGATCCAAGATTAAGTTATGAATGAATACAAGGGATTGTATTTATAGGTAACTTAACTTAATGTCCAAGTTTGAGTGGGAATGGGTTTGGGAACCCATAACCGATAGGCCTAACCCATGGGAGGGGTTCTAGATCTTTCCCGACTCCTAATTTTAATTATCGTCCTTTTAGTTTATATTTAACGACCGTTAGCCAAACCTCGTTAAATATTAACTATCCTTATGTTTTATTTCGTGTCTAATAATTAATAATAACATTTTAATATATTAATTATTAACATCAACTCTCATACGTAATGTGTGCAATCCCGAAGTCTCGAGTTCGAATCCGGACATACGTACATTTAAATATCCATAAAACCTTTCATATACCGGTAACAAAACAATTCAAGGATTGTTTAAAGAACGTTGGCAATACAAGAACAACAACAAATATTGAAGAAGAAGGCGACTTGATCACTCGCTGCAAAAGAGATACCGAAAGGTATTAAGGGTTGTTGAGATACGGTGTGGACAAAAAGAAAAGAACGAGAAAGTATTGTGGAACAACGTAACGTAGGAGACAAGCAACACCAGGAATGACAAACAAAAAAAAACCATTTTGTTTAGACGTTGGTTAATACCGAGGGGTATTAAAAGGAGAAAAGGAGAAAAGCAATTTAATTCCTTTCGGTAAAACTTTTACCGAGACTTCTTTTGCGAGGGACTTGGAACAACAAAGAAACAACGACAAACATTCGGTTTGATCATGGCCAAAAAACACTAAGGGTGGATTTGGAGAACATAGCCGAGACATAACAAGGGTCTAGGGCAAGTAGTGGTAACCAAGTCGAGAAGAAAAAAGGAAGGAACAACGTGAAGTGTGGTAGAAGGAGAAAAAACTTTGGTTAGTATTCGACAACAACATCAAAACGACCGAATTGATTTGGAAGGAGACGAGGAAAGAAAAGAATGTGGTTAATATAACTCAAAATATCGACACACAAGTGGGAACACGATTGTGTTTTAACACAATATACGAGGTCACGAATTCATCATTTGGATTTCAATTATACTTTTATAGTATAGATATTTATTTTATACTATTAGGAAATCCCGAGAACTATATATATTGATCCCGTATTACTAGGATTCCTGGATAACTATTTCTATTCCCATTGTAGTAAGATATACCATACTGGTTAGAATCCCCATACGAATTAGAAGGTGAAGATTGTAAGCACATCTAAGATGGCTGGAGATGATACAATAACACTATAGTGAAACCCGTTACACCCATTGCACAGTATCAATGCCCTAAACTTAAAACCACAAACTACACGGTTTGGGCTATACAAATTAAGGTCATATTAGAGGCACATGGTTTATGGGAGACTAGAGAACCTAAGGATAACACGCAATTAGATGATAAGAAGGATAAGGCAACTATTGCCCTCCTATATCAAGCGGAACCGAAGATGTGATATTACAAGTATCAAGTTGTAAAACTGCAAAGGAATTATGGGAATCATTAAGAAAAAGACACGTTGGAGAAGAGAAAGTGCAATAGGCACGATTACAATCACTAATGATTGGATTTAATGCCCTTCCAATGAAGGAGGATGAAGCGGTGGATGCATTTACGAACAAGTTAAATGGTTACGCCACGAAGGCTAAAGAATTAGGAACAACCTTGGATGAATCACTTTTAGTACGAAAACTATTAGACTCCACAACAGATAGGTTCATTCAGATAGTAGCATCCATAGAACAGACAAGTGATCTAAATGATATCACCTTAGATGAGATCACTGGAAAACTTAAGGCATTCGAGGAAAGAATAAAACACCGAAAAGGAGGACAAGCAGAAAGCCAAGATAACTTATTATTCGCACAAGGCAAACACTCTAGAAATAAGAAATGATTTAACAAGAATAGGGGTGGATCAAACTACTCACGAGGAAACTGGTGAAACAAAGGAAATAGAGATAACTCTAATGGAGAAAATTCAACTCACAACGACAAGCCCAATAAATTTAAAGGTGAGTGGAATAAGAAGAAGGTGAAATGTTTCAATTGCGGGAGACATGGACACTTTAAGAAAGACTGTAGAAGTCCACCAACAACTCAAGAACAATCAAACCTTGTCACACCCCCAAAATATCGCAGCGGAACGACAGTGTCATTGGGGTGTAACGTCATAGCACAAAGTATGGATACAGAAAACGACCTCTATAATGAGACGTTTTGAAAAGTTTACCATTCGATAAATAAGTTAAAGTTTACACCACAAGAAATCACAAGGTTTGATAATACACAAGAAGTTTACAAAACATGTCGAATGGTAATTGTTAAAAGCACAAGACTTCAATGTATGCCATGCGACCCAAAAGCTCCATGAAGTGCTATCATCTTAAGACCTGAGATAAACATGCTAAAAAGTGTCAACACAAAGGTTGGTGAGTTCATAAGTTTGTAATAAAATGATTTGAAATACTTAGAGAAATGTTCACACAGCAAAGGCATTGTAAATCCACTCAGTTCCAAGTTCCGCCCATACAAAACTTGCAACCTGTGTGTTTACAACCCATTGCCAAAATATAGTATGAAAATCATGAATATGCGCAATATGATAGTTAAAAGTATAATTGTCACCACGAGGGTCTTCCAACAACTCATGTTGGGATGTCCCTCCAACGCTCACGTTGGGATGTATCCATAAAAATGGTCTTCCAACATATAATGCTGGGATGTTCCTCCAACGACTCACGTTGGGATGTATCCATAAAAATGGCCTTCCAACATAAAATGCTGGGATGTTCCTCCAACGACTCACGTTGGGCTGTATCCAAATTAATGGCCTTCCAACATATAAATATTGGGATGTTTTTCTAAGTCTAGTCGCAACACGCACCAAGTCTAAAGTATAAGTAATATTGTTTGGCAAAAGAGTTTAAATGTTTTATAAATACGCATGTATCTCACCCCAAATAGTTTATAGGAATTTAAATGAGTAAAAGCGGGGTATGAACTCACCTGGTGTGATTAATATGCTAACAAAATGATGTGCACGAAAATGAGGCTCGGAAACTATCCGCGACCTAAAATGAATGTTATGACTTGAGTTATGATATGTTGTTATGCATGCATTTCGTATGTTATTTATACCATTTATGAGTTTTGAAAAATAACACTTGTCGTCGAAAAATACCCGTTTGACGTCTTGACCCTTCAAAAATGACTTTACATGTTTTTACGTCAAAATGTCATCCTATAATGGTTTTATAATGATTTTTGGTGAAATTTCCACTTTTCGTCGCAAAACAATGTCGAAGGAATTTTCGTGAAATTAACAAAAATGGCTTCGGAAAAGTGGTCGTAAAATGGTGTACATCGATCGTTAGAGAACGAACTCGACGGTTTTGGAAAGTTTGTATCGATATCTAAAAGTTTCAGTTCAGGAGTTTTCGTTCAAAAGGTCTCGATCATAAAGATATCGAAGGCTAAAGATGGTGGTTTTTGTTAATTGTGTGCAGAAAATGAGTTTCGGCCAATGTTTGAACATCCGTAAATAATTCACCATAACTCCGCTTTGCAAACGGCTTTTTGTTTTGAAAAATATGGCCGATGAACTTGATTTTACTAGTAGACACTGCGTTATAAAAAGTTTTGCATCATGGTTAAAAACTGCCGCAAACATGGACGATATAGCTAATGAAATACTTGAATCGTAAAAATAATATAATTTTCAGAAATTAATATTTACGGCAACTTTATAAAAATGGCCATATCTTTGTCGTTTTAACTCCGTTTTCTACGTAAAATATGTCCTTAGCTTCGTATCGAAGTAAACTAATATATTTTTGACTAGTCGAAATAATTTGTGAAGCTTAAGGCTCGTTTTTGACCCGAAATATACAGAAACAGCAAGCTGTTTTTCAGAAAAAATATTCGTTTCGTCGTCAAACTTTAAAAATCCATAACTTCTTCGTTATAAGTCCGTTTTACTCCGTTCAAACGGCCACGGATTCGTTTTAAAGTATATTTTCTAAAAATCAAGGCCAAAGTTTTGTATCAAATGTCGGATTTTCCAGAAAATAGAAACAAGGACAGAACCTTAAAATATAGTTTACGAAAGTAGTTTTTCTCGGACAAAACCTATTCTAATCCCTTCAAATCAACTCCAAAGCTAATCTAATCCTACCATACACCTTCTTAGGGTGTCATGGGTTCCTAATCACCATCAAGACCAAAGAATAACTTGGGAATAATTATAGGATGACCATATTGTATATATAACTCTAAAATCTTGAAATAAATGGTATAAATCACATAACATGCATATAAGCTCCAAAAAAAATGAAAAGGAACATATGAAAAATGATAAGGAAACTTGAAAATGATAAGAATATGCTTACTAGTGAAAATGAAGAGGTGCTAGTAACAAGGATTAACTTAAATATCCTTGGTTTTTATTTCAAAACCATAAAAAGGATATGATCTAGGTTGATAAACACACTTGGACTTGAAAAAAAAACTTTTTGATCCCTTGATGAACCTCTTGTTGCCGTTTTTGATGAAGAAGAACAAAGAGAGAAAGAGTTTTATAACCTTTGAATATTTAGGTGCATGAATGAGAATGAGGATTGTGTGTACATATATACATGAAAGACTTTTGTTACCAAAATTTTTGATACATCCCCTAAGTGGCCGGTTTTTATGGATCTCTTGTCTCCAAAATATTTTTTTTTTTTTTTTTTTTTTTTTTTGTATTAGGTAATTACTTGTAGCACTTTTTAATATAAAGTGTAAGTAAATGTGTAGAGAATTATAACTTTTTGGTACAAGTAAGTTTTTAATAGGTCAAAATAGAATGTAATGAGATACTAAAAATTGTAAAAATACATTCCTTGTGAAAATTGAGTGATAAAATAATTATCGTAAAATTTTTAAGAAAACGTCGTAATAATTAAACTTTTACGATTTATATACCAAATAAATTTAAAACACTAGGAAAACTAAAAATATAGTTTTTACAAACTAAATGTAAGTTTAAAAATACATCGGGATCATTTTTGAAAGTAACGGATTAAATATTAAAATAATAACTCACGCGATAAAGTTTATTAAATATAAAAATTACGCGTTTAAAATGAAATGAAATGTCGTGAATGAATTAATGAGATGCAAATGATGTCCATGAAATGTAGACTAATCTTAGTCCATATGAAATGTACGTGATGTTATGATCATGAATTCGCCGCTAAACCTTTAAGGTTACGCGAATTTGGAACAAGCAAACCAAGTTTACGATAAATGTTGAAATTGTGAAACGTGAATTGTTGTGAGAAATAACTGGAAATTGGGAATTGTGACATTCTTCCCCTGATAGAAGAATCGCGTCCTCGCGATTCAATCGATGATACATAAGGTTCTACCCTAAGGTTTCGCGAAATCAAGTGCATGGTCAAAGTGTTTATGTCGAAACTTACGCGTCTAGGTTTCTTATCTAACAAGACTCACTGAATCTGAATCATACGGTGGATCACTTAATGGTCTAGGAAAAACGTACCAGTTACACATTGCGGGCTTCCTCGGTCCCTATATAAAATGCTCGACCTCGAGGTGGACTGATATTGAGTACAGGGTTCGGGTTATTTCCTTCAATTGCCATAGCTAGATGAGCTTGTATCGGCGGCTTATTCAACTGAGGACAATTATTCCGGAAGTGATTCGGGCTGTTACATTCAAAGCAAGTCTTTTGATTATTCCTCATGTTGCCCGTGTTAACCGTTGTTGTTGGTCTTGCACGCTCTCTACACTGGCTTGAAAAATGATTCGACTGATTGCATATTGTACATAAGCGGCAGGGCTTGGTCTTCGGGTGATGATAAGCACACTTAGCACATTTGGGATGTGTACCCGCATACTCTCTTTGTTCAGTACCAGTTGCCACAAAAACTCTCGCCCTTTTGTTGTCTGCTACCACGTCTATCTGCTTATTCGACCCACTTGTTTCCTTCCTCTTATCACTGCTCTTCAACGTACCATTTCTAACCATCTCGTCTGTCAGGGTTCCTGCCCTCAGTATCGCACTTTGGATTGTAGACGGCTCAGTTGTTTTCACAGTTCCACGGATCTCGGGGACAAGACCATATATGTACCTCGAGATTCTCTTGGACTCAGGGGTAACTAGATGAGGAACTAGTCTGGCTAACTCGTGAAATCGGTCAGTGTAGGCTGCGTGACCAGCCCCTATCATAGAGTGGTGATAAAATTCATCTTCCAATTTCTGCATTTCATTGTCCGGGCAGTACTCCTCTTTCAGTAACTCCTTAAATTCGTCCCATGTCATACCTATGGCTGCCTCTCTGCCTCTAGCTTGTAGCTGTGTGTTCCACCATGTCAATGCCTTTCCTGATAGCAAGCAAGCCGCATACTTCACCCTCTGATTTGTGGCACAATTGCTGATGTCGATCACTGCCTCAGTCTTCTCTACCCATCGAGTATACGCCAAAGCACCTCCTATACCATCAAATTCCACAGGTTTGCATGCCGAAAATTCCTTATATGTGCATCCAATTCTGTTGTTGTTGTTGTTGGTGTTGTTGTTGTTGTTACTGCCAGCTACATTGTTGGTGTCGCCAGTACCGTTCCCGTTTCCGTGGTTTCCCGAGTTATTCATATGATTTCCAACTTGTGTGACAATAGTG
Source organism: Chrysanthemum seticuspe (assembly GCA_019973895.1). NCBI lineage: Eukaryota > Viridiplantae > Streptophyta > Magnoliopsida > Asterales > Asteraceae > Chrysanthemum > Chrysanthemum seticuspe. Next base: position 32,682,787 of record BPTQ01000004.1, on the reverse strand, counting down.
GGAAGCAAGATTTGAAGTTGTTGAGCGATGATGGCGGCAAAGTCAGGGTTTCCGCCAGTGTTGTTGTCGTTGTTACCCATGTCGTTACCACCTCCTCTACCTCCACGCCCACCTGTCATTCCACCTCTTGGTGCCGCACCACCTCGACCAGAACTGCGTGTTACCCTCTTTGGTGCCATTATCTCTGCAAGGAAAGAACCGTTGAATTCCCAATGTCTATACTTAACGTCCTCAAATATAATACCATGCCACAAATTGGTTCCTAAGGTGTCCACACCGATCTACGTATGCGTGGCTGCATATGTCCACGTGAGTTGTGACGCATTTATAATTATGTTGGCCACCATAATTATAATTGCCTCATTTCACACGTGTACATACCACCAAGCATACATGTCCCGGCGATTGGTGTTACTTAAATAGGTAGCCAGTCTATCATCCGATTCTAAATAGTGAAGGAGGGAATTAGGGTAGATATCTAGGAAGAGTCGCACTTAGTGTATAGGAAATTCCGTTAGGTGCTAAAGTCACTATGAGGTTTAGTCGCCCGCAGTTCCCAAAATATCCTCAAGAGAACTCCCATCCTCGGGCAAAATCATCAAATCTATCCAGCTTTATAGTAACACTTATTTAGCTCGATCTCGCATCTCATCAAACAAGAACTGTCACGAGATCAAGTTAGATAAGTGCTTGTTACTGAGCTCCATATCTTTGATGACCCAACTAGATTCTGGGACTCCCCTATTGGTACAAGGAAACTACGTTACCTAATGAGGTGGTTCTAGAAGGAATACTTAAGAAAACACATGCGCACGAAAAGCGTGTAAGGTGATAGGAAAAGAAAGGATCGACGTGAGAGTGGTTATAGTCTAGGAACTAAAATGCAACCTAGTTCTCTATAACCAAGTCTCTGATACCAATCTGTCACACCCCCAAAATATCGCAGCGGAACGACAGTGTCATTGGGGTGTAACGTCATAGCACAAAGTATGGATACAGAAAACGACCTCTATAATGAGACGTTTTGAAAAGTTTACCATTCGATAAATAAGTTAAAGTTTACACCACAAGAAATCACAAGGTTTGATAATACACAAGAAGTTTACAAAACATGTCGAATGGTAATTGTTAAAAGCACAAGACTTCAATGTATGCCATGCGACCCAAAAGCTCCATGAAGTGCTATCATCTTAAGACCTGAGATAAACATGCTAAAAAGTGTCAACACAAAGGTTGGTGAGTTCATAAGTTTGTAATAAAATGATTTGAAATACTTAGAGAAATGTTCACACAGCAAAGGCATTGTAAATCCACTCAGTTCCAAGTTCCGCCCATACAAAACTTGCAACCTGTGTGTTTACAACCCATTGCCAAAATATAGTATGAAAATCATGAATATGCGCAATATGATAGTTAAAAGTATAATTGTCACCACGAGGGTCTTCCAACAACTCATGTTGGGATGTCCCTCCAACGCTCACGTTGGGATGTATCCATAAAAATGGTCTTCCAACATATAATGCTGGGATGTTCCTCCAACGACTCACGTTGGGATGTATCCATAAAAATGGCCTTCCAACATAAAATGCTGGGATGTTCCTCCAACGACTCACGTTGGGCTGTATCCAAATTAATGGCCTTCCAACATATAAATATTGGGATGTTTTTCTAAGTCTAGTCGCAACACGCACCAAGTCTAAAGTATAAGTAATATTGTTTGGCAAAAGAGTTTAAATGTTTTATAAATACGCATGTATCTCACCCCAAATAGTTTATAGGAATTTAAATGAGTAAAAGCGGGGTATGAACTCACCTGGTGTGATTAATATGCTAACAAAATGATGTGCACGAAAATGAGGCTCGGAAACTATCCGCGACCTAAAATGAATGTTATGACTTGAGTTATGATATGTTGTTATGCATGCATTTCGTATGTTATTTATACCATTTATGAGTTTTGAAAAATAACACTTGTCGTCGAAAAATACCCGTTTGACGTCTTGACCCTTCAAAAATGACTTTACATGTTTTTACGTCAAAATGTCATCCTATAATGGTTTTATAATGATTTTTGGTGAAATTTCCACTTTTCGTCGCAAAACAATGTCGAAGGAATTTTCGTGAAATTAACAAAAATGGCTTCGGAAAAGTGGTCGTAAAATGGTGTACGTCGATCGTTAGAGAACGAACTCGACGGTTTTGGAAAGTTTGTATCGATATCTAAAAGTTTCAGTTCAGGAGTTTTCGTTCAAAAGGTCTCGATCATAAAGATATCGAAGGCTAAAGATGGTGGTTTTTGTTAATTGTGTGCAGAAAATGAGTTTCGGCCAATGTTTGAACATCCGTAAATAATTCACCATAACTCCGCTTTGCAAACGGCTTTTTGTTTTGAAAAATATGGCCGATGAACTTGATTTTACTAGTAGACACTGCGTTATAAAAAGTTTTGCATCATGGTTAAAAACTGCCGCAAACATGGACGATATAGCTAATGAAATACTTGAATCGTAAAAATAATATAATTTTCAGAAATTAATATTTACGGCAACTTTATAAAAATGGCCATATCTTTGTCGTTTTAACTCCGTTTTCTACGTAAAATATGTCCTTAGCTTCGTATCGAAGTAAACTAATATATTTTTGACTAGTCGAAATAATTTGTGAAGCTTAAGGCTCGTTTTTGACCCGAAATATACAGAAACAGCAAGCTGTTTTTCAGAAAAAATATTCGTTTCGTCGTCAAACTTTAAAAATCCATAACTTCTTCGTTATAAGTCCGTTTTACTCCGTTCAAACGGCCACGGATTCGTTTTAAAGTATATTTTCTAAAAATCAAGGCCAAAGTTTTGTATCAAATGTCGGATTTTCCAGAAAATAGAAACAAGGACAGAACCTTAAAATATAGTTTACGAAAGTAGTTTTTCTCGGACAAAACCTATTCTAATCCCTTCAAATCAACTCCAAAGCTAATCTAATCCTACCATACACCTTCTTAGGGTGTCATGGGTTCCTAATCACCATCAAGACCAAAGAATAACTTGGGAATAATTATAGGATGACCATATTGTATATATAACTCTAAAATCTTGAAATAAATGGTATAAATCACATAACATGCATATAAGCTCCAAAAAAAATGAAAAGGAACATATGAAAAATGATAAGGAAACTTGAAAATGATAAGAATATGCTTACTAGTGAAAATGAAGAGGTGCTAGTAACAAGGATTAACTTAAATATCCTTGGTTTTTATTTCAAAACCATAAAAAGGATATGATCTAGGTTGATAAACACACTTGGACTTGAAAAAAAAACTTTTTGATCCCTTGATGAACCTCTTGTTGCCGTTTTTGATGAAGAAGAACAAAGAGAGAAAGAGTTTTATAACCTTTGAATATTTAGGTGCATGAATGAGAATGAGGATTGTGTGTACATATATACATGAAAGACTTTTGTTACCAAAATTTTTGATACATCCCCTAAGTGGCCGGTTTTTATGGATCTCTTGTCTCCAAAATATTTTTTTTTTTTTTTTTTTTTTTTTTTGTATTAGGTAATTACTTGTAGCACTTTTTAATATAAAGTGTAAGTAAATGTGTAGAGAATTATAACTTTTTGGTACAAGTAAGTTTTTAATAGGTCAAAATAGAATGTAATGAGATACTAAAAATTGTAAAAATACATTCCTTGTGAAAATTGAGTGATAAAATAATTATCGTAAAATTTTTAAGAAAACGTCGTAATAATTAAACTTTTACGATTTATATACCAAATAAATTTAAAACACTAGGAAAACTAAAAATATAGTTTTTACAAACTAAATGTAAGTTTAAAAATACATCGGGATCATTTTTGAAAGTAACGGATTAAATATTAAAATAATAACTCACGCGATAAAGTTTATTAAATATAAAAATTACGCGTTTAAAATGAAATGAAATGTCGTGAATGAATTAATGAGATGCAAATGATGTCCATGAAATGTAGACTAATCTTAGTCCATATGAAATGTACGTGATGTTATGATCATGAATTCGCCGCTAAACCTTTAAGGTTACGCGAATTTGGAACAAGCAAACCAAGTTTACGATAAATGTTGAAATTGTGAAACGTGAATTGTTGTGAGAAATAACTGGAAATTGGGAATTGTGACAAACCTTATCTTTGAAGATGATGAACCATCACTATTAATGACTACACATGAAGAAATCAACTAGGTATCAACATTGTGTCAATCTGGACGGATCATGGCCGTGAATTTGACAATGAAACACAATTTGGAAACTTTTGTGATACAAATGGTATAACACATAACTTCTCGGCTCCTCGAACACCTCAATCTAATGGAGTTGTAGAACGTAAAAATAGAACTATTCAAGAAATGAATATAACAATGCTTAATGAACAAAACATACCTCAAACGTTTTGGTGCAACGCTGTTGATACTTCTATATACATTTTAAATAGAGTTGTCATACGTCCTTTCTTGAACAAAACACCATATGAATTATACAAAGGCAAAAATCCGAATTTAGGATATTTTAGAGTGTTTGGGTGTAAATGTTTCATACTTAATACCCAAGACTATCTCACCAAATTTATTGTTAAATGAAGGACAAATACAACCCGGAAAGTATGCTACGATAGATGCTAGCATATGGTAATTAGATAATGGTGCAAGCAACCATATGACGGGAACTAAGAGTCATTTTAAGTATATAGACGAAAGCATCACTGGACGCGTTCGTTTTGGAGATGGATCATACGTAGAGATAAAGGGTAGAGGTTCTATATTACTAGGATGTAGAAACAAGGAGCAAAAGATAGCTTCAGATGTTTACTATATTCCAAACCTCAAGAGCAACATACTTAGTCTATGACAACTTATTGAGATAGGTTGTAAGATCATCATGGATGGAAACACGCTGACTTTGTATAATAAGAATAGGAAGTTGTTGATGAAGGTAGAAAGATCGAAGAATAGACTTAACAGTATTAAACTGCAAATAGAAACACCTATATGTCTCTTAGCAAATGTGGATAACCAAGCATGGTTATGGCACGCTAGATTAGGTCATCTGAACTTTGACGACATTAACAAGATGACAAGAAAGGGTATAGTAGAAGGAATACCATGGATAAATCATGCAGGACAAGTATGTGATGCATGTTTATTAGGAAAACACAGCAGAACACCATTTCCCAATCAAGCTAAATTCAGATCTAAGAACCCATTGGACTTAGTTTATGGAGATCTCTGTGGTCCCATAAGTCCAACGACACACTCTGGAAAGAAGCTCATCTTCTTATTAGTATATGACTGTACACGTTTCATGTGGGCTTACTTTCTTACATCGAAAGATCAGGCATTCAACACATTTAAGGAATTTAGATAGAAGATTGAAATGAAGTTAAGAATGCTAAAAACAGATAGAGGTGGTGAATTTACATTAATTGAATTCACTAAATACTATAAGGAGAACGGAATAGCAAGACAGTTAACAGCACCTTACTCTCTGCAACATAATGGAGTAGTTGAAAGAAAGAACAGGACGGTGTTATCAACTACTAGGATTATGATGAAAGCAATGAAGTTACCCTTAACATTTTGGGCGGAAGCAGTCAAACATGCCATTTATATACTAAATAAGGTACCTACACGAGCACTGGAAGATAAAACACTGTATGAAGCACTCTACAACAGAAAACCGAACATGGAAAACCAAAGAATATTCGGATGCACAGCTTATGCTAAGATAACAATACCTCACTTGAAGAATTTGGATGACAGAAGCATACCGATGGTTTACTTAGGAGTAGAGGAAGGATCAAAAGCTTGTAGGCTATCTGATCCAGTAGGAAAGAAGAAACATGTTAGTAGGAATGTAAAGTTTATGGAAACGAAACCGTGGGATTGGAATAAGAGTGGAGAGGATACAAGTACACAAGACACCTTTTGGGCTAGTTTTGTAGTAGATGAAGTTGACTATGAAAATCCTACACCAGTCAACATAGAAAACACTGATGACACGTATCCAACACAAGAACCAATGCCGGATCAAATACAAGATCCAAACTCACCAATCACACCACCAACATACACTTATAACCCTAACTCAAAAGATGAAGAAGAAGCTAGTATTAGCTCATTAGAGAGCTCAGATCACATATATGATCATAGACTAGTACGAGGTTTAAGAGATATAACAAAAGTTTATCAAGAAACACATGAAGTAGAAGCACCTAACTTATTCTTCACTGAAGAAGAACCCCGTAACTATTAGGAAGCATCAAAAGATGAAAAGTGGATTGAAGCCATGGAAATTGAATTAGATTCAATCAACAAAAATAACACATGGACTCTTACCACATTGCCTGAAAATCAGAAGGCAATAGGACTCAAATGGGTTTACAAAACCAAGAGAGATGCACAAGGAAAGATCATTTAGTATAAAGCAAGATTAGCAGCAAAAGGTTATGTACAAGAACACGGAATAGACTTTGATGAAGTATTTGCACCAGTTGCTAGAATAGAGACAGTTCGGTTGATTTTAGCACTAGCAGCATATCGTGGATGGCAAGTACACCACTTAGATGTAAAATCAGCATTTTTACATGGAGATTTGAAGGAAGAAATCTTTGTTACACAACCTGAATGTTTCATTTAACAAGGAAACCTAGGAAAAGTATACAAGCTAACCAAAGCTTTGTATGGCTTAAGACAAGCACCAAGAGCTTGGAATGTGAAGCTTGATCAAACCTTGAAGTCACTAGACTTTAAGAAATGTAATCTCGAACAAGCAGTATACACGAAGAGAAGTAAAACTTCCACACTTATAGTTGGAGTATATGTAGATGATTTGATAATCACGGGCACTCCAAAGAAGGAAATAGACTTGTTCAAATCCCAGATGGAAGATAAATTTGAAATGAGCGACTTAGGATTGCCAGCATATTACCTTGGTATAGAAGTTACACAGACAGGAGGAGAGATTACAATCAAGCAAACTGGATATATTAAAAAGATCCTAAAAGAAACAAGTATGACGGATATCAATGATACGAAGATACCATTGGATCCCGGCACTAAGTTAGTCAAGGCAGAAGATGGAAACCCAGTTGACGCAACTTATTACCGAAGATTAATTAGAAGCCTCAGATACTTATTACATACAAGACCGGATCTTAGTTACTCAGTCGGACTACTCAGCAGATTTATGCAAGACCCGAAGGATCATCACCTGAAGGCAGTGAAACAAGTAATCTGATACCTCAAAGGAACATGGAATAATATACAAGGAAGAAGGCAGCTGCAAGATTACAGGTTACAGTGACAGTAGTTATGGAATCAACACCGATCAAGGAAAAGGAACAACTGGAATCGTATTTTACTTTGGAGAGTCACCTATCACTTGGTGTACTCAGAAGCAACCAACAGTGGCGCTCTCATCATGTGAATCAGAATTCATGGCAGCTACTGCAGCAACATGTCAAGCCTTAAGGTTAAAACGTTTACTTAGTGAATTGAATGGATTGGTAGAAAGAAGGATAACGCTTAAAGTTGACAACGTATCAACTATAGCACTCGTAAAGAACCCAGTATTTCATGGAAGAAGTAAGCATATACATTCGCAATCATTTCATTCGTGAATGCGTAGAGAATGGTCATATTAAAGTAGAACACGTTAGCGGAGAACTATAAAGAGTAGACATCTTAACGAAAGCTTTACCAAGACTCAAGTTTACAACTATGAGACAAATGCTCAGAGTACAAGACCTTGGACAAAGCAACGATCAAGATTAAGGAGGAGAATGTGAACCAAGTTAGTAATCTCGATGTTACTTTCTGGAAACATGAAGGACCAAACATGTAGAAATGAAAGTCTACAACCGCTAGTTAGTTATTATAGTTAGAAATCTGTAGAATTTAGTGAAGGGTCATGTCGCTTGGACACACCCATTCGAATACTATATATATGTACAAATCTGTATCGATATTTTGGTTGGACGAAATACATAAGTTATCTTTGTTTACATTGTTTGCAAATCATTCATTTCAACTCACACACATCCGAACACTTTGGGACAACATTGCTTAGGGGACTTAAAAATGATTTTTCAGCTCTCGAGAACACTTTCAAACTGATCAAAGGTGTTCTTTATGATGCCTAAGATGAAGCAAACGACCCAAAAGGCCGTGGAAGAATGGATCAAGACTCTCAAATCTAACTCTTTGGAGGTGGAAAACATGCTCGACGAGGCCAAAACTATAGCTTTGATAAAAAGGCTACACGGGGAAATGGGCAAGAAATACAGAATAAGAGCCTTCATTTCGTCCAGCTATAATCTTCTTATGGCGAGATTTAGGATTGCTCATAAAGTTAAGAACATATGGAAAAAATTGGAAGACATTGATGCTAATAGATCCAAGTTTAAACTAACTTCCAATACCACAAGTGAAGATGGCATGCGAATTGCTGGTGAGATTTCAAACAGGGAAACTAGCTCACTTGTAAACTTGTCCAAGATCTATGGAAGGGATGAAGAGAAGAAGATGACCGTTGATAAGATTTTTAGCCAAGATATAAGCATTCGTCATGACGATGATGATGTTCGGGTCTATGCTATATGGGGCATGGGTGGCATCGGAAAAATCACACTAGCTCAATATGTTTACAACCATGAAGCGATGAAGACACATTTCGAGTTAAGGTATTGGGTGTACGTCTCTGTTGTGTTTGACGTCAAACGAATAATTAAGGCTATATGTGGCTCAGAAGATTCGAGGTTGGATGCCATGCAAGTATGCCTTCAAAACAAGTTTCGAGGTAAGAAATTTTTTATCCTCATGGATGACGTATGGATCGAAAACAAGGACATAGAAAAGTGGCACGAGTTATGTAAAGCGTTAGTTTGCAGAGCAAAGGCAGCACCATTATGGTAACGACACGAAAGAAAGATACTGCCCTACTGATGGCTAAGATTCCTGAGTTGCTGCATAATGTGGCAGTTTTATCAAAAGAGGAGTCATGGTCGCTATTCAAGATGCTTGCGTTTCCAGGCGGAGAAGATGAGGGGGAAAACGTATGGGAACTGGAGCATGTAGGAAGGGATATAGTTGAAAAATGCAAAGGTTTGGCTCTAGCAGTGAAGATTTTGGGTAGCTTAATGTCGACAAAAAAAAGGGTGAATGAGTGGCATCTTGTAAATGATAACTTCATGTCGGAGATGCAAGACAATGGCATCTAGACTGCTTTGAGTTTAAGCTACGATGATTTGCCTCCACATATGAAGATATGTGTCGCTTGTTGTTGTGTATTTTCAAAAGGGGTGGAAATGAGTAAGGATTTATTGATAGAGTTGTGGATGGCAAATCAATTTATTCCATCTCAAGAGAGGTGAGCTTGTATGTGCTTGGTGAGGAAATTTTTAGTTTTTTGGTCCGGAGGTCGTTTTTCCAAGATGTCGTCGAGAAGGATATATGCACAGGTGAGACATGCAAAATGCATGATTTAATGCATGATCTTGCGCAATATGTAATGAGACATGATTGTGCAGTCATAGAGCCTGGTAAGGAGTTGATAACCTCGAATGAGGTGCTTCATATCAGTTTATCATGCCACGGTTTTCGTTTTTCAAAAGAGGATTTAAAAAAGCTAAGATCAATAAGATCAATGTTGGTCTTTGATGATTATTATCAAAGTAGCATTAGACAAACCTCCAGCCTTGTTTATCCAATGGTGTTGTACTTGAACGAAATTAAAAGCTCGATGTGGCCCGAATCAATTTGCTAGCTAATACATCTGAGATACTTGAAAATATCACGGTCATACATAAAAGTTCTACCAGAGTGGATTTTTTATCTCCAAAACTTACAAGTTCTGATTCTAGAAAAGTGGCGTCGGTTGCGTGAGTTGCCTGTTAGCCCTTTGTAATGTTCTTAGATCAAATAATTAGTTAACTTTAATGTTTTAAGACTTTAGTTAATATGTATTAAGTATTCAGTATGTTTTATTTGTATATGGGTCAAATTAGAAGTATGCCTATGGGTCAAAGACTTTTTAACCCAAACAGGCTCATAAGCATTTGACAATTATTTAGAAAACGGTTACATCTCAAACATCACAACGTTTGGATGAAACCTTGGTGTCGTTTAGGTTGCTATATAATGTGAGTTTTCAACCTGTGAAAATCACAAAAATTCTATATATCTACAAAGTCAACCTTTTAGTATTATCTCACATATTTTACCCGTTTTACTATTCCATTGCCAAACAAGATTACACAGTCAAAATCCAAACATGAAACATTTATTGAAGCAACGAATTGTTGGCAAATCTCCTGTGAACAATTGGTATCAGATCTCCGTTTCTAATCCGTGGGAAACGCCAACATTCAAGCAAACATCAGGCTTTCAAAGTGGCCGTTATTTGTTAAGAGAAACACCAAAACGCATGTACCAGTGGAATACGAGGAAGAAGAAGAGTATATCACCAAAGGGAAAACAACTATTGGTACAAACCTTATTGGAGAAAAAAGTCTTTAATGCCACGAAAAAAACAGAGGGCGTGAAAGAACAAATGCAGAAAACTGTTGCAAGAAAGAAAGAAAAGAAGTCAAAATGCTACATATGTATGGAGAAAGGACACCCCTTTTGGGCATGTGAAAGAAGAAAAAGATTGGCATGGGTCGAATTACAACAAGAAGTGGACATCACAAACCAAATCATTGATCAAGAAAGAATGTACCCCGAAAAGGTGCACATCTATGGAGATTATACAGTGCAAGGTACTAACAAAGAAGGGTGGAACGATATCTGGTATGTAAGTAGGAATTACAAAGTTCATATGTGCCCTAGGAGAATTTTGTTTGATGATGTTAACTATAAGTTCAAGTTAATAGGCAAAGAGGATTATGAATGCAAATTCATATTTTCATATTGAATTCGTACTACCACCATTAAAACAGAACATGGTGAATTGGTGGTAAGAAAAGTGCAATATGCCCCTGAGGTTTCCCTCGACATACTTAGTCTAGAACTGCTAGAAAAACAAGGATTCTCTGTGAAAATTAAGGATACTAGATGTAGCATTTATCATATGTATTATGATGAAGAAACAAGTTTGGAGTTGCCACTTGATGATGAGAAAGAAAGAGTTGAGCCAAGAGAAGTTGTGAACGAACATAACCATTATTTGCAAAAGTACTTTGAAGCAATTGACCCAAGTGATCAGTGTTCATTGGTTAAAGGACTGGAGGATTTGGATTGGAATAAAGATGTGACTCAGGATTACATGGATGATGAATATTTAAGTTTCAATGGAACCTTATACGCCTTGAAGGTTAACTCATTTTCTAGATTCCTCTCATTCATGAATTTGTTGAAAAAGGATAGCTTGTTATATAAAAATTGGGAAGTATTCAACAAGAGATTTGTAGATTTGTTAATATGGTTTTACTTGGTGCATTTAAATTATGATGCACTAGATGCAATACCACCTGTTGTCAAAGATGTAGAAGTGAACCTGTTATGTCTGTTGAAAGTTTTTGAAAACTTGGGAGGCTATTTCTTAGTCACCATGGGTGATAAATGGGGAACTATAGCACAGTTACAAGGCCTGGATATTGAAGATGGTGAGGTAGTCAGAAACTGCTACAAGAAGTATGTGGATCTAGTTGTAGTCTACCATGAAACTGCTAGTGTATCTTGGGGTGAAAAGTCAGTTGAAGTAGGAGAAGCAAGCAAAGTTGGCTTGGCCATGGACCTGCAAGACCAGAAGGACAAGAGGGTGAAGGATGGAGCAACAAGACAAGACCATTTTGGTGTCAGGAAGACAAAGATGAAGATCAAGATGATATCAGCCAAGGAAGTAATGACTTTGAAGTCATTACTTGAAGTTTGCAGCAAGCATGGTTCAAGAAGATTTGATGCTAAAACATTAAGGGGGAAATTGTTAGCCCTTTGTAATGTTGTTAGATCAAATAATTATTTAACTTTAATGTTTTAAGACTTTAGTTAATATGTATTAAGTATTCAGTATGTTTTATTTGTATATGGGTCGAATTAGAAGTATGCCTATGGGTCAAATACTTTTTAACCCAAACAGGCCCATAAGCATTTGACAGTTATTTAGAAAACGGTTACATCTCAAACATCACAATGTTTGGATGAAACCTTGGTGTCATTTAGGTTGCTATATAATGTGAGTTTTCAACCTTTGAAAATCACAACAATTCTATATATCTACAAAGTCAACCTTTTAGTATTATCTCATATATTTTACCCGTTTTACTGTTCCATTGCCAAACAAGATTACACCGTCAAAATCCAAACATGAAACATTTATTGAAGCAATGAATTATTGGCAAATCTCCTGTGAACAATTGGTATCAGAGCTCCGGCTCTAATCCGTGGGAAACGCCAACATTCAAGCAAACATCAGGATTTCAAAGTGGCCGCAAAACGCATGTACCAGTGGAATACGAGGAAGAAGAAGAGTATATCACCAAAGGGAAAACAACTATTGGTACAAACGGTATTGGAGAACAAAGTCTTTAATGCCACGAACAAAACAGAGGGCGTGAAAGAACAAAAGCAGAAAACTGTTGCAAGAAAGAAAGAAAAGAAGTCAAAATGCTACATATGTATGGAGAAAGGACACCCCTTTTGGGCGTGTGAAAGAAGAAAAAGATTGGCATGGGTCGAATTACAACAAGAAGTGGACATCACAAACCAAATCATTGATCAAGAAAGAATATACCCCGAAAAGGTGCACATCTATGGAGATTATACAGTGCAAGGTACTAACAAAGAAGGGTGGAACGATATCTGGTATGTAAGTAAGAATTACAAAGTTCATATGTGCCCTAGGAGAATTTTGTTTGATGATGTTAGCTATAAGTTCAAGTTAATAGGCAAAGAGGATTATGAATGCAAATTCATATTTTCATATTGAATTCGTACTACCACCATTAAAACAGAACATGGTGAATTGGTGGTAAGAAAAGTGCAATATGCCCCTGAGGTTTCCCTCAACATACTTAGTCTAGAACTGCTAGAAAAACAAGGATTCTCTGTGAAAATTAAGGATACTAGATGTAGCATTTATCTTATGTATTATGATGAAGAAACAAGTTTGGAGTTGCCACTTGATGATGAGAAAGAAAGAGTTGGGCCAAGAGAAGTTGTGAACGAACATAACCATTATTTGCAAAAGTACTTTGAAGCAATTGACCCAAGTGATCAGTGTTCATTGGTTAAAGGACTGGAGGATTTGGATTGGAATAAAGATGTGACTCAGGATTACATGGATGATGAATATTTAAGTTTCAATGGAACCTTATAAGCCTTGAAGGTTAACTCATTTTCTAGATTCCGCTCATTCATGAATTTGTTGAAAAAGGATAGCTTGTTATATAAAAATTGGGAAGTCTTCAACAAGAGATTTGTAGATTTGTTAAAATGGTTTTACTTGGTGCATTTAAATTATGATGCACTAGATGCAATACCACCTGTTGTCAAAGATGTAGAAGTGAACCTGTTATGTCTGTTGAAAGTTGTTGAAAACTTGGGAGGCTATTTCTCAGTCACCATGGGTGATAAATGGGGAACTATAGCACAGTTACAAGGCCTGGATATTGAAGATGGTGAGGCAGTCAGAAACTGCTACAAGAAGTATGTGGATCTAGTTGTAGTCTACCATGAAACTGCTAGTGTACCTTGAGGTGAAAAGTTAGTTGAATTAGGAGAAGCAAGCAAAGTTGGCTTGGCCATGGACCTGCAAGACCAGAAGGACAAGAGGGTGAAGGATGGAGCAACAAGACAAGACCATTTTGGTGTCAGTAAGACAAAGATGAAGATCAAGATGATAGCAGCCAAGGAAGTAATGACTTTGAAGTCATTACTTGAAGTTTGCAGCAAGCATGGTTCAAGAAGATTTGATGCTAAAACATTAAGGGGGAAATTGTTAGCCCTTTGTAATGTTGTTAGATCAAATAATGAGTTAACTATAATGTTTTAAGACTTTAGTTAATATGTATAAAGTATTCAGTATGTTTTATTTGTATATGGGTCGAATTAGAAGTATGCCTATGGGTCAAAGACTTTTTAACCCAAACAGGCCCATAAGCATTTGACAGTTATTTAGAAAAAGGTTACATCTCAAACATCACAACGTTTGGATGAAACCTTGGTGTCGTTTAGGTTGCTATATAATGTGAGTTTTCAACCTTTGAAAATCACAACAATTCTATATATCTACAAAGTCAACCTTTTAGTATTATCTCATATATTTTACCCGTTTTACTATTCCATTGCCAAACAAGATTACACAGTCAAAATCCAAACATGAAACATTTATTGAAGCAAAGAATTGTTGGCAAATCTCCTGTGAACATTTCCTAAAGGTTTGAGGTACATGAGGAATCTTCAACGTCTAGATACCGGTGGCAGTTACTGCCCTTTACTCAAGCATATGCATGTTGGAATAAAAGAACTGACCAACCTTCGATGGCTTTCAGATTTTGTTGTAGGAAAAGATGATGGGCCCGGATAGGTGAATTGGGAAATCTAAATCTTCTTGGGTGGGATTTGAGGTTAAAACAACTTGATAATGTTGGAGGTTTAAGAGATGCCAAAAGTGCCAAGTTGAAAGACAAAACAAATCTTAAGTCTTTGCAATTAGTTTGGTATAGACCATAAACATTTGATTCAGAGGTTCTTGAGGGATTGGAACCAAATTCGGGTCTCCAGGATTTGACTATAAGCCTGTACATGGGAACGGTTCTTTCTCCTAGTTGGCTAGCCAAATTAGCCAATTTGACTAATATTCAATTGGAATCTGTGATCAATTGTGAACAATTTCCACCACTTGGGAAATTACCCAGCCTCAAGAGAATTAAATTGGTGCGAATGAGGTCTTTATAGTGTTTCCATGATGACGATAACGCTACATCAAAAGACGAGATTCTCTTTCCTAGTCTACAAGAGTTACACATAGTCGGTTGTTGGAATTTGGTTTCTTTGCCTAATAACTTTCCAAAACTACAGTCATTGAAAATAGAATTTTGTGACAAATTACATTCTCTGCCAGATGAGATACCAAGTTTCAAGGATCTCAATCAAATTACCATTATAAATTGTGAAATTCTAAGAAAAAGGTGTGAAAAGGAGATCGGCGAGGACTGGCCTAAATTTTCTCACATTCCTCATCTAGAAATAATTCAACGGTAACATTCCCTTTAATTTTCATTTCTTTTTCTTTTTATTATTGCAAAAACACAAATATGTTGATGTAGAGTACAGCCTACTTCTAATTATGGTTGTTTAGTTTCAAACAAATCTATAATAAACTAAAGTATTTAATTGTTGATTTTCGAGTTGATGATGAATATAACCGAAGTGAAGGAAAATGTATTCTTATGAAGTATCAAATGTTCTTTATGATATCCACCATCACAATAATTTGCCAAATCAATATTACAATTGTTATTCAGTATTTCTTAATAACAAAACTTATTTGTTCAACTATTATTATAGTATCCTTTGTTTGATTTGCTTGGTTTAATTTTATCTAATATTCGAATTGGAGTTTGTTAGAAGCTAATGTTCATTACATTTTGGTTTGTGTTTATATGTGAAGATGGTGACGAGAATGAGGACAAGGACGAGGATGCCGAAACACTACATGGATGAGGACTAGAATCGAAGTTTGGTGTCATATGTGAAGATGGTGTTGCTTTATGGTTTTAAGCTGTTTATGTTAGGTGAATTTTGTTGGTATATTCACTGTAAACCCTCACGAGACAACACTCATCCACTAGAGATCATCTAAGGGTTCAAAAGGCTTGTTGCTATGCTAAATGCAACCCGCGATTCCTGCGAAAGTGAGTTAGGATCATATACAATTTGTTTTTTTCTAGTCTTTTCAGCTTGTGTGCCATTGACGTTTCTTTTCTGTTTTTTACAATTTGTGTATGTATGCATGATATGTAGTTGCTAGATGTTAGTCTTCTGCTGTATAAGTCCTCTCAGTTATTATAAAGGTTTTTCCAATTTGTGTATGGTTTATCTTGTGAAAAAATGAGATCGGTCATATCACCATATGTGTACTATGAATATTGTTGGGATTTTATAATCTAGTTAACCAAGTAACGCAACAAGTACGCAGCGGAATTAGGATCTAGTTTATGCAATTAGGTAAACACGTATTTAATAAACAATAAATAATAAAAGGTAAATAGAAAACTAACCTTTGATGTCAACTGCATGCTATCAACGAACAAGAAAGCAAAGAAACCAAGTATCTAAAATAGATACCTCTACGAGTATCACACACAAACACTTAAACCAAGTACGTTCGATTAGAGCTAGTCGAGAACGTTTAAACAATCAACCCCTTGAATTACTTGAATACCACGAACAAGAAAAACCCAAGAACCTTTTCTTCCTTTTCTGCCCGAGATCAAACTGCCCAATAAGCAGCTTCCTTTGTACCCGATATGAGACAGAAGCTGTCCGAGAACTTCCCTTCATTGTCCGAGATACACCAAGACAGAAACCCAGTCAACTACTTTGCTTCATGATCACAGGGAGCAGCAAAGTGTATCAAAACTGAAACCTAACACAAACTTGGAATGAGATCTATCAAGTTTAGGGATCGACCAAGAAATAACCAAACCCTAATCGGGTTTAGTGAGAAATCCGATCGGGTATTAGACAATATAGGTTAGAACGATCTCATGGATGAGTTTTAGGGGTATGATATGTTGCATGGAAGATGCAAGAGTAGGTTTCTTTATATAAGGTCTAAACCGACCCATGCTTGGGCTCATGACTTGAGCGACAAGCATCAAACCCAACATCCCTTTTGCCCCAATCGTCCACATGGTGTCTAGGCCCAAGGCTTCACCAAACCGACCCAAGTAGAAAGCTAAAACAGCCCATGGGTCGAGTATATATATGGATCGGGTAACATGCATTCATAAAACAGGTTCAATATATTCAAGTATTAAACGATCGTCACGTACTATCGTGTTTAACGTGTGTGCCCCCATAGGCTCACACACTTCTAGTCGTTTACGTGTGGTTTTAACTCCCACAAACCAACAAATATACCATAGGAAAATTAGTTGTGAGAATTTCTTAATTAGAGTTATAGTATATATTGACCTTTTGATAGGATATGGAAAGTGAGTGCGGATTTGTGAGTGTGCCTTCATTTTAAACTTGTATGGTTAACAGTTGGCGCGTTTAAAGTCGGATCTTTGGAAGAAATCTCAAATATTGTTGATTCTATGGATGGTTTTTGCATAGCTATTTTCAACGCAGTTAAGTCCGTATCCGAAAGAGCGGACTCCCAATTCGATGCAAATGAAGCCATGTCTTTCGATAATTTCATTGCAAATGTGGGATTTCATGACTTTAACTTGCGTGGGCAAAATAATACTTATTTTAATCAAATGGATCAAAGATGAAAGATGAGCAAGCTAAACCAGTTCCTTGTTACAGTAAGTTTTGTTTTTCACTGAAGCAACACTTGTGTTACAGTATTGGACTGTGTTATCTCAGACCATTGTCCCATCCTTTTGTCCAATGCGTGTGTTGATTTCGGACCTAAGGCGTTTAGGGTGTTCGACTCATGGCTTAGTAATGAGGAATTCTGCACTTTGGTTAGTAGATCATGGAATTCTTGGAAAGGTGGTGGTGTGGCCGATGTTCGTGCAGTGCTTGGTGTGTGGTGAGATAAAAAGAGAGAGATCAGAATGATAGGGGTCTGCACTTGCTGAATATCATAGATTGGAGCATATTAGCACTAGTAAGATTCGTCAAAAATGTTGTGAAAAATGGGCAGTTGTGGGGGACGAAAACACTCGCTATCCTCATGCTTCTTTAAAACAAAAATAGAAGGAAGAATAAAATTATGGGTATTGTCTCAAATGGTTTTTGGATTACGGATCCATCTCAGCTCAATGTATCATGTATTTCATAATTTGGACCTGGAAGACTCGAACGTTATGGATAATGATCTCACTATGGATGAAATTAGTGGTGTACGTGGGACTGTGCAGGTTCAATGCCTCTTTCACATTTGGTGGGTCAATCTTCTTCTGGTTATTATGTGCCGCTCCCTTTTGAGTACCTTTTGTAATTTTAGCAACTTATGGATGAGTTAAACATGTGTATTTTCACTATCTCAGCAAACTCAATTAGAGAATTTGACCTAGATCAGATGTAACATTATAACTCATCCATCTGAAACAAACGAATGGCCGTGAGATTTCTAATAGCCATTATCTGTATTTGGGTGATCACCCAAATACAAAGGCTACACTGCCATCTTCCTTCTGTTGTTAAGACACCCGAAGAAGCCATGGGTGACGATACGTTCTAGCCTTTTTCCTGCCTAGACCTCCTTCTTGCCCGGAAGGACCACTAACTAATGAGTGAGCTACTACACTATAAATGATGGTATCAATATACTTTTCAACATAATGCGAAAGACGAATAAGATTCCTTTTTATTGCAATTACAAACATCTAATATCCAACACTAATTTTGATGCTCATCAGCATTCAGCAACATTCGGAAATTTTGAAGCATACTAGGATGATACACATTATACTGAATTTTATAGAAAAGGACAATAAGTACTTCAAATCCAAAAATTCACTAGAATTTGTTTTATTTATTTTCGTTGCTGTTACAGCAGTAGCCAAACACTCCTGCTGCTGCAACAGGAGTTTATTTGGTCAAAACGGGTGAAACTGGTGACTTGGTCACTTAATTTTACACGCTTTGGCTCAAATGTGTGAAATGGTTGATTTTTTTTTTGACACGTTACTTATTAGTACACGTTTGGGGTAAAATAGGTCAAGACGGTTAAAATGGGTCAAAACGGTTGAAATGGGTGTAACATAAACGACAAAGTTACTTATTTTACATGTTTGGGCCAAAATGGGTGAAATGGGTCAAAATTTGTGAAATGTGTGTAATGACTCAAATAAACGAGAAAGTTACTTATTAGGACATGTTTGGGCTAAAATGGGTGAAATGGGTCAAAAAGGGTGATACATACAATTTTGATACAAGTCACCATGTAACGTATATTATGTGTAAACCTGATTACAATCAAACATATGTAATAATATGTAATAATGACAACATAGTACAACATCCATTACTTGTTCAATTCTTGCAAGTCACTAATGATAGTACAAGACATTTGAAAAGAAAGAAATGCTCGTGTGTTCGGTAAACATGTGTCAAGTACTAATAAGATTGTTCAAGACATTCAACTCAAAAGTTGAGTGGATTGTAAGAAGATCAAAAAAATATAAAGATATATATTGGCAACAATGGTTATGGGAGCCTCAAAAATTTCGACTACAATAAGTAACTGATGCAGTCTGATGATAAAAATGCTACAGTGAGTTTTGAGAATACACATGTGATTGATCAGTGGCTACTGCAAGTGCTTACGTGTTGCTCAGTTTGGTATAATTGGTATATATGCATTCCTTCTGAGTTGGTAGTGATTGGATAAATGTGTAACACTGTCAGTACGAGGTCTGGGAGTACATTTTTGGTGTGCAGTAAAAGCTGGAAAAACATTGTCCATTGTTAGTGGGTGTGTCCGACAGTGGGCTTTGTTCCTTTCTTGTCTTTTTGCTGTTCACTCAAGTTGTGAAGGTCATTATTTAGTCGTCATGTTCTCTGTGTGTGTGGTGATATCAGTTACTCTCATGAACTCCAGCATATGCCTGTTGGAATAAAAGAACTAACCGACCTTCGAAGGCTTCAAGTATTTGCTACAGGAAAAGATGATGAGGCCCGAATAGGGGAATTGGGAAATCTTAATCGTCTTGGGTGGCATTTGGAGTTATTAAAACTTGAGAATGTTAGTGGTTTAAGAGATGCCAAAAGTGCCAACTTGAAAGACAAAGCAAATCTAAAGTGTTTGAAATTAGATTGGTCCATGGCTAGATCAGAAACTTTTGATTCAGAGGTTCTTGAGGGATTAGAACCGAATTCGGGTCTCCAGGAGTTGACTATAGCTAGTGTGAACATATTTTACCTAAACTCGAGAGAAAAAGGTGTACAATTAAACATGTCTCATCAAATTCCCTTAGAGCACCCGGTGTCACTTCGTTATTCACCTTCGTCGTCCACTCTCGCATCTCGCCGTCCTCCGTTGTGACACCGGGGATGCTCGCCGTCCTTCGTTGTTGAGTTCCAAATCGTGGTGACGACGAGAGGGGAGGCTGACACAAAAGCAGAAAACCGTATATATATCTGTTATTAAACGGATATATATAACGTAAATATTTTTTTTTTAAACCCACCACCTCTATATAAACCATCTTCATCTTCACCATTTTTACACATCTTCAAACCCAAAATCTTCCATTCTTACTTAACCCAAAGAAAAAATAGCTCACAATGTCTCAAAACCCAAATGACGGAGGATACTTCACAAACCTACTTAACTCAAACCCACCACAATACGGGGGTTCTTCAAACCCGTCTACCCCCTCCTCGACCAATTCGAACCTGTCTCCACAAGAAATAATGCTTAACCAACAATATCAGTTTGCACAAGGATTCGCAAGTTACCCCTCCCGATTTCAATCACCTCAGTTTTTTAACCCGTCACAACCTCCACAGTTTTTTAGCCCGTCACAGCCTCCACAGTTGGCCCAAATGGAATCACAACCGTCCGGTTCACAATTCAAAGTTCCAAAAGCACGTGAACCGGCAAAAGGCAGGGGCAAAAAGACGAAGACAAAAAAAGTTGTTGTAGATTTGGACGCAGACGATGACGAAGATGTTGAAGTCATAGCACAAGCAGACAGGAGGAAGTGGAGCAAGTCTGAAGAAATGTTACTTGCGCAGTGTTGGATAGAAATTTCCCAAGATAGAGATATGGGAAATGACCTTCCTGAGGAGTACTTTTGGAACGACATTCTCGACATGTTCAATTCTAAGACCACCGATAACCAGCATGGCAAGAATATGATAACTGATAAATGGACAAGGATTAACGGTGATTGCCAGAAGTTCAACGCTGTTTACAAACATCTTCAGCGTCGTAGTGGTGAAAATGAGCATGATCATGTCGAGAATGCCAAAGTTAACTTTACGCAGCGTTTTGGTGGAAGGGAGTTTGGGTATGAAAAATGTTGGGCTGCTTTGAAAAATTATCCCAAGTGGGATGCCGAAGATCCTATTGACATTACATGTCTCGAGGATATATTCGGGCCCGACAGACGACCTGAAAGAGATGGATGCAAACGAGCCGCAAAGAAACAGAAGTCGACTTCAACGTCAAGCGCTGCAAGCTCCGGTGGAAGTCAAACGAGTAGTTTTTCGGGACATATATCCGAAATATATGCTCAAAAAGCCGATGCTCAAAGGGCTTGTTACTAGGCGAGGCGGGAGAAGGAAAAAACGTGGCAAGAGAAGATCGAGATGGATTTTCTCATGATAGATCCGAGTACCAATCCTGACCCGGTAAAAGCAGAAATCATCCGCAAGAGGCAGGAACGTCTAGTCAAAAAATATCAGCAAAGAGATGACTAGGTTACGTATTATTTAGTATGCGTTGTATTTTTTTTTACCCGTGTCGTTTTTTTTCGTATCCTTTTATCGTTTTTTTTTTTTTTTTTTGTTATGTATTGTATTTTTAATTTGAATGAAATAAATTTAGTTTATTTGGAAATGAAAATTGAATAAAAATAAATAAAGTGGTAGTGGTGGGCCCCAAATGAAGAGGTTGAGGTTTGTTATGAGTGAGGAGGGTGTTTGTTGTGGTTAGTTGTGGAAAAATGGAATGCTGATGTGGCGCTGAGGTGGCACGACGACGAACCTGACCCTCGTTTTGACACCTAGTGCTCTTATGGGAGTTGCGATTAAAGAATCTACGGGAAAAAAGAGTACAATACAAAATGAAAATAAAGAAAATAACAAATCATGGGTGCAAATAATATGACAGGTACGTAACACCACACTATTGGCAAACTTAACGGTTTATTTTTAGAACCGCAAATTATTCATACTTAAAACACCATTTTGCATAAGCTTCACATATGGCTCAACTAAGAATTAAGCATGACCTACTCATTTACAAATGAGGCAAATGTAGATAAGGTAATCCAAAGATCCTCTAGGAGAAAGTAACGTTTTCTTTTATTATTACAAACTTTGAAACGGAGGGACTTTTAGGATATGACTACACTATGCAATTTTAATCAATGATAAAGCCTGCATATTGGTTAATGAGATTTATTTCAAGGACTTTTCTAACTTGTGATATGGTGGCATAAGTTTTGAAGCATCAAATAAAGTGGTAATACCTTAATGTTACTTATACCCAAAACTAAATAGTAACAATAGAAATAATACCTACCTATATATGTCATGAATTAATTTGAATTTATATAGAGTTGGAAGGCAAACAAGTAATAATCTGCGCCGCTAGCCCCTTTTTAGATTGGAAAACTGATTCTCTTTAAAACAACATATTTGATCTATGTGTCATAACATTACTAGCAGGGTACCCGCGTGTTGCGGCGGCGGGTACCCCGAAATAAAATTTTCCGGTGAATTATGTATTTTAGTTTATTATGTTCATTTTAACATTAAATTTACGGATATCAAGAATTTCGTTTAGCCCGTGCACGTTCTGGCTCGAGCCCGTTTGGCCCGCGCCAGTTCGGGCTTAAGCCAATTTTGCCTGTTGACCGTTCGGGCTTGAATATCTGTATAATGTGCTTTATTATTTGTATTAGTGACATTTAATACAGTAATTGTGTTTAATTTGGTTGTACAATATGCTTGATAATTTGTATTTCTTATTTAACGGGTGTTTTAATAACTGTATTAATTGTATTTATTGACCGGTATTAATTAACTACATTATATAATATTAATGTGGTGTTTTGTTTTTTTAATATGTGCATTAAAATGGTGTACGTTATGCTTCTTGTCTTGTACGTCTGAAAATTATGTGCATTAAAGTGTTGTACACTATGCTTCTTTTCTTGTAAACTTATTTAGTATTTGGCTTAGTAGCTTTATTAGATTGTAATTTTGGTTGAATAGTTGTATTTTTTGGTGAAATGGTATTTTTAATAGTGTATTAATTGTATTAAATGAATGAGTAGTGTTTTTTTAGTTTTATTTGTGCTTTGTGTATTGTGCAATAAGCATTATGACTTGTAAATTAAAACTATAATGAGAGAGATTCATTCCTCTATTACATATAGTAAAATTATGCATAACACGTTGAAATATGTTAAGAAGCTCCACTCGGTTAGGTGCAAGAAAATCAAATGTTACTGGATATCAGTATTTTGTTAAATTTGTGAAGTTTAACAAATTTACCATTGTTTTATATGAAAGTAACGTTTCATATTCAATTCAAATAGTTCCCACCACTACCCATCTAATCACAATTACTAAAAAAAAAAAAACAACTATCAAAAGCTCCCTTAAGTGCGGCCTTTGTTAATTAATAATGGATCTCACCAGTCACCACTACCAAATTCTCCCACAAACACTTGAGTGAGTTACCTAAAGGTTTGAGGTACATGAGGAATCTTCAACGTCTAGAGACTTTCATCTTTTCACTTCGCCATATGCCTGTTGGAATAAAAGAACTAACCAATCTTCAAAGGCTTTCACATTTTGTTGTGGGAAAAGATGATGGGGCCCGAATAGGTGAATTGGGAAATCTAAATCTTCTTGGGTGGTATTTGGAGTTAAGAAAACTTGAAAATGTTGGAGGTTTAAGGGATGCCAAAAGTGCCAAGTTGAAAGACAAAACAAATCTTAAGTCTTTGACATTAGAGTGGTCGGAGGATAGATTAGAAGAAACAAATGATTCAGAGGAGGTTCTTGAGGGATTGGAACCAAATTCGGGTCTCCAGGAGTTGGCTATATTGAATTACATGGGAAGGGTTCTTTCTCCAAGTTGGCTGGTCAAATTAGTCAATTTGACTAGTATTTATTTATGGGGGATCCATACGTGTGAACAACTTCCACCACTCAGCCTCAATTTGAAATTACCCAACCAAAATGATGATATACATTTCATACCTTTGGGTCGATATTTTGTTCACGGTCACCTACAAGTGTTTCACCACGTACTTTAAGAAGCACCCTTTGCCACTTGATGTCCCATTTTCATTCATCCTAAAACACCAAAACAACCCAATCAACCAGGTTTTTGACGTTTAACTGAGAAAACCAATAAACTAATCCACCTAAATGGTAAACCAGATTCTCTTAATACATAGTAACATTCTGAAGAACATAATGTGATAAAAATTGCATTTTAAAATGACTCATTATATATCGATACTAAATCCACATAATTAGCTTATAAGTAATATGACCCACCTCAAATTATCAAACTTTACACACTAAAAAAACTCAACCTCTATTCTTAGGGTACCAATTAACACATATAAGTTGCTCAAACAAAAACAACAAAAAAATAAAAAATAATAAAAAAATAAAAAATAAAAAGGTGAAGTAATACCAAGTGAAATTGCAGGCTATTGTAAAAGTAGAGAAGATTAAAATGTCCTATTCATTGGGTAATTATATCGAACACTTGGTGTTTCCCTAAAATCAAGTCTCGAGAAACACACAACAAACTAAAAGGTTAGCCATATTCAACCCCATAATCATGTAGGTTGAACATACCTAATTCACTTGCTAGATTCCAATGGAACAATAAAGAGAAACATCTTCTTACTCCAGACCTACAAATGTGAGCATCAAAGAAAGTTTTCTAAAAAGTCAGTAACTTGTACTCAATAGCAATTCATCCATCTCATAATACCCCAATACAAATACAATTATAGCATTTATAATTCAAATTTTAATCATGCTCTAATCAAATAAATTATTTACCTTAGTGTTTGAAGAATGTTGTTTGATATTGTTGGTACAAACAAATTGAATCCAATTTTGAAATTAGAATATAGAATGAAATAGCAGTACATAAAAGAGAGGATAGAAAAGTGCCAGGTGTCATGACGTCAGAAAGAGGTTTGTGACATTCAAAAAACTTTTCTTTTATTATATATAAAGAAAAGATGACTCATATCTACAACATAAACTATGATAGACATATACATCCTTTTAAAGATGTATATGACTATAAAATGTTTCTCAAACAAGGGTTAAAGTTGTTAATATGTAAACCCTTTAGACTAGTTTGCTAAATAAAACTAAAAGAAAAAGACCAAAATGTACAATATATAAACTAATGAGCCCAAATGCAAATGACCTAAACTTATCATCTTCCCCACTCACGTCCCATGATACCCTTGCCGCCCTGTTTAAACCTCCATTCTGAAATTACTAATTACCAACTGATTTTCATCTATTTATTTGTAAAAACCATTTACTTTTATGTTTTTGAACACACTGTTATCAAGTTTATGCTAGAACCCGAATAAAGTCAGCCTACAAGTTTAAAATCATGGTGCCCCTAAAAAAATGAAGGCCCTGTTCCATCGCTCACCCCGTACATGCCGAAATCCGGCCTTGCCGTAGCGAAAGGTATCGTCACTGGAGTGCTACTTCATAATACAAAGATCAAGTTATAGAGAATGACTTTTAAATGAGACTTCATGAATGCTAAACCATGCCAAAATCAAGTACATGATAAATACATGCTAAAAAGTCAACATATTGTTAGTGAGATCATAGGTTTAAAAGTAAATGGAATTAATGAACCACAAGAGTTTGTAAGGTGTAAGCAATGTAACCCAATGGCACAAAATAAAGTATTATACAGTCGAAGCTCATGACACCGAAGTGTTAACGTAGTAATGAATGCCCGAATACAAGTGTATAACCCGCACACTTGTGACTTACTCAAATAATATGCGTCCGTCCGACTTGTACTAATGGTCAGTAGAGCTTAACCTACTATGGACGGGGGTGTCAACCCCAATAGATCTATTCATAGCATTTGCGCTTACTCTTTTTTTTTTGGGTAAAGGGGAGTAATCCTGCACCCTGGTAAATATAATAACCAAAAACGTTTAAGTACAATGGATATGAGTGAAATCCCATATCTCAGCCCGTTACATAGGCATAAAGCTTACATAACAAGATACTACCTATTTTCTAAACAAGAAAACAAACCACTACTCAAATGATAACATAGGACATAACGAAAGAAAATTACTTCCTAGGTCCTTGAAGCTTGGTGCCATACATGGCATTAAAGGCATCCAAATTCCCAGGAAGATCAGAAACCTGCTTCGCATAGTCATCGTAGTCATAGTCATCATACTCATCTTCAAACTCTTGGCCACCACCGAATAGATTAGCAGACTCATCAAATGGGTCAGCAACCACCTCATCTTCATAATCAGATACCACGATCTCTCCCACTTTAGAAAAAGGGTTAACTCTCTTAGTAGAAGAGGCGGGCGGAATACAAGAATCACTAGTTTTAGGAGCCACACCCGACTCCATCTCTTTCAAATCACTCACAAAGGGTACTTGTGATGCAGTACCCGTCTTAGTAGACTTATCTTCATTAACTTCCATTGTACGACTAGAATCCACATCCTTGTTGGTGTCATTTGAAGGAATACCAAAAGCATCTGTATATTCCATATTAAGAGCATCAGACTGATTAGATGTAGAGATCCTTGTTCCACTAGAACTAGCCACATCAGAAGCATTCTTCTTAGTGACTTCCACTTTCTTAGGTTCAGGAGGAGTCTTTTTGGGTTGATATTGAAACTGCTTACCTACAACAGGTTTAGTAAACCCTCCTTGACCCGGAATAGTAGAACCACCTTGCTTTCCCTTCTTCTTATTATTGACCGTCTTGAAACCATCATTAACACGCTTAGTAGGCTGAGCAGGAGGTTCAACAACTTTAGGACATTCAATAAGAGTATGACCAAAAATCTTACATTTATCACAATGAGGTGGTTTCCACTCGTATTCAACCCGTATCTTCTCAATAGTCGAACCCGACCCATCAAGTAACGGTATCTCAACAGTAAGGCTGTCCCTAAGCACCTCATCCGACTTCACTTCAATCATGCATCTAGCAAAACTACTACGGCCCCACGAGTCCTTGCACATTTGGCTAGTAAAAGCATCTAACCTTTTGGGCGTGCCTATCAATGTGGCAAGGAGACTAAGGCCATCATCAGAAAACATAGCAAGAGGAACATCATGGAATTTAACCCACACCGGGATGTTGGTCAAATCCTCTTTAAGTAAGTTGGTGTTCAATGTCCATGGTTTAAGAATAATAGGTACATTTCTAATCAACCAAGGACCGGTTTTAAGAACATCATCAACACCTTTCTTCGAATTGAACTTAAAAAAGAAGAACCCCTTTGCATTCATCATTACTTTTTGTATACCAAACTTAGCCCACGCATTGCGTACAAAGTAATCAACAACAGGAAAAGCAAGGCGTTGACCAAGGAAATACCCATACAAAGTATTCTCAAACCTAGTGTTCACCTCTTCAACCACTTTCATCGGGACAGAAAGATCCACACCATTAGCTTTCTTACTACACTCCAACCTACGAAAGTTTGACGGTCCTTGAGAATACTTTTGCGCTTACTCACAAAAGAGTAACTAACGGTTCATGATAATGGGCTTAGTAATAGTAATTGGGTTATCGGGACTTAGACCAGTATGCAACAGTAATTTTATACTTGCGTTTAATCGTAAAAATAAGCATGTATTCTTACCCCAAGTAATCAAAGATTTAAGGGTGCGTTTGGTTTGTCGCTATGAATCACAATGGGTATGGGTGCTCGTATAGAGTGGAATGATAATGGAGGGTATAGAGAAACCACCCACACACAAAGTATATGAGGAAACTTTCACATTTGGGTATCCTCATTCCATTGTGGTGAGTCTCATAACCAACCAAACAACATTAATGACTTTCAAAGTCATAGACCCATACCCATACACCCCAACCAAACGGGCCCTAAAAAAAATAAGGGGCTATGAACTCACCTGTGTACGATACGTAATCCGGAAAAGTATGTCAAAGCATAGAAGGTAACGGCTCCAACACGCGACCTAAGTGAGTATGGTCTGACTTAGTATACACTATATAGAATGCAATAAGTGTAAAAGTGTTTCCTAGACTTTGTATCACCATGACATGTTTGTGCTTTAGTTATATAAGTAAAAATACATTTTTCGTCAAGTTATGTATTTTTTATTTATTTATTTTTTTTATAAGTTTTCGTCATTTTAACAAACGTTCCAGTGTTTGCTAGTTTAAGTGGTTTCGTAGTAAAGATAGTCTCGTTTTATTCTAAGTATTTAAAATAAATTCTTTTTAGTGTTTACAAAAATATTTCGTCTTTTTGTCGGGTTTTCGTCCTTTTTTCGGGTTTTGAAAATAATAACCATTTTATTGGTCATAATAGTCTAGTCTCGTCTCTTCGATGGGTTTATAAAAAATATACCTTTTACATCGAAATAAGCCAAAGTGGTCGCGAACTTTTCACACATTTTCTTTTTGTAAACCTTTACGTAAATGCATGCACAACATTTTCTTTTTGTTCCTATTGTTGGGCATACTAATACTTAGAAAAATATCATATACTATAATTATGACTAGTTTTGAAAGTTTTTATATAGCAAGGTTGAATAGAATACATGGACTAATTTTTGAAAATAGTAAATTATAGTAAGGACTAGCCATGCATGCGTTTAAGAACACTAGAAGGGTACCCGCGCAATGCGGCGGCGGGTACCCGGTGAATATTTTTGTGACGAGCAAATATTTTTTATTTTAAACTTTCTTATTATAAAATAGTAGATATATGTTTTTTAAAAGTAGAACATCTAAATTATTAATAGTGTAAATGGGAAAAGATCTAGTGAGAAGAAACTTTGAAATGAGAAGAATGAGAAATATTTTAGAGCCACATATTTTAGTGAGAAATTTAAGGGGAGATGCATCTGAAATGTGCGGTTGTGGTTTCTTCTCACCCTTCTCATTTTAATTTTATTTCTCATTTGATCCTTACTCTAGTGTAAATGGTAAACATTTTTATTTTTCAAATTTTAGTAGTAAATTGATGGTTTAACTATGGTGAGCTTTTCTTATAAACAATTTCATTAAAATGTATCATTATTGGAGGGTGGTTACATATGGTTTTAATGAGATTTAAATGTTTATATTTTACATTAATTTTCTACTTTTCCCTTTATAGTAATGTTTTTGGTCTTAAAATTTTAAGACTTCCTTTAATAGAAAGTCTCAAATGCTTTATAATGTAGTATAGATTAGAAGTATATAGATTTAAATAACAAAGCAAATTGTGTTTACGTTTCAGAATTGAGCGAAGACTATATTTCTTTTATAAACATATTTTTCTTTGGTTAAGATTTTACAAGTGTAACATTTTGGACAATGACGACTGATCTTACTATCCTTTTTTTTTTCTTTTTCTTTTTTTTTTGCAAAGCCCGTTATGATCAAATGAACCGTTTAATGATTCAAAACCCGATTTTTCATTCTAATAATGATGGTTATCTTATATAGACTACGTTTTAGTTTAGCTAATTACTTGAACGTTATTATGTGAGTGAACACAAGCAACCAATTTTCTTATAGTAGTCTCCTATATCCAATGAAGCAACATTTTCATGACGAGAATATTTATTTTTGAGACGAAATAGGCTATACTATCGTGATCCAAATCAAAACGTGAATGTGATTCAAGATTTACCTCCTAGTCAAACGAGGATAGACCAAGACTGATATCGAACACGAGTATGAAAGCTATGATAAAAATAGATTCGATCGAACGCAACTTGGAATGAACTCGAACTTCAGCGAACACAAACCGACCGAAACAACTCGAGCAGTTTCCAACTTGAACAACCTCGGTGTTAACCATACCAAAACTAAGATTTTTATGAACACCTTATATGCTTAGGATTGAGGGTTCGATTGTATGATGAAACAAGGAGGACAAATTGAAGAGTAGGACAATTTTTTTTTTTTTTTTTTTTTTTTTTTTTTTTTTGCTTCTTCTCTTGTGAATGCAACCGGTGACTAAATATTATGGTTCAAGTTACACTACAAAATTTATGACATTTACTTACTAAAACTTTTGCCTACTAAAATCTTTAAAAGTAATCAAATAAACCTTTTACCTACTGAAAGTTATAAAAGTAACCGAATAAAATAGTTTTACGTGTTATGGATAATTATGTGGATGTCCATATCTCCTTAAAGTTTGTGTTTAATTAAAAGATATACACATATATTGGATATACACATTGGGTTTAAGCTTTATCTTTTTGTATATAAAGACCTTTTGGTTGATTGCTTTAATCATACTTTTCATCCTCCTAACTTTGTGTTTATAACACGTTATCAGCACACTTTAAATTTTTAACCCTTTTTGTTTTCTCTCGTTTTCCCACCGGTACGTCTTCAACCTTTCACATACATGATTGGCTGTTCATTAATACGCACACACTAAGAAAAATTAATATGATATTCTTACGTAGTTGTCACAGTAACACATGCACATATTCTATTGATATGATATGTTTGTCTAATGATTATACAGATATTAAATTATAGGTATTAGTGTGTTTATGCATTAGTCTTGTTTATTATGCTATAAATACAACAATTTAGTGTTGAACAACGTAAACCTTTTATAAGTTTATTCATCTT
Organism: Chrysanthemum seticuspe; assembly: GCA_019973895.1. Lineage (NCBI taxonomy): Eukaryota > Viridiplantae > Streptophyta > Magnoliopsida > Asterales > Asteraceae > Chrysanthemum > Chrysanthemum seticuspe. Next base: position 32,652,068 of record BPTQ01000004.1, on the reverse strand, counting down.
CACTTTACTTTAATATATTTATCAATTGATTTGGTTTTTTTATATATATGCTTAGTAACGATTTTGTGGTATTGAACTGTATGTTTATCCGGGCTTCATCGTATGCTTTTTGCTTGGTCACCATATATTTGTTTGCATGTTTTATTTGATTTGCTCTCTTCTATAGGAGGACCACGGTTTGTATGTTTTTGCCACTGCACTTTGCTTTGTTTTATGAGAGGATTTGTTACATGTACCTACTAAATCAATATGATATAACATATTGACTTCTTGATTTTGGCCGTGGTTTGTTTTCATGTATTATAACTATTATTATAAAAAGGGCTAATAACATATTAAAGCATCATACTTATCACAAATATCAGTTCGACGTAGCGAACAAAAAAAATACCTCTTTTAGACATTAAAGTCGACATTGTTGTCTTCAATTGAGTATTATGACCATTTTAGCCTTCCAAATTACATAAATGGTCCCTGTGGGTTTGCGAAAATTGCATCCATCGTCCCTAGGCTAAATTACAAAAATAGTTCCTGTCGTTTGAAAAAATTGCGTCCATCGTCCCGCTTCTCTTCCAATGACAAACCTATTTTCTTCGTTACTAAGATCATCATGAACATGAATTGAAATGTTCAATAACAGACATCACAAAATGAAGGTGAGAAAAGAAAAAAAATCTTTTGTTCAATAATAGTAATCATTTTTATACTTATAATAAAATTAGGAGAAGAAGAATACCAAGAGAAAAAGGGGTTTGGATGATGCAACTGATGATGTTAATAACCCGTTTGCTCATTTCGCTTTCAAACCTCCTCTTACTAAGGTCAGGAAGACATGTCCCTATTTCTCCAACACTGCCACACCAAAACAGGAAGAAGCAGCTTTTGTTGCTGGTGATTGTGCTGTGAAGGTGTCGCCCGTTGAGACAGTTTCAAAACAACAAGAGGAATTTGTTGGTGGTCAGAAGATGAAGCTGTCACCGTACTTTTCCGTTGAGACTGTTCTTCACAATCATAACAATGTTGCAATTACTAATCCCGCCGTAATCACCTCACCCTACTTCCCTACCAAAGATTCGCTACACAACAAACAACAAATATTAGTTCGACAACCAAATCAATTAAACCCCTAAATCATATCAAGAAACACCCAAATCAATTAAACCCCTAAATCATATCAAGAAACACCCAAACAAATATCAGTTCGACACCCAAATCAAGAAACACCCAAATCAATTAAACCCCTAAATCATATCAAGAACCAAACCCCTAAAAGATGGTGGCAACGAGGGTGAGAAAAAGGCGGTGGTGGTGGTAGTGGTGGTGAGAAAAAGGGTAAGGTTGGCGGCAGTGGTGGTAATGACGGTGAGGGGAAAGGTGGTGGTGGTGGTCAAAGGATGCAATGAATACCTTTTGGAAAATGGAGTATACCGAAGTGGGAGATACCTTTTAAACTAGTTTTATGGATTCAGGGATCATGGATGCAATGATACCTTTTGGACAATGGATGCAATTTTTAAAAATTCAAGGGTAAAATGGTCATCACAATTTTGTATTTTATCTTTATTACTCAATTGAAGACAACAATGTCAACTTTAATGTCTAAAAGAGGTATTTTTTTTGTTCGCTACGTAAAACTGATATTTGTGACAAGTATGATGCTTTAATAGGTTATTAGCCCTTATAAAAATATGCATGATTTAATGTGTTTGTTGGTTTGTAGTAGATTACATGGTTCTTAACTGTTATATATATCACCTAAAGTATTGTTTTTATTTTCTCTCGTCTTGCACTGTGTATGCTTTCATCTGATTTTAAATCATAAAGGGAAACGTGTAGATTTGCTTTTAAATTGTGGCCATGAGTTTTTTTTTTTTTTTTTTTTTTTTTTTTTTTTATTTTTCTGTCTTTTAATAACTTGTTTCTCGATATAATGATTCTGCCATGCAATTCCGATTGAAATACTCTATGTGCATGTCTCTTTAATGAGGATGTATATATGGTATATAATCACCCTATGTATATATTGTAGTGCCATGTATTCATGTTAGTTTGTTGCAATGCATGGCATCCTTCAGTGCATGTTGTTTTTTTTCCTATAATGTAAATATGTTATATTATGATATCTATGAGTATATTTGTTATTCTTTGATTTGAAGTGTTTGTTTTATTAACGTAGCACGTGATTTATATGTTTTTTTAAGAAAATGAGTCGTATAATGATCGATGATGAAGATATATGTCTTGTGGATAGTGCAACTACTCATACGATTCTCAAGAAAGAGAAATATTTTTCACATATGAATTTACATGAATCGAATGTTAGCACTATATATGGTAGTGCCAAATTAATTAAAGGCTGCGGCATAGCCAATATATTATTACCGGGTGGAATACAATTTAAATTTGATAATGCATTATTTTCCCCCATGTCTCAAAGGAACTTGTTAAGCTTTAAAGATATTTGTAAAAATGGATATCATATTGAGACAGTCAATGAAGGACATGTTGAGTGCCTTCACATTACAACTAAAATTTCGGGTAAAAAGCACAAACTAGAAAAATTACCCGCATTTTCCTCCGGTTTATATTACACTCAGATTAGTGCTATTGAATCAAACGCAGTCATAAACCACGAGTCTATGGACCATGCGAATTTTATAGTTTGGCATGAACGACTGGGAAATCCCGGGTCAATAAAACATGAATCACTTAATTTTATGGAAAGGATACAAGGGGATATATGTGGACCAATACATCCAGCTTGTGGACCATTTAGGTATTTTATGGTTTTGATTGATGCATCAACTAGATGGTCACATGCGTGCTTATTATCAAGTCGCAATATGGCGTTTGCACGATTACTTGCTCAATTAATATGAATGAGAGCACATTTTCAAGATTATCCAATTAAGACAATTCATTTAGACAATGCTGGTGAGTTCACACCTCAAGCTTTTAACGATTATTGTATGTCTATTGGGATAAGTGTTGAACATCCCGTAGCTCATGTTCATACACAAAATGGGCTTGCTGAATCGCTTATCAAGAGAATTCAGATGATTGCAAGGGCGATGATTATGAAATCAAAATTACCAGTTTCTGCTTGGGGCCATGCTATTTTACATGCAGCAACACTGATTCGCATCAGGCCAACAAGTTATCATACTTACTCCCCATTACAATTGGTTTTTGGTCAGGAACCAAATATTTCCCATCTACGAATTTTTGGTTGTGCGGTATATGTCTCAATTGCTCCACCACAACGTACAAAGATGGGACCTCAAAGGAGGTTGGTAATATATGTTGGGTATGACTCACCTTCAATAATTAAGTACTTAGAACCATCAACGGGGGATCTATTTACAGCTCGATTTGTTGATTATCATTTTGATGAGTCAATGTTTCCAACATTGGGGGGAGAGATAAGACAGTTGGAAAAAGAGATAAGTTGGAAAGAATTATCATTATGTAATTTTGATCCTCGAACTAAAGAATGTGAATTGGAAGTTCAAAAGATAATTCATTTACAAAGATTAGCAAATCAGTTACCAGACGCATTTACTGACCCAAAGAAAGTGACAAAGTCACATATACCAGCTGTTAATGCTCCGGTTAAAGTTGATGTCCAAGAAGGACAACCTCATATAGGCAATGAGTCTAACGCACATTTGAAACGTCGTAGACCAGTCGGTTCCGAAGATAGAAATCCTCGAAAGAAAAAGGGAGCAAATATTCAAGATGGTATAATCGAGGTTAGAGAAACGCCGAAGTCTCCTAAAGAGACACTAGACATGTTGGTTCAAGAAGAACCACAAGTATCTGAAAATGAAGATATCTCAATAAACTATGTCATGTCTAGAAAAGTTTGGAATCGAAATGAAATTAACGTCGACAATATATTTGCATATAATGTAGCGCTAGAAATAATGGAAGATGAGGATCAAGAACCAAAGTCTATGCAGGAATGCAGAAATAGAAATGATTGGCCAAAATGGAAAGACGCAATTGAGGCAGAGTTAAAATCTCTTGAGAAGAGAAAAGTATTTGGACCAATAGTCCAAACACCTAATGGTATTAAACCTGTTGGATATAAGTGGGTATTTGTTCGAAAGAGAAATGAGAAAAATGAAATCACTAGATACAAGGCTCGACTAGTAGCACATGGATTTTCTTAAAGAGTTGGAATTGATTATGAGGAGACATATTCTCCTGTGGTGGATGCAACAACCCTTCGCTATCTCATTAGTCTGGTAATACAAGAAGGAATTGATATGCATCTAATGGATGTAGTGACTGCCTATTTGTATGGCTCACTAGATACTGAAATTTACATGAAACTTCCTGAAGGGTTTAAACTGCCTGAATCCTGTAAAATTAGTTCTCGAGAAAAATATGCAATTAAGTCAAATAAATCTCTATATGGGTTGAAACAGTCAGGACGAATGTGGTATAATCATCTTAGTGAATATTTGTTAAAGGAAGGATATAAGAATGATTCTGTTTGCCCATGTATTTTTATTAAAAGATCTGGATCTGAATATGTTATAATTGCTGTGTATGTTGATGATTTGAATATAATTGGAACTCCTGGTGAACTTCATAAGGTGACTGAATGCTTAAAAAGAGAATTTGAAATGAAAGATCTTGGAAAGACGAGATTTTGTCTTGGGTTGAAAATTGAGCATCTTAATAATGGAATCCTTGTGCATCAAGAAACATACTTCGAAAAGGTGTTGAAAAGATTTTATATGGATAAATCACATCCGTTAAGCACTCCAATGGTCGTTAGGACACTTGATATGAAAAAGGACCCATTTCGACCTCGAGAAGCTGATGAGGAAATTCTTGGTCCTGAAGTTCCATACTTAAGTGCTATTGGAGCTTTAATGTATCTTGCTGGTCATACAAGACCGGATATAACATTTTCTGTAAACTTATTAGCAAGATATAGCTCATGCCCCACGAAGAGGCACTAGTATGGGATAAAACAGATATTTCGTTATCTTCAAGGTACAATGGATATGGGTTTATATTTCACTAAACCATCAAATACAAGTTTAGGTGGTTTTGCAGATGCATGATATATGTCTGACCCTTACAATGGTCGATCTCAATCTGGATATCTATTTACAAGTGGAGGAACAACAATTTCATGGCGTTCAGTAAAGCAGACAATCTCAACAACTTCATCCAAACATGCAAAAATTCTAGCAATTCATGAAGCAAGTCGAGAATGTGTTTGGCTAAGAAGTGTGATACACCACATACGTAGATCATGTGGTATTTCTTTAGAAAAAGGGGCACCAACAATTTTGCATGAAGATAATGCAGCATGCATTGCTCAACTTAAAGAAGGATATATCAAGGGCGATATGACAAAACGTATTTTACCAAAGTTCTTCTTCACTCATGAATTACAAAAGAATTGTGATATCATTGTTCAACAAGTTCGTTCAAGCGATAATTTGGCGGATCTATTTACCAAGTCACTTCCTACCTCAACATTTAGGAAGCTAATTCACAACATTGGGATGCGCCAACTCAAGGAGATCAAGTGATACAGTCATCAGAGGGAGATAATACGCGCTGCACTCTTTTTGTCCTTAGTCATGGTTTTGTCCAACTGGGTTTTCCTTGACAAGGTTTTTAATGAGGCAACACTCCTTAAGCGTATTAATAATATGTCATCCAAGAGGGAGTGTTGTGGATAATTATGTGGATGTCCATATCTCCTTAGAGTTTGAGTTTAATTAGAAGATATACACGTTGGGTTTAAGCTTTATCCTTTTGTATCTATATAAAGACCTTTTGGTTGATTGCTTTAATCATACTTTTCATTAAAAAGAGTATAACGCGTATCTTCTCTCCCCGTGATGATCACATTACTTAAATCTCGTAGTTGGTGCAATCCAATATAATAAACCAACTTCTTTAATGTCAATATAGTAAGTGTCTTGATAGAATATATGTTTGATTCTCATATAAAAAAGTTTTCTCCACTTAACCTTCACATATCAGAAAGGATTAAACATATGTCATACTTATCATTATAAGAGTACATCCTCGTACTTCACAAGTTATATAGTATCAACGAATGCAAATTAAATGATACATTATATCATTTATGACCACTAGTGAGAACAATCAATATTTTATATACATTATAATTATGACACCTATAAATTGATATTGTGATCATCATCTTTATAAGTAAGGGGGTCTTTCTTCAACGATTGATCTCATAAACGTGAACGTCGTTTATCCATATAAAGATATATAGCATCTTTCTTTAGCTTTCATTATGAATAATTATTTCATCTTTAAGATAATTAATTCATAAAACAAGACAAAACTTTGTATTTCATTTCAAGGTATTCAACCGTCTTGAAAATCTCCTCATGAGTTCCATTCAAATTTACCTCATCAAAACATATGTAACTTATTCCATATTCAAATATAAATCTCTTTAAAACTAACATGGGTAAATTTTGTTATTTTAATGGCTCATTTTTAACCAATACCATATTGACTTTCACTTATATAGTGATATATTCATCTTGATCAAGTGTTATTCTTGAAAAAAAAATTATATGCTTTCAGAATATTAAATCACGAGACATGCTTCATGCATTTTATATCCCTCATGGAATCTCAACTTCAAATGAGCTCTATTCATTTTCTTTTAGTCGCATATCGATTAGTTATCATATCGCCAGACTTATAAATATTAAATATATTAGATCCACCACATGAGATCATGTCTCTATATGCAAAGTCTTTGCGAAAATATTTGTGTGCTATAAATTATGCCTAAATATAATAGTTTCAATACTTATTTCGCTCTCTCATAATGACCAATGCATATCCAATAATTTTACACATTCAAATGTATGGACTTCAAGTCCCCGTAACCATGTCTCATCACAAGAGACTTTAATCTTTCATTAGTTCTTTGCGTCTTTACATCTTTTGGCCATTCACTTATACAACTGCAATTCCTGCAGGTATGCTTTCATGATCCTCACCATGATTATAGCTCTATCTTACTTATTTACGTAATCATTACCATGTGTATTATTATATACAATATCACCATCGACATCGATTCATTTATATTTTCAATTCCACACTTTACTAGACATTGCAATATATCATTTATTGATATCTCATAGTTTTTCAAGTATCCGGGATTTTTCAATTACCTTCATGTCTAGTGTCTCTATAGGAGAATTATTATGTGGTCTTTATTACCTCGATTAGACCATCTGAATTTTCTTGCTCTATTTAGCTATTCGTTCGAGGACTTTTATTTGGAATCGATTAGTCTATCACGTTGCATACGTTCCATAGATTTACTACCAATCATTGGTTTTCATTTTGGGACATACATTATAATTGGAGCACTAGCGGCGTATATATGATCTAGTCACTTTTTTATGTCAAACAAGTCTGGCAATTACTAGATCTAGAATGTAAATTGTCCCTTCAAGTTCATATTCATTGGTCTGAGGATCAACATTTATATTATAATTCATTCCATATCTCTCGCTGCTCATTCTCTCCCCTGAATGAATTATCAATTACAACATCCCATTGTTGTGCGTTATGGTGGATTTTCAATACAGGTTTTGCACATTTACATAAATTTTAATGAGGGTTCGTGACCATAAACCATCAGGTTTTGCATGATGCGAATTCTTATGCGACAATGTTTCATCAAAATGATTCTCCTACTTATAACTATAATGCATATTTTTAATGACACGTTTTTCCTTTTCAATTTAAAAGAGTTCGCATTTATCTTCTCAGGCAGCAGGGAATAAAACTTGTTATATGCGATCATAAACAATTAAAGTCTTATAGATACAAAACACCTTTAAGTTAAAACACACTTTTTTTTACTGTTAACTGGTATTATTTTCATATAATATGAACCGATAGACAATTTGCATGCATGTCTTAAATTCATTCTCCAAATATACAACTTTAGGATAATCATGAGCTTTATAAAATATTATATATTTTCCTTGTATTAAATAACGAGGATTGTGAGAAGCATATCCCAAGATCCCAAAAGTATTAATGTTGATTTATATAAAATATTAATTCACATTACTTAAAATCCATTGTTTCATGATAAATGACAGTTAACACATAATGCTTAAGTAAATACGTAACTTGTATATCTCAAAATTATAGTTTTTCTTTCCAATTCATTCATGTTATTATCTTAAATTTTCTCATAGTTAGAAGGTTAATAAAATCTTTATAAGAAGAAGCTAAGCGTTATTTTTCTTTCTAATGATGCTTAATTTAAGAATAAACTTCCAGGGCTTCTTATGACAAAATTATTGTTAACCACGTGTATTTAGATTCTCACACAAACACAAAATCTAATTGGTTTGTATGTGATAATATATATGATAATAATTTGTGATTTTTAAATTTCTTGATTATTTAGAAAAGGAGAGAACATAATTGTTTGAATGCTAATTGGTTGGATAGTGCAATATTGTGGTTTATATATATATATATATATATATATATATATATATATATATATATATATATATATATATATATATATATATATATATATATATATATATATATATATATATTTATATATATATGTGTGTGTGTGTGTGTGTGTGTGTGTGTGTATGTGTATGTGTATGTGTGTCTTGCTATGTTAAATTGTTAATTTGATTATTAGCAGGAGAGGAGAATATTCAGAAACCAAACTCTTTATATAACTTTATGAAAAAATAAACAGCTTGTAACTTGATTTATGTTAGTTATGGCGATGTCAACTTTTGGATGACTAGATTTTAGTTATGACACTAAAATTAAATGATCTATTCCCATGATATCTTAGTTTTATATAGATTTTTTTAATTTGCATCTACTATATACGTTGATATGCATATATGATTTGTATATATTCATGTACTAATTTATTTGAGTTTATTCCATGAATATCGTTGGAAGTACTTATGTTTTGAAGTTTGAACACTAAAAACTAATAATAGCATAAATCATAGTAATATGATTTTATGACTTTAACACTGTTGTTGTCTTGCATTCAAATGGTAAACTTATTTGTATGAAAATATTCTTCAAAACATGATGACAAAGGATACAAGGCATGCAATAAATTACAAATACAAGGCTATTTACTTGGAACATTTTAAGGCATATACGTGACCCAAGGGTTTTCGTGGGTGCCCGGAAACCCCATGGATTTTTTGATATATTGTTAATTTTTGAAAAAAAACACTGATTTTTTCTAAATGCATTTTAAATGCACTCGGTCATTCGAAATGTGTTTCCAATATTACGGCTTAAAATATTTTGTACACCCGCTCATATTTGATCCTGGCTCCGTCCCTGGCTACGATTATCTATGATTATGTAAGATTTAAAATCCATACATGTAGTGGGTCTTGTAGTTACTTCTTAACTAACGCGAAGATAAGGCTATTTATGTGGTGATGTTTTACAATTTTCCTATAGCTAATAAGTTTATTACCGAGCTCTGTGAAATACCACCGTACGTCGAATTGTATATACTCCACCATTTGAAGTAAACATAAAAATATTTCTGTCATACTAAAAATTAGATATAGACATGCTTGAAGTAAACGCAATTGAGTTTACTATGTGACTTATTAGTCATGTTATTATAATTTTTACACTTTGATTAATTGATTGATGACATTTATGTTAAACTTCATTAACATGGATTTTGCTTTATTATTAACTTTTATATACAGAAAAAATTAAAAAAAATGCAATTCAAGTACATGTGGTCATAAACCATGTTTTATGAGCGAAGACTATTGTAGAAAGTGGCATGACTGGTTCGACCATCCCGGGTCAATGATGATGCGAAATGTACAGAAGAACCACAAGTTTCTTCAAAGTTAGATTTCATTGTTCTCAATGGAATGAAAGTTAATTGTTAATATATCACCACCATATTAAGGTAAGGGCTTTACCTTACAAAGTTTTGGAAAGAATATGACGGGGATGTATGTAGGCCTATACATCCGCCATGTTGATCATTTTGAGTTTTAAAATTGATGCATCGTAAAAATGATCATTAAAGACGCAACTTAAAGTTAGCGTGATAATTAGCTCGAGTTATCAAGTGCGAGCATGATTTTCCAAATTATATCTTTGAGATTGGTAGTGAATACTTCCAAGTATTGGGCGATTATTGGAATAAGTGTTAAACATTATGTAGCCCATGTTCAAACGCAAATTGCTTTTGTTAAAACGTTAATAAAACGTCTTCAGTTGATTGCAAAGCCAATAATTTTGAGAACAAAACTCTTAGTTTATAGGGCATGTTAAAAATATGAATTCGCATCTTGCCAACAATATATACTAAATCCTCCCATTAGAATTGTTTTGGTCACGGACCATATGTTTCCCATATAAAGTTTTCTGCAAATGTTCGAAACCTGTATTGTATATCCACCACAACGCACATAATTTGGGATACTGAAATTGATAATTCATTCAGGGGGAGAATGAGCAGTGAGAATTTTGGAATGAATTATGATACAAATGTTGATCCTCACACTAATAAATATCAACTTGAAGTTCAAGGGATAATTTATATTCCAGATCTAGTAATTTCCAGACTTACTTAGTGACCTAAAGAAGTAACTAGATCATATATACGCTGCTAGTGCTCCAAGTATAATGTATGCCCCAACATGACAACCAATGATTGGTAATGAGTCTATTGCATGACTGCAGCATGATATCGATTCCAAGTAAAAGTCCTCGAATGAATAAATGAAATGGAGCAAGAAAATTAAGATGGTTGAGTTGAGGTAATAAAGACCCCAAAGTCTAAAAAAGAGACACTAGACATGAAGGTAGTTGGGAAAAAACCCCGGTTACGTGAAAAACTATGAGATCTCAATAAATGATATAATGCAATGTCTAGTAAAGTATGGAATCTAAAATATAAGTAAATCAACGTCGATGGAGATATTGTATATAATAATGTGCATGATATTTATTATGTAAATAAATAAGATAGCGCTATAATCATGGTGAGGATCATGGAAGAATACCTGCAAGAAGTGCATATGTATAAATGAATGGCCAAAAGATGTAAAGACGCAAAGAAAAAATGAAAGAGTAAAGTCTCTTATGATGAGACATGGTTACTAGGACTTAAAGTCCGTACATATGAATGTGTAAAATTATTGGATATGCATTGGTCTTTATGAGAAAGTGAAATTAAAGTATTGAAATTTTCGTATATAAGGCAAAACTAACAACACACAATACTTTTTGTATAGACATGAAAATGATCATAAGGAGATATGTTCTCATGTGGTGGATCCAATAATGTATATAATATTTGTAAGTCTGGCAACATAATAAGTAATCGATATGTGCCTAAAAGTTAAATGAATAGAGCTCATGTAATGTTGAGATTTTGTTATAAGATATAAAATGCAAGAAGCATGCTATTGATTTTTAATGCTTAGAGCATATAAGAAAGGTTCTCGAGAACATTATTTGATTATACTGAATCAATCATTTATTAAGCATATATGTTATAATCGCCTTAGCATATACTCAATGAAATTGTGCCATAAAATAACTATGTTTTCCCATGTTACTTTATAAAAAAGACTTGGTCTTTAATATGATATAAGTTTCATATAGATGGAACTCTCATAGAGCTTCAAAGGCGATTGAATGTTAGAAATTGAATCTTCAAAGAAAACATGGTTTGTCTGATTTTATGAATATAATATCTTAAGGATGAAATCCTTGTACATAATGAAAGCTAGAGAAAGATGCTAAATATCTTTATATGGCGCTCATGTTTATGAGGTCACGCGATGATGAAAAGACTCTCTTGATTTATAAAGATGATGCTCACAATATAGATTTAAAAGTGTGATATTAAAATGCGTATGAAATGATTGAAGTTCTCGCTAGTGGTCATACATGATATAATATATCATTCACTTTAAATTTGATGGCAATGAATAACTTATGAAGTATGATGATGTACTTGTATGACATATGGTAATATGAATATGCAAAAAGCATGTAGAGAATATTTATACATTTGATTCTATCAAGACACTTTAATATGATCATCAGGGGGAGAGAAGATACGCGTTGCACTCTTTTTCCCTTTACCACGGTTTTGTCCCCACAGGGTTTTCCGGCAAGGTTTTTAATGAGGCAACATCCCCGAGCGTATAAAGGAAGTATGTACTCTTTTTTCTTCACTAGATTTTTGTCTTACTGGGTTTTGTCTAGTAAGGTTTTAACGAGGCATAATCCTTAAATGGACATCCAATGGGGAGTGTTATGGATAAATATAGAGTGGATGTCCATATCTCTTAGTATTTGTAGTTATCTTATTTAGAGTATTGTATCTTGTGGAATACTCCACCTTGTAACTATATATACATGCCTCCATAGAGAGATGAATAATGCAATTCTTCCATGTTTCAATCTTTATTCTTGTTCTTTGTTCTCTTCTTATTATTAGTTTCACAACAATTAATCATAATGTATGAGATACAAAAGGGTGTATATAAGATAAACATTAGGGTAAACCCCAAATAGCTAATTGGGCCATGGGCTTCTTATGGGTTATATGGGCATCCACATAATATTATTCATAACACTCCCTTTTGGATGTCTATATTATTAATACGCTTTAAGAATGTTGCCTCATTAAAAACCTTGTCATTCACCCAAATTAACATCGAGTAATAAATCCCATGTTTTCATTGTCAAAACATCAAACACATAACTAGTTAAGATTTTCAGATATTAACATGTGATGAGTTAACAAATAAATTATAATTCAACTACCAAACATATTAATGGAATATCAAAGAATATTAATAGATACCCACATGGGGAACAACCAATATTTAATCTTTATTTTTTTGGCTAGACTAAACAGATGTAATTAAGCAGTCTCGATATTTTAGTGCAACACAAATTACAGTAGCAAATTTCAATAGTTGCGACACCCATGGTATATGTAAGTCTCAATAGATTTAAAAATTATATTGAAACAACCTATAAATAGATACACAGTTATGTCCCCACGATGAAAGCTTAGGCGGTGTTTGAATTCGACTTAATTGACTTAATATGAGAAAAACTGAATTTATTAAGTCACATGAAAATTGTTTGTTTGTGACTTAATAGAGAAAGATGCCTGAAAATATTAAGTAATAAAACGGAATGTGTCTGCATTAAGTCATCATATCTCTTAATTAACCATGACTTAATAGAAAATTTTAACAAACAAGCCATTAGTCATATAGTTGTATCTAAATTACGGTGTCGATACAGGTTCGAAGATTTGCTTCAATTAAGGCTTTTAGTTTTAACAATTAGTCCACCAAATAGACTTTAAACTAAAAGGAGAACAATATTTAAATATAACAACAATGGCAAATTACATTTAAGTCCACCTTATTTTCATGTCTATTAAGGAATAATTGAACTAATAAATTCAAATCATGCATAAGATATGAGTACCAATTTCCTACAGGCTAACATTCAAATTCCCGACAGATCAACTCACTGGTAATATTGCTCTTGCTAAATATAATTGAAACATAACCTTGAAGTTTTTTTTTTTCATCAATTGACCAATCCCGAAGATTTATAATTGAAGCATAACACTGTGTTCATTCTAATATAACCCTGAAGTTTTTTCTTTTATACCATGACAAAATATTCTGATTCTCAATGATTAAAGAGACATAACAAAAAAACATATAATGGTATCATATAGTCTTGGCTCTCCTATGTTGATTAAGGAAATAGTTGGATACTAAATAAATCCCCATTGATTAAAGCCATGTAATCTTTTATATAATAAAACAAAACCCCTAGTGGGAATTTTTCATTTAAAAAAAATCAAACCATACCTTTTTTAGAAATATATTTTTTTAATTCGTTTTTTTTAAGCTTTTAAAAAATAGTTAAAGTTAATTGTTTCCTAATTTACCTAAAAGATTTTTAAAAAACGTTTTGTTAAAAAAAATTAGAAAATACACATGGGCCTGAATGACTTTTGGCATAATTTTAAGCCAAAAGTGTAATTTACAAAAAAAAACACGGATCCATCACCACTACCACCAATTATCCCAATAACACAAACTAATATCCACCACTTCATAAAACTGGAAATCCAAAACCTTTTCATAAAATTGGAAATCACGGGAATCATGCATCAGGAGATCATATATCAACCATCACCTCCTTAGCTTGATCTTGGACCCAATATGCAAATTCAAACCCTTATGATTCACAATTAAATCAGGTTTCTTGGGTTTCTTTTGGAATTTCCTTAGTAAAGGTGTTTTGTTTTAAATTTTTTATTTATTTGTTATTCAGTCCATGTGTGATTTGAAGCTATTAGATATATGTACATAGATTATTAGGGCTATAAAATGGATTCAGTCATTGGATAAAATAAGCCAAAGCTGGATTAAATTATGAATGTTGTTGTTCTTGACTGTTTGTTTAGGTCTTCATGATTTACTCATGGTACCACTTATATCAGTCGTTAACCAAGCCCTTTGATTACCTTTTGCCTGGTCTAATGTTGTTTGTTTATTCAGGACGTGTATTCTATTTGCTGAGCACCGTTAAGAAGAATATGGTTATGGGAAATATTGAGATGCACTTGGACCCTATAAGTGTCACCAAGTGGACGGGTAGATGACCCACCTAAGAAGTTATTCCAGAGGTAAGTGGCTATTTGATTGGCCTCTGCAACAGATGTGAGATAGTAGCTTCCCGAAGCTCCTCCAATGGTAAGCATTACTTTTATCCCTTTAGCTTGGCATGATTTAATTTCGGTGGTTAAATTGGTGCAGCCATTGTTGTATGTATCACGGTGACCTGAAAGATTTATCTTATCATTGGAGTCTGACCGTTTCCAAATGTTGCAAGAACGCAAGGTTGACATAATCGTAGTTTTCGTTAAGCATGTCTCGACCAAGGTTCCCTCACCCCTGTTTTGACCCCAGTAGATTGAAATGCCATCACCATTGATACCCCAGTAACTGCATCATCGAAGATAATTTGCAATACGGTATACCATTTTCAGATAAGTAAGTATATTTTAAGAGGTGACTAATGAATGTATTGGTGTGCTTAAATGTTTGAGATTTTCTGTTTATATAGTACAGGAATTAGCTTATTTGAATTTTTCCAATTACCAGTAAATTAAACAATACCCACCTTGCAAGGGCACTTTGTTAAATCATCTTTAAATAGAAGCACATGATTGATTAAATCATTGGTAAGCTTTTGTCTGGAATCAATCCTACAAATGTTTATCTTCCATAAAATCATCAAAATTTACAAACTTTTCCAGCGTCCCTTCCTCCTAAGATTTAAAAAAAAAAAAAAAAAAAAAAAAAAAAAAAAAAAAAGAAAAAACGCATCGCATATCATCTTCTTCAAAAATGAAGAGTATCTTGCATAATGTCTGATCATGTCTATAAAGGTTCAGGGTTTAGGAGTTGCTTTATTAGAAGTTAATGATAAAAACAGAACACCATGACTCTGGTCAATCCTTTAATGTTTTGTAAATTATAACGTTCTAATTTTTCTCGAATCTTTTGCAAGGAAAAGCATTCGACTAGAAAGAATCGAGTGACATGCTTTCCAGTTTGGATGGATCATCGTAAGTCTATTTTGTCTTCCATTGGTTTCAATATTTATGTGCTATTGTTAGTTTATTGCTTAAAGATTTGTTATTCATCGTTTACCCTGCTTATCTCATTAACCTGTTATATTTCTTAAAATGTTCGCTTTTCACATTCATATCTTAAAGGGCTTAGAGTATTTTTGTGCTATCTTCTTTCTGTAGTGTAATGCAGATCACAGAAGCACTGAAGCTGCATATGGAGGTGAAAAACCGTTGCATGAGCAATTGGAGGTGTTATTTAGCGCAACCTTTTTGTTATTTATTAGATACCTTATCTTATTATTTATTAGATACCTTATCTTATATGGTTATCTATGTAATATACTGACCAAGTGATGCTTACATTCTTAGTTTTTCATTAACTTAAGGTATCTCATACTATTTTCAAAGTTTGTAATGCGACACTTTAAGTCCATTGGTTAGTTGAAATGTGGGTGAATCTATGTTTCTTGACAGTGAGGCTCTCCCTTTGTTTCAGGACTTTAAAGCTCAACAATCCAAGTTTTTGGTATCCTATTTTCGTCAACGTGTTTGGAAAAGGGGCGTTTGGCATTGCAATCTGAAAGTTGACATCAAGGGAAGTTGTGGTGACTACACAATTGGAGACTTCTTATTCTGTTCCGACAACTTCACCAAACCCCCCATCAAGCAGTACCAAGACAATACATCCCAACTTCAGCTTAGGAATTATGAGGCATGTGTGAGATTTAGTATCTTATATTATCACTACTTTTATGACAGTTTTTGTAACTATTTAACGTGGTAATTACTAATGAAATTTAGAAAGAGAACCAAAGAGGTGTCTTGTGTGGGTAAAGTGAGTACTTCACATTTTTATCAAGGTGCTTTCATCGACATTGAAGGTGTACATGATGGGTAAGCATCGACAGTTCATAGGCAAGGGGTGAGATTTAGTATCTTATATGACCGTACTTTAATAATAGTTTTTGTTTATGAATTTGAGAAAGAAAGAGCACCAAAGAGGTGTCGGCGGGTCAAATGTAGCAACCATTCTAAGTGTCTTATTTTTAACACTTTTGACATATAACCTGTATGACTCACTCCTCCCCATCTATATACTTCAGGTAGGTTTCCCATTTCACGTAATGATAGGTATTAAAGCATGAAAGGATAGTTATTCGTCCATTTATATATAGTAATGTCTTTGAGTTATGTATAAGAAAACATGAAAGGATAGTTATTTTCCCATGTATGAATTGCTACATGTATCTTCTATATTTATAACTATGTTCGTCTTCAAGTGCCACATGTTTCAGTTGAATTAATCAACAAAAGTATACAATTTATATGAATGTGATAAGGTGAACAAATATGTGAATGGTATTTTCATAACTATCCCTTTCCATAATTAACCTTGAACGCTATCTTTATCACCCGATGTTTTTCATCCTGTATGTGCGGCGGGTAAGAAGAAAAAGAAAATGGTAGAATGAATTGTGGATCCAACGACTATATGTATATATTCAGTGTCCAGAGGTCAACAAAGTTCCCTCATATCTGGTGCTAATGTTTGTTAAAAATGTCAAATGATAATATTTTGAGTTTGTGATTATGTTCTCCTGGTCTTTTATGATTCATTAGATGAGTAAATGTTAATGTGGTAGTCTTATTGAACTACACTTAATGAGAAAATTTTGCAAGTTCTTAGTTATTCAATCTTTTGTGCTTGATTTCAACTAGCAAATGGGTTGCATACAACAATACCTTCAACATGCCCGTTATGCGTTCGTGTATTATAGCAGTCAATGTGGTCTCATTAATAAACCTTATGACATAGCATTCGTGTATTCTAACATTTTAATACTATAAAAAGCAACAATCCATTATCATTATTCATAATCATTATTAGCAAAAATATATAGCATATGAAAAAATGATGCGTGATATATAAACTAAACTTGATTCATGTGTAATCCCCGTTCCGTTATAAAAATTCTTTGGTTGCCTTGGTTTTTAGGTTGTTTAAAGTTTAAGTAATGATATAAAAAACAACAGTTAAAAAAATATATTTATACAAGGTTTAGGAAAAATACACAATATGCCAAAATTTCGTGCGTAACATCTAAACAAAGTTTGATTCATGTCAAAACCTCATGCATGCAACAAACACAAAATATAATTACACATAGTCGAGCTCTCTTCTTCTTCGTATAATAAAAAATTAAAAAAATAAATAAAACAAAACAAAATATAAATTATTTGTTTTTTAATAAATAAAAATACAATATTGAAAAATTAGAAAAAATCCCGCGCGTGCGCGGGCATTATAACTAGTAATCTCAATATATACATTACTATCATCATTACTCAGTATAGAGGCACCTATTTATTTTTTTTTGTTACTTAATAACTTATACCATGCATGGTAAATATACGATTATCAAACCAATACAAACAAACAATATATAGTTATTTAATATGCAAGTAGGATTCAAAAGTTTACCTATTGGAATCGAAACATAGTTGAAATTCAAAACGTGAAATTTAGAAACTTTAGAAACTTTGAATCAGTTAATGTTAATGAATATTCTCGAAAAAAAAATCGATAAGCATCAACCAAGTTAAAAGCAGATAAAAATAATAAAAAGCCATACAACGAAGTACGCCATAATACTTCTAAAACTAGCAGTCAATTCACGAATTAACATAAGGTTTCTCCGATTTTGATTTTAATAGAATAATAATATTATTACTCACTTTCATATAAAGTGACGCATAATTCTATATGATAGTAGAATAAACAAATACGATGAATAGGTATAAGGGTCCAAGACATACCTTAACCAGTGATCTAATAATGTATCAAGGACATCGGTAGAAGGAATACCTGTGGAAAACAAGAGAAAACAAAAACCTAAAGCTTTTAGATCGTGTTGATAACGTGTTTGAAACTAATAATTAAGAAGAGAACAAAGAACAAGAATAAAGATTGAAACATAAAAAAATTATATTATTCATCTCTCTATAGAGGCATGTATATATAGTTACAAGGTGAGTATTCCACAAGATACAATACTCTAAATAAGATAACTACAAATACTTAGAGATATGGACATCCACTCTATATTTATCCATAACACTCCCCCTTGGATGTCCAATTAAGGATTGTGCCTCGTTAAAACCTTACTAGACAAAAGCCAGTGGGACAAAAATCTAGTGAAGGAAAAAGAGTACATACTTCCTTTATACGCTCGGGATGTTGCCTCATTAAAAACCTTGCCGGAAAACCCTGTGGGAACAAAACCGTGGTCAAGGGAAAAAGAGTGCAACACGTATCTTATCTCCCCCTGATGATCACATCACTTAAGCTCATTGAGTCAGTGAAATGCACATGAAAGTGTCTTGAAGAATCACATGAATAAATATTCTCTGCATGTTCGCATATTCATATTACCATATGTCATACATCTCATGCAAGTATATCATCATACTTCATAAGTTATTCATTGCCAACAAATTCAAAGTGAATGATATATTATCTCATGTATGACCACCAGCAAGAACTTCAATCGTTTCATACGCATTTTAGTATCACACTTTTAAATCTATATTGTGATCATTATCTTTATAAATCAGGGGGTATTTTCAGCATCATGTGACCTCATAAACATGAGCGCCATTTATCCATATATAGTTATTTAGCATCTTTCTCTAGCTTTAATTATGTTCAAGGATTGCATCCTCAAGATATTCAATTCGTAAAATTAGACAAACTATCTTTTCTTTCAAGGTTCAATTTCTAAACATTCAATCGCCTTTGAAACTCTGTCGGAGTTCCATCAATATTCAAATTATCAAACTATATGAAACTTACATGATATTGAAGAGCAAGTCTCCTTATAAAGTAACATGGGCAAACATAGTTATTTTATTGCACAAGTTTTAGTGAGTATATTCTAAGGCGATTATAACATATATGCCTAATAATATGATTATTTCAGTGTAATGAAATAATGTTCTCGAGAACTTTTCTTATATGCTCTAAGCATTAAAAGTCACTAGCATGCTTCTTGGATTTTATATCTTATAATAAAATCTCGTATGAGCTCTATTCATTTATCTTTTAGACGCATATCAATTCTTTATTATATTGCCAGACTTATAGATATTATATACATTATTGAATCCACCACATGAGAACATATCTCATTATGATTATTTTCATGTCTTTCTGAAAATATTTTGTGCCATTAGTTATGCCTTAAACACGAAAATTTCAATACTTTAATTTCGCTTTCTTATAAAGACATATACATATCAAATAATTATACACATTCATATGTATGGACTTCGTGTCCCAGTAACCATGCTCATCACAAGAGACTTCACTCTTTTCATTACTTGTTTGCGTCTTTACATCTTTCGGCCACTCTTTATATACATCTGCACTTCCCGCATGTATGTTTTCATGATCCTCACCATGATTATAGCGCTATCTTATTTATTTACATAATCATTACCATATCGACGTCGATTCGTTACTTTTTGATTCCACACTTTACTAGACATTATATTCTATCATTTGTTGAGATCTCAAAGTTTTTCATGTACCTGGGATTTTCAATAACCTTTATGTCTAGATTCTCTTTAAGAGCCTATTATGTGGTCTCTATTACTGATAACGTCTAAAATGAACATGTTTTTAGTAGCGTTATTGTCAGTTTTGTGCATGATATTCGGCCATATTTACTCATAACTGTTGCAAAAGTGCAAAGATGCGTATTGTGTATGTATATGTAGCCAGGTATCGCGAATAATGAAGAAATGAAGTTTTTATGCACATTTGGAAGATTCTCAAGGAAGGAAGTTGAGATTGGAAGCTTGTGGACTCAATGATATGGAAGCGTAGTGATTTCTAAGCATCTACAGCAAGGAAAGATCAAGTTTGGCTTTGGAAATCATCAACGTAAGCAAAGAATGAAGCGCAAAGGAGAAAGTCAACAAAAAGTCAAAATAACAAAAACCCAGCCGATCGGTCGTAACCCGTAACCGGATCCGGCTGGGCAGTTGGTCAAGCAATAACCGATTCGGTCGGACAAGAAACCGATCCGGTTTCTGGCACTGCAGTTACACAAAATCGCATTTATTGTTGCCTTAACTCCCCATAATCATTGGAGTCCGATCATTTCTTGATATTAACTTGGAGAGAACGTTTTTTGGGCAGTTAAGCATGAGCTTTGGCTATATAAAGAACCTAGTACTTGTATACTAAGTGTGACACAACCAAAAGAGTGTTAGTTTACACCAAAACTAATACTAACTCTATTATTTCAACCCAAAAGCTTAGTGTGTACTGAAAAACGCCCAGGAGCAAGGAGGGAACCATTCTTGTCCATTGTTTCGGTAGTTTGAAGTTGTGCGGTGATCCTAGGTGATTGGAGGCGCGTGGTTGCTACAATCCACTATTTCTAATTCTTGTAATCACAAAAGTTTAGGTATTCTATGAACTTTGTTATGGAAATCTATTCTCTTGAATTGTTTGAATTACCTTGTTATGACTTGTGTTTAGATATGATTGTTTTCATGAAGTAGTTTGTGATATACTTGTGTGTTGGAATGTAATTAATCATAATAGTGTTCTCAAAATGTGATGCATGTATATATGATCTTGTTTAAATGAGTTTGTTGGAAAAATACTTGTCTTGGATTGATTTGTCAATAAAACATGTTTTAAGAAAAAGGACCGAAAGGATTTCTCTTGTGTTTTATTCCAAAAAGTGAAGTGACAAACTAGTATGGGGATATGGTGATTGACAACCACCATGTTTTGCTTATTAAAACAAGACTAGGAACATTTTCATCACGAAGGGTCGAAAGATTCGTAAGAACAAATTTAATGAGAACATGTTGCAAACAAATGGAACTTCTATAGGATAATCATTGGGATAAGGACCGAAAGGATTACCTAAATGTTTTTGTTCTTAGAATGATTTTCACAAACAAATACCATGGTTGGGGAATCATTTGCTTATGATTTGTGCATCATACTAAGAGTATACACCAAACCTTTTTGAACACTATCTATGGTTGATTATAAGACTACACACAAGTATATATTTATATTATTGATTCGTATTTTCACTAGAACACTTATTTGAGGAAGCCTTGACAAGCTTTCTTGTTAGAAACTTTTTAATCAAATCGATTTCAAACAAAAAAATCCCTTGGGACGATCCCGACTTACCAAACTTTGCTATTGCGGACGAGTATACTTGCTCGTATGTGTTAATAGGTTAGACGGTTAATTCGTGTTTATAAATTTTTAAAACTTGCACCAACCGAGCACATCAAGTTTTTGGCGCCGCTGCCGGGGATTTTTCTTTAATTTTCTTTGAAATTAGTAGTTTTGAAATATCTAAAAAAAAAAAAGTTTTGTTACAAACTAACCGATTCGGTTGGTTAGCCAACCGAATCCGGTTGGACATTCTGTGGAAATTTTCTGGTTCGAATTTATTTGTCTATCTTTTTAGTTCATTGTGTTTTGATTTCTAGAATAATTCTTGTGGTTTAATCATTTCTTAGATTTTTTATTTTTATTTTTTCATTTTCTTTACATTTGTCATTTATTAGTTAATAAAGTTTTAATTAATTTTAATATTAATAGTTAATGGTAATGGTTAGGTAGTAATTTTATTTTCAGTTATAGTTTAATTTAATAATAGAATTTATTGGTAGTTTATTTAGTTTTAGTTTTGGTTTTTAATGAGATTTAATATGTTATTTAATTATTAGTTCATGAAGAGTTTTATTTAATTAACTAGAGTTAGTACACCTTAATGACACTTAATTTGCATTAATTTAAAAAATAAAATATATATATATATATATATATATATATATATATATATATATATATATATATATATATATATATATATATATATAAAATTTTCGATCAAACCGATCGGTTGCAACCCGCAACCTGATCCGGTTCGTATTTCTGTCTAACATTTTCAACCAACCGATTCGGTTGGTGATCCAACCGAATCCGGTTTGAGTTTCTGAGTTGATTTTTATCATTTTTAGGTTTTGAGTTTTTATTTGAGTTTTTAATTTTGTTAGATGTCTAGTTTGTTTTATTATATGTTTTTATAGTTTGTTCTTGTTTTTACTAACTTTAACGCTAATCATTCGGGATTTGTTTTGTTTTGCTTTGTTAAGTTGTCTAGTAACATGGATAGTTTGAGCGGAATCTCGGAATACCTTCGTACTTTGGATGAAATGTTCAAGGATACCGGAAGTTCATTAGAAAAGATTGGAGGAATTTTGGAGGAAAGCAAGAAAGAATTGGGAATTAACACGGGTGATATGGAAGAAGTATGTGAAAACAAGGTTCAACTACCCAAAAAGGAAAGAGTCGTAGTGTTCACACAAGCACCGTTAACGGTGTATGATTCACCGCTAATGAGATTTGGAACGCCTTGTAGCGTGGAAGGAGTAAGTGCTTGGGATGCACAGCTTAATATGGCTTATGGAGAGAATTATATCTTGGAAAAGGTTCTTGACGAAATCGGTCATGTGCGTATGGACTATGAAGCATATGGAAGAAAGATGGTCAAAAATCTGAAGGTCAATATTCATGGACATATTTTTGAAACTGATTTTGTTGTTTTAGAAGAAGGAAATGCGGATGAACCTAATGTGTGTTTTGGTCGAGATTTTCTTGTCACGACCAAGTGTCAAGTAGATTTTGGTATGGGAGAAATGCGGATTAATATAACTGAGTTGGAAGAAGAAAAAGGAGTCAACGAGATGCTAGTGGAAGTTTGTGCAAACATGGAAGAAAAAGAGGTGGAAGTGGTTAAAATGGGAAAAGCAAACCAAAAGAAACCATCATCAAATAAACTAACCCCAACAACAACCTTCACCACCAAAAATGATTACACACTATCGTCACCTACCACTACTATCAAACCCTTAACCGACAACCAAAAAGAAGCTATTTTAGAAAATCTAGAACAAAAATTTCTAGAGCTCAATGAAAAGAAACCGGTTATAGAAGTTCTCCAAGATTATCTGCTTTACCGTAAGAAGTTGGATGCATTGATGCTAGCAAGGGCTAGGTTGGAAGATAAGAATCTCACGGATGAGGAGCGAGATCGAATTTTGTTTAAAGGCATGCCAAGGAAAGAAAAGGATCCGGGTAATTTTGTGTTGCCAATCAAAGTAAATGGAACTACACCAGTTTATGCTTTAGCTGATACGGGGTCGAGTGTTAATGTGATGCCGTATCCATTGTTCAAAACTTTGGGACTAAGTAATCCGCAACCTAATCATTCTAAGCTTACTATGACGGATAACACTCAAGCAAAGGCAATGGGAGAAGTTAAGAATGTAAGAGTGCAAATTGGCTATCAACCGTATTTGGCAGATTTCCTTGTCCTGGATATTCCGGTGGACAAGAGTTTACCGCTGTTGTTGGGGAGACCATTCTTACGAACTTGTGGAGCAATTATAGACATGGGAAGAGGCACCATGACTATTGACGATGGGATTTCAAGACAAACATACTACCCAAAACCAAGAGGACCAATTTTAGAATGTATGGAAGATTTGGAATGGATGGACGCAAATGATGATTTAACTTGTTTTGAAGTGGGACGTGATGTCCACGGTAATCCAATGTACGGACCTTTAACTCCACCTTATTTAGATATAGAGGACGAAATGGAACATGCATTTGCGATAGAAGCTTTCTATAACCCATTCAAGAACATATTAGTTTACAAGAAGTTGACCGACTTTTTAGGATCTTTACCGATGCAACTTAAGAATTTGGAGTGGAAACCCGAAGGGTCGGGGACTTACAAGAGACAAACCGGAGATGGAGCATGGCATGTTAAGTTTGATATACTACGCCCGGACGGACGAAGATTTATGAGAAAATTCAAAACTTTTGAAACGTTCCGTGAGTTGACCGGAAAATTTCAAAGCGAGGATATTCTTAGACAAGAGTATTTTGAGGAATTTTGAGGAGAAGGCAAAGACCGTAATAACAAGCAATCATTTGCTTGAATGTCATAAACTATTTCTTTTGATTTGATGCATTAGGATTTTTGTTTCTTATTTATTTTTCATTTTATGATTGAGGTAATTTGGTTTAATGCATTATGACTTTGAGTTTTGAGTTGAAGTTTGGATTAGTTCATTAGTATGATGAGTTGAGTTTTTTTTTTGATTGGATGATTGTTCAAAATTTCATATGGTGAATGAATGTTGTGTGAATCTTTAGCAGGAATTTTTGAGTAAAAAATGTTGCTTGGAGGGTAAATGCCTAAGTAACATGTTAAACACATAAAAAGCAAAATTTGGCAAAAAACAAACCGAAACGGTTGTGTCCTTGACTGAACCGGTTGCACCAAAGTATAAAAATTTCACTTTTCCAAAAACACACACACACACTAATTTTCCAGGTGGTTTTGCAAAAATTCATCCAAGAGAACAGATTGAAGGTTGTTTAAGTTGTAGGAAAACATCATGGCACCCAAACAAGTAAGCATCTACATTCAATTAACCCAATTAAGGTTTTATTAGAACATTTGATTCGAATTGAATATTAGGTCACCAATTTGGGGGTTTTTGTTATAATTCGAATTAAGTGGTAATATTTTAGGATTGAGTGGGTAATTGATATAGGAGTGCATTACAACAAGAGATTGATTGATTGATTCACCATAGAATGGATGTTAGATGATAAGATTTTTCGGAATTAGTTGGGTTGTGCTTATGAAACGAGATAAGTTGCAATTGGTGATTCATTATGATGGATGATATGTTTTTAAGAGTGATGGATGCCACATTATTAGAACTAATGAGTTTAAAATATAGGATGAGTTCTAAGATGTTAGATGTTTGATGATTTGAAAGCGAGAGTAGAATAATTTTAGGATGTGGGAATCATTGAGGATGATAGAATGCGATCTAAGAGTGGTTTGGGCGTTAGGAATTCGAGATTATGAGGATTCGAAGGCAAATGCCTTATGCAGTCTGCACAACCGATTCGGTTGCGCATTGCAACCGAACGGTTGGTGTTTGACAAATTGGAAACCGATTCGGTTGGTGATCCAACCGAATCCGGTTGTGGTTTCTGTGTGGAATTTTTTGTGAAATTTTGAAATGTATCTTAGAGGGTTCTCTAACCTTCTTGTTTGTTCTAACACTCTCATATGGCCTTATTTTTGTGATTTCTACAGAGAATTATTGTAGGGAGCTCGAATGGGGAGGAAATTCCAATTAACCCGCTTGTTACGAAGTTTTGTGAAAGGAACGAGAAGAAGAAGGTTAAGTATAGTGTGAAGACGGAAGCAAATGCTAATTTAAAATTCAAAAATCTCACCGACGGGGAGAAACATGCTTTTCGGGAAAGATTGTCGAAGTTACAACATAGGACATGTTTGGTTCCGAGGGTGATTGATTGGGATTTATTTGAAGAATGTGATTGTGAAGATGAGTTAAGAGGGATGATGCGAACGTCTTATGTATATCCAGGATATGGAGATTCATTCAATGATTTGTCATGGGAAAGAGCATTCAGTGTCAATGAAGAGGTCTATCGAGAATGGTGTATGGAATTCTTTTCAACCATGTATTTTGAAAGAAAGGTGGATGTTCGGAATTTGATGACAGAGATTTGTATTTGGTTTAGGCTTTGTGGAAGGGATCATGCTTACACGTTGCCAGCTTTTGGCGTAGCTCTTGGTTTGTATGAGCTACATGAGGTTAATCATCGATTATTTGAAACTCACTTTTCTAGACTTCGGAGGTTTGAAAAAGACTACCCTAGTATTCCCGCTTATTGGAATCAAGTGGGAGATCCTACTTGTGCTAGGAGGAATGCTTCAACCATCAGGAATCCGTTGATGAGGATACTTCACAAGTTGATTGTGACCGGGCCATTTAATAGATTTGGAAGCAGAGACAAATGTCAGAAACCGGACTTATGGATTATGAAGTTGCTGGAAGAAACTAAGGACGGTAATGCCATTTGGCAGATAGCCGAATATTTGTTTAGGAGAGCCCCGGGAATCAAGAGCAACAGTAACATTTGTGGAGGACATTTTGTAACAAGATTGGCGAAGAATCTTGGGTATTATGTTGATGAGGAATTGGCTAAGTGTGGAGAGCCAAAGTATAGTGAAACGTGGACTGCGAAAGGTTTTGGTAATGCTTTGAACAGGAGATTGAAAACCGTAGGGTTATGGGTTGAACCAAGACCACAACAGCAACCACCACAACAGCAAGGTAACATACCAATGGAGAACGTGCAAATGGGTACGTCCAGTAGTTTTGATTCAGGTTGGGGAGAGTGGAACCAACATCTAGATGAGATTCAATGTAGGGATGTGTGGAGAGACTCGATGATGTTAAGAAACAACTACATCAATGATTATTCGATGCCTATCTTTCAACACATGGCTCGAGAAGCCAATTATGAGTTGCCACCCTACAATCCACCAAATGTTCCACCGTATCCTTTTCCTTACACTTCTTATCCTGGACCCTATCCGTATCCATATCCTGGGTACGCACCATTTCCTGATCCAATACCCCCATATGGTCGATTACCTGAAGTTAGAGGAACAAGCTACGAGGTTGGAGGATCATCATCAGGAGTTGGAGGTAAGAAGAAAAAGAGGAGAGTTCGTTCAGAAATCATAGACGAAAACTACGTAACCGAAAGTGATGATGATGAGTATGATGATGAAGAAGGAGAAGACATGAGCGAGGATGACGAGTGATTATGCATCATTCGTGAATTATGGTTTCAAAAACAATGGTCATGATGTGTTTTTAAACAATTTCTATCTTTTGATCCATTTCTTTAGGATGTTTGGCGTACTTTGTTTGGTTATATCTAGTTTTAGTAGTTTTGTTTTGTTTTGTGCATTGCGTGTTGCAGTTTTTGTTTGCAGGATGGATGTGTCGGAAGCTTATTGATGGTCAAATGTTTCAAGTTGGATAACTCACAGGCTTGCTAATGACCCAATGTGCATATTGCATATTCTATCCCGTGGTATCTTTTAACTATTTCTTTTTCCCATTTTCTTTACTTTGAAGTTCATTTTTCATTACATTGAGGACAATGCAAAACTTAAGTATGGGGGAGGGAAGAAAATAGGAAAAATGATACACATGTTTATTTTTTTTAGATAACTTTTGGATGCAAGTGATTAGAAGAAATTCGCCCTTGATGGTCTAATGGTTTTCACGCGTTATTGATAATTAAAATACATAACTTGGGATTTCAATGGTAAAATGAGGTTTTTGAAATTTTTTTGATTTGAACCAAATTACTGAAGTAATTCATTTTGGATTCGATAGCATTTTCTAGCATGCATATTAGCCTTTTTCCCACATTTTTTGTGAGGTTTCTTTTTGTATAAAACACATCTCTTTTTTTATATTTGCTATGAGTGTGCCGGTGATTATGTCGATTCTAGAACTTGTACTAGTTATGCATTACGGTTAAAATCACCTTCGAGTGATCTAAATATTTTCAAATGATAAGAGGCGCCTTAGGAATAAAACCAAATGGCCTTCCATTTTTACATCTAATGATATATTAGCTAACCACATCGGTTAGTTAACCACCCACATGGACCCATTTTGTTAGTGCTCATTTTTAGCACTAGATACCCCTAGTTACACCTTCCGAGCCATCCCTTTCTTTTTGTTACATCCAGAAAAATAAAAAAAATATGTTACACTTTAAGCTTTAGCCAACCCTTATCAAGTCTAATGGTTTGTTGCTAGTTGTTTGGAATGATTGGATTGTTTTTGATGATTATGAGTTAGCCGCACTTTGCCATTCGTGTGCGCCATTCCGACAAAGATGAAGGATGCATACTTCTTACTTGTATTTTTGTGGTGATGCTTATACGAAGTGTAGGGGAGTTATGATGTATGAAGAAGGATAAGTTTGTTAAAAAAAAAAATTTTATAGCCAGCGAGCCATATGAGGGATATTGATTAGCCAATGAGCTAAATTGAGTTATACATATTTGCGGAGAATCGATATGTGAAGAGGAGTAATAATCATTTTTCAGGATCGTGGTTTGTATGATGACTAGCAACATGGAGGTTTGGACTTGATTTTATTTTTTTTTAAAACCAATTTCATAAACTATCCCATGCCTTATCTATACCTATTATGAACCCTTAGCCTTAACGTTATAACCCGAATAAAAGACCTCTTTGATGAATTTATTTTCTTTGTTTTGATACTTGTACAAGCTTATGGTAAAAGCATTGATCATGACTAGGCATTGAGTGATTTACATATACCCACCAATATATGAGTGTTGAGTGAAATCTTAAAGCCATTCGTGAGGTATCCTAGTTATGTTATCTAAAGTGTTTGGTTCATTTTTAGAAGATTTTCACATATTATAAGCAAACCAATGATTATCTTTTATGGTAATTGTTACATTTTTCTGGAACCATGGTGTTATGGACCATTGAAATCAATCTTTGCAAATGTTAGACCTACTCGAGGGCGAGTAGAGCTTAAGTGTGGGGGAATTTGATAACGTCTAAAATGAACATGTTTTTAGTAGCGTTATTGTCAGTTTTGTGCATGATATTCGGCTATATTTACTCATAACTGTTGCAAAAGTGCAAAGATGCGTATTGTGTATGTATATGTAGCCAGGTATCGCGAATAATGAAGAAATGAAGTTTTTATGCACATTTGGAAGATTCTCAAGGAAGGAAGTTGAGATTGGAAGCTTGTGGACTCAATGATATGGAAGCGTAGTGATTTCTAAGCATCTACAACAAGGAAAGATCAAGTTTGGCTTTGGAAATCATCAACGTAAGCAAAGAATGAAGCGCAAAGGAGAAAGTCAACAAAAAGTCAAAATAACAAAAACCCAGCCGATCGGTCGTAACCCGTAACCGGATCCGGCTGGGCAGTTGGTCAAGCAATAACCGATTCGGTCGGACAAGAAACCGATCCGGTTTCTGGCACTGCAGTTACACAAAATCGCATTTATTGTTGCCTTAACTCCCCATAATCATTGGAGTCCGATCATTTCTTGATATTAACTTGGAGAGAACGTTTTTTGGGCAGTTAAGCATGAGCTTTGGCTATATAAAGAACCTAGTACTTGTATACTAAGTGTGACACAACCAAAAGAGTGTTAGTTTACACCAAAACTAATACTAACTCTATTATTTCAACCCAAAAGCTTAGTGTGTACTGAAAAACGCCCAGGAGCAAGGAGGGAACCATTCTTGTCCATTGTTTCGGTAGTTTGAAGTTGTGCGGTGATCCTAGGTGATTGGAGGCGCGTGGTTGCTACAATCCACGATTTCTAATTCTTGTAATCACAAAAGTTTAGGTATTCTATGAACTTTGTTATGGAAATCTATTCTCTTGAATTGTTTGAATTACCTTGTTATGACTTGTGTTTAGATATGATTGTTTTCATGAAGTAGTTTGTGATATACTTGTGTGTTGGAATGTAATTAATCATAACAGTGTTCTCAAAATGTGATGCATGTATATATGATCTTGTTTAAATGAGTTTGTTGGAAAAATACTAGTCTTGGATTGATTTGTCAATAAAACATGTTTTAAGAAAAAGGACCGAAAGGATTTCTCTTGTGTTTTATTCCAAAAAGTGAAGTGACAAACTAGTATGGGGATATGGTGATTGACAACCACCATGTTTTGCTTATTAAAACAAGACTAGGAACATTTTCATCACGAAGGGTCGAAAGATTCGTAAGAACAAATTTAATGAGAACATGTTGCAAACAAATGGAACTTCTATAGGATAATCATTGGGATAAGGACCGAAAGGATTACCTAAATGTTTTTGTTCTTAGAATGATTTTCACAAACAAATACCATGGTTGGGGAATCATTTGCTTATGATTTGTGCATCATACTAAGAGTATACACCAAACCTTTTTGAACACTATCTATGGTTGATTATAAGACTACACACAAGTATATATTTATATTATTGATTCGTATTTTCACTAGAACACTTATTTGAGGAAGCCTTGACAAGCTTTCTTGTTAGAAACTTTTTAATCAAATCGATTTCAAACAAAAAAATCCCTTGGGACGATCCCGACTTACCAAACTTTGCTATTGCGGACGAGTATACTTGCTCGTATGTGTTAATAGGTTAGACGGTTAATTCGTGTTTATAAATTTTTAAAACTTGCACCAACCGAGCACATCAAGTTTTTGGCGCCGCTGCCGGGGATTTTTCTTTAATTTTCTTTGAAATTAGTAGTTTTGAAATATCTAAAAAAAAAAGTTTTGTTACAAACTAACCGATTCGGTTGGTTAGCCAACCGAATCCGGTTGGACATTCTGTGGAAATTTTCTGGTTCGAATTTATTTGTCTATCTTTTTAGTTCATTGTGTTTTGATTTCTAGAATAATTCTTGTGGTTTAATCATTTCTTAGATTTTTTATTTTTATTTTTTCATTTTCTTTACATTTGTCATTTATTAGTTAATAAAGTTTTAATTAATTTTAATATTAATAGTTAATGGTAATGGTTAGGTAGTAATTTTATTTTCAGTTATAGTTTAATTTAATAATAGAATTTATTGGTAGTTTATTTAGTTTTAGTTTTGGTTTTTAATGAGATTTAATATGTTATTTAATTATTAGTTCATGAAGAGTTTTATTTAATTAACTAGAGTTAGTACACCTTAATGACACTTAATTTGCATTAATTTAAAAAAAAAATATATATATATATATATATATATATATATATATATATATATATATATATATATATATATATATATATATAAAATTTTCGATCAAACCGATCGGTTGCAACCCGCAACCTGATCCGGTTCGTATTTCTGTCTAACATTTTCAACCAACCGATTCGGTTGGTGATCCAACCGAATCCGGTTGGAGTTTCTGAGTTGATTTTTATCATTTTTAGGTTTTGAGTTTTTATTTGAGTTTTTAATTTTGTTAGATGTCTAGTTTGTTTTATTATATGTTTTTATAGTTTGTTCTTGTTTTTACTAACTTTAACGCTAATCATTCGGGATTTGTTTTGTTTTGCTTTGTTAAGTTGTCTAGTAACATGGATAGTTTGAGCGGAATCTCGGAATACCTTCGTACTTTGGATGAAATGTTCAAGGATACCGGAAGTTCATTAGAAAAGATTGGAGGAATTTTGGAGGAAAGCAAGAAAGAATTGGGAATTAACACGGGTGATATGGAAGAAGTATGTGAAAACAAGGTTCAACTACCCAAAAAGGAAAGAGTCGTAGTGTTCACACAAGCACCGTTAACGGTGTATGATTCACCGCTAATGAGATTTGGAACGCCTTGTAGCGTGGAAGGAGTAAGTGCTTGGGATGCACAGCTTAATATGGCTTATGGAGAGAATTATATCTTGGAAAAGGTTCTTGACGAAATCGGTCATGTGCGTATGGACTATGAAGCATATGGAAGAAAGATGGTCAAAAATCTGAAGGTCAATATTCATGGACATATTTTTGAAACTGATTTTGTTGTTTTAGAAGAAGGAAATGCGGATGAACCTAATGTGTGTTTTGGTCGAGATTTTCTTGTCACGACCAAGTGTCAAGTAGATTTTGGTATGGGAGAAATGCGGATTAATATAACTGAGTTGGAAGAAGAAAACGGAGTCAACGAGATGCTAGTGGAAGTTTGTGCAAACATGGAAGAAAAAGAGGTGGAAGTGGTTAAAATGGGAAAAGCAAACCGAAAGAAACCATCATCAAATAAACTAACCCCAACAACAACCTTCACCACCAAAAATGATTACACACCATCGTCACCTACCACTACTATCAAACCCTTAACCGACAACCAAAAAGAAGCTATTTTAGAAAATCTAGAACAAAAATTTCTAGAGCTCAATGAAAAGAAACCGGTTATAGAAGTTCTCCAAGATTATCTGCTTTACCGTAAGAAGTTGGATGCATTGATGCTAGCAAGGGCTAGGTTGGAAGATAAGAATCTCACGGATGAGGAGCGAGATCGAATTTTGTTTAAAGGCATGCCAAGGAAAGAAAAGGATCCGGGTAATTTTGTGTTGCCAATCAAAGTAAATGGAACTACACCAGTTTATGCTTTAGCTGATACGGGGTCGAGTGTTAATGTGATGCCGTATCCATTGTTCAAAACTTTGGGACTAAGTAATCCGCAACCTAATCATTCTAAGCTTACTATGACGGATAACACTCAAGCAAAGGCAATGGGAGAAGTTAAGAATGTAAGAGTGCAAATTGGCTATCAACCGTATTTGGCAGATTTCCTTGTCCTGGATATTCCGGTGGACAAGAGTTTACCGCTATTGTTGGGGAGACCATTCTTACGAACTTGTGGAGCAATTATAGACATGGGAAGAGGCACCATGACTATTGACGATGGGATTTCAAGACAAACATACTACCCAAAACCAAGAGGACCAATTTTAGAATGTATGGAAGATTTGGAATGGATGGA
Organism: Chrysanthemum seticuspe; assembly: GCA_019973895.1. Lineage (NCBI taxonomy): Eukaryota > Viridiplantae > Streptophyta > Magnoliopsida > Asterales > Asteraceae > Chrysanthemum > Chrysanthemum seticuspe. Next base: position 32,618,841 of record BPTQ01000004.1, on the reverse strand, counting down.
CGCAAATGATGATTTGACTTGTTTTGAAGTGGGACGTGATGTCCACGGTAATCCAATGTACGGACCTTTAACTCCACCTTATTTCGATATAGAGGACGAAATGGAACGTGCATTTGCGATAGAAGCTTTCTATAACCCATTCAAGAACATATTAGTTTACAAGAAGTTGACCGACTTTTTAGGATCTTTACCGATGCAACTTAAGAATTTGGAGTGGAAACCCGAAGGGTCGGGGACTTACAAGAGACAAACCGGAGATGGAGCATGGCATGTTAAGTTTGATATACTATGCCCGGACGGACGAAGATTTATGAGAAAATTCAAAACTTTTGAAACGTTCCGTGAGTTGACCGGAAAATTTCAAAGCGAGGATATTCTTAGACAAGAGTATTTTGAGGAATTTTGAGGAGAAGGCAAAGACCGTAATAACAAGCAATCATTTGCTTGAATGTCATAAACTATTTCTTTTGATTTGATGCATTAGGATTTTTGTTTCTTATTTATTTTTCATTTTATGATTGAGGTAATTTGGTTTAATGCATTATGACTATGAGTTTTGAGTTGAAGTTTGGATTAGTTCATTAGTATGATGAGTTGAGTTTTTTTTTTTGATTGGATGATTGTTCAAAATTTCATATGGTGAATGAATGTTGTGTGAATCTTTAGCAGGAATTTTTGAGTAAAAAATGTTGCTTGGAGGGTAAATGCCTAAGTAACATGTTAACACATAAAAAGCAAAATTTGGCAAAAAGCAAACCGAAACGGTTGTGTCCTTGACTGAACCGGTTGCACCAAAGTATAAAAATTTCACTTTTCCAAAAACATACACACACTAATTTTCCAGGTGGTTTTGCAAAAATTCATCCAAGAGAACAGATTGAAGGTTGTTTAAGTTGTAGGAAAACATCATGGCACTCAAACAAGTAAGCATCTACATTCAATTAACCCAATTAAGGTTTTATTAGAACATTTGATTCGAATTGAATATTAGGTCACCAATTTGGGGGTTTTTGTTATAATTCGAATTAAGTGGTAATATTTTAGGATTGAGTGGGTAATTGATATAGGAGTGCATTACAACAAGAGATTGATTGATTGATTCACCATAGAATGGATGTTAGATGATAAGATTTTTCGGAATTAGTTGGGTTGTGCTTATGAAAAGAGATAAGTTGCAATTGGTGATTCATTATGATGGATGATATGTTTTTAAGAGTGATGGATGCCACATTATTAGAACTAATGATTTTAAAATATAGGATGAGTTCTAAGATGTTAGATGTTTGATGATTTGAAAGCGAGAGTAGAATAATTTTAGGATGTGGGAATCATTGAGGATGATCGAATGCGATCTAAGAGTGGTTTGGGCGTTAGGAATTCGAGATTATGAGGATTCGAAGGCAAATGCCTTATGCAGTCTGCACAACCGATTCGGTTGCGCATTGCAACCGCACGGTTGGTGTTTGACAAATTGGAAACCGATTCGGTTGGTGATCCAACCGAATCCGGTTGTGGTTTCTGTGTGGAATTTTTTGTGAAATTTTGAAATGTATCTTAGAGGGTTCTCTAACCTTCTTGTTTGTTCAAACACTCTCATATGGCCTTATTTTTGTGATTTCTACAGAGAATTATTGTAGGGAGCTCGAATGGGGAGGAAATTCCAATTAACCCGCTTGTTACGAAGTTTTGTGAAAGGAACGAGAAGAAGAAGGTTAAGTATAGTGTGAAGACGGAAGCAAATGCTAATTTAAAATTCAAAAATCTCACCGACAGGGAGAAACATGCTTTTCGGGAAAGATTGTCGAAGTTACAACATAGGACATGTTTGGTTCTGAGGGTGATTGATTGGGATTTATTTGAAGAATGTGATTGTGAAGATGAGTTAAGAGGGATGATGCGAACGTCTTATGTATATCCAGGAGATGGAGATTCATTCAATGATTTGTCATGGGAAAGAGCATTCAGTGTCAATGAAGAGGTCTATCGAGAATGGTGTATGGAATTCTTTTCAACCATGTATTTTGAAAGAAAGGTGGATGTTCGGAATTTGATGACAGAGAGTTGTATTTGGTTTAGGCTTTGTGGAAGGGATCATGCTTACACGTTGCCAGCTTTTGGCGTAGCTCTTGGTTTGTATGAGCTACATGAGGTTAATCATCGATTATTTGAAACTCACTTTTCTAGACTTCGGAGGTTTGAAAAAGACTACCCTAGTATTCCCGCTTATTGGAATCAAGTGGGAGATCCTACTTGTGCTAGGAGGAATGCTTCAACCATCAGGAATCCGTTGATGAGGATACTTCACAAGTTGATTGTGACCGGGCCATTTAATAGATTTGGAAGCAGAGACAAATGTCAGAAACCGGACTTATGGATTATGAAGTTGCTGGAAGAAACTAAGGACGGTAATGCCATTTGGCAGATAGCCGAATATTTGTTTAGGAGAGCCCCGGGAATCAAGAGCAACAGTAACATTTGTGGAGGACATTTTGTAACAAGATTGGCGAAGAATCTTGGGTATTATGTTGATGAGGAATTGGCTAAGTGTGGAGAGCCAAAGTATAGTGAAACGTGGACTGCGAAAGGTTTTGGTAATGCTTTGAACAGGAGATTGAAAACCGTAGGGTTATGGGTTGAACCAAGACCACAACAGCAACCACCACAACAGCAAGGTAACATACCAATGGAGAACGTGCAAATGGGTACGTCCAGTAGTTTTGATTCAGGTTGGGGAGAGTGGAACCAACATCTAGATGAGATTCAATGTAGGGATGTGTGGAGAGACTCGATGATGTTAAGAAACAACTACATCAATGATTATTCGATGCCTATCTTTCAACACATGGCTCGAGAAGCCAATTATGAGTTGCCACCCTACAATCCACCAAATGTTCCACCGTATCCTTTTCCTTACACTTCTTATCCTGGACCCTATCCGTATCCATATCCTGGGTACGCACCATTTCCTGATCCAATACCCCCATATGGTCGATTACCTGAAGTTAGAGGAACAAGCTACGAGGTTGGAGGATCATCATCAGGAGTTGGAGGTAAGAAGAAAAAGAGGAGAGTTCGTTCAGAAATCATAGACGAAAACTACGTAACCGAAAGTGATGATGATGAGTATGATGATGAAGAAGGAGAAGACATGAGCGAGGATGACGAGTGATTATGGATCATTCGTGAATTATGGTTTCAAAAACAATGGTCATGATGTGTTTTTAAACAATTTCTATCTTTTTATCCATTTCTTTAGGATGTTTGGCGTACTTTGTTTGGTTATATCTAGTTTTAGTAGTTTTGTTTTGTTTTGTGCATTGCGTGTTGCAGTTTTTGTTTGCAGGATGGATGTGTCGGAAGCTTATTGATGGTCAAATGTTTCGAGTTGGATAACTCACAGGCTTGCTAATGACCCAATGTGCATATTGCATATTCTATCCCGTGGTATCTTTTAACTATTTCTTTTTCCCATTTTCTTTACTTTGAAGTTCATTTTTCATTACATTGAGGACAATGCAAAACTTAAGTATGGGGGAGGGAAGAAAATAGGAAAAATGATACGCATTTTTATTTTTTTTAGATAACTTTTGGATGCAAGTGATTAGAAGAAATTCGCCCTTGATGGTCTAATGGTTTTCACGCGTTATTGATAATTAAAATACATAACTTGGGATTTCAATGGTAAAATGAGGTTTTTGAAATTTTTTTGATTTGAACCAAATTACTGAAGTAATTCATTTTGGATTCGATAGCATTTTCTAGCATGCATATTAGCCTTTTTCCCACATTTTTTGTGAGGTTTCTTTTTGTATAAAACACATCTCTTTTTTTATATTTGCTATGAGTGTGCCGGTGATTATGTCGATTCTAGAACTTGTACTAGTTATGCATTACGGTTAAAATCACCTTCGAGTGATCTAAATATTTTCAAATGATAAGAGGCACCTTAGGAATAAAACCAAATGGCCTTCCATTTTTACATCTAATGATATATTAGCTAACCACATCGGTTAGTTAACCACCCACATGGACCCATTTTGTTAGTGCTCATTTTTAGCACTAGATACCCCTAGTTACACCTTCCGAGCCATCCCTTTCTTTTTGTTACATCCAGAAAAATAAAAAAAATATGTTACACTTTAAGCTTTAGCCAACCCTTATCAAGTCTAATGGTTTGTTGCTAGTTGTTTGGAATGATTGGATTGTTTTTGATGATTATGAGTTAGCCGCACTTTGCCATTCGTGTGCGCCATTCCGACAAAGACGAAGGATGCATACTTCTTACTTGTATTTTTGTGGTGATGCTTATACGAAGTGTGGGGGAGTTACGATGTATGAAGAAGGATAAGTTTGTTAAAAAAAAAAAAAAAAATTTATAGCCAGCGAGCCATATGAGGGATATTGATTAGCCAATGAGCTAAATTGAGTTATACATATTTGCGGAGAATCGATATGTGAAGAGGAGTAATAATCATTTTTCAGGATCGTGGTTTGTATGATGACTAGCAACATGGAGGTTTGGACTTGATTTTATTTTTTTTTAAAACCAATTTCATAAACTATCCCATGCCTTATCTATACCTATTATGAACCCTTAGCCTTAACGTTATAACCCGAATAAAAGACCTCTTTGATGAATTTATTTTCTTTGTTTTGATACTTGTACAAGCTTATGGTAAAAGCATTGATCATGACTAGGCGTTGAGTGATTTACATATACCCACCAATATATGAGTGTTGAGTGAAATCTTAAAGCCATTCGTGAGGTATCCTAGTTATGTTATCTAAAGTGTTTGGTTCATTTTTAGAAGATTTTCACATATTATAAGCAAACCAATGATTATCTTTTATGGTAATTGTTACATTTTTCTGGAACCATGGTGTTATGGACCATTGAAATCAATCTTTGCAAATGTTAGACCTACTCGAGGGCGAGTAGAGCTTAAGTGTGGGGGAATTTGATAACGTCTAAAATGAACATGTTTTTAGTAGCGTTATTGTCAGTTTTGTGCATGATATTCGGCTATATTTACTCATAACTGTTGCAAAAGTGCAAAGATGCGTATTGTGTATGTATATGTAGCCAGGTATCGCGAATAATGAAGAAATGAAGTTTTTATGCACATTTGGAAGATTCTCAAGGAAGGAAGTTGAGATTGGAAGCTTGTGGAATCAATGATATGGAAGCGTAGTGATTTCTAAGCATCTACAGCAAGGAAAGATCAAGTTTGGCTTTGGAAATCATCAACGTAAGCAAAGAATGAAGCGCAAAGGAGAAAGTCAACAAAAAGTCAAAATAGCAAAAACCCAGCCGATCGGTCGTAACCCGTAACCGGATCCGGCTGGGCAGTTGGTCAAGCAATAACCGATTCGGTCGGACAAGAAACCGATCCGGTTTCTGGCACTGCAGTTACACAAAATCGCATTTATTGTTGCCTTAACTCCCCATAATCATTGGAGTCCGATCATTTCTTGATATTAACTTGGAGAGAACGTTTTTTGGGCAGTTAAGCATGAGCTTTGGCTATATAAAGAACCTAGTACTTGTATACTAAGTGTGACACAACCAAAAGAGTGTTAGTTTACACCAAAACTAATACTAACTCTATTATTTCAACCCAAAAGCTTAGTGTGTACTGAAAAACGCCCAGGAGCAAGGAGGGAACCATTCTTGTCCATTGTTTCGGTAGTTTGAAGTTGTGCGGTGATCCTAGGTGATTGGAGGCGCGTGGTTGCTACAATCCACGATTTCTAATTCTTGTAATCACAAAAGTTTAGGTATTCTATGAACTTTGTTATGGAAATCTATTCTCTTGAATTGTTTGAATTACCTTTTTATGACTTGTGTTTAGATATGATTGTTTTCATGAAGTAGTTTGTGATATACTTGTGTGTTGGAATGTAATTAATCATAACAGTGTTCTCAAAATGTGATGCATGTATATATGATCTTGTTTAAATGAGTTTGTTGGAAAAATACTAGTCTTGGATTGATTTGTCAATAAAACATGTTTTAAGAAAAAGGACCGAAAGGATTTCTCTTGTGTTTTATTCCAAAAAGTGAAGTGACAAACTAGTATGGGGATATGGTGATTGACAACCACCATGTTTTGCTTATTAAAACAAGACTAGGAACATTTTCATCACGAAGGGTCGAAAGATTCGTAAGAACAAATTTAATGAGAACATGTTGCAAACAAATGGAACTTCTATAGGATAATCATTGGGATAAGGACCGAAAGGATTACCTAAATGTTTTTGTTCTTAGAATGATTTTCACAAACAAATACCATGGTTGGGGAATCATTTGCTTATGATTTGTGCATCATACTAAGAGTATACACCAAACCTTTTTGAACACTATCTATGGTTGATTATAAGACTACACACAAGTATATATTTATATTATTGATTCGTATTTTCACTAGAACACTTATTTGAGGAAGCCTTGACAAGCTTTCTTGTTAGAAACTTTTTAATCAAATCGATTTCAAACAAAAAAATCCCTTGGGACGATCCCGACTTACCAAACTTTGCTATTGCGGACGAGTATACTTGCTCGTATGTGTTAATAGGTTAGACGGTTAATTCGTGTTTATAAATTTTTAAAACTTGCACCAACCGAGCACATCAAGTTTTTGGCGCCGCTGCCGGGGATTTTTCTTTAATTTTCTTTGAAATTAGTAGTTTTGAAATATCTAAAAAAAAAAGTTTTGTTACAAACTAACCGATTCGGTTGGTTAGCCAACCGAATCCGGTTGGACATTCTGTGGAAATTTTCTGGTTCGAATTTATTTGTCTATCTTTTTAGTTCATTGTGTTTTGATTTCTAGAATAATTCTTGTGGTTTAATCATTTCTTAGATTTTTTATTTTTATTTTTTCATTTTCTTTACATTGGTCATTTATTAGTTAATAAAGTTTTAATTAATTTTAATATTAATAGTTAATGGTAATGGTTAGGTAGTAATTTTATTTTCAGTTATAGTTTAATTTAATAATAGAATTTATTGGTAGTTTATTTAGTTTTAGTTTTGGTTTTTAATGAGATTTAATATGTTATTTAATTATTAGTTCATGAAGAGTTTTATTTAATTAACTGGAGTTAGTACACCTTAATGACACTTAATTTGCATTAATTTTTAAAAATATATATATATATATATATATATATATATATATATATATATATATATATATATATATATATATATATATATATATAAAATTTTCGATCAAACCGATCGGTTGCAACCCGCAACCTGATCTGGTTCGTATTTTTGTCTAACATTTTCAACCAACCGATTCGGTTGGTGATCCAACCGAATCCGGTTGGAGTTTCTGAGTTGATTTTTATCATTTTTAGGTTTTGAGTTTTTATTTGAGTTTTTAATTTTGTTAGATGTCTAGTTTGTTTTATTATATGTTTTTATAGTTTGTTCTTGTTTTTACTAACTTTAACGCTAATCATTCGGGATTTGTTTTGTTTTGCTTTGTTAAGTTGTCTAGTAACATGGATAGTTTGAGCGGAATCTCGGAATACCTTCGTACTTTGGATGAAATGTTCAAGGATACCGGAAGTTCATTAGAAAAGATTGGAGGAATTTTGGAGGAAAGCAAGAAAGAATTGGGAATTGACACGGGTGATAAGGAACATGTTGCAAACCAATGGAACTTCTATAGGATAATCATTGGGATAAGGACCGAAAGGATTACCTAAATGTTTTTGTTCTTAGAGTGATTTTCACAAACAAATACCATGGTTGGGGAATCATTTGCTTATGATTTGTGCATCATACTAAGAGTATACACCAAACCTTTTTGAACACTATCTATGGTTGATTATAAGACTACACACAAGTATATATTTATATTATTGATTCGTATTTTCACTAGAACACTTATTTGAGGAAGCCTTGACAAGCTTTCTTGTTAGAAACTTTTTAATCAAATCGATTTCAAACAAAAAATCCCTTGGGACGATCCCGACTTACCAAACCTTGCTATTGCGGACGAGTATACTTGCTCGTATGTGTTAATAGGTTAGACGGTTAATTCGTGTTTATAAATTTTTAAAACTTGCACCAACCGAGCACATCAATTACCTCGATTCGACCATCTTGATTTTATTGCTCCATTTTATCTCTTCATTCGAGGAATTTTATTAGGAGTTGATTAGTCTATCACGTTGCAGACGTGCCATAGACTTACTATCAATCATTGTTTTTAATGTTGGGTCACACATTTTAATTGGAGCATTAGTAGCGTATGTATGATCTAATCACTTTATATAGGTCACAAAACTTGCCTGGAAACTACTAGATTTGGAATGTAAATTGTCCCTTGAACTTTAAGTTCATTTTCATTAGCGTGAGGATCAACCATTTTATATTATAATTCATTCCATATTTCTCGCTGCTCATTCTCCCCCTGAATGAATTATCAACTTCAACATCCCTTGTGTGCGTTGTGGTAGAATTACAATACAGGTTCCGCACATTTACAGAAAACTTTATATGGGAAACATATGGTTTGTGACCGAAACCATTCTAATGGGGAGAATTCATTATTAATTGTTGGCAAGATGCGAATTCGTATTTTATCATTTAAAATTACATGCCCCATAAACTAACAGTTTTGTTCTCACAATTATTGGCTTTTCAATCAACCGAAGACGTTTTATGAATGTTTCAACAAAAGCAATTCGCATACGAACATGGGCTACTTTTAAGTTCGAAACTTATTCCAATAATTGCCCAATATATGGAAGTATTCACCACCATTTTCAAAGATACAATTTGGAAAACCATGCTCGCATTTTATAAGACGAGCCATTCATCATGCAAAAAAAAATAATAAATAATAAAATAAAACCCTCCCTCCCTCTAGGCAAAAATGGCAGCCCTTTTCCTAATAATTTCTTGATTAATTCTTCCTATAACTGATCACTAGGCCTAATAACATTTGATTAGTACTGATTAACGTTGTTATGTTGTGCTAATTGCTTTTTATTGGGCTATCGTTACATTATTTAGGGTGATTGATAATTCTTGAATTGCTGCCGTTTTTTCAATTTCTAGGGTTTGTTAGATCTGATCTCTATTGTTCTTTATTGCATCATCATATCATAATTATTGTACGTCAAAATGGAGGCTGGCTAGGGTGAGTAGTGGTTTCGTTTTGAAACCCTAATTTTTTAGGGTTTCTTTTCATTCAAGTATTCTAGCTGCTGGTTTTATTCGATTGTGTTCTGTTGATAATGGGTCTTGAGGGAGTTGAGGAGGGCTCGTTGCTTAATAATCTTGCTAGGAAAATTAAAAATGTTGATGGGAAGATGTTGGGAAAGGATGGGAAGCCATTGAAACCCTATCGTAGGGTTAATTTTGCTCCTAACGTCAATTCTGATGGTGGTAACGTTGCTGGAACAGGAAGTATCTCATGCGAAAAGGATGTTAATGCTATGAACCAGGTCGTGCATGATGTGCATGACGAAAGCACGTCTCAATTTGTGGCTGATCATGTTATGAATAATACTAACCACGCTACTGTAGCGAGTCATGCTTCTAATGATGATAGTAGGAACACCAATACTGGAAGTGATCATTTGAAAACCAAGTTTCATGGTGGCAGCAACTCGTATGCTTCAATGCTCAATAAGGAGGCTACCCCTAAGAAGGTAAATTTTTCTAAGTTAACTAATTCTGAAGTGGTTCCTCGTGCTGATCTTGTTATCCCTATTGAAACGGTAAAGGATGTTAGTGGACGTTTTGATAATACATTATTTGGTTACTTTATTGGTAAACGTATTGTGTTTCCGTTGGTTGAAAACTATGTCAAAAATACTTGGGCGAAATATGGTTTAGAGCGTATTATGCTTAAGAATGGCTTCTTTTTCTTTCAATTTGCTTCTAAGATTGGTATGAATAAGGTTCTGGAAAATGGTCCTTGGATTATTAGAAACGTCCCGATTTGTTAGGAATTAGAAATTCCAGGTATTAAAGTGTCGGTCACCTCAAGTATATGTAATCGTTAGAAAGCTCGTAGTCGTAGTTATTTTAAGTTAAGTAGTATTTAGTTTAGTAACACCGTGGAGGACGAACGGGTCTTTACCCACTGTATGCCTGATCCACAGCCTGTTGTGTGGCGTTTTATTGTAAGACTATAAATACTCTCTACCTCCCAAGGTAGAGAGTTGGAGCTCATAATAATATTTTCCTTTCTCTCACTATAGTTCCCAACTCTCTTCCACTCTCTCACTAGAACTTTCTCTCTAACATACTTAAACGCATACTTTGATCATGGTTTAGAGTGTTTGTGAAATCCAATATCTTACAATTGGTATCAGAGCCATGGTTTGATCAATCATCTTTCATGCTCTTAGTTTTGGTGGATTTCATAAGGTTTTTGGTGTATTAAGGGTTTAGGAGAGGTTGATTCATTTGACCAAATTCTAGTGGTAAAGTTTGAATTTTGCTTGTACTTTTGTGTTTAGGATCATCATAAGTGTTTATGTTTTGAATTGGAAGGCTTAAATCATTGTGGTTTGGTTGTTTTGGATTGATAAAGTGGTTATTTGTGTAAAAAGGACTAAGCGAGTTGAGTCTCGGACTTGTGTTTCTTCAAAGCGAGTTGCTTTGTTATTTGATGCGAGTTGGTACATGCGACTTAGCTGTTTAGCGAGTTGATATTTATGCGACTTGGGTTCTAAGCGAGTTGTTTCTTTAAGCGACTTGAGATCTAAAGCGACTTAGCTATTTAGCGAGTTGTAACGCTAGCAAGTTTCTCTAAGCGACTTAGTGTTCAAGCGAGTTGAGTGTGTTGCGAGTTGATACTAAAGCGAGTTGGCTATTTAGCGACTTGATTTATTAAGTGAGTTGACTGTGTTGCGAGTTGATGCTGATGCGACTTGGCTATTAAGCGAGTTGATTACTTAAGCGAGTTGTTAATTAAGCGAGTTGTGTAGTTAGGTATTTATTCATTTAGGCTTGTTACTTCTTCGTGATACATTCTTACGGTTGTTCTTTTGGTTTAGTAAAATCCCGTGAAAGAATCAATTTCTCGGTTTAATCAAAGAATAGTAAAATCCCGTAGAGCTTGAAACATGTCTACAAACGTTCCGACTATCATCTCCACTGTTGCCGAGGATGTTCAAGCAGCTGGTTCAGATACTCGTCCACCCATACTTGACAGAACTGACTACGACTCTTGGGCTCAACGAATTAGATTGTACTGTCTTGGAAAGGAAAATGGAGTCAACATTCTCAAATCCATTGATGAAGGACCATATCGGGTTGAGACGACTAGAGATGTACTTGATACTACTGAAGATGGAACTCTGATTTACGGAATGGACAGACCAAAAATGTATGATGAGCTTGATGATAAGGAGAAAAAGAGATTCGATGCTGATATCAGGGCTTCTAACATTGTTCTTCAAGGTCTTCCTAAAGACATCTACAAGCTGATCAATCACAACACCGATGCAAAGGCAGTATGGGATAATGTCAAGATGCTTCTCTCAGGTTCTGAATTAACTATGGAAGACAGAGAATCACAACTCTATGACGAATTTGAACACTTCAAGATGAAACCAGATGAGAGTGTCTATGAGTACTATGTGAGATTTCATAAGCTGGTGAATGATATGAGGAACATCAGAATGACTATGCCTAACATTCAGCTGAACTCAAAATTTGTGAACAACATGAATCCCGAATGTCACAAGTTTGTTACTTCTGTGAAGCTCACTAAAGGATTGAAGAATACGAATTATGAGCAACTCTATGCCTTCCTTCTTCAGAATGAGAGACATGCCATGTTTGAAAAGATGATTCTTAATCAGTTCAAAACCAACCAGGGAGAGACAAGCTCATCTAATGACTCAACTGCCTTCTACTCAAACATCGGAATCACAACCAAAGCCTCACAAGTCATACCCATGGGTAATGGTAATCACAAACTCATTCCCGATCCTATGTTCAAACAAGCTGATGCTGATGCACACGTGGGTAACATCATTAATCAACTAGCTCTTCTGATTAGTCAAAACATGAATTCTCTCCCACAAACCAACAACAACCTCAGAACAGCATCTAACCCACACAATCAAGCTACTGTTAAAGATGGGAGGATCGTGGTGCAACCAGTTCAGGAAAGACAATATGATCAGGGAAGAGGTGGAGCTGGTAGAGGTTATGTTGGTAATCAGAATCGAGGAAGGAATGGTAATCAAGGTCAAGCTAAGCCGATCAAATGTTATAACTGTGGTGGTGAGGGACACATTGCAAGAAACTGCACATCTCCAAAACGTCCACAGAATGCTGATTACTTCAGAGATAAGATGCTGCTTGTACAAGCTCAGGATAATGGTGCTGCTTTGGATGAAGAGGAACTGTTGTTTCTTGCTGAGGGAAATGCCAAGACCTTTGATGCAGATGTGGATGAGCAGCCTATTCAGGAGATAGGACACAATCATCAGAATGCCTTTCAAGTCGCTGATTGTGATGCATACGACTCTGATGTGGATGATGGACCTACTGCACACACAATTTTTATGGCTAGCATTTCTCCAATGGTTTCTCCCAAGGTCTCTTCTTTACCACAAGCTGGCCCATCCAAAGACAAACTCATCTCAGAGGTATTAAAACTATACGATGATGCTGATGTGCAAAAGATGCATGACAAAGTACAAGTAACTGAAACTATTGTATCAAATATTGAAAATATGGGTAATATCAATGTTGTCCCATATGATCAATATGTGGAACAAAGTGAAAGTGAAGTTGTACCAAGTGATGCATCTTCTGCAGTCAACAATGACTATATCTTTGATGAATTCACTGCATGTGCCCCTGATGATTCTGTAATTTCTGAACTAAATGCCTATAAAGAACGTGTTGCTATTTATGAACAACGTGCAAAATTTGAGTTGACCACTCGTGAGCAGGAAATGGATGACCAAGTGCGTACAATCATTAGAAAAAGTAATTTTCGAGAAGAAGTATTAAAACAAGAGTTAAATTCCTTGCAAGAAAAGCTTTCTAAAACTGCTAAGCAAAAACAAGAACTTCAAGAAAATGTTAAAATGCTTAAGCAAGAATTTAATACAAAGGAATCAAAACTCTTGAAAGATTTTTCTAATCTGAAAACTTTGAAAAACAAACTCGAAAACAAGTTGTACATACAAGGCAACACCATTCAGACTGCTCACATGATCACTAAGCATAGAGTCTTAAGCGATAAGCATAGCATTCCCCTTATTGAGGAACCAAATCCAGAGGTTATTAAAAAGGCTAGAAATGCTCATAAGGTTCTTTATGATGGCAATGAAATCCTTAAACCTAGACAGAAACCTAGTTGCCTTGAGTGCACTGAGGAAGATAAGAAATCAGATGAAGTCACTAGGGAAAAGATGAACAAGAAATTAGATGATCCTAAATGTAAAGAGAAGAAAATAAAGATCACACCCCATGATTACAAGAAGGAAAACTGGATTTCCTTGAACAAGTTTAAGCCTCAGACATTGTTGACTCCCGAACAAGTTTTTTGGAAAATAGATTTAGATAAGCAGAAAGCTGAAAATATTGTTGAAACAAACCCTCCCCTTTGGAAAATGCCTAGAGCGACTGTGTATCCTCCTAATACACCAATGCATCTTGTTCCTAGAACAATTGCCACTAAAAGCAAGACCTTAATTAGCCAATATGTTATCTTTCAACTATTTGTTGATTTTGAGAAAACTTGCAAGAAAAGGATCACACCCACTGGTATAACTGAAGGAGAAAGGGGTTTTGAGCAAATGAAAGAATGCTATTTAACTGAGGTCATGCCTTTCTTTAAACTTTTAAAAGATCACTTTGAGAGTCTTAAAAAGGGGATAGATACTGATATTAAGGGAATGGAAAAGGAATTTGATGCAATGATAGTTGAGGTTAGTGACTATGAGCGAGCACTAAAATATAATGAGATTGAGAGGAAGAACTTGCATACACTAAATGAGAACCTGATTTCTGAATGTATTGCTCAAGATGTGTTCTACACTGCTACTAACTGTTCTATTACTGCTTCTCGATTCCATGAACTGTCTGTTGCTTTGAAAGTCTCTCATGATCGTGTCATTGAGCTTGAAAAAACTAATTCTGAACTAAATGAGAAAATTGAACTGGATGATCATGACAATTTGGTTAAACATTTTTCTAAACTAGAAGTTGAGCCTTTTAATTTACAACTAAAATATCAACATCTTAAAGAAAATGTCAAAACTTCAAATATCAAGACATCCTCAGATGCTCCAGAGTTGGATGCAGTTTTTCAAATTAACAAACGTGATGAACAGATTCAAGCTCATTGCAACACGATCAGAAAGTTGAAAGCCCAAATCTCTCAATTAAAGGGTCAAACGAACAATGTGACTGGTCCCCCAATGCCTCCTCCTTTAGATTCTCAGAATTCTCAAAACTTTCATCTTCAAAACTTAGTAAATGCTTTACAAAAGGAAAATGAGGTTTTTCTTGAAGAAAATGAAAAGGTTAAACGTCATTTCAATGAATTATTTGAATCTATAAAGGTCACTCGTAACAAAAATAACAAAATGGTAGCCTCGTTACAAAAAGAAATTGAGAATCTAAAGAGTCAGGTAAAAGAGAAGATGCCAATGACCAATGGGGAGAATGGTGTATCAAAGGTACATGTCTGTAATAAATATGCTTTGTCTGTGAAATATGTTCCTCCTCATCTTAGGAATAACAAACTTGCTATTCAAACATATTTCTCATACCTTAAGGACAGCCTAGAATGTTTCCGTGAGATTGTAGAAGTGGATAAGTTAGAGAAACCAGATGATAATGCAATTGGACATGCATGCTTATATGCCAAACGATCTCAAGAACTTCTAGAATGCCTAATTACAATATGCCCTAAAACCTTAGGTGAGCAAGTCAATCCCTTGATACCGTGTTCTATGCCTAGTGCCAAGCATGAAAGTCACTCAATGCCAAATGTTATGAATGTGAACCCTAATGTGCCTTCAAGTAGTTCAGATTTCAAATCTGTTAGTGCTAAGAATGTGAACTCGAGTGTGCACTCTAGGTGTTCAAATCCCAGCTATTCAAGTGTTAAAAAAGTTAATCTTAGTGTGCCTGCATGTAGCTCAGATCCCAGCACATCTAAACAGGTGAAGCAAATAGTAGCCAAACCAACTAATGTTCCCATTCCCTCTACAGGAGTAATCAGTGACATTAAAGCAAGCAGGTCAAAGTCTCAAGACAATACAAGGAAGGACACGACCTCGCAAGCTAAGAATGTGCATTGGAAGAAAGTAGAAGACCTACCTAGGAACTTTAAGTTTGAGCCGAATAAAACGAATCGTGTTGATTCTAGTATTAGCCATAGGCGTACTGTAATTAATTCGAATTCTGATACTATTTGCAAACCTTGTATTAATGTCTGCTTGAATTATGTTTCTAATCATGAATGTGGTGTTAATGTTTTGCCTAATGATGTTAATTGTCAATTAATATTGTTAATGCTAAAAATCATGCTAAGAAGGCTAAAAGGCAAAAACGAAAGAAAGTTAGAAAACTGTGGAAACCCACAGGAAGAACATTTAGTAAGATAGGCTATTATTGGATACCTGTTGGTCGTAAGACTAATCAGACAATGCCCACTAGAAAATGGATGCCTACTAGTAGATCTATTCCCTTAAGAAGTGAGCACACTGTGAACAGGGCTAATACAGACACTAGTACTGCATCTATTCACAATGATTCCATTGCCCTATTTTCTGATATGAATGCTTCTATTTCTGATGTGGGTGTTCCAACCAGTGTTACTAACCAAATGGAACCCATTCTTGCATGGGGATCCCAATTATCCAGTTATCCATTCTTTTCTGTGTTCAACTGCAGATCGTTCAAATCGTTCTGTGGTACCTGGACTCAGGCTGTTCCAAGCATATGACTGGCGACCGGTCACGGCTCATGAACTTCGTGAGCAAATTCATCAGGACAGTTAGATTCGGAAATGATCATTTTGGTGCAATTATGGGTTATGGTGATTATGTTGTGGGTGATAGTGTCATCTCTAGAGTATACTATGTGGAAGGTCTTGGTCATAATCTGTTCTCTGTTGGTCAATTATGTGATTCTGATCTAGAAGTAGCATTCAGAAAACATACTTGTTTTGTTAGAGAACTTGATGGTAAGGAATTGTTACGAGGAACTCGTGGTTCAAATATTTACACCATCTCTATCGATGATATGATGAAGTCTTCTCCTATTTGCTTGTTGTCAAAGGCCTCGAAAACAAAGTCATGGTTATGGCATCGTCGTCTAAATCACTTGAACTTCGGCACCATCAATGATCTCTCCAGAAAGGACTTAGTTGTAGGTTTACCTAGACTAAAGTATGAAAAGGATCATCTTTGTTCAGCATGCCAATTGGGAAAAAGCAAAAAGTATACCCATAAACCCAAACCTACAAACTCAATCACAGAAGTTCTTCATACCCTTCATATGGATCTATGTGGACCAATGAGAGTGCATAATATCTTTGGGAAGAAATATGTGTTAGCTGTGGTTGATGATTACTCTAGATTCACCTGGGTCAAGTTCTTGAGGACAAAGGATGAAACTCCTGATATCATCATCAAACTCATCAAACAGCTGCAGGTTCGACTTAACAAAACCGTTAGAATTATCCGAACAGACAATGGAACTGAGTTTGTTAACAAACAACTTAGTGAATTTAATGAAAGCATTGGAATCAGCCATCAAAGAAGTGTTCCACGAACTCCTCAATAGAACGGTGTAGTTGAAAGACGAAATCGAACTCTTGTAGAAGCCGCTAGAACAATGCTGATTTACTCAAAGGTTCCAATGTTTCTCTGGGCTGAAGCTATTGCCACTGCATGCTACACACAAAATCGTTCCCTGATTCACATTGTTCATGGAAAAACTCCATATGAACTTGTCCACAACAGAAAACCTAATCTCTCTTTCCTTCGTATGTTTGGTGCATTGTGTTATCCAACTAATGAGGGTCAAGACTTAGGCAAACTTAGAGCTAAAGCAGACATTGGAGTTTTTGTAGGGTATGCACCAAACAAAAAGGGATACCGAATCTACAACAAAAGAACCCGAAATATCATGGAAACAATTCACGTTACGTTTGATGAGCTGACCGGTCAAATGGGTCCTGGACAATTCAGTTCAGGACCCACACTTCAAAACAGTCCCATTGGTTCATACCTTGTTCCAAACTCTTCTCAAGAAACTCCATATGTACCTCCATCTGAAGATGATTTAAAGAAATTGTTTGATCCTATGTTTGATGAACTTTATGATCCAAGTACTAATGAGGTGTCGATTCCTTCAACAGAGGCTGCTCATATTCCTGTGAATGAAGACAATCCCTCAGTCTCAATATCTTTAAGTCAAGAAGCGCATGCTGCTGATCCTTCAGTCTCATCAACAAATCATCATTCTTCAAATGTACATCATGGAAATGTTTCTGGCATTAATGATGAAGTTAATCCCTTTGCTACTCCTGAAGATGCTCCATTCGAAAACATATTTGCTCCTGAATCTTCTTCATAACCATCTTCTTCAGGAGACATCGACTCTGCTACTTCAGTCCCTCAACAACTACCACATGAACACCTCAGAAAATGGACTCACGATCATCCATTAGACAACATCATTGGAAATCCCTCTCGTCCTGTATCAACACAGAAACAACTTGCAACCAATGCCTTATGGTGTTTCTTCAACTCCGTACTCTCAAAGATCGAACCAAAGGATGTTAAAACTGCCATGAACGAAGACAGCTGGTTCAATGCTATGCAAGATGAAATTCATGAGTTTGATCGACTTGATGTATGGGAGTTAGTACCTGCTCCAGAATGTGCCATGATTATCGCTCTAAAATGGATCTTCAAAGTGAAACTAGATGAGCATGGTGATGTATTAAAGAACAAGGCTCTATTAGTTGCTAAAGGATACCGTCAAGAGGAGGGTATTGACTTTGAAGAATCTTTTGCTCCAGTTACTCGAATCGAGGCAATCAGAATCTTTTTGGCTAATGCTGCTAGTAAGAACATGGTTGTCTATCAGATGGATGTAAAGACGGCATTTCTGAACGGAGATCTTAAAGAAGTCGTCTACGTCAGCCAACCTGAAGGATTTGTGAAACAAGAGCATCCTACTCACGTTTATCGTTTGAATAAGGCTCTTTACGGTTTAAAGCAAGCTCCAAGGGCATGGTATGATACACTGTCAAAGTTTCTTCTATCTACCGGATTTAGCAAAGGAGCAGTTGATCCAACATTGTTCACCAGGAAGTCAGGCAAACATTTAATTCATGTTCAAATTTATGTTGATGATATCATCTTTGCCTCGACTGACCCCAATGAGTGTGACCGTTTTTCTAATGAAATGAGTTCAAAATTTCAAATGTCAATGATGGGACAAATGTCATTTTTCTTGGGATTACAAATTTCACAAAGTCCCGGAGGCATTTTCATAAATCAATCTAAATATGCAACTGAGATCTTAAAGAAATTTGGATTTGATTCAAGTGACCCTGTTGACACCCCCATGATTGATCGAACCAAACTAGATGAGGACCACTCAGGGATCATGATTGACCAAACGAAATATCGTAGTATGATTGGATCCCTGATGTACCTCACTGCTAGTAGACCAGACATCTTGTTCGCTGTTTGCATGTGTGCTAGATACCAGGCTAAGCCTACTAAAAAGCACCTTGAAGCGTTTAAACGGGTCTTTCGGTATCTCCAAGGAACCATCAATATGGGTCTTTGGTACCCGAAGGACACCGGTATGTCACTAACAGCCTATGCAGATGCTGATCATGCAGGGTGTCAAGATACTCGTCGAAGTACATCTGGAGGTGCTCAGTTTTTGGGTGATAAGCTTGTGAGCTGGTCTTCAAAGAAGCAAATGAGTACTTCTATTTCCTCTACAGAGGCTGAATACATAGCCATGTCATCCTGTTGTGCTCAAATCTTATGGATGAGATCTCAATTATCTGACTATGGCTTTGAATTCAACAAAATCCCTCTGTACTGTGATAATAAAAGTGCTATTGCTCTCTCATGCAACAATGTTCAACACTCAAGAGCAAAGCATATCGACATTCGACATCATTTCATCAGGGAACAAGTGGAAAAAGGTGTGGTGGAACTATATTTTGTGAGGTCTGAATATCAGTTAGCAGACATCTTCACCAACGCTCTTCCAAGAGAACGTTTTGAGTTCATACTTCCACGAATAGGCTTGAAAAGCCTTCAACCAGAAACACTCAAACGTCTTCAGGAGGAAGACGAGGAGTAAAGGTCTATGCTCATCTATCTCTTGTATATATCTATTTGAAAAAAAAAAATCAATTTGTTTTGTTTTTCTCGGTTCGATAATATCTACGGTCTTGGTGCTGTTATTCAAAGAATGACACGGGACTTTAGATGTTGTTCGAATTCTTAAAAAAAAAAAAAAAAAAAAAAAAAGTTTTGGGAGAAAGAGAAACAATGGTTTATTGTCATTTCAGGCAGTAACCCGCTTTTTTCAAAGAAAGAACAGAGCCGTGCTTTTTCATATTTTTCAAGATTTGAGAATTTGTTTGAACATTCATCAAAAGCCTTTTTATCATCCAAATTCCATGCTCTGATTCTATTAACATGTTATCTGCTAAAAACAAATTGTTTTGAAAAATAACTCGGACTCTACTTTTGATAATCATCTGGACTTATTTGTCAAAATATCAATCTCTCAATCAACAACCTATGTCATTGATTGAGGGAGAGAATGATTTCAATTAAATTAAAAAGTTATTTGGCATTAAATTGTTTTCAAAAGATATTCATGCATGTTTTACCAATGGAGTTTAAAGTCTTAAAATCCGATCCTTATCAGTTAAAACGCTTTCATAATCAAGTCACAATTCTCCTTAAAAGCTTTCAAAATCAATTTAAATCAATAAGAGATCACAAATCTCAAATGATTTGATAATTGTGATCGGGGGAGAATGTGTGATTTAAATTGGATTTAAACTAATAATTTAGTAAATGGTTTTCTAAGGATGTACATGCTATCCTTCCCACATGTGACAAACGATTTCAAATTTTCCATGCACATGTTGAGGGGGAGCATCTATCTTAAACCTATGATTTGAAACGTGATCACTTATCTCAATGTGCAAGTTCCCTCTAGTATGTGCAAAACTCTTTACAAATCTCGAGGCACATATTGAGGGGGAGCTAAATTATGAAAATCTCATCCTTCCCCAAAATGCTTTATCTACTTGTCTTGATTAGGGAAGTGATGTTGATATTTTTTAGAAAATGGTAATCAAAAAAGTTAATTCTTTCTCTTGCCTCCATGTGCAAAACGATTTCAAATATTTGATGCACATGTTAAGGGGGAGTTCTCGTTCTAAAAATATCAAAAACAATTCAGGTACAAAATGTTTTGATAATATATCACAAGTATCTGGACTGATTTTCAAATGTTTTTTTTTTCAATTTGTCCCAATGGCAGATGAACAATACCAAATAGACCGACCAACTTTACTTTATGTACGGTGATATAAGGATGATAGGGTTAGGTATGTGTTCCCATGATCCGCCAGAACCAGAAGGATCTAACCAGGGACTATCCACTAGTTAGTGTAGAGTTCTTAGGTATGATGATAAAAGGAGAAAAATGAGATATGGGAAGAGTGCGGACTAAGACTGAACTAGTACTGGAATAAACCCAATAAGGTTCTAGCTATGAAGTCTCGGTAAGCACTGAAGGGGTTGAAGAATTAAAAAGAATTAAATGAGAAAAGGGTGAAAACAAATAGCCCTCCATTTATTCAACCTTAGGGCAGAAACCGGGTTCAATTCATATGCTACTGATGGTAACATCGGTATTGAAGACAAGACATCATGGACCCAGTGACGCACTGCACTTCAACTTTCCAAACCACTCAAGTTCCTCTTAAAAGGACTTGTTTCATTCTCACGGGAAACCGACATTATCTATCGACTTTCTCTTAGAGATTGTTGATATTGAAGAAGGAGACCCTCTCCCTAGTCTCCGGCACAGGATCCAAATATGCACAAATTGAGTCTAGAGCCACGAGATCATCAATAAATCTCATTAGGACACTTTCAATGAAGACTCTCTGTTTCACACAATGTGGAAAGAGAGATTATTTCTTGAGTCCTACGCATTATCCTTGTGGTTTTGCCAGAACATCCGAGTGATATGTGAACATATTCACAGTGAAGATGGAAAACCTTCTGGAGCCAACATCAAACAAGCTCCTGGTAGGTGGCATGTGAGATCTATTATATAGATCAACCATGTGACAACTGAACAGAAACAATGGGGCGATTCAATCTCTTGAATCAATCCTGGTTCAGTTTATGGATTGACGGATACCTTTGAAAAACCGGTCTTTGTGCTTAAAAACTCTTTTCTTTAGCAAATCGACCGTGTACGGATATTTCAAATCAAAAGGTGTTTTATGATTGATAATTGACGTTCATTAAAACCTTCGTTGTATTGCAAAAACAATTTCTATTGAGCAATACACGATTGTTTTTCAAATCTCTTTTCATCAATCAGTGGACTTAAATTCGCTGGTTCACTCACTCCGTGTTGTCTTCTTTGAGATGTTCCGGTTTGAGAACAGCTAGAACAGCTGCGAAACCCTGTCAAGGAGATTCTTAGGAATCCTACCTGATCACAGGCAGTATTTGTACTGATCAACGGGGAACCGTGGGCCGTGTACCTCAATTCAACGAAAGTGATCAAAGACACTTTTGTGTGCTTTATTGCTAACTGTTTTATGCAGGTACATCCTACGTTTGCAGCTGATCAGAATGAAGCGGTCAATCCATAGCCGCATGCTCACACTACACATTCATCTCAAAAGAAATCATGATAAGTACATCAATGACTCTGATATTTTCACTCCATGCTTCTGCTACGCTTCTGCCAATATCATGAATCAACGAAAGCTTCCGTTACTCCGATGAGAAGATATCATGATCAAGAATGTGAGCATGTCGGTCCGAATGTCACAACATCACAAAAATCCAACACCACAATGGATGTCTCAGAGATTTTTCATAGCTGATGATCTCAAAAGCTGGCTCAAAATTATTATCACGTGGATCAGTAAAAGACCTCCACCTGGAGTAACCAAACATGCAATGAGAAGAATCAATTACTACAAGCTTCAGAGCAAAGTACAACATCAAGAATGCAAGAACAATTGTTAATGAAATATCTGTTTATATTCAATGTAATTTTAGTATATGTTTGAGGTGACCTCCCTTAGGGGGAGATTGTTAGGAATTAGAAATTCTAGGTATTAAAGTGTCGGTCACCTCAAGTATATGTAATCGTTAGAAAGCTCGTAGTCGTAGTTATTTTAAGTTAACTAGTATTTAGTTTAGTAACACCGTGGAGGACGGACGGGTCTTTACCCACTGTATGCCTGATCCACAGCCCGTTGTGTGGCGTTTTATTGTAAGACTATAAATACTCTCTACCTCCCAAGGTAGAGAGTTGGAGCTCATAATAATATTTTCCTTTCTCTCACTATAGTTCCCAACTCTCTTCCACTCTCTCACTAGAACTTTCTCTCTAACATACTTAAACGCATACTTTGATCATGGTTTAGAGTGTTTGTGAAATCCAATATCTTACACGATTATTCTAAGTACTTGGACGCCTAATACTAAATTAAAGAAGGACGAGATTACGTGTGCTCCTGTTTGGGTTAAGATTCATAATATCCCCGTGGTTGCTTACACGGATGTAGGTCTAAGTTTTTAATTGCTACTAAGATTGGTCATCCAATTATGTTGGATTCTTATACGAGTACTATGTGCCTTAAATCATGGGGACAAGCCGACTATGCTAGGGCACTTATTGAGGTTTCTTCGGATGTGGTGTTGAAAGATTCTTTGGAGGTAGCCATTCCTTTTCTTGATGGTTAAGGTCATTCTATCGAAACAATATCTATTGAGTATGAATGGTACCCTCCAAGGTGTGAAACATGTAAAGTTTTTGGTCATACGGATGATCAATGTCCAAAGAAGCCGAGGGCTGAGGTTGTTGCTCCAAATAATGATGATGGATTTGTTGAAGTGAAAAGGAAAAATGGAAAAGGCAACAAACAGCCTACGAACCCATCTCGTCCTATCCAAGGGGTTCGTTTGACTAAGCCGATGCCAAATTATTTTTATAGGCCGGTTTCTAAACCTTCAGTTGGTAATATGGGAGCTTCTACATCTAAAACGGTTGATGATACGTTGGTAAATTGGGGGGGGGGTACAGCCCGGTAATAATCCTAATGTCGTGAATGAGGTTGGTATTTTAGATGGTTTTGATGGTAAGGGGCCGAATATTCAGATTTCAAATGATAAGGAGCAGCCTAATTTTGTCCCCGATATGTCGTATGTTTTTCCTACTACTACTGTTCCGGTTTTGAATTCTTTTTCTTCCCTTCTTAATGAGGGGAATTCTATTGAAGATGATACTCTTAAGTATGTTGATCCGGGTAAAAAGGCGTTGCATGATAGTGATAGTGATGAAGTGGTGTATGAGTATGGTGAATCGGTTGCTCAGAGTCATGATAATGTTATTCTAAAGGAGGCAAGCACTTCCTATATAACTAGTCAACATGTTTAGTGTCGCTTCTTGGAACATACGGGGTTTGAACCAAACCCGTAAACAAAAGG
The DNA here is from genome assembly GCA_019973895.1 of Chrysanthemum seticuspe. Classification (NCBI taxonomy): domain Eukaryota; kingdom Viridiplantae; phylum Streptophyta; class Magnoliopsida; order Asterales; family Asteraceae; genus Chrysanthemum; species Chrysanthemum seticuspe. The sequence goes on along the minus strand of BPTQ01000004.1, from coordinate 32,595,087 downwards.
AGGTTCGTCAGGTTATATTTGAAAACAATCTTTCGGTTTGTGCTATTTTAGAATCACATGTTTCTAGATCTAGTCTTGAGCGGTTATGTAGTAAAGTGTTTCGTCATTGGAATTGGACATCGAATGGAGCTCTTTGCTCGAAGGGTTCCAGGATTATTTTGGGATGGAACATGGATGATGTTGACCTTATTGTTATTTCTCAAGAAGCCCAAGTTATGCATATATGTATCCGTATGAAGGCTGAAAAAAAGGAGTTTTTTTTGTTCGTTTATCTTTGCTCATAACCGAGATGTTAACCGTCGTGATTTGTGGCGTAATTTGAGTGTTCACCAAGGCTATGTGCGCGGTCGTCCTTAGTGTTTACTTGGTGATTTCAATGTCTCTTTGTGCTTAATGATAAATCGATTGGTTTTTCTCACATTGATATTGCTATGAGGGAATTTCAGGATTGTGTCAATGATATTGATATTTCGGACATTAATAGCTCGGGTCTTCGCTTTACGTAGAATCAAAAGCCGAGAGGAGATGATGGTATTCTGAAAAAGATTGATCGTATTATGGATAACTTGGAGTTTAGTGATTCTTTTGTGGGGGTGAATGCTTTGTTCCAGCCCTATCGTATTTCGGATCACTCTCCCGCGGTTCTTCGCATTCCTTGAAGTATCAAGCAAGTGCCTCGTCCTTTTAAGTTCTCTAATATCTTGGTTCATCATGCTAGATTTAAGGATGTTGTGAGCGAAGGCTGGTCTACCAACGTGAGTGGGTTTTGGATGTATCGGGTTGTTTCTAAGCTTAAATCTCTCAAGAAGCCTCTTCGCAAATTGTTATATGACCAGGGTAATATTCATGCTAATGTGGCTTCTTTGCGTATTGAGTTGGATGAGGTTCAAAAGGCGTTAGATAGGGATCCATTTAATGTTGATATTCGTGAGGAGCAAGCTGCTTATCTTCGGGCTTATAATGATTCTTGTTTGGCGGAAGAAAGGTTTCTTAAGCAAAAAGCTAAGATTGATTGGCTTAAGCTGGGTGATTCGAATACAACCTACTTTCATAAGGTTGTTAAGAGTCGGGATTTTCAGAACCGTATTGATAGTGTTACAGATATGCGTGGCATTCAGAAGGATGGAGAACATGTTCCCATGGCGTTTGTTGATCACTATATGTCATTTTTGGGCCAACAGGGAGTCACTCACCCTTTTAATTTATCTAATATTTTTGCTAATAAGCTATCTGTAGATACTGCTAATTACATGGTCCGTAATGTTACTGCGCAGGAAGTTCGTGATGCTATTTTTTTCTATGGGTGATGAGAAATCTCCCTGCCCAGATGGTTTTTCGGCGGCTTTCTTTAAGGAAGCTTGGGATATTGTGTCTCATGATGTGATCAAAGCGGTGCAGGAATTTTTTATTAATGGGACGCTTCTTAAGGAGTTGAACCATACTATTATTGCTTTGATCCCTAAGGTCGCTTCTTCTCTCAGGATTACTGACTACCGGCCTATTTCATGTTGCAATGTCCTTTTTAAATGCATTAGCAAGATTCTTGCCAATCGGATAAAGGCTGTTTGTATACTTTGGTTAGTCCTAATGAGCCGGCTTTTATTCTGAGAAGGCGTATTGCTGATAACATTCTCTTGACTCAAGAGATTATGCATAATTATCATTTAGACCGTGGGCCTCCTAGATGTGCTTTTAAAGTGGATATTCAAAAGGCTTATGATACGGTTGATTAGGATTTCCTTAAGGAGATTCTTAATGGCTTTGGGTTTCATCCTTAGATGGTTGGATGGATTACGGAGTGTACGACCTCTGTTTCATTTTCGTTGAGCATTAATGGAGTTCTTCATGGGTATTTTAAGGGTAAAAGAGGTTTGCGGCAAGGGGATCCATTATCTCCTTATTTGTTTACTCTTGTGATGGAGATTCTCACATTGCTGCTTCAAAGGAAAGCTCGTGAAGCGGAGGAGTTTTCCTATCATCAGTACTTTTCTAATCTCAACATTATTAACTTATGTTTTGTTGATGATTTGTTTCTTTTTTCCTATGGAAATGTTACTTCTGCTCGTGTTATTATGGAGGCTTTGGATGATTTCACTAATGCTTCAGGGTTGGTTCCTAGTCTCCCTAAAATCACGGCCTACTTCTGTAATGTGTTGAATTATGTGAAACTTGCTATTCTCAATATCCTTCCGTTTGAAGAAGGTAGGCTTCCGGTTAAATATTTGGGCATTCCGTTGATTGCTTCTAGGCTTCTTTATCGGGATTGTAGGGAGCTGGTTGAGAAAGTTAAGAATAAAATTTGTGATTGGAAGAATAAGTTCCTTTCATTTGCAGGTAGGGCTCAGTTAATTACTTCTGTTTTGGCGTCCATGCATATCTATTGGGCTTCGGTGTTTATTCTTCCTTATCGTATTATGCTGGATTTGGAACAGTTAATTAGGGGTTTCTTTGGTGTCAAAGGGATTTGAGGCGTGGGAAATCCAAAGTGGCGTGGGAAGTTGTGTGTCTCCCTAAGATTGAGGGTGGCCTAGGCATTAGGAGACTGGAATGGTTCAATAAAGCTCTAATCACTTCTCAGATTTGGCGGCTTTTTACTCATGCGGAGTCTCTTTGGGTTCAATGGATTCATTCTTATAAATTACGGGATCGAAGTCTTTGGGATGTTCCGTTGCGTGCGAACATGCCATGGAGTTGGAGGAAAATTCTCCAATTGAGGCCACTTATTCATCAGTTTTTTTGGTATAAAATGGGCGCGGGCACTACTATTTCTGTTTGGTTTGATAATTGGTGTAGTGCGAGCCCTCTTGCTCCTACGATCTCTTCTCGGGACATATATCGGGTGGGTTTTACTCCTTCATATTCGGTATCCAATTCTATATTCAATGGCAATTGGATTTGGCCGAATGAGTGGTATTCTAAATACCCGTTTCTGGGTTCTATTCATGTTCCATCCCTTAACCCCGATAATTTGGACTGGTTAGTTTGGAAAGTCCAGGATGATGTGTTTCGGGATTTTTCGGTGGGTACGGCTTGGGAGTCTTTGAGACCGCGTGGCAATGTTGTTCTGTGGTGCAATCTGGTTTGGTTCTCTCACCGTATCCCTAGGCATGCTATCACTCTATGGTTGGTTATTAAAAGGAGGCTTAAGACTCAAGATAATCTGAGGCAATGGGATGTCAGTAGTGATACTGACTTAAACCTGTTTCAGTGTCCGTTCTGCAAGACGCAACCGGATTCTCATGACCATCTTTTTTTTAGTGTTCTTTTTCGATGCAGGTTTGGATTCATCTCAAGAGGTTTACTGGTGATACTGCTATTCCTTGTTCGTTGGATGCTATTGTGAATTATCTGGTTCCAAAGGCGCATAGGAGGTCTATCCGTTGTGTTGTCTCTAAATTGGTTTTTGCAGCTGCTTGCTACTTTATTTGGCAAGAACGCAACAACAGGCTTTTCAAGAATTAGAAGAGGTCGGAAGCTCAAGTTATTGATGTGATTATGACGACTGTTCGCTTTAAGCTTCTTTTTTTTTTTCTTTTAAGAAAACGGCAAATGTGGAAGTGCTTCTGGATTTATGGAAGCTCCCGAAGTCGCTCATCCGCTCTACTCAATGATGGTTTCTTCTTTTATGTTGATGGATGGTTCGTGTTTGCAATGGTTGGATTCGAATTCCAACAGGCAGTTCGATTATTTGGTTCGTGTTGACTGTTCATGTAGTTCTGTGGAGCTGGATGGTCTTCTTGGTTGGAGTGTGGGTTCGTTGGAGATCCGGGTGAGAGCTGTACTCTTTTTCCCTACTCCAAGGTTTTCCCACTAGGTTTTTTCTTGGAAAGGGTTTTTAAGGAGGCAGTCTCATTTGGTTCATCAATCTCCTTCGAACAGGTGGGCGGATTGTTTTGGAGCTTCTTGTTTTGTTAGATGGTTTATTCCTGTTGGAGTTTTAGTTTCTATATGTTTTAGGCGATGTAACGCTTAGTGGCCCGTCGCTAGCGATTTAGTTGGTTGTTCAAGCGTTTTCTTGAGGTTAATGTGACACGTCAGTCACATTCCAGTGTACTTATTGGTTTTTTTGGTTATATATTTTACCGGGTGAATCCCTTCACCAAAATTTTTTTTGACAATGCATCGATTTTAAAACTCAAATGATTCACATGGCGGATGTATAGGCCTTCATACATCCCCTTTGTATTTTTTTCAAAACCTTATAGTGTAAAGTCTTTACCTTAATATGTTGGTGATTTATGAACAATTAACTTCTATTTAATTGAGAACAATCAAAACTATATTTGATGAAACTTATGGTTCTTTTATATATTTCACATCATCATTAAATCGGGATGATCTAACCGGTCATGCCACTCAATAAAAATAATCTTGGCTCATAAACTCTAGTTTATGACCACATGTGCTTCGATTGCACTTGATTTATATCTAAAAATTGAATAATATGAAAAACCTATATAAGAGCTCTTTCATGGCTTTTACATAGTAATATAATATTCTGTTAGCCTATAGCATCATTAAATAAGAAACACATGCTTTGTACAAGTGAAGTTACACAATCTTCTAAAGGCATCTATACAACTAACAATTCAATAAAGGGTCTTGTAAGCAAATAAAACCACATAATAAATAATGCACACATATATTACAAACTCAATGACATAATTAAAGTCATGACATCTTATTTAATTAGACGGAGTTTATAATATTTATTTTATAGGCAATAAATATCAATTCATATTCTCGTAAGTAACTTTATCTTCACATAAATGAATTACTAAGTAACCATATGGCCTAGTTTATTCATCAGGTTAAAATTTTGCAACAATAGGTGATAACATTCATGTTACATAGCAGGTAACGTCAACAAAATACGAAATCAAATTCAAAACACCTTTTGAATAATGTCCAACTAATAATCACAATTTCATACTTTTTGAGATTGTATTAAATAAAACTGTATGCCTTTGAAACGAAATCAAATTAGCTACCATGCAAGAAAAGTATAGCAATATTTCGTTACCCCTTACATGTTACAAGAGAACACAAAACTTGTTTGTTAATACGTGAAACCAAGTCAATTGATAAACTTTAAAGTAGAGTGAAGATGGCATGCGCAATTCAAGACCAAAAAACTAAAGCCTTTAATTTGATGTCATGTATATGCACTAATTTATTCGAAGTACATAAAATTTCTTGATTTTATTGACAACATTCTCTTATTTTCTTGTCAACGTATTTGAAAACTATTTTTGTCCATATCTTAAGTGGAGTTAGCTATTAGGGTTTTAACCATATGAATATTGTGTGGATGTCCATATAACCCATAAGAAGCTAATGACCCAATTAGCTATTAGGGTTTTAACCATAATGTTTATCTTATATATACTCATTGTATCTCATACATTATAATCAATTGAAAAATATTTTCATTCCCTCCATTCTTGTTTATAACACGTTATCAGCACACTCATCAATCTATTTTCGATTTGTAGAGCACCAAAACTCAATCGATGAATAAGAAGAAGGTACGTCTTGAACCCCATGTATCCATTCGTATTTGTTTACGTGCTGTCACCTATATATAGTTATGTGCCATATTAATTCATGATTGATATATAATTCATGGTCTATGTCTTTCGTTATTTGTAATGATTATTGGATCACTTAGTTATCTCTTCGTAATTTTATTTTTTTAAAAACAGCATATCTCTTCGTAATTTATTAGATCACTGGCTCAATGTTTTATGATACGTGATGATATTATGGCTAATTTCTTTACTAAAATAACCATTACTCTATATAAGATTTATTGAATTTTAGATTATATAATTTTGATGACATCTTTTAATGTGATCTCGTTATCTTGAGTTGGCTTCTACGATTTAAAATTCGATATAATACCTAAAAATTTTGATTGCTCTTGGTATTCTTGATCTTTATATATAGTTTTGTGTGACTCATGATTTTTGTGATAGCTCACCACGATGAAAAAAAAAAAAAAAAAAAAAAAAAAAAAAAAAAGAAAAAAAAACATTGTTTAAGGCTTACTTAGTTGCATGAGTATATTAATTATAGTGGTTACCTATTCACATCATGCATGTAGACATGTGCTTTGGGTTATCGATCTTAATAGATGTAAGCATGTTGGATATACATACATGACTTAGTTTTCTTGGACGTATTACGAGTTACGCCTATGTGAATTAAACATCAGTTAAGTTGTTTATGTAGAGTCAGTGGCAATAATATTTGTACATGTATGTGATAACATGCATGTAGTTTGATTAGTTTCTCTAGTGATTGTGATTAAAAAATATACTTTATGTCTTATGTATGTGCTCTAAACGACTTGCTAAGGCTACATCAATTTTTGTTATGCAATTTTTTTTACCTAAAACAATGATATACCATAATGAATTAATTGGTACTCAAAGTTTCTCTAGATTTTGAATATCTTAAAACAGTTACTACTTGAATAGGCTAAAAAGTCAAAATCATGATAATCACATATATAGAACTTGTGGCAATGTGCTAATGTGAGAAGTCATACTTTTACATGTTTTTTTTTTGAGAAATCTCATGCTTTTACATGTTACGTGAATTAAATAATTAAAAATTATTTGCTATGTCGTCAGATCTTGACTCTACTATATATATATTTTTTGTGTGATTTATAAATTAAAGCTATATGAAAAGCTCATTAACTTTCCAGGTTCTTAATTACAATTTTGAACGGTAAGAAATACTATGATATAAGCATGGCCTTATTGCTAGCTTGAGAGAAAAATAATGGAAAAATAGACTTAGGGCGTGCTTGGTTAGGGGTTTAAGGGGGGTGGGGAATGGGTAAGGTATTCAAAAGGGCCCACATCACAAATCATTTAGTGCTTGGTTGGGGAGGGGTAAGGTATTGATTACCCCGTAATGGGTAATGAACCATTATAGAATAAATTGAGGGGTAAGGGATTGATTACCAACCTCACTCATTCCTTTGCATTCCTTTCCCTTTCCTTTTCCCTTTCCCTTTCCCCACTTTGAACCAAGCGGACCCTTATTATTCATTGGCATTAACGTACACTAGTGGGACATGCAATTTATCTGGTAGTAAACGAAATATATATAGGTTTAGCACCTATGATGTATGGCATACCTATTTGGCATTTGTCCGTTCAAACCATTGTTACGACCCGAATACAAGTGACTTCGTACAATATATTGTACTTTTGGCATATTCATAGTGTAACACCCTCAAATCTAGTTTAGCGGAAGCATACGTGTCATGGGGATGCTCCGAAATCGGAGATCACAACACAAGTAATAAAGAACGGAATACATACTCCGTTTTAATTTCATAAAATAGTTTTAAAATCATTATCTTACAAACATTGTTTAAATAAAATGGGCATATCCTATAAGTTTAGTGGTACAAATAAAACATCATTATGTGTAAAAACACTTCTTTTAGCATTAATATAACCCTTTGCCACTTCTTGCCTTGCCAACATCCTAAATCAAGCACCTGAGAAAATATGCTAAAAAGGTCAGCTTTTAGATGGTGAGTTCATAGGTTTATAATAAAACATTAAGCATGGACCATAATCAAAGACATATAATCATTACAACGAATATAATGACATATGGATGAAAGTCTATTACGTTAGCACTAAGTTCATGCAACCGATACTACGACAGTTTCTGTATGCTAAATGATATCATACAGTATATTGGCCCAATGCGAGTGTTTTGTTCCTCAACACTCGATTCCGACATGGTATACGTTTCGCCTTGGCCTAAGCATGGCCAACCGAACGGAGGAGTCACCCTCAATAGATCTATTTATAACATTCGCGCTTCCCAGCAGGAACTGACGGTTCATGAAAAGGGGCATTTCTAGGGACATCAGGGCTTAGGCTACACCACGTAATAGTAATCATGCAATAGTTCAGGTCCATAAAAAGGTTTTACATATTTTTCTCACCCCAAAATGTATAAAACAATTTATCAAGTAAAAGAGGGGCTATGAAGCTCACCTTAGTAAATAAGCAATCCAAAAGTGGGATTCAGTGAATATTGTGAAGCTGCACAGACACGCGACCTAGATAAGGAGGGGAATGTTTTAGTTCATTGTTTTAAGTATCACTTACTTAAAATAGTTCAATTTATATTGTTTTTATAATGGTATTAAAACCAAAGTTTGGTTTGAAAAATAATTACGATATTTTTCTAGTAAGTATATGAATGTATATATACTTATCTATGTTGACACATAATGGTATTGTCAAAATGAAATAAAATTGAGTTATTTCCCAATTGTTTTTAGAAAATATTTATTTTAAATTTGAACACTTTCAAATTTATTATATGATATAATGATAATATTAGCCATCATTTGTTTATCAAAAATTGGTTTTTAGCATATACAATTTACGACTAGTAACCTTCATGACATAAATTTGTTTACACATTGCAGTTAAACTTTGATGTAAACCTTATTAAGTATATTATATGGTTAATCACTTGTTCCATTGTAATAAAACTTTCACAATTGTTTTGTTATCACTACATATGTTTTTATGTCTAACGTAGAAGGTTTCGATTATGCGGAAAAATGAGTTTGGTTTTATAATTGAATTCCGATATACGTTACAAATTTTTATTTTTATTGACTCGTTTAAATCATCCAAACGAACACCCCGAACCACAATGGGCTGTGGCCCAGCGTCGAAGTACAAGATCTGGGCTTAAGCCCGAAACAAGGTTTTCGATAAAAGAATGGGCTCGGCCCATAGATGCTTTTAAGGAACTATTTGGGGGGTTAACATGGGCTGCGGCCCAATGTAACACAAGAATAAATTCTGCACAAGTTTGATACTGATATGGTTTTTTTACTTGACGCAAGATTTAAAAAACAACTGGTTTAGGACTCACGATATAATTCGACCATAATATGTTCTAGATCGGGAAGTCGAGGCTTCTCGACTAGGAAGTAAGCATGCATGACCTGCGTTAACTCATTAAAACCATTTTAGAAAAGCAAGATTGTACCACCGTGGTGATAACCACAGTGGGGTTTTTTATCATTTCGACCCAAACGTTTTTATCGCTTTGCTAAAGAGACATTAGACTCTTATTATCACAAGGTTTAGGCGCAACCTCCATGTCACATTGGTCTAAACATGACCCGACATTGTGGTACCACCACGGTGAGGTTTCGTCTTGTCCTATGAATGAACAACATCAGCTCTAGTCCGACATATTAGAGAGGGAGGAAAGCTTGACAAGTGGTGCTCAAAGTTCCTATACTACTAAGCACCCGAGTCGACATGACTCCGGTTTTACTAGATTAACTTATCAACACAGATTTTTAAAACTAGATGAAGTGCTATAATCCCAATCCCATTTCCAGATTCAACGCAAGTATTTTAGATGACCAAGGTTTCAAAGCAACTTATAATGACAAAAGATGATTCCTTTAGTATAACATTTTTATCTACATGAAACAATCAACAACAATATTGACTGATGAATATATCGAGTACCTGAGTGGGTTCTCAGTCGAAACATACCCAACATAATAACAATGAATGGTGTGATTAACATGACCAAAAGTATAATCCATTTTCGATACAAGGTACCAAATTAACATCACATTAACAATATTCATATTACATCAAAATCACAAGGAGGGAGAAAGGTTTAAACCTTATCGAAAAGAGGTGAAACCGATGAGGATTTAAGCTAACCCGAGATCAAAACTAACCCAACACCAACTCTTCTTGACACGAACCCCAGCAGAAACGAGTGCTTATCGCCTTAAATGAAAGGAGTAGCTTTGAGTGAGTTATACAAATGGTGAATGAGAAAGAGTCTCCAGGCTCAAACTTGTGAAATAGAAAGCCTTGTAGAGGGTCTTTGACCTCACTTTTCTCCTTGGGACTTGGTGGGATACCATATTAAGCTTAAGGTCTTCTTCTCTTACACCCATCTCCCCACAAGTCGGTTTCCTATTGGAATAATGGAAAGATGAAAATGACCCTTGAAGCTCCTATGGTTACCTTTGGACTCTTCCTTTTGATAGATAGTGGTCGGCGGCGCATGTGTTGGTGAAGACCCAACAAAGACAATCACAAATTAGTTTGTACAAGAAAGTGATGAAGAAAGGATCTTTAGCAGTTGCCATTTTTATCCTTCTTCCTTGGGGTTGCGTTGACCTAGACGAAATGGTGTAGCAGGAAGAGGTAGGATCCTATTTGAGAAGATGAATACTTGTGGTTATCTCTTATGAGAGAGAGAGACGTGGGGCTATGAGACTAAGCAGAAAACGATAAAAATATAAGAGGAGAGGGGGTGGTTTTATTTGGGGTAGTGGGGTAAGTTTTATCTTTTACTATTTTCTTAATTTGTAATATTTACTTTGATATATTTTAGTATAAGGTGTAAGTTTTATTCATTGTATGTTGTAGGTAAAATACCAATTTATATTAAGTATTTTGTGTCCCGCGATATTAAACCGTGACAGAAGTATTACTGTATGATAAATTTTTATACTGTAATATCTTATGAATACGTTTATGAATTATTATTATCTTGGTAATATTTTCCATTCCGGGGGTTTAACACTTGTTTTATTTGCCCTTATCATAGTGTCGGTACGCTTGCAGTGTCGGTCACAGTGGGAAACGAGATACCCTCTCGTCTTACAATTTCAATCATAAGACAATTATTTCACAATATATAAAATTATGCAATGAATGAAAAAGAAAAGCAACAGGCTTGTTATCCACTCAAATGATCAGTCAAGCTTATGCATGCTTAAGGGCTTACGCTTAGTAATAATAAATCACCATTTATTATTTAATAGTAAGTGAAAAATTACCGTGTGTCACACATAGATAGTTAATTTTGTGAAAATGTTTATTGTGTTCATTAATTTGATGATATGTTAGCTGCTTTATTGATCTGTATGCTCGTAAGGGAGGAGGGAGTGGGCACGGGTAAGGGATTCGGGTACCCTTACCCGAGCGGTAACACCGCCGCCGCCTGCTAGGGTACCTCAATCGGGTATGTTTTTCGGTTTGGGAAGCCGAGTGTTTTAATTGTTGGAGCGTATGAATTTTTGACCGTTGGGGAGGTTTAGGAAGCAAATGAGAGGTTGAAAAAAAAATGGACAAATATGGAGGTTGAAGAAGACATGCAAATGAGAGGTTAAAGAAGACATGTAAAAAAAAAAAAAAAATCGGGTAGTATAGGTGACCACTCCCTCCACTTAGGGTAGTGTTAGGGTAAAATTGGGTAGTTTTGAGGTGTAAGGTTTTTATTGGATAGAGGTGATGTGGCACCTAGGGTATTAGGTGACCACTCCCTCCTCCCTAAACCAAGTTAAACCTTGCACAACTTCCGTTGATGCTTTTAAGAACGTCATAATTATTTCTTGTTTTGTGCTAAAAGCTCATGCATATTAATACAACTAGCATAGTACCCGAGCAAAGCAGCGACAGTACCCAGCATATAAGTTTTTCTCGTACCTTGATCTTTAAGCGGTATGCAATGAGAGTTAGTATTTGACGGTTTACCCGTTTGATAGTTCGAAAATAATAGATGCGTACTTGAATTTCCGTAAAGTATATCAACACAAATATAGATATCCATACTTATACTCATTTGAACTTTGTATAACTTGAATGTTGATGATAAAAACTACAACTATAAATTTGTATTATTGTAAGTTTGTAACATCCATTTTAATACAAAAATTTAATGTTTCATTAGTGTGCATTATAATGCAATTATTATAGTGTAGAATTTAATTATATGAATTACTAATTTTAGTAAGATGTGTAGGCTTAAAAAATTAAGACTTCTTTCTTTAGAAAGTCCTAAATACATTATAAGGTAGTATAGATTAGATAGATGTGTAATGGAAAACATACACCATCTTTATGATAATAAAAATCATCTATGCAAAAATATCGGATTATGCATAATAGAAAATATGTAATTATTTTTGCCTATTAATAAGTGAGAAATATATAAGTTAAAAGGTTATTATGAAGTTTGTAATATTGTTGTTATAGATTGTGAAAGGAGCTATTAAAAATAAGAATTCGATATTTTATTTTGTGACATTTAGTTTATTATATACGTGTGACTTATTTGTCAAGAGATTTTATTTGTTTGCAAGTAAGACATTTGATTAATTGATTAATGGCATAATTTACTAGTATAGACTGTGTTTTATTATATGATAATGCTATAGGCTAATTGGATATTATATTGAATAGTGTTAAAGCTCTAAATGTACTTATATAAATTTGATTGAAGAAATATAAGAATTCTTTATATTATTCGATTTTAACATAAAAGTAAAGTGCAATTAAAGCACATGTGGTCATAAATTACAAGTTTATGAACCAAGATTGTTGTATTAATTGACATGATCGGTTAGACCATGCCGAGTCAATATTGATGCGAAATGTATAAAAGAACCATAGGTTCTTCAAGGTTGAGTTGTTTGTTCTTATTGTTCTCAATGGAAGTTAATATTTCATCTATCACCACCAAACTAAAGTAAAGATTATGTCCTATAAAGTTTTGGAAAGAATATGACGGGGATGTGTGTAGGCCTATACATCCGCCATGTGGATCATTTTGAGTTTTAAAATCGATGCATCGTCAAAATGATCATTAAAGACGCAACTTAAGTTTAGTGTGATGAATGGCTCGTCTTATAAAATGCGAGCATGGTTTTCCAAATTGTACTTTGGAAATGGTGGTGAATACTTCCATTTGTTGGGCAATTATTGGAATAAGTGTCGAACTTAAAAGTAGCCCATGTTCGCACGCAATATTGCTTTTGTTGAAACGTTCATAAAACGTCTTCAGTTGATTGCAAAGCCAATAATTGTTCGAACAAAATTGTTAGTTCATGGGGCATGTAATTTTAAATAATAAAATATGAATTCGCATCTTGCCAACAATTAATAATGAATTCTCCATATTAGAATGGTTTTGGTCACAAACCATATGTTTCCCATATAAAGTTTTCTGTAAATGTGCAAAACCAGTATTCTAAATCCACCACAACGCACAAAATTGATGTTGAAGTTGATAATTCATTCAGGAGGAGAATGAGCAGCGAGAAATATGGAATGAATTGTGATATAAAAATGTTGATCCTCATGCTAATGAAAATGAACTTAAAGTTCGAGGGACAATTTACATTCCAGATCTAGTAGTTGTCGGACATGTTTTGTGACCTAAATAAAGTGACTAGATCATACATACGTTGCTAATGCTCCAATTAAAATGTCCCAACATTAAAATCAATGATTGATAGCAAGTCTAAGGCACGTCTGGAACATGATAGACTAATCGATTCCAAATAAAAGTCCTCAAAAAAAGAAATAAAATGGAGCACTAAAATCAAGATGGTCGAATCGAGGTAATAAAAACCCCATAATAGTCACTTAAAGAGAAACTAGATATGAAGGTTATTAAAAACCCCGGGTACATGAAAAACTTTGAGATCTCAACAAATGATAAAATATAATGTCTAGTAAAGTGTGGAATCGAAAAGTAACGAATCGACGTCGATGTGGTAATGATTATGTAAATAAATAAGATAGCGCTATAATCATGGTGAGGATCATGGAAGCCTACCTGCAGGAAGTGATCATTTGAAAAACAAGTTTCATGGTGGCAGCAACTCGTATGCTTCAATGCTCAATAAGGAGGCTACCTCTAAGAAGGTAAATTTCTCTAAGTTAACTAATTCTGAAGTGGTTCCTCGTGCTGATCTTGTTATCCCCATTGAAACGTTAAAGGATGTTAGTGGACGTTTTGATAATACATTATTTGGTTACTTCATTGGTAAACGTATTGTGTTTACCAACGTCTAACTCCGGCACTACCACCATCCTTATCCACCACCACCAAAATAAAAAATAAAGCCGCGTCCAAATCAAATTTGTCAAAAGTGGATCTCACCAAAACCCACACACACCTCCAACGCCTAACTCCGGCACCACCACCATCCTTATCCACCGAAACCCTAACATCGAAACCACCACCGTCGTTATCAAATCAGGTATAAACAATGTTTCCTTTACGTTTTGTATTGTATATGAAGTGTTTTGATGTTTTCTGTTTTGCTTATTAATAAGTTGAATAATTATTAGTAGTTCTGTTGCTTTAAATAGCTTATTAATATGTTTGGCATGAAGATTGATGTTGCTAGTAGGATATTGTTAGCTTGGAGCTGATCAATAGGATTGTATAGTTAGCTCGACTAATTTAAAGGTTGCTTCGAGCTAATAGGATTATATAGTTAGCTCGAATTGTACTGTTGCTAGTAGGATTATAGTTGAAATGCATAAACTAAAGCCTAGCTAATTTAACGAGCTTGTGTTGTCTCGTAAGTAAAAATTAAAGCACTCTGAATTTATGCTTGGTAACTTATTTTGATGAATGATGGAATTTTAATTGTTAAATTACGTTGTGTAGATATTGACCGATTATAGTTGAGTTGAAGTGAACTTAGGTTTGTTGGAATTATATAACATGACAAATCATAAATATAAACAATAAACACCAAGTACACATGCGGAAGCGTATAGGAAAGATTAACGAACAATTAATTAACACGTACCTTTTCTTGATTCTAGCCGAACAAGAATCAAATCCACAAACTAGCAATTGGATGAACCCTAATTAGGGTTTATAGGATTATAAGAATTACCCCTTACCGTTTTGTAATTCAATCCAAGAATAATAACAATAATGTGTTATTACCACGTTCTTGTACACACGTACTAAAACAAATTAAAGTAATGCTAGTTTTATTAAACCAAATGACTTGTTTTGTAAAAAGGTTGAGGATCGACACCCTAAAGGAGGTGTCCGATCGGTTTGTGCACAAAACACACACAAACGTTTTAGGGTTTTAGCTTATGAGTACAAGAGATGCAAAAACAATACCCCTAGCTATTGGAATTATATAACATGATATTCAAATAAATAACTACAAAACATCAAAGTATTCAAGCGGAAGCGTATAAGATTTATTAATGAACAATTAATTAACATAAAAGAATATGCGTACCTTTTCTTGATTCTAGCCGAACAAGAATCAAATCCACAAACTAGCAATTAGGATGAACCCTAATTAGGGTTTATAGGATTATAAGAATTACCCCTTACTGTTTTGTAATTCAATCCAAGATAATAACAAAAGTATGTTATTACTATGTTCTTGTACACACGTACTAAACCGAATTAAAGTAATGCTAGTTTTATCAAACAAAATAACTTGTTTAGTGGAAACGTTTTGGATCGACACCCAAAGGTGATGTACGATCGGTTTGGAGAAGAAAACACACACAAAACAATTTTAGGGTTTAGCTAATGAGCACAAGAGATGAAAAAATAAAACCCCTAGCCTTGTTTATATACCCAAGCAAACTTGGTGAACAAGTTGGGTTTGTTTCCTTCTTTCTCTCCTTGGCCGATCGGTTTGGATATCCCATAGGGATTCCGGAACCTTCCCAACTTTTGCAATTAAGTCCTTTTCCAAATACCTTTAACGCCCGTTAGTCCATTACATTAATTAATTAACGTCCGTTAGTTATTTCGTTTAATAAATAAATAAATACAACATTTATATTTAATTATTTAACTTTAAATTCTCATAGGTAAAGTGTGCAATCCCATAGTCTCGAGTTCGATCCTAACTCACGTCTATTAATTTATTGTCCATAAAACCAACAGCTCCCACTTGGACATATCTTAATAGAGTGATCACATTCGGTTAGCGTCTAGCAACACTTCGATGCCTCTAGTACAACTCGAGCAAGGCTCCTGGAAAACCTTTTAATGATTTCTCATTATTATTATCTTTTTGTTTCTAATACCATGTTAAATAAAGATATGGAATTAAGTCATTCTTTATTCAACCATTCTGTTTCTCGTTGTTAGTGATTGAGCAAGATTACCAAATCTTCTGAACATATTCAGGGGAGAACTTTGGGCGTGGCCACGCAAACATCTTGTCAACCCTACGAAGGGCCCAGCAGTATTAAACTCCAAAATAAATTTGAATGAACAAATTCTATCTTGACTACGAGAATAACCCACAAACTTTGCAACACTTCAGGAAACAACCCTTATGACTACAAGTTACGTATAGCGTTAAGTTGTTCCACAGAAATGCACTACATTCATGACACTTATCTGGTATCTCAAGTCTGAGGATAACTACTCATGATTTACTTAATAACAATATCCATAAAGTAAATTATGTAGTTGGGATAAGTCCTATATTCAATTCATTGAACATCATCTAAAATTGGTATGCATTCTCATCAATATACTTTCAAGTATATTCTACCATATCTCTCAGATTTGTCTTAGTTTAATGATACTCCCATATCATTAATTGACAACGGATGATTTAGAATAAATTTATTCACGGATTAAACATGCAAATACAGGATACAATATATTATAAAATCAAACATACCAAGTATTTGATTTATTATAACAATTGTTTAACATCCCTTATCCAAATACCAAATAGATCAATGCATGAAAATTCCTGTTGATGAATTATGCCTCAAGTAATGACAATCATACTTGTTGACAAGGCATAAATCAACCAACTTGATCTATCGTAATGTTAAGAATACTTATTTCAAGAATTCAATTAGTGAAGTCTTTGTATGTGTACATTCACCAATCCACATAATAATTCATAAAGTGTGTGACATCCTCTTTCACCAATTTATGACAATTTAAACTTTCAAACATTTAAAGTTTAAAGTATTCTTATTCTTTTAATGTATAATGCAACTGTGCTTTTAGCACAACTAGTTCACATGGCTATTAACAAGGATGAAATCCTACCATGACTAGTATTGAGTGTCATCTCAATTAAATCAGCATCATTGTATACAAACAACAATGTGCTCATTAAAACTCCGTAAACTTTAATATCTTATTGTGTAATGTTTGATGCTTTCCTAACTTTCAAGTTTAAAGCTGATGACAATTTGCACAACATTTGACATATTGTTCATCCATAGAATCTAGGAGCAATTCCAGGCTGAGGATGTAATTCTTTCAGAATATTCATTACACAAGTTATCTAATAACTTTTAGTTAGATATCAATGTTGTCAAATCACTTCTTATTCAAGAATGATACAACAATTTTAATACACAACATGATGTACATGATGAATCTACAGGTCAACCTTAGATTTCATTCATGTTCTATCTTGTCAAAAGATATTTATCCATTTCTCAAATGATATATCATGTTTTATTAGAATCATTTTATTTTACTGCACATGTTTATTAATAATAAACATATATTTCAAGGTTGTATGTTTTAATTCTTAAATCTTACAAGTGAAGTTTCATTCCAATCTAAGACTTAACATTTAGCTTACAATGAATGTTACTTACTATATGTTATACAACATATAAGATTTAAGACCTTAACATAATACTCCCACTAGCTTTCAGGAATACTTAAAATTTATCTTATTTTAATTATAAATCGAAAATGGGATTTAATAATTAAACATAAGAATAATTTCATAGATGCATGCATTTATCCATTCATGAATTATTTGCACTTCGTACACTTTCAAAGATTATATGAATTCAAAAAACCTTTCAATTACTTACCGTCCTCGCTCAAGTAATTTCTCAAGAAAGAGTTTTGATATTCCATTGTCATATTTCATATTAATGAAATCCAGTATGACAATTATCATCTTTATATATTTAATGTGTCTTGAAAAGAATATTCAATCATAATTAATTGCTTAAGTATGATTAATAATCTTGTCATAAAACATGCATTAAATATGTGTACAATATTGTCCATATGATTTCTACATAGAAATTCAAACCACTAGGATTTTTCATCTCTTTGAAGAAACTCATTTCTATTCTCTAGTCTAACTATTAAGATAAACCAAATTTCCAAAATTGATTATCTTTATGGACAGCATCTTTAACATTCATAGTATGAGTAATTTTTCCAATTCAATATTTGGTAATCCATCATAATGATTATCAGGTTTACTATAATCCTGTAACTCATATTTCTCAGCATATAAGTCAAATATCTGAGATATCCTTGCAGATCTATGAATGAAAATTCCATCATCATGAGGTCTATCAATTACATGTCTAACCTCATCATGATATTTACTAGTGTGTTTTAGAAGATTATGTATCTTGTAATTTTATCTTTCAAGATAAAAAAACTCCCACTTGCCTTTTGTAATATATAGACTATCTATATATACTTAGCAATTAGACCAAAACTACATTGTTCTCTATTTGGGACATTACAAATACACATTGATAATTCTTGACATTAGTTTGTTAATAACCTATTCATAAGTAGTTTAACAAATTCAGAATCTTCAATTTTAAAACTTAATGTGATTCATCACATTCCATAATGAAATGGTGTTTTATGAATCTTCTAGGTTGGAGTCATATTGAGTATATTCAATCCATACTCAATATTCTAACCTTGTTACTTTTTAAGAAAGAAGTTATGGTTATCATGAATCAAACAAATCAAATAGAATTTGATTCTCCTAACTGAACATACCATCAACTTGTGGTATTCATTAGAATTTTTTGTAAGACAATCTAACAATATATAAGATAAACATATTCCTTTTGGCTTACCTATTTACCAACTAAGTCAACTTAATGGTATAATAGACTTTCCAAGCCAATTACATGCTTTATAACACAAGTACCTTTTAACCAAGTCACTTCATATCCATGTCTCAACAAGAAACATAAATTGTTATAATCCCATTTAACGTTATAAATCATTGATCAACTCAATGACTTCTTGTATATGTCTTAATTAAAAAACATAACAAGTTAACGTCTTACTTTATTATAAGTCTTAAAAGACTTTATGTTTATGTCTTTACAATGAATCATAAACATGTTTAACTAAAGTAATTATGAACACAACTCTTGGTTTCAATAGTAATTTCAAGTTAATTTATTTACTTCACAATAATGTAGGACTACATTATTTTTCATTTATGTCATTCCAAAATACATAAATAAACAAATTGAAGTAGGATTAGATTACTTCATTTATTTATGTCATTCTAATAATACATAAATATGAAATTTGAAGTAGTCTTATATATCATTTTGATACATGTTCTAAATACTTGTCTAATTTAGAAACTGCAAATATGTCCATGCAAGGTCTGACTTCACATAGAGATTTACTTTGTTGTTGCAATCTCGCCAAGTTCTCACATGACGTAAATTGCAACACCAAGTGTTTCTTGAATTAGATATGTACAAGTTATATTAGAATGTTGGCCTCTTACTTTGCAGTCAAGAGAATCCGTTAAATCATATACCTATTATGTTGTACCTTGCACACAACATAGATTTCTCCCACTTGTGCATTGAACAACATCATGTAGCAGATAAACAACACGACATATGTTTGTTTATGTGACTAATATGATTGTGTCATTGATATTAGCATAACTAGTAGATGTAGAACCACTTCATTGTCTAATAAAGAAACGTTCATGACTATCCTTGAAAACATAAGTGTCTACAAGTGGAAAGTAATTATCTTAAGACATTCTAGAGATAATCTGGGCTACTACCAAGATGAAAAAGCTTGTAACTCCCACTGAATAAGAGATCATTACATTAATTCCTTATTCAGTAATAAGAACACAACACTCCCACTGGATTTGACAACATTGCAAGTGTTTCATTAACCAGTGAAAGAAAATAGTGTATTATTTACTTCCTACACCTTTGAGAAAGTCCATACATAACAATTACAAATGTACTTAAAAGAATGTATTCTACTATGTAGATGATGAATTATTCATCAATGCTATTAACTTGAAATAATTGGGCATGCAATTTCTTTCTTAATAGTTCTACTATTCCAACAATTGTAAGTAGTACTTTTAAATGGTCAAAACAAAACAACTAGATAAAATATACTAGTTTGTCTTTTACCAATTTTGCAGTAAATTGGTCTAGCTTCTAATTTAATAACTCAGAAAATATGCAATTTTCTTAACTATTAAAAATGCTTACGAGTTATGAATTTAGAATTTAGACAATTCTAATTGTCCTATCATACCTTTCTTCATTCATGAAAAGGAATAGGATTTAATCTCACTCTTTATTAAGAAAAGAGGACTAGGTTTATTCTCTTATTAAAGTTGACTCTACCAAAAAACCATTACAGGCGTAGATCAATTTACCAATAGAGGAATAACCTACGTTTACGGTTTAATGTTGCATTAATACATTTAAAGAATTAGCAAAATTCAATTTCAGTATTTTCGATAATTAAACTTTTCAAGAAAATAAAATACCCAAGGTATATAACCATAGAATTTTCTCGAAAAACTAGGATCCAAATTATCGTAGTTCCATTACATCAGTTGATCTGCTAGTAACGAAAGCACATAATAAGGTAATCTGTCGAACATTAATTGGCAAACAATTTCCAACTCCTAGATCATTATGGGATTTATATTTTCCAACGCTATTGCAAATATAAACATGTTTCATCCCATCTTATGCCATTGAGTCCAAGTCTCACTTCCTACTCAACTTAAGTGTCTAACTTAAAGAACTGCAAATATGTCCATGTAAAGTCTCACTTTACATAGAGATTTACCTCTCCATCACAATCTAGCCAAGTACTCTCATGACATAAATTGCAACTTCAAGTGTTCCTTTTAATTAGATGGCATATAACTTAATTTAAAGGGTACTAGTTTTGATTTTATGTGGTCAAATCAAATATGTACAAAGATGTCATGCATTCATCTTGTAGCATAATTTTAATAAAAAACTTTTTATTACCAATTCATAAAGATCAAATTATCAAAGTTCTGATTGAGGTATTGGGTTCACCAATCAAGGAATTTAGTGTTAATTATCATCCATTATACCGTACTTTTGCATAAGTGTGAACACTTAGTGTTTCGGATAATTACCACCGAAGTGGCGCATGGAATTAAAAGTAATTCGCCCTTAAGATGAGCTTGTACTTTTATGGCTTACTAAGTAGCTCCATTCGAACTTACAGAGGGCAGAGGACCAGGTAAGCGCAAAAGCATAACCTTAGACATCCTTTCAGTGTGACTGTGCGCACTTCTTAAATAACCCCTTTATAGTTCATTCTAATGGGTGAGCCGTTCAGTCATTGTACCAAAGTCACCAATCAATTAAACTATTGAAAACTTAACTCTTCCAAAACAAATCAAATTTCGCCATTGTTTAGTCCGTATTATTTTTCTATTCAAAATTACCCTTTGCTTAAAACTGTCGCACATAATAAACAAACAAGTAATACCAATAAAAAATAAACTATTAAAAAACAATGCGCACATAATAAACAATTTATACATGTAAACAAGTAGCCACATGCAACTTATTCGATAAAACCCTATTAATAATCAATGTCTAGGTTAAATTAATGTATATATTAATTAGGGCTTTCACTCTCTCAATTGAGAGTGAGCCACATACATCGAAGAATCGATTGCGTAAACCCATAATTAATAATATACCAAATTGCACATAATTGATTCATTAATATATGTGATTGGAGTCTTCCCCAATTCAAGATTTATCGTAAATAAATATATCTTAACAATTAAACAATATCAAAGTAACTTATCCATGACAAATATGCATATATTATCATGGATATATCATAACAATTTATACAAATAAGTCACAGGATCGCATATAAAATTCCATGACACATAACAAATTATTCATGAATAAAGCACGTAATTATGTATTAATTCTAGGTTTTAATAAGGTTAGCAAACAATTTTCAAAACCCTAAAAAATTTATGTGTATGTCGACTTAAAAAAAAATGGGGTACGCCCCAATTAACAAAAAAAAAAATCAACCAAACAAAATAAAACATAAACCCTAGATCAAACATATCAAACATCATACAATTATATGTTTTATTACGCGTTTATGTAATTAATTACTCATTAAAACCAATGACTCGTGATGCCACTGTTAGAATTATATAACATGACATTCAAATAAATAACTACAAAACATCAAAGTATTCAAGCGGAAGCGTATAGGATTTATTAATGAACAATTAATTAACATAAAAGAATATGCGTACCTTTTCTTGATTCTAGCCAAACAAGAATCAAATCCACAAACTAGCAATTAGGATGAACTCTAATTAGGGTTTATAGGATTATAAGAATTACCCCTTACCGTTTTGTAATTCAATCCAAGATAATAACAAAAGTATGTTATTACTATGTTCTTGTACACACGTACTAAACCGAATTAAAGTAATGCTAGTTTTATCAAACAAAATAACTTGGTTAGTGGAAAAGTTTTGGATCAACACCCAAAGGTGATGTACAATCGGTTTGGAGAAGAAAACACACACAAAACAATTTTAGGGTTTAGCTAATGAGCACAAGAGATGGAAAAATAAAACCCCTAGCCTTGTTTATATACCCAAGCAAACTTGGTGAACAAGTTGGGTTTGTTTCCTTCTTTCTCTCCTTGGCCGATCGGTTTGGATATCCCATAGGGATTCCGGAACCTTCCCAACTTTTGCAATTAAGTCCTTTTCCAAATACCTTTAACGCCCGTTAGTCCATTACATTAATTAATTAACGTCCGTTAGTTATTTCGTTTAATAAATAAATAAATACAACATTTATATTTAATTATTTAACTTTAAATTCTCATACGTAAAGTGTGCAA
This sequence comes from Chrysanthemum seticuspe, assembly GCA_019973895.1. Classification (NCBI taxonomy): domain Eukaryota; kingdom Viridiplantae; phylum Streptophyta; class Magnoliopsida; order Asterales; family Asteraceae; genus Chrysanthemum; species Chrysanthemum seticuspe. The sequence goes on along the minus strand of BPTQ01000004.1, from coordinate 32,572,284 downwards.
TCCCATAGTCTCGAGTTCGATCCTAACTCACGTCTATTAATTTAATGTCCATAAAACCAACACTAGCCTTGTATATATACCCAAGCAAACTTGGTGAACAACTTAGAGTTTGATATGGGTTGGGTTTGGGTTGCCTATGGCCGATCGGTTCTAAGCCTCACCAAGGGAATCCGGAACCTTCCCAAACTTTGCATTCTAGTCCTTTTCCAAATACATTTAACGCCCATTAATCCATTACATTAATTACTTAACGTCCGTTAGTTATTTCGTTTAATAAATAAATAAATAAATACAACGTTTATATTTAATTATTTAACTTTAATTCTCATACGTAAAGTGTGCAATCCCGTGGTCTCGAGTTCGATCCTAACTCACGTCTACTAATTTATATCCATAAAACTAACAAGGTTGATGCTTGTAATTTAACGTAAATGTAGTAGAGACTTAAGCTCGATCAAGAGAATTATCAGCTATATATATATATATACAAAAACTCCTAACAAACCAAGTTGATTGCCAACTGCTAGTCCTGAAGTCGAGGAGCAGAAGCCCAGTTCTGATATTGGAGCAGTTAAACCAGTCACTTCCACATCTTTCATCTATAAGTGTGCGACTCATCTTTTCAGTTTGGAAGCTTGCATATGGTTATTATGTGCGACAAAACGAACTACTTGAAATTGGTTTGCATAGATTAAGTTTGGCTTTTGGACCAAATGTAGCGTTAAATTTCTCCGTAGTACAGAGACAATTCATGTAACCTTGTTCTAGCAGATACAATGGCATGAGGTACTAGAGGTAGTCACTTGATATACACTAAAAAGGATTGCAACAAGTCTCCACTTGATTAAAATATAGTACATGTTTATTAGGAATATTAGATATAATGCACCTTATCAGTGTAATAGTTGGTAAGCTTAAGTGGTACTTGCTGTAATATGCAGCAATGTTGATTGGCCATGATCTTGATTTGATTTGTTAATCTTAAACTTGTATGCAGGTAGCAAAGTGATAAAATTTGTCGATCTCTTCAATAATAGTTTTTTTCTCCTTACATGAATGATTTATAAGTTTAAATAAAAAATAGGACAAGAAGTGTTGGCGAAGTCAACCCATGTAGACCTGACCCTTATTGACTTGCACAAATTTGCAACCTCTAACGGAATCTTTCTTTATTCTAGTTATGTTAATACAATGGAGCGATTGTTAGAGCCAGAACATACAATTATCTTCAGAGTTCCGTGGGTTGATGATAGAGGTGAAAAGTGACAACGAGGTATTGTCTTTATATCATGTAATGGATGTAGGACGCAAACACTAATTCATAAGCAAAAGCCTTTTCGTGTTTACACTTCTTTTTGCATGGTTTTGCTTTATTAAGCTTGATATGCAGAGTGTGAGGCTGTGTTTGTTTTTTACAAAAACGTCTGAACCGCCTCTGAATCTTGCCCAGTCAGATGCGGTCAGACAATAGGGTTGTTTGTTTTTTCATTTGTCAATCAGATGCGGTCAGATGAATATGTCTTACCGAGTAAGAGTTGGAGATCATGTCTTACTGGCTCTTACTCCTATAAAATCTCCGGTCATCTCTCAAGTTTGAGATCAAATTTTGTTTGTGTTTCAAAAGATAAAACAAAAAAAAAAATTATATAGCATGAACAACAAAACAAATATCTCACGTTCTTTTTAAAGCATTGTTCACAAAATCTTTAAAGATTAGTGCTAGCCCATCATAGATATTTGCTTTGGAAGAAATAAAAGTACACTATCACATTAACCATGACAACAAAACCATAACAAGAACCTATTCTTAAAACACGATTCTTGGTTTTGTGTCGTTGGTCTGTGGTTATAACTTACAAAGTTGAACAAGAACAAAAACAAGAATCATCAAGATTAAACCCTACCCGAGACCTTTTGAAAAGATCTTAGCCGAGCCATCAAAGATAAAAAGGGTACGTGGTTTATAATAAATCATGGGTTACAAATGCTAGGGGTGGATATTGTTTTTAAACTTCGGATTTGAGAAGCACACAAGAAAACAAACACCACTAAAAAATTACTACATAAGGGTGTTCTTGTGGTTTATGTTTCCTGTGATAAAAAGAAGAGAACAAAAATATTGGTGGCTGTGTTCTTAAGAGAGAAAAATAGAAAAAGGAGGCGTTGTTTTAGGGCAACTAACTTGTGTCATATATACTTAGGTTTAGTATTGTTTGTGTTATTTATTGTGTGGGCCAAGTAGTGAAAAATTTAAGACATGTTTGGGCCCAAATATACTCAAGCTAATGTTGTTTTATCATTTAATATTACATTGTATTTAGAATTAATAAGTGTACTAAATTAATGTCATGAGAAATTTTTAGGTGAACAATGGCGGTTGAAGTATCGTGACATCTTGAGAGATGAGTTTATGTGGATGGTTTTGAAAAAGAATATGTTTTTGTAAAGAAAATGGGGAGCAAATGAAACGTCAAACTTATGTTTTATTCTATGAGAATTCGTGTAATAGCTTTTTACTATGTTAAATTTAGGATATGTATAGAGATAATTTATTTAATGGTTTATTACCCTGTTAAATTTTATAATAAAAATGTTTTGTTTCATGTTTACACAAGCTCCTTGTTCATCGTATTGATATTGCTTAATATACACTTAAAAAGACAATTAAAAACATTCAGACAATTATAAAAAAACAAACAACATTATTTCATTCAGATTCAGACTTTATAGCCACATCTTACCAGTAAGATGTGGTAATCAGATTCAGACCCAAAACATCTTAATGAAACAAACACACCCTGAGGCAATAATAGTCTGTAATGTATTATTTTAAAGAATAAAAAAAAATGAAGTTGGCTGGTTCCCTTTTTTTTTTTTTTTTTTTAATTATCATCAGTAGACCGAATGTCAAAGAACCTACATCGTCACTAGGTGATCTCTCAGGAAACAAGTTCTGTTTAATTGGCAAAAACTTGAGTCATTGAATAAAAGTAACGCTTGTTGCCATTAGAATGTTGACAGAACACACACGTGAACAAATGAGGGCAATCATAAGCTAAGCTTTTAGTTTGTTAAGCAGATGGCCAGATCTTGATTTGTTCTTGTTTGGATTGGCCTTTTACGTTTAGAAGCTTGAGCAAGTTATGGTCAGATGGAAACTTACACTAGAGTTGAGGCCTAAATTGAATCCCCGCATTATTGAATATTCTCTTGTTAAGTATTAGAGGTTCATTAAGTATCTGGAAGGCTGACACTTTGTTTATCATCATTATATAGCACGCTTTGTAAATTGATTATTGTGAATTTTACACCCTCCAAGCTATGAAAGCTATATTTAGATGCTCAATAAAACTAAGGCGTTTTAATGGAACAGTACATGTTCTTTAGGATAAAATTGTGAAGTGTAGCTAGGGCTCCATAATTTACACCGAGTTCATCTTTAATTTGTTGATTTTATACCTTCAGGAACTCACTAATCTTATTTTTCTTTGTGAAAAATGGACAAAAGGTTAATCTTCTTGATCAACAAACCATGAAGAAATGAAAGCATGTACACCATCATATGAAGAGGTGGAGAAACTGTAGCAGCATGCCAAAGGTCAGTTGTTAATTCATGTCTCAGTATTAGTTTCATTTGTCTAAGTTTAATCGAATAGTAGTGATGTTTCAAGTTCTAGAACTGTGGATATGATTTGATTTATTAGTAAAATGATTAATTGTCTATGGATATACCATATTGATCCAAACTCAGTCTTATTTTTTTAACGGCTAAGAAATTTTATTAGAACTAGGTTGCCTTTATATCAGTGAAATCATTTTTATGTTGTGACCTGAATAATATTTATTATTTGTGATTGTAGATTATGCACTTCTGCCAGAGTTGTATCGTTACATCAGTCCTGATAAGGTATTCAAAATCAATTTTCATTTACGTTTATATTAATTGATTTTTTTTAATCACATTTCATTGAATTAGTGTATTATTTAACTTATACTGTAATATGCTAGTCTCTGCAATGTTGCTAGTGTAAAGTGGCAAGCCATTTGTTTACTACTGTGATCAAAGCATGCGGTAGTTTGTCTGCTATAGATTGGGTAGGAATGTGCATTGTCATGTGATGGTTTGTGGGTATGGGTCAGATTCGTTTGTTCAGGCTGCTTTGGTTAGTTTTTACGCCAAGTGTAATGAGTTGGGCCTGGTGAGGAGAGTGTTTTGTGAGATGAGGGATTTAGGTGTTGAGTTTGGTAAGTGTGTTGTCTGCGTGTTCTCAGGTGGGTGCTCTTGGTTTGGGTCTTTGGGTTCATGAGTATATTGGTCGTAATGGTTTAGATGTGAATAGTACAGTCGCTAAGTCATTGATTAACTTTGTTTTGGAGCTATTATAGTGGTTAGTTGATCCATACACTAGTTGTTTCGATAAGCTGTCTTGGCTCAGTTTATTGGAAATAGATGTAGCCTTTGCAGTAAATAAGCTCTTTTGGATCAGTGTATATGAAATTGAGTTATTTCTTATTGTTAAAATGTGTAAATTGAGTTATTTCTCATCTGCGTTATGTTGCTAGCATGCTCTTCCTAATTCAAGATTTATACTATAAGGCACTAATACACCAATTTTTATTTTGTAAATGCAGGTTACCGAGACATAGATGGTCTTTTACAGTTACAGTCCATTTTTTCAGTTGTAAATGAAATGCAGGTTACATAGACCATTTTTTTTTTATTTTTTTTTTTGTAAATGCTAGGCTTGGGTATCTGTACGGATCGGAGTTCTTTTCCAGTTACCATATTTCGTACATTTTAGATTTGAGATTGTTGAGATTGATGTGTTTGAACTTAATCTGAGAAATGCAGATTTTATTTGTGCAATAAACTTTTTGTTTTGTTGAGAAAGGTCTGCACATTTGAGAATGTAATTTGTATTTTTGCCAGAAATGCAATATGTATTTGTACATTGCAAAGTCAGCTTTTAATAAGAAAAGTGGTGTACACTTTAGTGAATAAAAAAGTTTAGACTCTAAATCTTTTGAAATTTTGCTCACTAAAAGTTTAGTGACAAAAGACTTTTAGTGATCCGTTTGTTACTTACTCTTTTTTCTTTAGTGGGAGTTGAGAAATTAACATTTAGTGACTGTTTTCTTATCTTTTGCTCACACTTCTTTTAGTGAGGAAATGTCATTTATTTTGGAGTGTTACTTATCCCTATGTTAAGGATCAAGTCAAAAAGAAAAAAAAAAAAATAATGTATGAGTCAAAGAGTGTTTTCCTACATGTTTTGATGTAGTTACACTAGTATGGGAAGAAAAAAAAGTGTATTGGGTGTAGAAATAGATGGCACGCCTGAGACTCTACTATATGAATTGTAAACTCGTTACTTTTATATATGAAAGTGATGTAGGAGAAAGTTACAGGGAAGTACATTCTTTATTCATGTAACAAGAGGCCTATGTATAGCCTTCACAAGAAAGCAATGTAGTGCATGTGTCATTATAAATAACAAAAGCGAAGGTGTGTGTTGGTCTTTGGGTCTCGACAGCTTATTAAGACAAAAGAAAAGAAAGGTTTGACTAACCTTTAGAATGTAGTGTTTCTATGTATTGTTAATTTAGTACTAGTCCCTTTCATTTTGCAAAAATTAATGTACACATGTGACTTTGAAGATAAGGGATATTAGTTTAGGCGACAAAACTGTAAATCAAAGGGGAAAAAAATTATTATTGAGTGTATTTTGTGTACCCCGTATCTCGTTGAGCTAAACTGTAATCCCGGTACCCCGGTTTGATAAAAATACGAAGAATACATTTTTGTTAAAATAATATAAAACAATATTATTGACTTTGAAGAATAATTATTTAGACTTAACCCATTACTAATGGAATGTCGGTATGCGTGTGGGGTCGTTTTTCAGGAAATGCAAAATAACTTATCGTTTTTAATCATCATTAAATTTTAGAAAATAAATAACTAGTATTTTCTAATCAAAATAAATAGCAGTAATATTAAAATAATAGTGTGAAAAATTACGGGTGGTTACATCTCGTTCCACCGAATTTGAGATTGTGAGTGAATATTTAACTATCATAAAGAAGATAGTCACACTTCTTTGATGAAAAGTTGTAGAGAAAATAACCACCATATGTAGTGCTAGAAATCATAGTAACTTATACGAGTGTACACTCATCACCACCTAACCCGTATTATATTTTAACTTTAAATCTCTTTGGACTCGGGTAAATCACAATTACAACCTTAGACTTTCTCTGTATTTAACTAAAAAGGTATCTAAGCTCGTGTAGGGAGTTACAACCTTGTCAAGAACCAACAAGTCCATTTAGACTAACATAATCAATTTCTTTCAGAAGACCATAACTATTAGGATGGAGTTGAGGTTTCATTTATACGGTGCGATGGAGGATACCTCTAGGTTAAAAGCTTGTTAGTCACATGCGCTCAGCCTTGAGGTACACTATGTTGCGAGATTTGCTTTTATTTTACCTGTGAAGTGTTAAGTATTTTTGACATAACAATAATTACCTATATCAAATAGTTCCGGTCATAGTCAAATAGAGTTATGGACACTTTATTTTCAAACCCAGACATACATAACAAAATTGAATTCATAAATCAAATTAACATGAACACAAAGAACCATATTACACAAACACAAATCCATAGTCCATAAATTATTATAAAACACTAGAAAATGATACAAAGAAACCAACATCTTTATCACTAAAATACCCCTAACCCGAAAATCAGTATCAGCATCAGCATAAGTGTTCCAAACATAGTCAGTACTCCATGTTAACCTTCACCCCCATTTTGGACATCATTTCTGCTACCATCCATTGTCACACCAGATGACACCAAAGAATTGTTATCTACAACAACCCCATCGAGTTGACTCGGTATTCCATTTGGTACATGCCCGACAATCCCATTATACTCGTTTTCTGGATAAACTGACATTGGCAATGGGTCCCACGGGATCCTAGGTGAAACAAGCCGTAAGGATAACCAGTGTATCCTGGGATTGGCGCATAGCTTGGAAGAACATCGTACCTGGGACTATGTGAGACTTGTTTATGAATCCGAACCCCCGTGGACGATGGGTCACGTTTACATGCATCACGATGACATCAGTGATTCGACCGAATTTTTCAAATTAGAATTTGTTTTTCTCTTTTTCGTTCATCAATGTTATGGTGATTCATATTAATTTAGTTTTTTACTCTTGAAATGTGTTTTTATTATGATTTTAGGATCAAATTATTAGTTGTTACGGATCGCGAATATGTTGGAACTTACTTGGGGCATCCAATCTTCAAAGTTACGTCACTGATCAGAGTCTTCCCTTGTGATCATTCCTTGAGAAATTCTCTCCTAAGGAACAAGTAAAATACCTCTATGGCAGAATAAAAATGGAATCTAAAATTGCAAATTTGTTCAAAGTTGCTGAAAAGACTCGAGGTTTCTGTTTTTCATATGATGTCAATATAAAACTAAGGTTCTTTTAATTTTTGTAATCATAGGAACTTAAAGTCCGGTATATGGTGATAACTGGTAATTGTGAAAAAGAACTACAGTGATCACAATATAAGTAGGTGGCTACCAATTTTGTAAGAAGATCACGTGTAAGCTTATTGTTCAATAGAAAATACATGTTGTTAACTTCATTTTTTAGGAAGTACTTGACATTGTGTTGAAAGAGGGATTGTTAAGTTTAGGGGTGAAGTCATTGGTTTCGTTTCGAGTAGTTGTTAAAAACTGTAAAAGCGCGTTCAAACTTTCTATAGTCTTGAGCTGTTTTGTTATAGTTGTACAATAAATGGCCGAGAACCATTTTTGAGCCTATGAAGGACATCTCTATCCTTACTACGCTGTATGAACCTTAGGGATTCTATTGGTAATGCAGCCACCTTCTGGCACATGCTCTTAGACAATCACACCATGATTTGCCTCTATGCCATGCCAAACAATGAGCTCGAAAGAAGTTACATTCCTAAAATTTGACTTAGTTATCGATAACGTCATGTCAGTTACTCAAAATACTTCCCTTATTTTTTAATCTTATCTATAAGCAATAATTTGCTCACGGTGTATTTCAATTGTACGGGTTCAAGTCCTGCTTAAGACACGTGAGATAAATTTGTGGTGTAACTGTTGTGAGATAGTTAAAATTGTCGTTCTAAGGAAAAAAAATTGAAACGTTTGGACAAAAAGTAGTTCACTGATCAGCCCGATCCGTGTTGACCCATTCTAAAAGTCACCCGTTTGACTTGTTGTCCCATAAAAATCTTAACATTTCTTACCCAGTTTGAACGAAAGAAAAAATGTTTACATGTATTATTGGATAACTAACTACTACCGTCTCCTAACATAAGTATGGGAGAACGTAACCAAGATATTATACAAGACATTTCATTGAAGAACAATTAGTTTGTCGACAAATAAATATAATTTCTCGAACAAACCAAAGTTTTACGTTTCGAAACCAAAGGAATATAAAAAAATATCCTTAGACCGTTCGTAATAAGGTGCCATAGCACGCGTCATCGTCCTTGCTGGCAAAATAGCCTTGTATTATGAGTTTGGTATCCACTCAATATAATCACTTTTATACGCAGATTCTTTAGCATACTAAAAGTTAATACACACACACTCATCCTTTTCTTCATCTCATTGTATAACCAGAAGAAGCCTTGTATTATGAGTTTGGTATCCACTCAATATAATCACTTTTATACGCAGATTCTTTAGCATACTAAAAGTTAATACACACACACGCATCCTTTTCTTCATCTCATTGTATAACCAGAAGAAGCCTTGTATTATGAGTTTGGTATCCACTCAATATAATCACTTTTATACACAGTTTCTTTAGCATACTGAAAGTTAACACACACACACATCCTTTTCTTCATCTCATTGTTAATCAATCACAAGAAATTTATCCACAGATTTGTTTTGTTCATCTGATTGATTAGAATTTGGTCCTTCGACTATTCAGTGTGTCGTTGGTGCTTAAACACAAGAAAATTATTCATGGCTGATCCCATTATTTTCGCCCTTGTGAAGGATTTGGTAGGGAGATTAACTTCTGCAGCAATCCAAGAGTATGGTTTGCTTAGGGGAGTTAAAAATGATCTTTCAACTCTCGAGAATACTTTTAAACAGATTCAAGGTGTGCTTTATGATGCTGAGATGAAGCAAACGACGCAAAAAGATGTGGAAGAATGGCTCAGGACTCTCAAATCTGCCTCTCTGGAGGCGGAAAATGTGCTCGACGAGGCCAAAACTGAAGCTATGATACAAAGGGTGCACAGTATCAAACATAAGGTAAGAACCTTTTTTTCCTCCCACCATAATCCGCTTATGGTGAGATTTAGGATTGCTCACAAAGTTAAGAACATACCGAAAAAAATGGAAGACATTGATGCTAATAGCTCCAAGTTTAAACTGACTTCCAATACCACAAGTGAAGATGGCACGCGAATTGCTGGTGAGATTTCATACAGGGAAACTAGCTCACTTGTAAACTTTTCCAAGATCTATGGAAGGGATGAAGAGAAGAAGATGATCGTTGATAATATTTGTAACCAAGATATAGGCTGTTGGAAAATTTAGTGCACTTGTGGGATTAGTTCACACCTTGTAATGGGTTAGGAGGTACGGAGTGTACACCCATAAGGTCCATGAACACCCTGACTCATATAGTGGTTTGTATTGGTAGTACTGGTGAAAGTACTGCTTGGTGAAAGTACTGCTGGTGAAAGTACTGGTTGTGGAAAGCACTGCTTGTGGTTTTCACTGATAAGCAGTGCTTCCACTGATAGACAGTGTTTCCACTGATAGCACTGTGAAAGTACTGATGCTGTGAAAGTACTGATGCTATGAAAGTACTGAGCAGTGTTTCCACTGATAGGCTGTATTTCCACTGCAAGTGAAAGTACTGCTAGTGGAAAGTACTGCTTATGGAAAGTACTGCTAAATGGCAGTTACAACTTCTTTATGACCACGTTTAATTGGTCATGTAACCACTAACGGCTATAATGAGGATAATTATGAGGCTATTAATGGGCCGATTAATACTCATAATTCCATTGGAATAGCTCAAGAGTAACCTCCTATATATAGGAGATCTCAACATGCATGAAAAACACACAGAAAACACTAAATACTTATAAGCGAAAGGGTTATAGAATTGTGCCTAATTCTCTAACTGCATTTGGTCTTATCCCAAGTAGATATTCGTGATACCCAGGCATTAGGGTCGAATAGTTTACTTTGGAAAGTGATCACACGATTCCAAGTGATATCCGGTAACCACCTAGTGGTATTGCTACTGTCATTGATTGTCTTAACCCTGTTCTGGGATCTAACCCCTAACATAGGCATCATACATGACGATAATGATGTTCGGGTATATGCTATATGGGGCATGGGTGGCATTGGAAAAACCACACTAGCTCAATATGTTTACAACCATGAAGCGGTGAAGACACATTTCGAGTTAAAGTGTTGGGTGTACGTCTCTGCTGTATTTGACGTCAAACGAATAATTAAGGTTATATGTGGCTCAGAAGATTCGAGGTTGGATGCGATGCAAGTATGCCTTCAAAACAAGTTACGAGGTAAGAAATTTTTTATCGTCATGGATGACGTATGGATCGAAAACAAGGACATAGAAAAGTGGCACGAGTTATGTAAAGCATTAATTTGCGGAGCAATAGGCAGCACCGTTATGCAGAGGTCTTATTCTCAATGATGATGGTGATGATGCTACTGTGGAGCAGATCATGAGGAGGAGCAAGTGGGAGAATGATGACTACATATGCAGAGGTCTTATTCTCAATGGTATGTCTGATTCTCTGTTTGATATTTATCAGAACTTTGAATCTTCCAAAGAATTGTGGGATTCCTTGGATGCCAAATATATGGCTGAGGATGCATCAAGTAAGAAGTTCCTTGTTAGTAATTTCACAAATTACAAAATGACTGATTCAAGACCAGTTATGGAACAATACAATGAACTTCTTGGAATACTTGGAAGGTTTACACAACACCAAATGAACATGGATGAGGCTATCAAAGTCTCTTGTGTCATTGACAAACTCCCTCCTTCATGGAAAGATTTCAAGCATACCTTGAAACATATGAAGGAGGAGTTAACTCTGGTTGAGTTGGACATTCATCTGCGCATTGAGGAATCTCTCAAGGTGCAGGATAATGACAAGCCAAAGAGTGGCAATGCTGGTGGACCATTTGTTGTCAATATGGTGGAGCATAACAACTCCACCAGGTACAATGACAACAAAGGCAAACGCAAGTATCATGACAACACAAGAGCAGATCCTAACAAGAAGGCAACACCTACTTGTTGGAAATGTGGCAAGACTGGTCACATTAAAAGGGACTGCAAGGGTGTTAAAATTGGTGGTAAAGCCAATGGATCAGGCACTAATGGTTCAGGGAGTGGTGGTTCAACCAACTCACTGAAAGGTCAGAATATGTTTAATAAGTCTTTTCAGATTTATTATGTTACATATGTATCTGAATCTTTTTATGTGCAGGATGATGATGTTGCGTGGTGGGTTGACTCTGGTGCAACAGTTCATGTGTGTAAAGATAGAAGCTGGTTCAAGACTTATGAGTCACTGAATGATGGTTCTATTCTTCACATGGGAAATGAGTCAACAGCCTTGGTGCATGGTCGTGGTTGTGTAGATCTTAGGTTTAGTTCAGGAAAGATTGTAACTTTGTTTGATATCAGGAAGAACTTGGTTTCAAGTAGTATTTTGAATAATCATGGTTATAAACAAGTTATTGAGTCTGATAAATTTGTGCTTTCCAAGCATGGTGTTTTTATTGGTTTTGGTTATTTATGTAATCAAATGTTCAGACTTAATATTTTTACTGACAATGTTAATTCAACTTTTGTAATCACCACTGACACTGATTCTAGCCTATGGCATGCAAGACTTGGCCATGTACATTATAAAAGAATGCAAGATATGTCTAGGGATGGTTTAATCCCTGCTTTTGACATGGACACTGAAAAGTGTAAAACTTGCATGTTGACCAAGATAACCAAGAAACACTTTCAGGGTATTAGTCATGAGACTAAGATCTTGGAGCTTATTCACAGTGACCTGTGTGATTTACATGCCACTCCTTCTTTGGGGGATAAGAAGTACTTTGTGACATTTATTGATGATGCTTCTAGATTTTGTTATGTCTATCTGTTACATACCAAGGATGAAGCATTAGATAAATTCAAAGTGTTTAAAACTGAAGTTGAATTACAACTTGGGTCTTTAATCAAAAGATTAAGGACTGATAGGGGAGGTGAGTACATGGATACTCAGTACTTTCAGTCTGTTGGAATAATCCATGAAACAACTGCCCCTTATACTCCTCAGCAAAATGGTATTTCTGAAAGGAAAAACAGGGTGCTGAAGGAGATGGTTAATTCCATGTTGTCCTATTCAGGACTGAGTCAAGGGTTCTGGGGTGAAGCTATGTTAACAGCTTGCTATTTATTAAATAGGGTTCCAAACAAAAGGAACAAGGTTACCCCTTATGAACTCTGGACTAAAAGAAAACCCAACCTGAACTATCTCAAGGTTTGGGGTTGTAGGGCTGTTGTAAGACTCCCTGATCCAAAGCAAAAGACTTTGGGTGAAAGAGGCATTGACTGCATCTTTGTTGGATATGCTGAGCATTCCAAGGCTTTTAGGTTCTATGTTATTGAACCTAATGAACATGTTTCAGTTAACTCAATAATTGAATCAAGGGATGCAGACTTTGATGAGAATAGATTCTCATCAGTCCCTAGACCAAGTCAGAGGATTCCTAATGGAACTCATGACACTGGTGTATCAGAGGTCCCTGATGATGAACCATCAGTGGTCCCTGATGAGGTTGTGGTTCAACAACCTGAACCTGTGCTCAGGAAGAGCAAAAGGGTCAGGACTCCAAAGTCATTTGGACCTGAGTTTCAACTATACTTAGTTGAAGGTACTAGGGATGAGGTCTCAGATCAATACTCCTATTGCTTCATTGTTGAGGATGACCCCAAAACATTTGAAGAAGCAATGAAGTTTCAGGATATTGCTTTCTGGAAAGAAGAAATCAATGATGAGATGGATTCCATCATGGGCAACAACACTTGGGTGTTGGTTGATCTACCTCCTGGTTGCAAACCTCTGGGTTACAAATGGATTTTCAAAAGGAAAATGAAGGTAGATGGAACTATTGAAAAGTTCAAGGCTAGATTAGTTATTCAGGGCTTTAAACAAAAGTCAGGGATAGACTATTTTGATACTTATGCCCCTGTGGCTCGTATCAGTACCATAAGACTGCTGATTGCTTTGGCATCTATTCACAATCTGGTTATTCATCAGATGGATGTGAAGACAGCTTTCTTAAATGGTGAATTGGAAGAGGAGGTTTATATGAACCAACCTCAGGGCTTCATCTTGCCTGGTAATGAAAACAAGGTGTGTAAACTGATTAAGTCTCTTTATGGACTTAAGCAGGCACCTAAGCAATGGCATCAAAAATTTGATGAAGTGGTTTTGTCTAGTGGTTATGTTCTTAACCAAGCTGACAAATGTGTATATAGCAAATTTGATGAATCTGGTAAAGGAGTCATCATTTGTCTATATGTTGATGACATGTTGATCTTTGGCACTGACCGAAATCAGGTTGACCTGACAAAGGAATTTTTGTCATCAAGGTTCTCCATGAAAGACATGGGGGAGGCTGATGTTATCCTTGGTATAAGGATTAAACATGAAAGTAAAAGAATTTCTATCTCTCAGTCTCATTATATTGAGAAGGTACTGAGGAAATTCAATTACTTTGATTGTACTCCAGTGAGTACACCTATGGATACTTGTGAGAAGCTGATGCCTAATCATGGCAAGGCTATATCTCAACTTGAGTATTCTAGGGTAATTGGCTGCCTGATGTATGCCATGACTTGTACAAGGCCTGATATTGGTTTTGCAGTGGGAAAATTGAGCAGGTATACTAGCAATCCTAGTGCTCATCACTGGCAAGCAGTTCAGAGGGTACTGAAGTATTTGAAGAGAACTATGGATTATAGTCTCTCATATACTGGTTACCCATCAGTGTTGGAAGGTTACACTAATGCAAGTTGGATCAGTAACACTGAAGAAAATTCGTCTACCAGTGGCTGGGTATTCCTACTTGGTGGAGGTGCAATTTCTTGGGCATCCAAGAAACAAACTTGCATCACCAGTTCAACAATGGAATCTGAATTTGTGGCTCTAGCAGCTGCTGGTAAAGAAGCTGAATTGTTGAAAAACTTGCTTCTTGAGATTCCATTGTGGCCTAAACCTATAGCACCTATTTCTATCCGGTGTGATAGTGCAGCTACATTGGCTAAGGTTTATAGCCAGATGTACAATGGTAAGTCTAGACACTTAGGTGTCAGGCATAGCATGATTCGTGAGCTTATCATGAATGGGGTGGTATCTATAGAGTTTGTGAGATCTCAACAGAACTTAGCTGATCACTTGACGAAGGGTCTGGCTAGAGACTTGGTTATTAAGTCTGCTAAAGGGATGGGTTTAAGTCCAACTTAGTCACTGAATGCTAGGACACCCAACTCCCTCCTGAGGAAACTTAGGAGCTGAGTTCAATGTGGAAAGTTGAACATTCAGTGGACTGGAGCACATGTTTTATTTACATCCCAAGGTTGTGCTCAGAACCTGCTGAAAGGAGGATGAAGTTTTTACTTCTTAATGGTTAATTTTCTTTAAAAAAGTGCTTGGCAGGAGCATGACTAAAGAGGAACCACCTATGTAAATGTTGAAGTTTTGCCGCTTCAGGAAGCTTTGGACTTTTAGCTTTTCATTTATGAATTTGGATATGGACACATGGCTTGTATAGTGTCAGGAGCTTTTAAGTGTTTGAAAACTTGTGTGTATTTTATCTTCAGGTATTCAAATGGGTTGAAGGGTTCAATTCTTAGAACACCCTGATTCTCGAATATTTGAACGTGTAATTTACTAAGATGGAAATTCAATCCTCAGGACATTTTCGTTTATGCACATGTTTTGCTTGATGTTTATTTTTCATGCAAAGGAAGTGAACTAAATTTGGGAAGGATTGTTGGAAAATTTAGTGCACTTGTGGGATTAGTTCACACCTTGTAATGGGTTAGGAGGTACGGAGTGTACACCCATAAGGTCCATGAACACCCTGACTCATATAGTGGTTTGTATTGGTAGTACTGGTGAAAGTATTGCTTGGTGAAAGTACTGATGCTGTGAAAGTACTGATGCTGTGAAAGTACTGATGCTGTGAAAGTACTGATGCTATGAAAGTACTGAGCAGTGTTTCCATTGATAGGCTGTATTTCCACTGCAAGTGAAAGTACTGCTAGTGGAAAGTACTGCTTATGGAAAGTACTGCTAAATGGCAGTTACAACTTCTTTATGACCACGTTTAATTGGTCATGTAACCACTAACGGCTATAATGGGGATAATTATGAGGCTATTAATGGGCCGATTAATACTCATAATTCCATTGGAATAGCTCAAGAGTAACCTCCTATATATAGGAGATCTGAACATGCATGAAAAACACACAGAAAACACTAAATACTTATAAGCGAAAGGGTTATAGAATTGTGCCTAATTCTCTAACTGCATTTGGTCTTATCCCAAGTAGATATTCGTGATACCCAGGCATTAGGGTCGAATAGTTTACTTTGGAAAGTGATCACACGATTCCAAGTGATATCCGGTAACCACCTAGTGGTATTGCTACTGTCATTGATTGTCTTAACCCTGTTCTGGGATCTAACCCCTAACATAGGCATCATACATGACGATAATGATGTTCGGGTATATGCTATATGGGGCATGGGTGGCATCGGAAAAACCACACTAGCTCAATATGTTTACAACCATGAAGCGGTGAAGACACATTTTGAGTTAAAGTGTTGGGTGTACGTCTCTGCTGTGTTTGACGTCAAACGAATAATTAAGGTTATATGTGGCTCAGAAGATTCGAGGTTGGATGCGATGCAAGTATGCCTTCAAAACAAGTTACGAGGTAAGAAACTTTTTATCGTCATGGATGACGTATGGATCGAAAACAAGGACATAGAAAAGTGGCACGAGTTATGTAAAGCATTAATTTGCGGAGCAATAGGCAGCACCGTTATGGTAATGACACGAAAGAAAGATACTGCCCTACTGATGGCTAAGATTCCTGAGTTGCTGCATAATGTGGCAGTTTTATCAAAAGATGATTCGTGGTTGCTATTCAAGATGCTTGCTTTCCCAGGCAGAGGAGATCAGGGGAAAACGTCAGGGAGCTGGAGCCTGTAGGAACGGAGATAGTTGAAAAATGCAAAGGTTTACCTCTAGCATTGAAGACTTTGGGTAGCTTAATGTCGACCAAAAAAAAGGTGAATGAGTGGCTGCTTGTAAACGACAAGTTCTTGTCGGAGATGCAAGACAATGGCATCTTAACTGCTTTGAGGTTAAGCTACGATGATTTGCCTCCACATATGAAGATATGTTTCGCTTATTGTTGTCTATTTTCAAAAGGGGAGGAAATGAGTATGGATTTATTGATAGAGTTGTGGATGGCAAATGGATTTATTCCATCTCAAGAAGATGTAAACTTGTATGTGCTTGGTGAGGAAATTTTTACTTGTTTGGTCCGGAGGTCGTTTTTCCAAGATGTCGTCGAGGGCGATATAGACACGGGTGAGACATGCAAAATGCATGATTTAATGCATGATCTTGCGCAATATGAAATGAGACATGATTGTGCGTTTATAGGGCCGGGTAAGGAGTTGATAACCCTGGATGAGGTGCTTCATCTCAGTTTATCATGCCACGCTTTTCATTTTTCAAAAAATGATTTAAAAAAGCTAAGATCAGTACGATCAATGCTTGATTGGAATTATACAAGTAACCTTAGCCAAATCTCCAACCATGTCTATCTAAGGGTGCTGTACTTGAACAAAATTAAAAGCTCGACGTTGCCCGAATCAATTTGCAAGCTAATACATTTGAGATACTTGAAAATATCAAAGACATACATAAAAGTTCTACCAGAGTCGATTATTTATCTCCAAAACTTGCAAACATTGATTCTAAAAGAGTGTTGGTTGTTGCGTGAGTTACCTAAAGGTTTGAGGTACATGAGGAATCTTCAACGTCTAGATACTATCTTCTCTTCACTTCGCCATATGCCTGTTGGAATAAAAGAACTAACCAACCTTCGAAGGCTTTCACATTTTGTTGTAGGAAGAGATGTTGGGGCCCGAATAGGTGAACTGGAAAATCTAAATCTTCTTGGGTGGAGATTGTCGTTATCAGGACTTGAGAATGTTGGAGGTTTAAGGGATGCCAAAAGTGCCAATTTGAAAGACAAAACAAATCTTAAGTCTTTGGGATTATATTGGTCGATGGGTAGATCGGAAGAAACATTTGATTCAGAGGTTCTTGAGGGATTGGAACCAAATTCGGGTCTCCAGGAGTTAGAAATACGGTTTTACATGGGAAGGGTTCTTTCTCCAAGTTGGCTGGTCAAATTAGTCAATTTGACTAGTATAGAATTGAATACTCTTCTAGCGTGTGAACAACTTCCACCACTTGGGAAATTACCCAGCCTCAAGAGAATTAATTTGAGAGATATGTGGTCTTTAAAGTGTTTCCATGATAACGACAACTCTACATCAAAAGACGAGATTCTCTTTCCTAGTTTACAAGAGTTACACATAGGCAATTGTAGGAATTTGCTTTCTTTGCCTAATAACTTTCCAAAACTGCAACATTTGAGAGTAGAAGATTGTGACAAATTACATTATGAGATACAAAGTTTCAAGGATCTCAATCTACTTGCCATTATAAATTGTAAAATTCTAAGAGGAAGGTGTGAAAAGGAGATCGGAGAGGATTGGCCTAAAATTTCTCACATTCCTCATCTCAACTTTAATTATGTCCGCATTAAGTGAACCTCCACGGTATATTCTCCTTTTCTTCTTTCTTTTAATTATGGTTGTTTATCTATAAACAAATGTATCGTAGAAAAAAGTATTTAATGGTTGCTTTACGAGTTGAAAATGAATATAATCAAAGTGTAGAAAATGTACTCTTTTCAAGTATTAAGTGTTCATTATTTAGTATTTCTTAATAACAAAAATAATTTGTTCAACAGTTATTCTAGTGCATTTGTTTGATTTGCTTGGTTAAATTTTATCTAATATATTATTTGGAGTTTGTTAGAAGCTAATGTTCATTACGTTTTGATTTGTGTTTATATGTGAAGATGGTGAGGAGAATGAGGACAAGGACGAGGATAGCGAAACACTACAGGGATGAGGACTAGAATCGAAGTTTGGTGTGATATGTGAAGATGGTGTTGCTTTATGGTTTTAAGTTGTTTTAGTTAGGTGAATTTTGTGGGTATATTCACTGTAAACCCTCACGAGACAACACTCGTCCACTAGGGATCATCTAGGGGTTCAAAGGCTTGTTGCTATGCTAAATGCAACCGCTATTCCTGCGAAAGTGAGTTAGGATCACGTACAATTTGTTTTCTTCCATTCTTTTCAGCTTGTTTGTGAATATCGTTTTTTTTTCCATTTTTTTCAATTTGTGTATGTATGCGTGATATGTACTTGCTAGATGTTAAGTCTTCTGCTGTACAAGTCCTCTCTGTTATTATAAAGTTTTATCGAGCCATCGAATTACAATAAAGTATGGTTTTCTTAATATTACCATATGTAGCTACGTGTATTATGAATATACCACAAGAAAATTAGAGTTATAGAATATATTGATCTTTTGATAAAATATGGAAAGTGAGTGGAGATTAGTGAACGTGTCTGCATTTTAATCGAAGTGGATCAAAGATGAAAAATGAGCAAGCTAATCTGATTCCTAGTTACAATAATTTTATTTTTCACTTCTGTTACAGTATTGGACTGTGTTATCTTGGACAATTGTCGGACCATGTTATCTCGGACCATTGTCCCATCCTTTTGTCTAATGCTTGTGTCGATTTCGGACCTAATCCTTTTAGGGTGTTCGACTCATGGCTTATTAATGAGGAATTCTGCACTTTGGTTAGTAGATCATGGAATTATTGGAAAGGTGGTGGTGTGGTCGATATTCGTGCAATGCTTGGTGTGTGGTGAGATAAAAAGAAAGAGATCATACTTGTTATTGAAAATTGGTATGTGGGATAAAAAGGCTCATAGGGGTATGCTATCTCAAAATGAGATTGAATCCCATTGGGAAGTACTTGTTAAATGTCATAGATTGGAGCATGTTAGCACTCGTAAGATTCGTCAAAAATGTTATGTATAATGGGCAGTTGAGGGGGACGAACACTTGCTATCCTCATGCTTCTTTAAACCAAAAATAGAAGGAAGAATAAAATTATGGGTATTGTCTAAAAGGGTTTTTGGATTTCAGATCCCATCTCAGCTCAAATGTATCATGTATGACCATTTATTGGATAGGTTCACTAAGCCTCGTGTACAAAGGCCTGTTTTTACAATGCTAGTTATTTCGTAATTTGGACCTAGCAAACTCGGAATTAAAAAAGTGGTGTGGGAGTGGGACTGTGCAGGTTCAGTGCCTACACCCTTTCACATTTAGTGGGTCAATCTTCTTATGGTTATTATGTGCCCCTCCCTTCTAAGTACCTTCTGTAATTTTAGCAACTTCTGAGTGAAAGGCAGGCCAAATGGCAATTCGCTACCATTGATGTTGAAAGGTCAAACTCCAATTGTCCCAAAAGTATTTAGCAAGGATGATCACCCAAATACTAAGATGTAATACAAATACTACATTGTCATGTGGGCCTTGTGTTTTTAAGACAAGGGAAGAAGCCATGGATGACGATAGGTTCTAGCCTTTTCCTGTCCGGAAGAACCACTAACTAATGAGTGTGCTACTACACTATAAAGGATGTTATCAGTATACTTTTCAACATAATGCGCAAGACGCATAAGGTTCATTTGTATTGCTATTACAAACATCTTATATCCAACACTAATTTTGAAATTTTGAAGCATACTAAGATGATACACATTATACTGAATTTTATAGAAAGGGACAACAAGTACTTTAAATTCAAAATTTCATTAGAATTTGTTTTGTTTATTTTTGTTGCTGTTGCAGCAGACCAGCAGTAAACAAACACTCCTGCTGCAGCAGCAGGAGTTTATTTGGTTAAAACGGGTGATTTGGTCACTTAATTTTACACGTTTTGGCTCAAATGTGTGAAATGATTGATTTTTTTTTTTCATGTTACTTATAGTATGCGTTTGGGGTAAAATAGGTCAAAACGGCTAAAATGGGTCAAAACGGGTGAAATGGGTGTAACATAAACGAAAAAGTTACTTATCATTACATGTTTGGGCTAAAATGGGTGAAATGGGTCAAAACGTGTGAAATGTGTGTAATGACTCAAATAAATGACAAAGTTACATATTAGTACATGTTTGGGCTAAAATGGGTGAAATGGGTCAAAACGGGTGATACATACATATGTACAGCAACTTCGCATACAGTTATGATACAAGTCACCATGTAACTGTTGAATATATGTAAACAAATGCAGCAACAACAATGGCACCCTAACAAATGCAAACTAACAGCCCAAAGAATCACTAACTATAACCCGAACGACAACCGAAAACCACTTCAAACAGCAACAATGAACCTGCAAGAAATAAACAAAAGGAACACAAACTGCACGGAATGACTCCTGTCCTTTAAGCTTTATACGAACTCGTATATTTGCTGCGAGTCTACAAACGTACAAGCCCCAGGATTTGATGCAGCCAACACGTGTTTAATCGGCAGCAATCGAGTCAACACAAAACACCGGTGATAGTAGAAAATGTTGCTACTAATGAAGTATGATGGGAAGTACTAACAGGTTGTTGATCTGGTTTTTTGTATATCTTTTAGAATCAAAGAGTGCCTCTATTTATAGTTAAAAGATACCCCCACTAACAGAGTACTAGAGAAAATAAAGGACTAAATCTTTGACTCAAAAACCATCTCATTCAAATCGTGTAGTCATCAAAAGCTCCACAAAGTCCTATTCTCTAGTCATGCACCAACAAGTTCTCACATTTAACTTACTGACCTTGGTATCTTATTGAGTTTCAATTCATACCCCCATCATACTTAGATTATTGTAAAGTGATAAACTATACAACCTCATCAATATCCAACAGTAACATATATTATGTCTAAACCCGATCGATTATGCATATAAATCATGCCTCTTACTCTATACTTAACTTGATTACAATCAAAAATATGTAATAAAGAACCTTTAAAGTCTTTTCTAACTATAGGGAAGGGCCTAGCAAAGCTAGAATCGCCCAAGAGTAAAATAAAGAACCTTTAAAGTCTTAAATCAAATCGAAATCTTCACATACTTTTTACAAATTATGAAAATCATTAGTTCGTTTTTATGTTATCAAGGAAAGAAGCTTACTGTAAATAGTACTTTTCAGTTAAATTTTAGCGTCTTTCTGCTAAAACAATGTTGGTCATCAAAAGATTTGACCACGTCGAAACTTGAGCGCCGTATGAGACTCGTAAGTGGATATTGAGACAAAAACCTAATGTCGAAGTGATTGAGATGAGATAAATGAAAATGATCGTTAGATGTATACCATTGTTTGAATCAGAACGAATCATATCAAAATGACAAGACATAGTGATCAATGTCCTTAAGGTTACAAGAACATTTCCTTAGTTTGTTTACAATCAACACGGCTGACCATTCGCATCCATAATTCATGTAGTCACCTAATTGGTTTGCTTGGATAAACACTTAATACCAAGCGGTTTGCTTGGATAAACACTTAACATTAGCAAGAGTTTCATACAAGAGTTCAATAGCTGGATTGAAGCCACTCTCACCCCCATAATCATTCAGGTTTTGCTAATATTCGCTAACAAAATATATGATACATCAAACAAATAACAACACAACCCTTGTACATAAGACACTATAGCAAAGAACACATGTACCTGTCAAAGTATACATATGACTTATTGGCTAATTATTTGGTAAGTTGGCATAACTTTCAGAAGTTGGATGCACAATATACTAGTTTCTACCAATTTCGATACCCATACGTACTCATGAAACTTTACCAAACTAATTCTAAGTTTGTAACTAAAAATACCCATGGGAATCGAACATACAAGTAAAATCACAAACTAAGAGCCATACTTGCAATTTTAGAACAATAATATGTACGCTACATATATAGCTATCAAACAACAACATTAAAACAAAAATATAATAACGATCTGATGCCATAACAACACAATTCTCGATACCTAGTTCTTACGAAAAGATGAAGACGAAGAGGGGCAATTGGTGATTTATGAAGGTAGAAACTTTAGAGAAAAGGTCAATTTAAATATTTATCTATACTACATTTAAGTTGTGGGTTTCACAAAAAATTAAGATAATGAGCTCCAATCATTGAATGACATGTGTCACTTCTCTAACTAAAAAATAACAAAAAGGAATGAGCTCTAACAAACTAAAATAAGGAGCTCCAATAATGGGGTGACACATGTCACTTTTTAACTAATTAATCCTCTTTATTTTTAAATTTAAATATCTTTTAATTCGTTAAATTTTTTGATGATCTAATTTCACCATATTTTTTAAAATTTTGTGCTTTTTAATTCAACATTCATTTTTTTCTGTTATAAGCTAAAACAACATTTACACAAATAAAACCATTTAACTAACTCTATAATCTTCATGCAGGAAGCTCCCATAAGGGGTTCCATTTAGTACCTTTGATGTCACCCCAGTTTTCAACCTGCTCACGCAAAGGACCTTTGTGTATCTTCACCTGTCGACTCTTTAGCCCCATTCGTGGAATTCTAAGAAAATCTTGAACGTCATTTAATACCTGCAAGAGCGAGATAAAATCAATCGTTTACTTTCCAACGATAAATAGTAGAGGTGATGAAGTTAGGTAATGGGTCAAAATGGGTGTTTGTTTAGTGATGCACTTTGAAGTTTGAACAGCTTTCAAACCGTTTGACCCATTAGAGATAAATGAATATAAGTGAACGGGCTGAAATTGCCACATCTAAAAGGAAGTGACAAATTTGAGAAGAAATGTTAAATGTCTTACTGTATGATTCTTAATTATGTCCTCGTAGTAAAGGATGATATGTCTAGTGGTATTGAAGTATTCCAGTGCTTGTTTAACCATGTTGTCAGCTTGTTGCAGCTCGGGTATCAGTAATGTTGTATTAATTGAGGGCTTGTAACTTGCTAGAATCTTAGCCTGACATTATATCAGATATTTTAGTAAGATGAAAACAACGAATGCATGCATACACCATAAAAGACACACACAAACCTCGTCGGGGGAGTGGACGTGGGATTTATGCTTGCCATTTAGTGGCTTAGCACTTTGGTCGTAAGCATTAGCAAGTATTGATATTCTTCTACGAAGAAGATTTCTTCTGAAAAGGAAGATCATTGAAACTCCCTTCGTGTTGAATATTTAAACTTTTTTTCTTATTGTTTTTTTATAAACTTTTAAATAGAATATTTATGAAATTTTTTTTATAAACTTTTTTTTTTTAAATTTTATTTATAAAATTTTTTAATAAACTTTTTTTTTTAAATTTTTTTTATATATTTCTTATAAAAATTTTTATAAACTTTTTTTATACATTTTTTATAAACTTTTTTTTTATATAATTTTTTAATAAATTTTTTTATAAATTTTTTATAAACTTTTTTTATAGTTTTTTTATAAACCTTTTTTATAATTTTTTTTATAAAATTTTAAATAGAACAAGATTATGCACCCGCGCGCTGCGACGGGTTTTTTGCATTTAATTTTTTATGCTATATGAATTTTGTTATATGTGTGGTGTCTAAATTGTGTGCAAACATCTTTATGTAAATGTGGGTATATTCATTTCCTATGACACATTTGTATGATGATAGTTGGTTTGGGATATGAACGTTGACCTTAAGTTTGTTTAACGGGTGTGGTTGAAAGTTTTTTTGAAAAATTTAGCGAAAAAAGTTTAGGATTGAGTTTTAAAAGTGTCATATCGTTAGGAGGTACTTTTCACCATTTTTACAAAGTTTGTGAAAATATAATAAAGTCTAGGATTGGTTTTGCAAAGAGTCGCATAGTTCGAAACAACGTCGTTTTGATTTTGTCATTTTACTCTTTATTTTGGCAGGCGAATTGTCGTTTTGGGATTTTTTTTCACGCGTGGTATATGAGTTTTGTTGTGCGATAATCTTTATGTAAATGTCGCATAGTTCGGGGGTACTTATATCCTTTTTTTTTCAAACTTTGTGAAAATATAAAAAGTTAAGGGACTGGTTTTCAAATTTGTAAAAATGTAAAAAGTCATGTACCGGTTTTGCAAAGCGTCATTGAGTTCAGGGGTCTTTTATGCCGTTTTTACAAACTTTGCGAAACGACGTCGTTTCACAATTGTCGTTTTGCCTTATAAATTTGGGCCTAAATTGTCGTTTCGTCCAATTTTTGCAAAAGCCAAAACGTCGTCGTTTCCGACGAGGATTAAGAAATATAATAATATTTATGAAATTTATATTTAAAAAATAAAAAAATATTTATAAATTTCTGTCAACCAAACATGCGAAGGTATTTTAAATTCCAAAATTTTAAATTCTCAAAAATTTAAATTTTCTAGAATTTTAAATTCCGGAATTTCAAATTACCTCAACCAAACGCCCCTTAGTGTAGATGTCTAGTTTATTGTTAAAAATCTATCCAAGCCTACCAAACTGACTTCTAGTATCAAATAAATAAATAAATAAATAAAAAACTTTGTGTACTAAGCTAATACAGCACAAACCTCACTTGACCATGTTTGGTGTATTTTGGTATGTTAATTGTGATGTATATGTGAATCACAGGACTAAACAGTAATAGCTTTCAAGGAACAAATGTTTGAGAGTTTAAGTCCAATTGTGATTAGATCGAAAGTTGAAGGAGCTTCTTCTTCGTTCTCCTAGTTGAATTTCAAAAACCTCCGGCTTATTGTTTTTAGATAACAAGCCATCTTATCACTCTTATGTATATCCTTGTAATCGTTTGTACACAGCTTTTAGGTTGTACCTGAAATACCTTTAGGCTTTAATAGGAACTATCAAATAACTTAACATTTCTCGCCTTAAAAGCTTCCTCAAAATTGTTGTTTAATCCGCGATGCCTACATAGAAAAACAACTAGCCGGATACCCGCGTACAGCGGCGGCGATAAGTATAGTTATATGTATTTGCTTACCGTTTAGTGAATTCGTTTCACAACACTTCGAATGTATATGTGTTAGTTGTAAGTGTTTGTTTGGGTTACCCGTAGCTTTCCCGCGACATCATTATTCCCGCATATAGAAATACTCTCGCAATCTCTTACGCGTCAAACACTCCCCCAAAAGTATATGATATTGACGAATCAAGATTATATTGATTGAAATAAATGAAATAAAGGTTAAAGTTGTAAAAATTTGAATTAAAATAAAATAAACCCACTAAAAATATAAAAACTAAAAACTCATAAAAATATATCAAAATGGATGTTGAATTAAAGAGCATAAAATTTTAGAAAATATGATGAAATTAGATTATAAAAAAAATAAGTAGATAAAAAGATATTTTAATTTGAAAATAAGGATGAATTTTTAGTTGAGAAGTGACACATGTCATTTTATAATTGGAGCTCCTTATCTTAATTTTTAGTGGTTAGAAGTTAGGTTTTGAGTTTGTTAGAAGTTAGGCTTGGAGTTTGTTAAGAAGTAACACATGTCATCTCATGATTGGAGCTCCTTATCTTAATTTTTGGTTAGGAGTTATGCTTGGAATTCTTTCCATAATAAGCAAGTAAAAAAGTCTGAATTTTTAAGCCTTCTAATTTTAGAATGCGTAAATACATTATAAAGTAGTATAGATAAAGATAGTTAATTGCAACCATTTCTGTAAATATTTAGCAACTTGTCATGAAATTTGTGTACCAAGCTAACAGCACACAGTTCACTTGACCATGTTAGGATACTGAATTTTAGCATCGATAAATCATGATGATAGTCATTAAACAAGATGTACGTAGATGTTTCCATGACCAAACCAGCAATACTCAAGGTAATTAGTAAAAAAGTCAAGAACGAGTAGTAGGCCGCAATCCCACGTAATATATTCCATCTTGAATGATATAGAAGTGAATGCAAGTATAATGTTGTCTATTTGGGATGAGACAAAATGAGGCAGGCATCACGCACTAAGAAATTGTCATGAACTTGATATCTTAACAAATACCTCCATTTTGTTATGGACTAATTATCCATCTATATATTTTTAAGTACAACTAGCTACTAAAAAGAGTCGAGAACTAGATGTAAATGTTGTCTATTTCATCTTGAATGAAACAAGATGTAGAAGTGAAAGCAAATATTCTCTATTTGGGATGAGACAAAATTGAGGTAGGCACTACGAAAGTGTCATGAAATTGATATCATACCAAATACGGTCTAATTATTTTTTTGTACAACTAGCTACTACAAAACAAACAAGCATTCAGTTTTGGGTTCAGTGGACCTCGATGATGATTGTAACATCCAGACGCTCTATTTAATAAAAATATACTCTTAGGGCATGTTTGGTATCAATAGAGAAATTTGACTGATTATATCGTTTGGTAACAACGGACACTTGGCCAGCGAAATGTACAATATTCATTTTTGACATTTTTAAATCGTCTACATCAATATAAACGATCTACAACAATAATTAAGTTAAAAAATTCATTTATGAAATAAATAAAACGAACAAGAATAAGTTACATTATAAAGGACAAATAAACACGACTGGAGCATTAGTCCAATGGTTGAAGCATTTGTGCTTGAGTCAATTGACTCAGGTTCAAGTCTCATCCTTGGCATTTGCTTCAGATACGTACCCACCTCCGCAAAACCTATGGGCACACTGGAGAGACTTTGTGGAATAAGAGCTCAGGGTCTGAGTCTTGGCTCGTGCTCACTCGAGTTGGTACCACACTAGGCCAGGAGAGTTGCCGGAGCTATTCTTTGTGGGGTGGACGATGGCTGATGCCAAAAGGCATCTGGGGTCAGGGTGTTCTTACCAACCTACACATTTTTGTGGAATAAACGTTCTACAACAATTTTTTTGGGTAAAGGGGAGTAATCCTGCACCCTGGTAAATATATTAACCAAATAAACGTTTAAGTACAATGGATATGAGTGAAGTCCCATATCTCAGCCCGTTACATAGGCATAAAGCTTACATAACAAGATACTTCCTAGTTTCTAAACAAGAAATCAAACCACTACTCAAAAGATAACATATGACACAACGCATAAAATTACTTCCTATGACCTTGAAACTTTGTGCCATAAATGGCATTAAAAGCATCCAAATTCCCTGGAAGATCACGAACCTGTTTCGCATAGTCATCGAAGTCATATTCATCATACTCATCTTCAAACTCTTGGCCACCACCAAATATATTAGCAGACTCATCCAACCTCATCTTCAGAATCAGACACCTCAATCTCTCCTACTTTAGAAAAAGGGTCTCTTAGTAGAAGAGACGGGCGGAATACAAGAGTCACTAGTTTTAGAAGCCACATCCGTGTCCGTCTCTTTCAAATCACTCACAATGGGTTCTTGTGATACATTACCTGTCATAGGAGACTTATCATCATTAACTTCCATTGTACGACCAGAATCCACATCTTTGTAGGAGTCATTAGAAGGACTATCAGCCGTATCCGTAGAAAGAGCAGCAAACTTGTTAGATGTAGAGATCGTAGTACCACTCGAACTAGCCACCACAGAAGCATTCTTCTTAGTGACTTCCACTTTCTTAGGTTCAGGAGGAGTCTTTTTGGGTTGATATTGAAACTGCTTACCCACAACAGGTTTAGTAAACCCTCCTTGACCCGGAATAGTAGACCCACCTTGCTTACCCTTCTTCGTGTTATTAACCATCTTGAACCCATCATTAACCCGATTAGAAGGCTGGGCAGGAGGTTTAACAGCTTTAGGACATTCAATAGGGGTATGACCAAAAATCATACATTTGTCACAATGAGGTGGTTTCCACTCATATTCAACCCGTATCTTCTCAATAGTCGAACCCGACCCATCAAGTAACGGTATCTCAACAGTAAGGTTGTCCCTAAGCACATCATCCGACTTCACATCAATCATGCATCTAGCAAAACTACTACGGCCCCATGATTCCTTGCACATTTGGCTAGTGAAAGCGTCTAACCTTTTGGGAGTGCCTATCACTGTGGCAAGGAGACTAAGACCATCATCAGAAAACATAGCAAGAGGAACATCATGGAATTTAACCCACACCGGGATGTTGGTCAAATCCTCTTTAGGTAGGTTGGTGTTTAATGTCCATGGTTTAAGAATAATAGGTACATTTCTAATCAACCAAGGACCGTTCTCAAGAACATCATCAACACCTTTCTTCGAATTGAACTTAAAGAAGAAAAACCCCTTAGCATTCATCATGACCTTTTGAATACCAAACTTAGCCCACGCATTGCGTACAAAGTAATCAACAACAGGGAAAGCAAGTCGATTACCAAGGAAATACCCATACAAAGTATTCTCAAACCTAGAGTTCACCTCTTCAACCACTTTCATCAGGACAGAAAGATCCACACCATTAGCTGTTTTATTACCCTCCAACCTTCGAAAGTTAGGCGTGTGATTCTTAGGTTCAGTAGAAGTAACACCGGCATACGATGTAGAAGGTTGGTTCAAATCACCACCCTTATCAGTACCCACAGCCCCATTTGCATTCTTAACAGCCTTAACATTATCATGCTCATTAACATTAGAAGCCATGGGAGCACTCGAATCCTGAGGATGTGAATAATAACCAATCGCATTAAGCATCTCATCAAGCTCCTTCTGTGACTGCGGCACCTTAAGATGCTCAAAAGGATTAGTCCCAGTAGCAGTATTAGCATCCTCTATCACACCTGGTCTTAATGGTTGCCCAACGTCACCCATCAGAACAAGTTTTCCCTCAAAAATTTGTTTTTCAATGGCACGAATTTTCATTAAAGTATCATGACCCTCAGGCGTGTCATGGCTAGGAGCAACATGACTAGGGGTCGAACCAAGTGAAACCGGCTCCACTTGTCCATTAATACCAACAAGAGTAGACGAATTAATGTTCTCCTCTCCCATAAAATCCAGCATAAACAACGAATTTAGAACAACGAACAATATGGTCTGATGTTCGAAACAATACCAGTAAAACCCTAGTCGATAAACTAGGGTTTATAAGACATAAAGACCCAAGCTGCTAACCCATTACAGAAATTGAAATCAGAAGCAGTAATAACCAATTAAGAACGAAACTAGTAAAACCCTAAAAACAAAGATCGATCGCAAAGAACCCTAAAAAACCTAAAGCCAATCGATAAACACCCAACCTGATAATAGACTTGTTTAAGAATCAAGATAGAACCCAAGAGTAGAATCAAGATTAGTAGAACAGGAATGTAATAAGATTAAAGTGCTGGAACGATTTGAATGAGGTTTAGTTAGAGTGGATAGATCGCCATAGGGGGGGTCGGTTTTAGGGTTTGGGAGAGTTTTGTTTAATTAATAGCCAACGTTCTACAACAATACTTAACAGTTAAGTTGTTATTTAAAAATGTTCACTATTAAAATTCTTAGTTAGTTTCATATAAAAATAAATTAGTCGTACTTTTTCTTTTTGCTCAGATTCATTGTTACATTTATTAATGTTTGTCATTTTCTAAATAAAACATGAAGCACTGAGTAAACCATTTCCATTCTAGATTTAGTGGAATTAGCAAGACAAAAAAATACACAAGCGAGAATTTGGATGGAGATATAATTCTCCGCTTTTTTTTTTTTTTTTTTTTTTCTTGGCATACCAAACAAAAGAAATGTAAATATTTTCATATCTTTTTCTATTTTTCTCTCTACCAAACATGCTCGTAGCTGACTAAATTAATTTTTTTTCTAAATATCTTTCGTTGAAAATATTCTTACCATAACTCAAAATCGGCAACAAATTTTTTTTTTTCCATCTACAAGTTTGTAGTTACATGACTGATTTTTGTCGCATGAAGTCATATTATAACAGACATCTCAATGGAGAAGAACTAAAGAAATATCTATGTAGACAAGTTTAAAGCGGAGTAAATTAATGTACTAATAGAATGACCAGAGAAATTAGAGGGACTGAAGCTGTACATGTGAATAGGCAGCTGAGCCTTGTATTATGAGTTTGGCGTGTCCACTAAGAGCACCCGGTGTGGGCTCGTCGTGCCCCTTCGTCGTCCACCCTGGCACTCCGCCGTGCCTCGTTTTGACACCGGGGTTGCTCGTCGTTGTTCGCCGTTGTTGAGCAAGTCGTGGTGACGACGAAGGAGAAACCTGCAAGGTGGGACCCAAGAGATGTTATATGTGTGTGTGTAAATATGTGTGAATCTGAGGTGTGTTTGTGTGTGTAGTGTGTGTGGCTTTTGGGAAGAAGATGGGAAGAAGAAGCAGCCACGGTTTTGTCTTTTTTTGTTTTTTTTTTTTTAATTTATAACTTTTTTTTAAGTATAAATTGTATTTTTATTTTTAATAAAATGAATTTAGTTTATTTAGAAATTGAATAAAAAAAATAAAGTGGTAGTGGTGGGCCCAAAATGAAGAGGTTGAGGTTTGTTATGAGTGAGGAGGGGGTTTGTTGTGGTTAGTTGTGAAAAAATGGGATGTTGATGTGGCGCTGAGTTGGCACGACGACGAAGCTTCACTTCGTTTTGACACCTTGTGCTCTAACCAAACACCAAATATAATCACTTATAACAAGAAAAAAAAAACACACGCACACTGATTTCAATGCCAAAACACGTCAAGTTTACTCACACAAGCTTGCCACTTGTGAATGACTAACCGTAAGAAACTTAAAACGGTTCAGACACTGATTCTCTTTGATAATGAAGGCTTAAGGGTATGTGTGTGGATAAAACCTCAATATCGATATAAAAAATAATCACGAAGATAGATTCAAAATCCTTTAGGAAAAAGAATAATAAATCAAATCCCGTGTGTGATCGTGTATACGGATTAGTCAACCCGAATCGTTTCCCAACGAGGCGTGAATTGCCAACGTCATTTTTGGTTTGGAATTTAATGCTCGATGTTTTGATTTGTTTGATTTTGATTTTATTAAACTACGGGAATGGGGAAAGTAATTAAGGGAGTCTATTTTACGGGAAATCCTAAGTGCAAATTACTAAAACGTAATTAACGAAACGTAATTAAAAATGCAACTACGTCTAAGTTATACCCTAAAAATACCTAAAATTACTTTTACTCTAGAAATGTAATTAGAAAACTATTTTAGAATTAAAACTATTTTTTTGGATTTTTCTGGATTTTATTTAAATTAAAAACTAATTTTTAACTATTTAAACTAAATTAAAATACTAAAAATATGAAAATCAAAGGGAAAAATATGAAACTATTTTTATAAAATCTAAAATACCATAAGAGACTTTTCAAAACTATTTTTTTATTTTTCTGATTAATTTCCTATTTTCTACTAATTTAAAACTATTTTAATCTAATTTAAATTGTGAAAAATACCAAATAAAAGGGGAAAAATAAGGAAAAATCTTTTTTATGCTTTTTATATTTTTCTTAAACTGAGAAAATTGAAAAATTATTTTTTTGAACTTTTTCTTAATTTTTTGCAATAAAAGCTAATTAAAAGTGACTAAAAACAGTTTTTAATTAAGAAAAATACTAAACAGTGACCAAAAATTATGAAAATCTCAGGAAAATTCTAAAATCTTATTCTGGTTTTATGAAAAATATCAAATATGATGCTTATGTGTGAAATATTAGAGCTGCAGTGTAAATGGATAGCAAAAAAAACACTTAACTAAAAGCTAATAAGCAAGATAAACCACCAAACTTCTACACAAGCTAAATTATACTATGACCACTCTAAATAAGCTAACTACTGCTAGTCCTAACCTCAAATAAGCAGATTACCTATGATTATGCTAACTGATTGTTTACAGCAAAACAGAAAACTGGTCTTATGTTTGAGCTTATGCACAAGCTTCTCAGAAAAGCTTGTGTGAAAAACAGTTATGGGGTCTTGAAGACCACCCAGCAAACTACAAATGGACCAAAAATGAGACCCTAACAAGCTTTATTGAACTCTGTGCAACATCTGCAAGATCTGCAAAATACAAGTTTTGACACCATTTGACTTTTGAAGAACAGTTGCTAGGTTTGACTTTAATGAGATTTGAATGCAAATCAAGGACTGATTGAGATGAAATAAGATGTGATGAAACTTTAGCAAGCTACTTTATCAAATTTTAAACCTATATGTTATGATATCATTAACTGGTTTCAACAGATATGCAAACAAGATCAGTCACTATGAATTGTTGACTTTTGTAAAAAGACTTATGTAAATTAAGACTGAAATGACTTTACTAGTGATATTAGAGACTGAAGCAACAAAAAACTTAGACCAAGATAGCTTTGAAAACAGTTTTATCAAGCAATCCAAACACTCCTTTATTGACTGATAATGCAAGATACTCAAGCTAAAACACAAACTCAGCCTATTCTATCCTCAAAACAGATTTAAATCACCTAAATGAAGCTAGCAAGACAGCAAATAACAAGACTAAAACAGATCTAATAGATATTATACTACCACTGTTTAATAAGCTAGAATATGAGATCAAGATTACACTTACAAGAATCCCAGCCACTATGGCTTGCAAACCAGTTAAGGTACCACTAATCCTAACCCATATAACATCAAATCAACCCAGATCCATCATCACAATCAACCCATTTTCATTTCTGAACCAAGAGTAGCACACAGTTGACTTTCGTTGACCTGGAGTTTTTGTGAATAAAGGGGACAGTGATGGTGCAATTTAGGCTCACTAAAGCTATAATAAGCTGAAATAAACCTATTCCATTATTCAAATTAGCTTATTGATTACTTTAAATAAGAAATGCAAAATTGAACTTAAAAACTTGGAACTTTGATTAATATTGAAAAAGGATTACAAGAAATTTGAGAATACAATAAAAGCTTAAGAAAACATTATAAAACTACTGAATTATAAGAACAATAAGCTAAAAGGAAAACTAGGGAATTGCACTATTCAAATGGTGAGCCAAAAGGGTCTTTAAATAGCCTTCACAAGGTCTTGGATTCTTGATAGAAGAGCCTAGAAGCCCATTTGCAGCCACAAATCCATTCCATTGTCACCTTAACCAATCACATTGCTCCAATTCATCCTATGATGTGTTTCGGCCAATGAGAAAGCTACAACTGTCCACGTGGCATTCTATCTGACAAGTCAGCTGTGGATAAGGTTTCTAGAAATATTCTAGTACGAGGTTGGGTGTTCGGGATTGGTAAATGGTGGTAAATTGGAGGGTAAATGGGCGTTTGGGGAAGAAAACACTGTAGAGGCGCGTTTGGTTTGTTTATTGTTATTCAAAAGTGTTGACCGGGTCGTGGGTAAGGTTTGACCAGGGTATGGCCGGGTAAATGGTGTATTCGGGTTAGTTTATTGGATAACGGGTTGTGTGTTATTAAAAGGGGGCCGGGTTATTGGATTGGATTTGGGCCGTGGCTAGTGATGGATATTGGACTTAGGACAATAATGGACTAGTAACCATAGGGACCCAAGATGTAAATGCTGAAAATCCAGGGACCAAACATGTAAATCTGAAATTATCTTCCAAGGACTGATTTTGTCAATCTTCAAATAAACCAAGGGCCAATTTGTACTTTTTGAATCTTCAAGGGCCACTTTTGCCAAATGTTGAATCTTGAGGGGCCAAATTTGACATTTCTTCAAACTTGAGTATATCTTTCAAAAATCATCCTCGGAGAATAAAATCTTCATAAATGCTCAATTTTGATCTTCCGGCTCGGCTTAAGCTCTCTTAATCTCTCGTGCTCGGATTTACGTCTGATTTGGTTCCTTTTTGCGTGTTTTTACATATCCGTACCTGCACAAGCACAAACTCAAGAAAACCACAAATATTAGCAATAAACGGCTCTTTCTTGGTTATTTTGGGTCAGTTTTGATATAGAAAAGGTATGTGTTTTAGCACATACCAAAATACCCCAGACGAGACCATTGCCGTGTCCTCACGCAATGCAATCAACTCACGCTTCTAAAATCAAGGATTTCAATCTCTTTCTACTAAACCTATGAAGAAGTAGCAAAGATTCCTCAAAAGAGATTAAGAAAGCCTTAATTCTAAAAACGCCCCGTTTACCTTTTAATTCACATATAGATATAACGGTTAAGCACATCCCGATTATGAATGACGGTTTGTTGAACTTTCATGTCGATCAATAACTCCAAAATTTTTCAAACGACACGTTAGGATCACGGAGTAGAAAACACAACACAGCGTGAAGTGACCATACGGATAGAATACATCGTCCCTGATTTTTTACAAGTCCCAAACTAAGCGTAAAATTGAAATCATTGTTAAATATGACTCTAGATGCTAACACTACCCATGGAAGTTACTTGTGTAATTACCTTTTGTTCCCATTTTCCTATTTTCCTCTAGATTTTTTTATTTTTGTGAGAAATGAATTTCTTCAAATTCTCGTTTCGATAACTTTTATTCCGATAAAGATACAAAGCTAAGTCGATAATTAGTTTTCCGTCTTCTCTCAAGAACCATTGTCCCAAAAATGAGGTCCACATCAAGGAATTTTTATTCACTAACTTTTGACTTTTTCAATTTTCATCATTTTTTTTTTTTTTTTTATATAGCACTTATACCTTTACTTATATGAGCTGTGAACCACGGAGCTTCACGGGGTAATTCCAAGACTATAGGCTTCATGAAATGAGGATCCCGGCTGGCTAGGCTAAGACCTCACTCAATCCCGGCTAAAGATCCAAGGGTCCGATCTCGACACCGCAGCTCACAACTTTACTTATTACTTTTTCACTTATCACTGATTACTCATTTATTTATTACGGATCCTTGATGTGTACCCAATTTTTAAAACAAAGATTCTTTTAAGAAGATAAAGAACTAACTATCGCCAAAAACTCGACATCTCTAATTATTATTAGACAGATATGGGGTGAAACAATTTTGTGGGAACAAAAAGTCATAAGTACCTTCGATGGGCTCTAAAGAGAACCAACTACTCCACGCTTAGCATCTAAACTCATAAGTAACTCTATCATTTCTCGATCTCTGCAAATTTAAAATCCCAAATAATGAGATCCGCGGATGCTTAGCCGGTAATTTTTAGATTACCTATGGTTAAGGGAACAAGCTAGGGCTCAACACGCCCGGTCAAGTCAGAATTCCATTCCTACTCTCACTAGCGGAAAGTCAACAAGGTGTCAAAACATATATTGACTTAGCAAATGCTTCGTCTAATGAAATAAAGTCATGCATATTTAAAGTCACTCAGGGAAACTTGCAAAATATTGGCCTTGTGAGCTAGAATTCGCATTTTATAGCTTCTTGTCTAAGAGACTAGCCAACTTTTCAATCAAAAAGACTTGACAAAAGCTTACAAAAATTTTTAAATTTTTCACATTTTTGCACATTTTTTATTTTATAAGGAAAAACGGGGTTGCGAGAGTACACGACAGAAATAAGCAAGTTCGGTCAAATCAAATCGAATATTACCCTACCCCAGACTAGAACGAAACATTGTCCTCAATGTTTAAAGCAAGGGTATCGTGAAAACCTAAAAGCCGTTTATTAAGTATGCTAGAAGATAAACGTTAGTCGATAAGATTAGGATATCGGATTTTCATCAGCATCGATCATGAAACTCGAGTGGAGAAATGACAAACTTCGAGCACGAGAGTCTTCATATCGGGAACATCCTACACAACATCACAAACAACCAAACACGAGAAATCGAAGAGGCAGACCCCTTCGCGTCACTTATTAGAAAATAGAAAGAAGATAGATGGATAAGCATGGGGTGCCTCCCACGAAGCGCTACTGTTTTTGATCACCGAGTCGCTAGCCTGACTCGTCCCCGAATTCATTTGTCCTTGGGGAAGCAAACGGGAGGGATACCCGGATCAAAGACGGTATCCTCACTCCGGAGGGAAAGAGAATGGGTGGTTTGGGTGGGAAAGAAAATGTCGGGCATCAGCACATAAGGGATATTATGAAAGAATGATCCATCATCCGGTGGTTTTGCGGGTGGACGAAAGGATGACGGCTCACAATAAGAATACTCCATAGAAGAAGGGAGTCCATGGTACAGAAAAGTGTTACTAGAATGTTCATCAACGAAGGCATCCAAGAGAGGATCCTTTTTCCGGTTAACTTTTTTTGTAAAAATGTCCTCTCCGAAGAGTATCCCAGGGTTTAAAAAATCTTGTCCTCGGAGAGGAAGGAAATCAAAGTATCATCTATGTGAAAATCCTCACGAGGAGAGGAATCACTCTAGGATAAAAAATAATGCTGGACCTCAGGATCAACAAGTTCATCTGCCGAAAACTTCACTTCCTTTTCTTTCTTCGGGAAAAACGGATCATCGTATTCATCTTCTTTAGAAAGGATCGAGTCGGTGGGAGCAAGTTCATCGGTGAACTCCTCGCTTTCTTCGTCAAAGAGTTGATTCTCAAAAATTTGATTGTATTCAGAATTGAATTCAAACAAGGGATTTGTGAATGTCGTTTTGAAAGATTCTGGATTGAAAGATGTCTCAGAAGAAGTTTCCATAATTTCAGAATAAGGAGTGGGATTGCCACTCAAAGGAAGGTTGATCTTCTTAGAAATCGGAGGTGGGACAAGTGGTGTGCTCTTAGAGCTAGCATTTTCCACCACTACCGTTGAAGTCTCCTTTTCTTGTATGGTCGACATACTCTCAATCGTAAACCTTGAAAGATCAATTCGAGACGGTTTAGGTTTAAGTTTATCAACATCATCCGGATCATCCGGGGGAGTTTTCGTAGTGGTCATACTTTGATCATACGGTAAAGTGGGATCACCACTTTCTTGAGAAAAATCAATCACACCGATGCTATGAATAGAATGATCATCGGGTGGAGGTTTTGAAGTTTGTTCGGCATAAAACATAATCTTATCATTTCCTTTTTTGATCGTCAACGTTCCTTGGTAATGATCCACAAGGACTTTCGCGGTTCTCAAGAATGGTCTTCCTAAAGTGAGAGGGACTCGGGCGTCAACCTCTATATCAATGACGGCGAAATCCACGGGAAAATGGAATTCATCCACTCGTACCATAACATCGTTGACTACACCAACCGTGTGAGCAATTGTTCGATTAGCTAATTCGATAGTCATACGAGTCGGTATAAGAGTCTTCAATCCAAGCTTATGATATATTGATGAGTGTGTAAATACTCATCATTTTTATACCTTTTAAACTGTAAAATCATCTGAAAACACTCAGAAACACATCAAAATGATGAAAATATCACAAATCAGTGTTTTATGTGTTTTAAAAGCAAAAATATCAAAATCAGATGAAAAACATATCAAATTTGCAAAAATTGCAGTTTTAGTCCCCCAAGTTTCAAAAGTTGTCAAAAACAGTCCCTGAGCACAGAATTTCAAAAGTAAAGTCACCAAAGGTCCTTTTAAAATCAAAACTTGTCAAATTTAGTCCTTTGGTGAAAAATATCAAAAAGTTTGAGAAATTACAAGAATGGTCCTTCAAGTTTAAAAATTGGCAGAAATGGCCCCTGGAAAATTGCAAAATGGCAATTTTGGTCCTTATACTTTTGAAGGTTGTCACTTTTGGTCCCTTGTAACATCTTTGAAGAATTGGCAGCCAAGGTCCTTGCACTTTCAGATTTTACAACATTAATCCCTTGAGTTTTAAACCCTTAAACCCAATTTTGACCCTTGCACCAATTCTGGACCCCCTGTCAAATTGAGTTTTGAACCCTTTTATTAATACTCTGCCTAGTCAAAATGGTTTGACCAAACAGAAAAACGCGCCAAACACCATTTTCTTCCCCACTTGAGCCTGCAACACAGGCAATCCCATACCAACCCATCCCTTATCTCCTTCCCTGTCTCCCCCCTCCTCCACTACATCCAAGGTTCAATTAATGCCCCCTACCTCCTCACTCAACCCCATTTGTCAAACAACCATTTTGGCGCCAAAATCTAATTGAATGGCCAAGATCAGTTTTTCCAATCCAAGGGCTGAGAAACATGGTGGGATATATTCAGAATGAGAGAGAAGACACTGGGATATAAAAAGAAAGCAAAGAGAAGAAGGAAGGCAGTAGTTGTTTTAGTTTAAATTTACTTTTATGTCGTTTTTTCTAATTATGTCTTAGTTAAACTCTAAAGTTGTAATATTGTGTTCTTAAATATCAAACTCAAGTTAAATCTTCAGTTTCATCAAGTTTTAATTATAAATTCCTAGTTTCATTCAAGTTCATGTTTATATGCCCACTGTTAAAAACTTAAGTTTCATTTAACAAGCATAAGCTTCATAAAGCTTGTTTACCAGTCTTAATAAGCTTATATAAGTTTTTTATAACTTTTTACAAGATTATAATCAAGTTTCAATCCCTTTTGCATTCGGGTCAACAAAAGTCAAACAAGGGCAAAAAAATTGGAAATGGAGTTTCAAATGGGTTAATGCAGATGCAAATGGGATAATGCAGAGGTGGATTGGGTTGTTTTAGATTCAGTTGGTGTGATATTAAGTAGATTAGTGGTTCATGGTTCATGGTTCAGTTTGCTAGCAATAGTTGCTTTGGACTCTTGTAAGTAACATTCACAAGTTCTATGCTTTATATGTAATTGTAGTGTAAATCTGTTAGCACCTGTTTTAGTAGAAGTATTTAGGTTGTCTCAAGTTAATTTGATCAAATTTATAAGTTGGTTCTGTGTTTGGACTTGTCTCAGTTACAAAACAGTGAGATAAGGGGTGTTTGGATTGCTGATCATTTGCTCTTTTTAGGCTTATGCAGTATTGGTTTTTATTGCTTCATGCTTGTTTAGTTCTCTTAAACTCATTTGGATCTTGGTTTGGGTCTGCAACATCACAGAAAGTCAAAATCACTTAAATCCAACCCCCACTGATCACTGTTGAGATTTCAGGATTGCAAATCATCATTTTGTGTTTAAAAATCATAAACAAAGCTTTTGTTACCCTTCATTACATCATAACAAATCATAATCAATCATCAAATTGGATCCAAAGTTGGCAAAAGTCAAAGTTCATAGTTTCTTCAAAAGTCAAAAATTGGCAAAAGTCTGTTTTAGAGCCAACTACAAGGATTTTTCCTTGATTCATTTGTGGGTAAAATTCAATGAAATTTGTCGTTTCATTAACTTCATCTGGTCTTCTTGCTTATTGGCATTTTTGTAAAATTTTATGAATTTTTTAAAAGCTTCAAACAAGCTTGTAAACTTTGGGGTAGTTCCCCTGCTCACTGTCTCAGTTGAATCTGAGATTTCCTCAGATTTTGTGCAGCTTGCACAAGGCTCAAAAGAGCTCCCCATGGCCTGATTTTTGGCACACTTGATCTCAACCAGGTCTAGTATAGATCCCAAGTTCTGGTTTCAAGTTTTGGCTTATTGGTTGGCTTATTCATAAGCTCAAACTTGCCCCCCCCCAAACCTGTTTTAGCAAAAAGCTCAAAACATCAATTCTGTTCTAGATTGCTAATCAGAGGTTCAAGCCTGTTGATTCTCATTGCATATTGGTCATTGTAGCATATTTAGGCTTGTGTATCAGTTTGGTAGCTTTTGGTGAGCTTTTGGCTTATTAAGTGCTTATTTAAATAAGCACTCCCATAGCAGTTTCAAATTCATCCACATAAGCACCTATTTTTCTATTTTTCTTATATTCCTAATATTATTTTAGACGTTTCCTGAAATTTTCAGATTTTTCTAAGTAGTTTTGCTATTTTTCTCAATTTAAATTAGTTTTTAATCATTTTTAAATAGCATTTAATACAAATAATTAAGAAAAGCTTCAAAAAAATAATTTTTCAATTTTATTAGGATTAGATAAATATAAAAAGTAAAAAAAGTATTTTTCCATATTTTTCTTAGTTAAATTTGTATTTTTAAATATTTTAATTAGTTTTTAATAGTTTAAAAATCATAAAAAATAGAAAAATAATCATAAAAATACAAAAATAGTTTTGAAAAGTCTAGTTTGATATTTTAGACTTTTCCATTTCATAATTTTATTTTTCTGGCTTTATTTCCTAATTTTTTGTATTTTAGGTAATTATTTAATAGTTAAAAATAGTTTTTAATTAATAATAATTAATTTAATAGTTATAAAAATAGTTTTCTTTTTCTAAAAAGTTTCTTTTATCATTAGGATTGTAAAAATGTATTTTTCATATTTTTAGGATTTATCTAGTGTAATTTTCACGTTTTATTTTGTACGTTACGTAGTTTTTAAATTAAACGTACGTTTTAGGTTTTAAACGTTCATCACTTTAAATATAGCGATAGCGTTTATTTAATAGATTTTATCTTTTTATTTTCCTTTAATTTGCATTTAAGCCGTTTTAATTTGTTGGCTTTTTCCGTAGTTAATATCATATCCAAACCCTTTTCCCGTTCAAATTCCTCGATCACTAAACGTTTGATAATCCATTGCACAACTCGCTGGGACATAACGACCCGGGGAAACACTATACTCCTCAGATCTTCATTGCATTGGTTTTTGAGCAGTTTTAAGTCTGTTACAGTCTGTCATTCACAAGTGGCAGACTTGCGTGATTAGACTTGACTGTTTGGAACCGATCATATATCGCAAGAGGCATAAGACTTATTCTTGCACCTGAATCGGTCAAGGCATTATATTCCTCAATATCATTCAAAGAGCAAGGAATGAGAAATTTCCCGGGATCACCAAGCTTCTCGGGAGCTTGGTTTGAGGAAGAATTAAACGGTGTAGGCTCAAGTGAAATCTTTGAAATTTGTTCCAATTTCTTTTCATAAATTATGTCAGCAACTTTGATCATATCAGTCGTGAGTTTAAACTCTGTTCCAGAAACAACTTTCATTTTGTCTAATCGTGATTGAATCGATTTGCACGGTGTGAGATTAGAACTTGGTGTTATGACGGAGATAGAAGGAACTTGGGCAACCAGAGGTTGGACGTATTTGGCTTTTCCATTATCAAGAGGAATTACCGGGTCCTTTGTCACCTCGGTCTCTCGTGCTACATTCATCACCGGAGAAGAAGTAGTCATCGAGGGCCCATCATCTCGAATGGTTACGGATTTCATTTCCCCCTACGGGTTTGGAATTGTGTTACTTGGGAGAGAACCGGAACCCGAGGGTTGACTCATTTGGCACAAAACAACATTCAACATACTTTCAAGTTTATTCTGCGAAGCATCCAATTTGTTGTTCTGAAGTCGAATCTCATTCCTAAACTCATTGCTTTGTCTAGTTAACGAAGATTGAAACTCGTTTCTCAAGCCTGAAATCTGGGTTCTCATGGTTTGGATGGTAGCATTATTGTTCTGAATGTATTGAGAATTCATTAGAAGGCAAAGGTGAAGCTTGATAGCTTGGATTTTGATATCCTTGATTGTAGTTAACTCCTTAGTTTGGGTATTGATTTGGTGGGGCTTTGAATTGGTTTTGAACATTTGGTCCACGAACTTGATTCTGATTAAAACGATTCTGATTGTTTGATGGAGAAAATCCCGGAGGTCCCATTTGATTACTAATACGAGGGTTTGTTTCAACTTGAGGACGGTATTGGTTACCTCCGGTTACGGCATTAGCTTCGAAAGGATTGCCATTGGTGGCGGTACAATTGTAGTAGGCATGCGGGCCACCACAAGTAGTACAAGTCGTTTCCACCGCTTTGACTTGAGCGGGTGGAGAAGAATTAATCTTAACCAAAGCATGTATCATATCCGTAAGCTTATCAATCTTAGCATCGGTGCTAGACGTATTTCCGTGAGACGAGGACGATGGTGTACCATTCACTCGGGCAGCAACCGATTTGCTACGTGAGGTACGAACTTTAGATTTGTTCTCAATAATCGACAAGGCATCTCTCGTTGATCGGGTCAACAAATTACCACCCGCGGCGGCATTGAGAGAGTCTTGATCATTCTCATTCAAACCGTTATAAAACGTATCAAGTTGATGCAACTCAGAAGAACCATGATGGGGACATTGCCTAAGCAAATCTTTGAATCGGTCCCATGCCTCACTAAATGATTCATCAAATCTTTGTGTGAATTTTGTTATTTTATTTTTAAGGCTCGTTGTTTTAGACGGTGGGAAGAATTCGTTCACGAATTTTGAAACTAAATCCTCCCATGTGGTTATCGATCGATGGGGTAGTTTTTCGAGCCAAATCCGGGCGGACCCCTCGAGTGAAAATGGGAAGAGTAGTAGCTTGATAGCCTCTTCTGGAACGTTACGGTACTTGATTGTAGACGTGAGCTTGTTAAACCGTCGGATATGAGAGTGAGGATCGTCCCTCTCAAATCCGTAAAATTGGCTCGATGATACCAAGTTGATCAAGCCGTGTTTAAGCTCAAAGTTATCGGCAACGATTGCCGGGACGACGATGGCTTCTCCATAACCCTCGGTGGGTGCCTGGAGTTGCTCTAGCATGGATCGGTTGTCCTCCGCCATTTCGATGATGGGTGGGATCTGATTAGTTCGAATCTCGGGTTCGACTAATGGACCACGTCTATTTCGCCTTCTCGGAATTGTAGCGGTTTCAAGTATCGGTCTGTAGTTATTAGAACGAGTGCGCATGCACTTTCAAAAACCAAGGCAATTAAAAGAGAGCGGTATTCGAAAACACAGTGAACTTAACCAATAATCCCAAGTGAATAAATCACCTCTACAAGACAAACGCACAAGCGAGCGGAGAAGCTTTGTAGGTCAGCGCGAAGCTTATTAAAAACCCGCTTCTTTACAGCCGCAATTTAATGTCAGGCCGTCCTTATACCCACCACACAGTTTGTTTATCCGATAGAGATAAATAAATCCACAAGCGACACAAAGGCAAGTTTTTGATCTTTAGTTCGGGAACTTATTAATGATAACACCTCCGTTGAGAATGTTATATAAT
The DNA here is from genome assembly GCA_019973895.1 of Chrysanthemum seticuspe. Classification (NCBI taxonomy): domain Eukaryota; kingdom Viridiplantae; phylum Streptophyta; class Magnoliopsida; order Asterales; family Asteraceae; genus Chrysanthemum; species Chrysanthemum seticuspe. The sequence goes on along the minus strand of BPTQ01000004.1, from coordinate 32,529,096 downwards.
TGGTGTCTTCTATTTATTAGCAAAAACACAAGAGAAAATCTTTTTGTATTTTTAATCTGATATATATATATATATACAAAAGAAAAAGGAAAATATTTTTTTACTTTTTTATTTTATAGAAAAATAGTAACTTCACGAATGAAGGATCTCGAGTCACTAATCGTCAAACCTCAAACGATATTGTCGTGACACAACCTCCCCGGCAGCGGCGCCAAAATTTGATTTCAATGCCAAAACACGTCAAGTTTACTCACACAAGCTAGCCACTTGTGAATGACTAACCGTAAGAAACTTAAAACGGTTCAGACACTGATTCTCTTTGATAATGAAGGCTTAAGGGTATGTGTGTGGATAAAACCTCAATATCGATATCAAAAATAATCACGAAGATGGATTCAAATTACTTTAGGAAAAAGAATAATAAATCAAATCCCGTGTGTGATCGTGTATACGGATTAGTCAACCCGAATCGTTTCCTAACGAGGCGTGAATTGCCAATGTCGTTTTTGGTTTGGAATTTAATGCTCGATGTTTTGATTTGTTTGATTTTGATTTTATTAAACTACGGGAATGGGGAAAGTAATTAAGGGAGTCTATTTTACGGGAAATCCTAAGTGCAAATTACTAAAACGTAATTAACGAAACGTAATTAAAAATGCAACTACGTCTAAGTTATACCCTAAAAATACCTAAAATTACTTTTACTCTAGAAATGTAATTAGAAAACTATTTTAGAATTAAAACTATTTTTTTGGATTTTTCTGGATTTTATTTAAATTAAATACTAATTTTTAACTATTTAAACTAAATTAAAATACTAAAAATATGAAAATCAAAGGGAAAAATATGAAACTATTTTTATAAAATCTAAAATACCATAAGAGACTTTTCAAAACTATTTTTTTATTTTTCTGATTAATTTCCTATTTTCTACTAATTTAAAACTATTTTAATCTAATTTAAATTGTGAAAAATACCAAATAAAAGGGGAAAAATAAGGAAAAATATTTTTTATGCTTTTTATATTTTTCTTAAACTGAGAAAATTGAAAAATTATTTTTTTGAACTTTTTCTTAATTTTTTGCAATAAAAGCTAATTAAAAGTGACTAAAAACAGTTTTTAATTAAGAAAAATACTAAACAGTGACCAAAAATTATGAAAATCTCAGGAAAATTCTAAAATCTTATTCTGGTTTTATGAAAAATATCAAATATGATGCTTATGTGTGAAATATTAGAGCTGCAGTGTAAATGGAAAGCAAAAAAGCACATAACTAAAAGCTAATAAGCAAGATAAACCACCAAACTTCTACACAAGCTAAATTATACTATGACCACTCTAAATAAGCTAACTACTGCTAGTCCTAACCTCAAATAAGCAGATTACCTATGATTATGCTAACTGATTGTTTACAGCAAAACAGAAAACTGGTCTTATGTTTGAGCTTATGCACAAGCTTCTCAGAAAAGCTTGTGTGAAAAACAGTCATGGGGTCTTGAAGACCACCCAGCAAACTACAAATGGACCAAAAATGAGACCCTAACAAGCTTTATTGAACTCTGTGCAACATCTGCAAGATCTGCAAAATACAAGTTTTGACACCATTTGACTTTTGAAGAACAGTTGCTAGGTTTGACTTTAATGAGATTTGAATGCAAATCAAGGATTGATTGAGATGAAATAAGATGTGATGAAACTTTAGCAAGCTACTTTATCAAATTTTAAACCTATATGTTATGATATCATTAACTGGTTTCAACAGATATGCAAACAAGATCAGTCACTATGAATTGTTGACTTTTGTAAAAAGACTTATGTAAATTAAGACTGAAATGACTTTACTAGTGATATTAGAGACTGAAGCAACAAAAAACTTAGACCAAGATAGCTTTGAAAACAGTTTTATCAAGCAATCCAAACACTCCTTTATTGACTGATAATGCAAGATACTCAAGCTAAAACACAAACTCAGCCTATTCTATCCTCAAAACAGATTTAAATCACCTAAATGAAGCTAGCAAGACAGCAAATAACAAGACTAAAACAGATCTAATAGATATTATACTACCACTGTTTAATAAGCTAGAATATGAGATCAAGATTACACTTACAAGAATCCCAGCCACTATGGCTTGCAAACCAGCTAAGGTACCACTAATCCTAACCCATATAACATCAAATCAACCCAGATCCATCATCACAATCAACCCATTTTCATTTCTGAACCAAGAGTAGCACACATTTGACTTTCGTTGACCTAAAGTTTTTGTGAATAAAGGGGACAGTGATGGTGCAATTTAGGCTCACTAAAGCTATAATAAGCTGAAATAAACCTATTCCATTATTCAAATTAGCTTATTGATTACTTTAAATAAGAAATGCAAAATTGAACTTAAAAACTTGGAACTTTGATTAATATTGAAAAAGGATTACAAGAAATTTGAGAATACAATAAAAGCTTAAGAAAACATTATAAAACTACTGAATTATAAGAACAATAAGCTAAAAGGAAAACTAGGGAATTGCACTATTCAAATGGTGAGCCAAAAGGGTCTTTAAATAGCCTTCACAAGGTCTTGGATTCTTGATAGAAGAGCCTAGAAGCCCATTTGCAGCCACAAATCCATTCCATTGTCACCTTAACCAATCACATTGCTCCAATTCATCCTATGATGTGTTTCGGCCAATGAGAAAGCTACAACTGTCCACGTGGCATTCTATCTGACAAGTCAGCTGTGGATAAGGTTTCTAGAAATATTCTAGTACGAGGTTGGGTGTTCGGGATTGGTAAATGGTGGTAAATTGGAGGGTAAATGGGCGTTTGGGGAAGAAAACACTGTAGAGGCGCGTTTGGTTTGTTTATTATTATTCAAAAGTGTTGACCGGGTCGTGGGTAAGGTTTGACCAGGGTATGGCCGGGTAAATGGTGTATTCGGGTTGGTTTATTGGATAACGGGTTGTGTGTTATTAAAAGGGGGCCGGGTTATTGGATTGGATTTGGGCCGTGGCTAGTGATGGATATTGGACTTAGGACAATAATGGACTAGTAACCATAGGGACCCAAGATGTAAATGCTGAAAATCCAGGGACCAAACATGTAAATCTGAAATTATCTTCCAAGGACTGATTTTGTCAATCTTCAAATAAACCAAGGGCCAATTTGTACTTTTTGAATCTTCAAGGGCCACTTTTGCCAAATGTTGAATCTTGAGGGGCCAAATTTGACATTTCTTCAAACTTGAGTATATCTTTCAAAAATCATCCTCGGAGAATAAAATCTTCATAAATGCTCAATTTTGATCTTCCGGCTCGGCTTAAGCTCTCTTAATCTCTCGTGCTCGGATTTACGTCTGATTTGGTTCCTTTTTGCGTGTTTTTACATATCCGTACCTGCACAAGCACAAACTCAAGAAAACCACAAATATTAGCAATAAACGGCTCTTTCTTGGTTATTTTGGGTCAGTTTTGATATAGAAAAGGTATGTGTTTTATCGCATACCACACACACATCTCTTTTTGTTCATCTTATTTTTGTCAATAACAAGAAAAGTAACCATGGCTGATCTTTGTAGTTCATCTTGATCGTAAGTTTCTTTTCTTTGTCTGTGTGAGTTTACCCTTAAAAGATCATGGCTGATCCCGTTACTTCGGCACTTGTGAGTGATGTGGTAGGGAGATTAACTTCTGCAGCTATCCTAGAGGTTGGGTTGCTTTGGGGCCTTGAAGATGATCTTTCAGCTCTCAGCAACACTTTCAGACAAGTCCAAGGTGTTCTTCATGACGCGGAGATGAGACAACCAAACGAAAAGGGTGTGGAAGAATGGCTCAGGACTCTCAAATCTGCCTCTTTGGAGGTAGAAAATGTGCTCGACGAGGCCAAAACTGAAGCTATGATACAAAGCCTACATAAGGTAAGAACCTTCTTTTCCACCCACCATAATCCGCATGTGGTCAAAACTAGGATTGCTCATAAAGTTAAGAACATATGGAAAAAATGGTAGACATTGATGCTAATAGATCCAAGTTTAAGTTGACTCCCAATACCATAAGTGAAGATGGCACGCGAACTGCGGAAGGGATGAAGAGAAGAAGATGATAGTTGATAAGATTTGTAACCAAGATATAGGCATCAGACATGACGATAATGATGTTCGGGTCTATGCCATATGGGGCATGGGTGGCATCGGAAAAACCACACTAGCTCAATATGTTTACAACCATTCAACGGTGAAGACACATTTCGAGTTAAAGTGTTGGGTGTATGTCTCTGCTGTGTTCGACGTCAAACGTATAATTAAACAAATAATTAAAGCGATATATGGCCCACAAGATGTGAAGTTGGATGAGATGTCATTGGATGATTTGGAGAGAGAACTTGAAAGCAAGTTAAGTGGAAAGAAATTTTTCATAGTAATGGATGACGTATGGATCGAAAACAATGAAAAGTGGAACGAGTTATGTAAACCATTAAGTTGCGCAGAAAAAGGCAGCACGGTTATGGTGATGACACGGAAGAAAAATACTGCCCAACTGATGGCTAAGATTCCTCAGTTGCAGCGTAATTTGGAAAAATTATCAGAAGAGGACTCATGGTCGCTGTTCGAGATGCTTGCATTCCCAAGCATAGGAGAGAGGGAAAACGTAAGCTCCGAGTTGCAGCTTGTAGGAAAGAAGATAGTAGAGAAATGCAATGGCTTACCTCTAGCGGTGAAGACTTTGGGTAGCTTAATGTTGACAAAAGAAAAAAAGGTAAATGAATGGCAGGATGTAAACAACAACTTCAAGTGGGAGCAAGACGATGACGTCGTCCTACCTGCTTTGAGGTTAAGCTACAATGATTTTCCTCCACGTATGAAGATATGTTTCGCTTATTGTTGTGTATTTTCAAAAGGGGAGGAAATGAGTAAGGATTCATTACTAGAGTTGTGGATTGCAAATGGATTTATTTCATCTGAAGGAGGTATGAGCTCGTATGTGCTTGGTGAGAAACTTTTTACTTTTTTGGTCCAAAGGTCGTTTTTCCAAGATGTCGTCGAGAAGCATATAGACACGGGTGTGATATGCAAAATGCATGATTTAATGCATGATCTTGCGCAATATGAAATGAGACATGATTGTGCGGTTATAGAGCCCGGTAAGGAGTCGATAACCCTGGATGAGGTGCTTCATCTCAATTTATCATGTGAAGATTTTGAGTTTTCAAAACAGGATTTGAAAAAGCTAAGATCAGTACGATCAATGCTTGTCTTCAATAGTGATTATACGAGTAACATTAGACAAATCTCCAACCATGTTTATCTAAGGGTGCTGTACTTGAGCACAATTGAAAACTCGACTTTCCCCGAATCAATTTGCAAGCTAATACATTTGAGATACTTGAAAATATCAAGGTCAAAAATAAAAGTTCTACCAGACTCGATTATTTATCTCCAAAACTTGCAAACATTTATTCTAGAAAAGTGTTGGTCGTTGCGTGAGTTACCTAAAGGTTTGAAGTACATGAGGAATCTTCAACGTCTAGATTTTGGTTATTACAAAACTGAACTCCAACATATGCCTGTTGGAATAAAAGAACTAACCAATCTTCGAAGGCTTTCACATTTTGTTGTGGGAAAAGATGATGGGGCCCGAATAGGTGAACTGGGAAATCTTAATCGTCTTGGGTGGGATTTGTGGTTACAGAAGCTTGAGAATGTTAGAGGTTTAAGTGATGCCAAAAGTGCCAGTTTGAAAGATAAAACAAATCTAAAGTCTTTGATATTAGATTGGACGGAGGGTTATCAACATGGGACGTTTGATTCAGAGGTTCTTGAGGGATTGGAACCAAATTCGGGTCTCCAGGAGTTGAGTATATGGGATTACATGGGAATGGTTCTTTCTCTGAGTTGGCTGGTGATAAGGTTTTAAAAGGTACCATTTTGAGGGGTCGTTTAAGTCCTTATTTGATCACTTTTGTATCCGTTATTGCTTAATATCGTTCCTTTTCACTTTTTAGGTCTCGTAAAGGCAAAATGCTGGAATGGCACTTATTTGGACGAAAAGGCATGAATACATGAAGAAAATGGCCAAAGTCAGAATCGAGGCACTCACAGTTGCTGAAGTTACAAGACGACGGCGTCAGGTGCTATTGGCGACGCCGTCCCAAAAATGTTGTGACGGGCCAGAACCCAAAACTTGTATTTTCAAGCGACGACGTCCAATGGTAAAAGAGTAGGCCGTCGCTACTCAGACGGCCTAGATGCAATCCAGACGACGTCAGAAGCTGAAGAGGACGGCGTCACGGACTCAAGGTGACGCCGTCGCAAGGTTAACGTGGCCAAGACGAAACCCTAATGGCGGCGACACGACGGCGTCACTAAACATAAGGTGACGCCGTCGCAATTGTAATCTTATATATTGAATCCGAATTTTTTAGTCTTTATGTGGAGAGTCTTTGGAGTAAAACCTAAAACCGAACCTAAGGTGTCTTGTACAGTATTTTAGGGTTTTAAACCCTATCTTACATCAAGATAAGTCTTTACTTCATTAATTCAATTATGTCTTTGATTATTTGTGTGTATGCTTGCATGTTCTCCATGTCCGGCTAATTTATTTGTGTGTTTGCTTAGGAAGTATGAAACTTAATTATTGAATATTGATTGGTTGTTTCTTATCTTAGTTGATTAATGATCTAGTAATGCGATAGGTCATTCGTTGTGTACTTAATGCTTGATTCATCTTTGTGAACCTTAGAATATAATTACCTGAGTAGTTGTAGGCTAAACCATCCAAAGAGCGCCTTAGAGTAGGAGTTTATCATCCCTAGTGGGTTTGTAGACAAGACCATTTGGTAAGTTCAAAGAGTTAGGGAGAAAAGCATACCCTACAACTTTAGACACACAACGCAACTTGGAATAAGACGTGACACTCAACCATCAATAGGAGATAATTAAGGAGTAATACAACTTAAGTAAACACATCTTTAAACTATCATACGAGCACACATTAATTAGACATAGACTCCCACAACCTTAGTTTAGATAATTAGATAATAGTAGAGTAATCGGTAGAAATACCAACCCCCCAAATCCAATACCCGAGATTCGTACTTTTCCTTTTTCATAAAACATAAAAAGATAAAAAATAATCTTCCTCGACCTTAACCTTAGCGTAGTAACTCCTTACTAGCATTCCTATTCCCCTAGAGAACGATATCAATACCCGTGGCTTACCCTAATTACTACACTACAACGATTAGGTTCACTGCCTAGGGTGTTATAAAACTTGCTCGAAGAAAAGGAAGTTTCCTTGACCCCGAACGACGCGTGTAGCGTTATCAAGTTTTTGGCGCCGCTGCCGGGGAATAGAATAGCTAGTTAGTAGTCCACCTCGTTTAGGTTCTTTGCTTGATTCCTATCAAGTAAACCTTTTTCTTTTTTTTAAACTTTCTCTTAGTCTATCCCCCTTCTTCGTAACCTTTGTTCGTAACCCCATCACTTTTCATCATGGAAGGTGATAACCCACTACCATTCATCAACCCACCACCAATTGACCCGCCAAGAGCCCGTACTCTTGGTGAATACTCGAGACCAAGCCACCTAGGCTATAGGAACACCATTGAGCTTCCCGACCAAGCCCAAACTATGGCCCTGCGATCCGACACCATCCGGTTGGTGCAAAACGGATGTGCATTCCATGGACTTCGTTCCGAAGATCCAAATCAGCATCTGAGGGATTTCCTCAAAATCGTCGATTCCATCGACCTTGATGCTACTACTCGGGAGACCACGCGCCTGCATCTCTTCCAATTCTCTCTAAGGGACCAAGCTAGTAATTGGCTTGAGCGACTTCCCGCCGGCTCCATCTCAAGTTGGGATGATCTTACCTCTCGCTTCCTTGCTCAATTTTTCCCACCGGGGAGAACCACTAAGCTTAGGAATGACATCTTGATGTTCCAACAACGTCAAGGTGAATCTCTCTACGAAGCATGGACCCGATTCAAGGACTTACTTCATAAAGTCCCTCATCACGGCATTGATCTTTGGCTCCAAGTCCAAATCTTTTATGATCATGTCAACTTTCCCACTAAGCGATCCATTGACCAAGCAGCCGGTGGAAAACTTAGTGAACTCACCGCAGAAGAATCATGGGAAGTAATAGAGGACCTCACCCTCTATGACAACGAAAGTTGGGATGACCCCCGTGAGCTGCCCAAAACCGTCAAGGCAATCTCCTTGCCTCCTTCCGACCGTAGGATGATCGAACTTGAAGATCAAGTTAAATTCCTCATGAGTTCCTACAAAAATCCTAAGTCCTCACGACAAGTGAATCAAATCACTCTACCTTGTGAGTTATGCAGTGGTCCCCATGACACTCGTGATTGCACAAGGCTCTCCGAACAAGCTTTTGCGGACTACGCCTCCATACGTACCGACGGAGCGGGAGAGAAGTGGTACACTTTCAAACCCGAACAAAACAACTTAGGAAACTCATACAACCCCTCATGGAGAAATCACCCTAACCTTAAGTGGAACCAAAACTCAAGCACACCTCAAAGCTCATCTAGTTCGCCTTCTAGGTTCAATTCTTCTAATACCGGGAACCCCCCTAATCTTGAGGCAATTGCATCTAGATTTTTGTCATCCCAAGAATCTCGATTGAATAAGCTTGAAGCCGATTTTAAGCAAAAACAAAGCGAGATGACAACCAAGCTTGATTCCCTCTTAAAAGCCTTCAATGAGCGGGAAATTGGAGCACTCCCAAGTGATACCATAAAGAACCCAAAAGTGAATTCGATTGCATCGACTTCATGTTCTAGTTCACCATGGGAGAGTGCACATCCATGCCCCTCTCACCCAACGATTCACTCGGTAAATGCTATCAAAAAGGGTTCCAAGCCATCCAAGAGATACCAAGGCCCGACACCTTTGGTAAAGCCTACTCTTGAGAAACCCGTCAGCCAATAATCCAAACCTAGTTTAGAGGAGGAGTACAAGGAACTCCATCAAGAAAAACCGATTCTTGAAGTCTTAGCTCATGCACCTTATTATAATGCTTTAAAAAAAATATGAGTTAGAACTTAGGCTTGGAAAACATGGGTCCGCCTTTGTGCGAAACAACTTACCTAAGAAGCTAGACGATCCCGGGCTATTTACTCTTCCGTGTAGACTTGGAACTTCCAAACCACTCGATGCTCTAGCCGATTTAGGATCATGCATCAATCTTGTTCCGTTGTCCCTCCATAGAAGCCTTAACTTAGGTAAAATTGAACCAACGGAAACCATCTTAGGACTAGCGGACGGTAGTATAGCACGTCCGGTAGGAATAATAAAGGACATGGTAGTACATGTAGGAGAGTTGACTCTTTTGGCCGACTTTCATGTGCTAGACATGAATAAGGACCCGACATGCCCATTACTAGTTGGAAGAGGATTTTTAGCTACCGCTAGTGCCATCATCGATTGTAAGATGTCCAAAATAGTGGTAGGGGAGGGGAGTGCTAGATCCGTCTACGATGTTAAAAAGCATACATACTACAAGGATGAGGAAATCCCACAAGAGATAGGGTTGGATAGAGAGCCTTCTAGATATGGACCTTGGATTGATAAGAACATCATAGGCCCCCAAAAACCTTTTTACCTAGATAAGGCCTTTGCTAGTGCAGCAACTTTCCAAGAACAAGAAATGGCTAGGGACATAGAAGTGAACCCGTTTGAGGACGCCTTAGTATTTAGGAAGATGACCGAGTTCCTAGGAAGCTTGCCCGTTAACCTTGTCATGAATAAGTGGATAGTTGAGAAATCTGAACACAAGTGGGATTGGAATAGACCGCTTAGTGATGGTAATGGAAGGTGGCACATTAGGATACAAATCTATGATCCCGATGGTGAGATGTTTGAAAAGGCTTATTTAACCGAACGTACTACTAGGAACTTGAATGATAAGTTTGATCCTTACGACATTGTTGAGGATAGACTTACGTATATCGGAACGTAGGAGCACGACTATGAGTCTAGCTACAAGACTCTTTAATAAAGAAAAGCGCTTCTTGGGAGGCAACCCATGTTTTTAATTGTTTGCTTGTTAGTGTCATATATCTTTTATTAATTGTTTATCCTCATGTTTAAATTTGTAAAAATGCTTTATTTTGTTTTTAACTTCGTCTTAATTGCATATAAAGGTATTTTACATAAGGGATAAGTGTAGGGAAGATTACACACGTTTTCAAAAGAAACGTAAACATGAGAATAACAATTAACTAAAAGATATATATGTTTGTTTGTTCGAGTCAAATGCTTGTATCGAGTCATAATGAATGTTTTGCAGAAATTTTTCCAGATTCTAAAGATGTAAATTTTCCAGAATTTTTTCCAGAAAATCGCAGACCAGTTTTTGTCAGGATAACCTGACGGCGTCAGGATTGCAACCTGACGGCGTCAGTAAGGAGTAAAAACACCAGATTACTTTTTCTCGTTTTCTGAACTACTTATAAATTTTTGGAATTTTCCAGGTCTTAATTTTCTTAGAAATTCTGTAAACATCCATTCCACAAGCATTATATCCTAGTTTAAATCGAGTCTTATATATATTATTACCGCCGATTTTACGCGAAGGTTTCGTTTGTTTTCTTCAAGTGTGCAAGTTTAGTTTGTCAAGAAGAAGTTACATAAGATTGGAAGGAGCTTTTCACGCAATAATTCTTCTTGAAAAGAATTTAACCACCACTTTACACGGATCCTACCGAGCTAATCAGGGGAGTATTAGTTTCTTTCGTTTTTTTGATTACCTTCTTTTATCATAACTTTATTACTTTCGGGGAACATTGGGGACAATGTTCAGTTTAAGTGTAGGGAGGGAAAATAAAACGGGAACTTTGAAACTATGCTTATCCTTGATTATTTGCTTTGTCCAATTGTGATTGTGTAATAAACCATGAGAAAATGTTGGTTAGGGTAATTTTGGCACCAAATTTAAAATTTTTAATGACATATAGGAGGGGGCCATTAGTCTTAACAAAAGCGTCTCATGGATAGGAAGCTGCATGACTAGCACAAAAACCCTTTACCACCCAAATTCCACCAAAATGTGAGGATCGCCCTTAGATTAGTAGGAATAAAAGCATTCATCTTCAATGCTTAGAGTGTGAACCGGTAGTATATTAGATTCTAGAACTTGTTTTGTGATGCATTCCGAGATAGCAAGTGAGGCTACACTTGTGTAGTTAGGAATAACTAAATGATAAGAGGCATTAGGATAACCCTTGTTTGATACCCGTAATATAATTACTTCTTCCACATCGGTTGAGTAATTCCCCCACACCCTTTGCGTTGTACTCATCTTTAGTACACGATACCCCTAGTTAACCCCTCAGAGCCTATCCTTTTCGCGGTTCTCGTGATATTTCGGTTTTTCCGGAATATCAATGAAGAGCATTGTTTACACCCCACCCCCAAATATACACCCAAATCGCCTTAGCCTACCCCTTATGCACTCACTTTTAGTGCAATTGTTTGTTATCACTTTAAACCTTTAGATTCAATTATCTAGTTGCTTGCATAAGTTGCTAAGTCGAGTCATATCCTTTGTATACAGTTTTGGGACGATTGGGATTCATGGGAAAAGTTAAAGTTTATGAAATGACGGGAAGTGAACGTTAAAAATTCAAATTCCCTTTGTTTGCGTAATAATGTACCCCAAGTGTTTTGATCTTTTCAAATCGGGTCAAATTAGTGTTAGAGTAATAAAAACTCAAGTGTAGGGATGTGCCTATAAATCCTTAGTATTTTGATGTTATCGTAGAGGATGGTAGAGTAAAAGTGTATGAAAAAAAAAAAAAAAAAAAAAAAAAAAAAAAAAAAAAAACCGAAAAAAGATAATTAAAAAAAAAAGAAAAAAAAAGAAAAGAAAAAAAATAGAATTAAAAAAAAAAAAAAAAAAAAAAAAACATACGGGCTACCATCCTACATCTATCTTTTAAATTTATGTTTATTTATTTCAGTTACGTAGAGTTTAGAGTGTCGAGTCTTGGCTTAGCAACGCCATTCTTCATATGCAGTTAACGTAAAGATTTTTGACTTGCCACCACTAAATAGCCTATCCCACCAAACCCTTATTTCCCTACCGTAAGCCTAACATTACAACCCTTTAAAGACCTCTTTGATAGTCTTTCCTAGGTGCTTACGCCAAAGCGATGAAGGTTTGATCTATTCTCAAGCCTATGGTAATCTATGTACTAGGACCGGTTAATGAGTGTTTATCTTCCATTTCCTATTTGTTATATTTCATATATACACCCGAGAGAGATGTGAGTATCCAAACACCCCATGTGAGGTGCTAGTATGTAATTTCCGTGCTTGTTATGACTTTTGCGGGGCTTATATGTGTTGTGGACCGTTTTGAATTAATGCTTTATGACCCCTAACTTATAAATTAATTGGCTAAAAGCACATTTGCTTGAGGACAAGCAAATAACAAGTGTAGGGATATTTGATAAGGTTTTAAAAGGTACCATTTTGAGGGGTCGTTTAAGTCCTTATTTGATCACTTTTGTATCCGTTATTGCTTAATATCGTTCCTTTTCACTTTTTAGGTCTCGTGAAGGCAAAATGCTGGAATGGCACTTATTTGGACGAAAAGGCATGAATACATGAAGAAAATGGCCAAAGTCAGAATCGAGGCACTCACAGTTGCTGAAGTTACAAGGCGACGGCGTCAGGTGCTATTGGCGACGCCGTCCCAAAAATGTTGTGACGGGCCAGAACCCAAAACTTGTATTTTCAAGCGACGACGTCCAATGGTAAAAGAGTAGGCCGTCGCTACTCAGACGGCCTAGATGCAATCCAGACGACGTCAGAAGCTGAAGAGGACGGCGTCACGGACTCAAGGTGACGCCGTCGCAAGGTTAACGTGGCCAAGACGAAACCCTAATGGCGGCGACACGACGGCGTCACTAAACATAAGGTGATGCCGTCGCAATTGTAATCTTATATATTGAATCCGAATTTTTCAGTCTTTATGTGGAGAGTCTTTGGAGTAAAACCTAAAACCGAACCTAAGGTGTCTTGTACAGTATTTTAGGATTTTAAACCCTATCTTACATCAAGATAAGTCTTTACTTCATTAATTCAATTATGTCTTTGATTATTTGTGTGTATGCTTGCATGTTCTCCATGTCCGGCTAATTTATTTGTGTGTTTGCTTAGGAAGTATGAAACTTAATTATTGAATATTGATTGGTTGTTTCTTATCTTAGTTGATTAATGATCGAGTAATACGATAGGTCCTTCATTGTGTACTTAATGCTTGATTCATCTTTGTGAACCTTAGAATATAATTACCTGAGTAGTTGTAGGCTAAACCATCCAAAGAGCGCCTTAGAGTAGGAGTTTATCATCCCTAGTGGGTTTGTAGACAAGACCCTTTGGTAAGTTCAAAGAGTTAGGGAGAAACGCATACCCTACAACTTTAGACACACAACGCAACTAGGAATAAGACGTGACACTCAACCATCAATAGGAGATAATTAAGGAGTAATACAACTTAAGTAAACACATCTTTAAACTATCATACGAGCACACATTAATTAGACATAGACTCCCACAACCTTAGTTTAGATAATTAGATAATAGTAGAGTAATCGGTAGAAATACCAACCCCCCAAATCCAATACCCGAGATTCGTACTTTTCCTTTTTCATAAAACATAAAAAGATAAAAAATAATCTTCCTCAACCTTAACCTTAGCGTAGTAACTCCTTACTAGCATTCCTATTCCCCTAGAGAACTATATCAATACCCGTGGCTTACCCTAATTACTACACTACAACGATTAGGTTCACTGCCTAGGGTGTTATAAAACATGCTCGAAGAAAAGGAAGTTTCCTTGACCCCGAACGACGCGTGTAGCGTTATCAGCTGGTCAAATTAGTCAATTTGACTAGTATTGTATTGCAACGTCTTGAAAAGTTTGAACATATTCCACCACTTGGGAAATTACCCAGCCTCAAGAGAATTAAATTGGTGGGAATGAGGTCTTTAAAGTGTTTCCATGATAACGACAACTCTACATCAAAAGACGAGATTCTCTTTCCTAGCTTACAAGAGTTACACATAGACTGTTGTAGGAATTTGGTTTCTTTGCCTAATAACTTTCCAAAACTGCAGTCATTGAAAATACAATTTTGTGACAAATTACATTCTCTGCCAGATGAGATACAAAATTTCAAGGATCTCAATGAAATTAGAATTGAATGTTGTGTAATTCTAAGCAGAAGGTGCGAAAAGGAGATCGGCGAGGACTGGCCTAAAATTTCTCACATTCCTCATCTAGAAATAATTTAACGGTAACATTCCTTTTCTTTTTCTTTTCTCTTTCTTTTTTTTATTGCAAAAACACAAATATGTTGATTTATATCCACCATCACAATAATTTGCCAAATCAATATTACAATTGTTATTCAGTATTTCTTAATAACAAAACTTATTTGTTCAACTATTATTATAGTATCATTTGTTTGATTTGCTTGGTTTAATTTTATCTAATATATTATTTGGAGTTTGTTAGAAGCTAATGTTCATTACATTTTGGTTTGTGTTTACATGTGAAGATTGTGACGAGAATGAGGACAAGGATGAGGATAGCGAAACACTACAGGATGAGGACTATAATCGAAGTTTGGTGTGATATGTGAAGATGGTGTTGCTTTATGGTTTTAAGTTGTTTTTGTTAGGTGAATTTTGTGGGTATACTCAGTGTAAACCCTCACGAGACAACACTCGTCCACTAAGAATCATCTTGCTATACTAAATGCAACCGCGATTCCTACGAAAGTGAGTTAGGATCACGTACAATTTTTTTTTCAGCTAGTGTGTTAATGACGTTTCTTTTCCGTGTTTTTCAATTTGTGTGTGTATGCATGATATGTATCGGCTAGATGTTAAGTCTTCTGCTGTACAAGTCATTATAAAGTTTTATTGAGCCAACGAATTATTCCAATAAAGTATAGTTTTCTTAATATTACCATATGTGCCTACGTGTATTACGAATATACCATAGGAAAATTAGTTGTAAGGTTTTCTTAATTAGAGTTATAGTATATATTGATCTTTTGATAAAATATGGAAAGTGAGTGGGGATTAGTGAACGTGTCTGCATTTTAATCGAAGTGCATCAAAGATGAAAAATGAGCAAGCTAATCTGATTCCTTGTCACATTAATTTTATTTTTCACTTCTGTTACAGTATTGGACTGTGTTATCTTGGAAAATTGTCGGACCGCGTTATCTCGGACCATTGTCCCATCCTTTTGTCTAATGCTTGTGTTGATTTCAGACCTAAGCCTTTTAGGGTGCTCGACTCATGGCTTAGTAATGAGGAATTCTGCACTTTGGTTAGTAGATCATGGAATTATTGGAAAGGTGGTGGTGTGGTCGATATTCGTGCAGTTCTTGGTGTGTGGTGAGATAAAAAGAAAGAGATCATACTTGTTATTGAAAATTGGTATGTGGGATAAAAAGGCTCATAGGGGTATGCTATCTCAAAATGAGATTGAATCCCATTGGGAAGTACTTGTTAAATATCATAGATTGGAGCATGTTAGCACTCGTAAGATTCATCAAAAATGTTGTGTAAAATGGGCAGTTGAGGGGGACGAACACTTGCTATCCTTATGCTTCTTTAAACCAAAAATAGAAGGAAGAATAAAATTATTGGTATTGTCTAAAATGGTTTTTGGATTTCAGATCCATCTCAGCTCAAATGTATCATGTATGACCATTTATTGCATAGGTTCACTAAGCCTCGTGTACAAAGGCCTGTTTTTACAATGCTAGCTATTTCATAATTTGGACCTAGCAGACTCGGAATTAAAAAAGTGGTGTGGGAGTGGGACTGTGCAGGTTCAGTGGCTACAAGCATGTCACTTTCACATTTAGTGGGTCAATATTCTTATGGTTATTATGTGCCCCTCCCTTCTAAGTACCTTCTGTAATTTTAGCAACTTCTGAGTGAGTTTCATGTTGGAAAATTTAGTGCACTTGTGGGATTAGTTCACACCTTGTAATGGGTTAGGAGGTACGGAGTGTACACCCATAAGGTCCATGAACACCCTGACTCTTATAGTGGTTTGTATTGGTAGTACTGGTGAAAGTACCGCTTGGTGAAAGTACTGCTTGTGGTTTCCACTGATAAGCAGTGTTTCCACTGATAGGCAGTGTTTCCACTTATAGCACTCTGAAAGTACTGATTCTATGAAAGTACTGATAAGCAGTGTTTCCACTGATAGGCTGTATTTCCACTGTAAGTGAAAGTACTGCTAGTGGAAAGTACTGCTTATGGAAAGTACTGCTAAATGGCAGTTACAACTTCTTTATGACCACGTTTAATTGGTCATGTAACCACTAACGGCTATAATGTGGATAATTATGAGGCTATTAATGGGCCGATTAATACTCATAATTCCATTGGAATAGCTCAAGAGTAACCTCCTATATATAGGAGATCTGAACATGCATGAAAGACACACAGAAAACACTAAATACTTATAAGCGAAAGGGTTATAGAATTGTGCCTAATTCTCTAACTGCATTTGGTCTTATCCCAAGTAGATATTCGTGATACCCAGGCATTAGGGTCGAATAGTTTACTTTGGAAAGTGATCACACGATTCCAAGTGATATCCGGTACCCACCTAGTGGTATTGCTACTGTCATTGATTGTCTTAACCCTGTTCTGGGAGATAACCACCCCAACAATCAAAGTAAACTATTTTGTGATAATCAGTGGCAATTGCTGCAATGAAACACATGGCTTCAAACTTTGCCAAGCTTGATAAGTTTGAAGGGGTGGACTTTAGGAGGTGGCAGAAGAAGATGCACTTCTTGCTATCAAGCATGAGTGTGGTCTATGTGCTGACTACTCCAATTCCTGATGATGGTGATGATGCTACTGTGGAGCAGATCAGGAGGAGGAGCAAGTGGGAGAATGATGACTACATATGCAGAGGTCTTATTCTCAATGGTATGTCTGATTCTCTGTTTGATATTTATCAAAACTTTGAATCTTCCAAAGAACTGTGGGATTCCTTGGATGCCAAATATATGGCTGAGGATGCATCAAGTAAGAAGTTCCTTGTTAGTAATTTCACAAATTACAAAATGACTGATTCAAGACCAGTTATGGAACAATACAATGAACTTCTTGGAATACTTGGAAGGTTTACACAACACAATATGCACATGGATGAGGCTATTTCAGTCTCTTGTGTTATTGACAAACTCCCTCCTTCTTGGAAAGATTTCAAGCATACCTTGAAACATAAGAAGGAGGAGTTAACTCTGGTTGAGTTGGGCAGTCATCTGCACATTGAGGAATCTCTCAAGGTGCAGGATAATGACAAGCCAAAGAGTGGCAATGCTGCTGGACCATCTGTTGTCAATATGGTGGAGCATAACAACTCCACCAGGTACAATGAAAACAAAGGCAAACGCAAGTATCATGATAACACAAGGGCAGATCCTAACAAGAAGGCAACACCTACTTGTTGGAAATGTGGCAAGACTGGTCACATTAAAAGGGACTGCAAGGGTGTTAAAGTTGGTGGTAAAGCCAATGGATCAGGCACTAATGGTTCAGGGAGTGGTGGTTCAGCCAACTCACTGAAAGGTCAGAATATGTTTAATAAGTCTTTTCAGATTTATTATGTTACATATGTATCTAAATCTTTTTATGTGCAGGATGATGATGTTGCGTGGTGGGTTGACTCTGGTGCAACAGTTCATGTGTGTAAAGATAGAAGCTGGTTCAAGACTTATGAGTCACTGAATGATGGTTCTATTCTTCACATGGGAAATGAGTCAACAGCCTTGGTGCATGGTCGTGGTTGTGTAGATCTTAGGTTTAGTTCAGGAAAGATTGTAACTTTGTTTAATGTTATTCATTTTCCTGATATAAGGAAGAACTTGGTTTCAAGTAGTGTTTTGAATAATCATGGATATAAACAAGTTATTGAATCTGATAAATGTTCTTTCTAAGAATGGTGTTTTTATTGGTTTTGGTTATTTATGTAATCAAATGTTCAGGCTTAATATTACAACTGACAGTGTTATTTCAGCTTTTGTGACCTCATATGAACAGACTGATTCTAACCTTTGGCATGCTAGACTTGGTCATGTTCACTATAAAAGGATGCAAGATATGTCTAGGGATGGTTTAATCCCTGTTTTTGACATGCACACTGAAAAGTGTAAAACTTGCATGTTGACCAAGATAACCAAGAAACCCTTTCAGGGTGTTAGTCGTGAGACTAAGATCTTGGAGCTTATTCACAGTGACCTGTGTGATTTGCATGCTACTCCTTATTTGGGGAATAAGAAGTACTTTGTGACATTTATTGATGATGCTTCTAGATTTTGTTATGTCTATCTGTTACATACCAAGGATGAAGCATTAGATAAATTCAAAGTGTTTAAACAGAAGTTGAATTACAACTTGGGTCTTTGATCAAAAGATTAAGGACTGATAGGGGAGGTGAGTACATGGATACTCAGTACTTTCAGTCTGTTGGAATAATCCATGAAACGACTGCCCCTTATACTCCTCAGCAAAATGGTATTTCTGAAAGGAAAAACAGGGTGTTGAAGGAGATGGTTAATTCCATGTTGTCCTATTCAGGACTGAGTCAAGGGTTCTGGGGTGAAGCTATGTTAACAGCTTGCTATTTATTAAATAGGGTTCCCAACAAAAGGAACAAGGTTACCCCTTATGAACTCTGGACTAAAAAGAAACCCAACCTGAATTATCTCAAGGTTTGGGGTTGTAGGGCTGTTGTAAGACTCCCTGATCCAAAGCAAAAGACTTTGGGTGAAAGAGTCATTGACTGGATCTTTGTTGGATATGCTGAGCATTCCAAGGCTTTTAGGTTCTATGTTATTGAACCTAATGAACATGTTTCAGTTAACACAATAATTGAATCAAGGGATGCAGAATTTGATGAGAATAGATTCTCATCAGTCCCTAGACCAAATCAGAGGATTCCTAATGGAACTCATGACACTGGTGTATCAGAGGTCCCTGATGATGAACCATCAGTGGTCCCTGATGAGGTTGTGGTTCAGCAACCTGAACCTGTTCTCAGGAAAAGCAAAAGGGTCAGGACTCCAAAGTTATTTGGACCTGAGTTTCAACTATACTTAGTTGAAGGTACCAGGGATGAGGTCTCAGACCAATACTCCTATTGCTTCATTGTTGAGGATGACCCCAAAACATTTGAATAAGCAATGAAGTCCCAGGATATTGCTTTCTGGAAAGAAGCAATCAATGATGAGATGGATTCCATCATGGGCAACAACACTTGGGTGTTGGTTGATCTACCACCAGGTTGCAAACCTCTAGGTTGCAAATGGATTTTCAAAAGGAAAATGAAGGTAGATGGAACTATTGAAAAGTTCAAGGCTAGATTAGTTATTCAGGGCTTTAAACAAAAGTCAGGAATAGACTATTTTGATACTTATGCCCCTGTGGCTCGTATCAGTACCATAAGACTGCTGATTGCTATGGCATCTATTCACAATCTGGTTATTCATCAGATGGATGTGAAAACAGCTTTCTTGAATGGTGAATTGGAAGAGGAGGTTTATATGAACCAACCTCAGGGCTTCATCATGCCAGGCAATGAAAACAAGGTGTGTAAACTGATTAAGTCTCTTTATGGACTTAAACATGCACCTAAGCAATGGCATCAAAAGTTTGATGAAGTGGTTTTGTCTAGTGGTTATGTTCTTAACCAAGCTGACAAATGTGTATATAGCAAATTTGATGAATCTGGTAAAGGAGTCATCATTTGTCTATATGTTGATGACATGTTGATCTTTGGCACTGACCAAAATCAGGTTGACCTGACAAAGGAATTTTTGTCATCAAGGTTCTCCATGAAAGACATGGGGAAGGCTGATGTTATCCTTGGTATAAGGATTAAACATGAAAGTAATAGAATTTCTATCTCTCAGTCTCATTATATTGAGAAGGTATTGAGGAAATTCAATTACTTTGATTGTACTCCAGTGAGTACACCTATGGATACTTGTGAGAAGCTGATGCCTAATCATGGCAAGGCTGTATCTCAACTTGAGTATTCTAGGGTAATTGGCTGCCTGATGTATGCCATGACTTGTACAAGACCTGATATTGGTTTTGCAGTGGGAAAATTGAGCAGGTATACTAGTAATCCTAGTGCTCATCACTGGCAAGCAGTTCAAAGGGTACTGAAGTATTTGAAGAGAACTATGGATTATAGTCTCTCATATACTGGTTACCCATCAGTGTTGGAAGGTTACACTGATGCAAATTGGATCAGTAACACTGAAGACAATTCGTCTACCAGTGGCTGGGTATTTCTACTTGGTGGAGGTGCAATTTCTTGGGCATCCAAGAAGCAAACTTGCATCACCAGTTCAACAATGGAATCTGAATTTGTGGCTCTAGCAGCTGCTGGTAAAGAAGCTGAATGGTTGAAAAACTTGCTTCTTGAGATTCCATTATGGCCTAAACCTATAGCACCTATTTCTATCCGGTGTGATAGTGCAGCTACATTGGCTAAGGCTTATAGCCAGATGTACAATGGTAAGTCTAGACACTTAGGTGTCAGGCATAGCATGATTCGTGAGCTTATCATGAATGGGGTGGTATCTATAGAGTTTGTGAGATCTCAACAGAACTTAGCTGATCACTTGACGAAGGGTCTGGCTAGAGACTTGGTTATAAAGTCTGCTAAAGGGATGGGTTTAAGTCCAACTTAGTCACTGAATGCTAGGACACCCAACTCCCTCCTAAGGAAACTTGGGAGCTGAGTTCAATGTGGAAAGCTGAACATTCAGTGGACTGGAGCACATGTTTTATTTACATCCCAAGGTTGTGCTCAGAACCTGCTGAAAGGAGGATGAAGTCTTTACTTCTTAATGGTTAATTTTCTTTGAAAAAGTGCTTGGCAGGAGCATGACTAAAGAGGAACCACCTATGTAAATGTTGAAGTTTTGCCGCTTCAGGAAGCTTTGGACTTTTAGCTTTTACAACATTTATGAATTTGGATATGGACACATGGCTTATATAGTGTCAGGAGCTTTTAAGTGTTTGAAAACTTGTGTGTAGTTATCTTCAGGTATTCAAATGGGTTGAAGGGTTCAATTCTTAGAACACCCTGATTCTCGAATATTTGAACGTGTAATTACTAAGTTGGAAATTCAATCCTCAGGACATTTTCATTTATGCACATGTTTTGATTGATGTTTATTTTTCATGCAAAGGAAGTGAACTAAATTTGGGAAGGATTGTTGGAAAATTTAGTGCACTTGTGGGATTAGTTCACACCTTGTAATGGGTTAGGAGGTACGGAGTGTACACCCATAAGGTCCATGAACACCCTGACTCTTATAGTGGTTTGTATTGGTAGTACTGGTGAAAGTACTGCTTGGTGAAAGTACTGCTTGTGGAAAGTACTGCTTGTGGTTTCCACTGATAAGCAGTGTTTCCACTGATAGGCAGTGTTTCCACTTATAGCACTGTGAAAGTACTGATGCTATGAAAGTATTGATAAGCAGTGTTTCCACTGATAGGCTGTATTTCCACTGTAAGTGAAAGTACTGCTAGTGGAAAGTACTGCTTATGGAAAGTACTGCTAAATGGCAGTTACAACTTCTTTATGACCACGTTTAATTGGTCATGTAACCACTAACGGCTATAATGGGGATAATTATGAGGCTATTAATGGGCCGATTAATACTCATAATTCCATTGGAATAGCTCAAGAGTAACCTCCTATATATAGGAGATCTGAACATGCATGAAAGACACACATAAAACACTAAATACTTATAAGCGAAAGGGTTATAGAATTGTGCCTAATTCTCTAACTGCATTTGGTCTTATCCCAAGTAGATATTCGTGATACCCAGGCATTAGGGTCGAATAGTTTACTTTGGAAAGTGATCACACGATTCCAAGTGATATCCGGTAACCACCTAGTGGTATTGCTACTGTCATTGATTGTCTTAACCCTGTTCTGGGAGATAACCACCCCAACATTTCACATGTGTATTTTCAATGCATACAAAAGCGAACTCACACTGATAACACCATCCCAATCAAGTTGAAGTTTAGTACTTGTATGTAACATTTTTACCCATCCATCCGAAACTAATGAAAGGCAGGTCAAATGGCAGTTCGCTACCATTGATGTTGAAAGGTCAAACTGCAATTGTCCCAAAAGTATTTAGCAAGGATGATCACCCAATCACTACACTCTCATGTGGAACTGCCTTGTGTTTTTAAGACAAGGGAAGAAGCCATGGATGACGATAGGTTCTAGCCTTTTCCTGTCCGGAAGAACCACTAACTAATGAGTGTGCTACTACACTATAAAGGATGTTATCAGTATACTTTTCAACATAACGCGCAAGACACATAAGATTCATTTGTATTGCTATTAAAAACATCTTATATCCAACACTAATTTTGATGCTCATCAGCATTCAACAACATTTAGAAATTTTGAAGCATACTAAGATGATACACATTATACTGAATTTTATAGAAAGGGACAATAAGTAATTTAAATTCAAAAATTCACTAGAATTTGTTTTGTTTATTTTCGTTGCAGTTGCAGCAGACCAGCAGTAAACAAACCCTCCTGCTGCAGTAGCAGCAGCAAGGAGTTTATTTGGTCAAAACGGGTGATTTGGTCACTTAATTTTACACGTTTTGGCTCAAATGTGTGAAATGGTTGATTTTTTTTACATGTTACTTATTAGTATACATTTGGAGTAAAATAGGTCAAAACGGCTAAAATGGGTCAAAATAGGTGAACTGGGTGTAACATAAATGACAAAGTTATTTATTATTACATGTTTGGGCTAACTGGGTGAAATGGGTCAAAACGTGTAAAATGTGTGTAATGACTCAAATAAACGACAAAGTTACTTATTAGTACATGTTTGGGCTAAAATGGGTCAAAACGGGTGATACATACATATGTAATAATATAAAACTGGGTGAAATGGGTCAAAACGTGTAAAATGTGTGTACCCCGGTTTGATAAAAATACGAGGAATACATTTTTGTTAAAAAAAAAACAATATTATTGACTCTGAAGAATAATTATTTAGACTTAACCCATTACTAATGTAATGTCGGTATGCGTGTGGGGTCGTTTTTCAGGAAATGCAAAATAACTTATCGTTTTTAAGTTTTTAATCATCATTAAATTTTAGAAAATAAATAACTAGTATTTTCTGATCAAAATAAATAGTAGTAATATTAAAATAATAGTGTGAAAAATTACGGACGGTTACATCTCGTTCCACCGAATTTGAGATAGTGAGTGAATATTTAACTATCATAAAGTAGTCACACTTCTTTGATGTAAAGTTGTAGAGAAAATAACCACCATATGTAGTGCTAGAAATCATAGTAACTTATACGAGCGTATACTCATCACCACCTAACCCGTATTATATTTTAACTTAAAATCTCTTTGGACTCGGGTAAATCACAATTACAGCCTTAGACTTTCTCTGTATTTGAGTTACAACCTTGTCAAGAACCAACAAGTCCATTTAGACTAACATAATCAATTTCTTTTAGAAGACCATAACTATTAGGATGGAGTTGAGGTTTCATTTATACCGTGCGATGGTGGATACCTCTAGGTTAAAATCTTGTTAGTCACCGCTCAGCCTTGAGGTACACTATGTTGCGAGATTTGCTTTTGTTTTACATGTGTAGTGTTAAGTTAATTTGACATAACAATAATTACCTCCATCAGATAGTTCTTGTCATAGTTATATAGGCACTTTATTTTGAAACCCGGACAAACATAACAAAATTGAATTCATAAATCAAATTAACATGAACACAAAGAACTATATATTACACAAACACAAATCCATAGTCCAAAAATTATTATAAAACACTAGAAAATGATACAAAGAAACATAGTCAGTACTCCATGTTAACCTTCACCGCCATTTTGGACATCATTTCTGCTACCATCCATTGTCACACCAGATGACACCAAAGAATTGTTATCTACAACAACCCCATCGAGTTGACTCGGTATTCCATTTGGTACATGCCCGACAATCCCATTATACTCGTTTGCTGGATAAACTGGCATAAACTGGCATCATTCTAGTAAGCTGGATAAACTGGCATCGGCAATGGATCCACGGGATCCTAGGTGAAACTGGACCCAACCCATAGCCATTAACTGGATAACCACCCGTAAACATGCCGTAAGGACAACCAGTGTATTCTGGGATTGGCGCATAGCTTGGAAGAACGTCGTACCTGGGACTATATAGGACCTGTTTATGAATCCGAACCCCCGTGGACGATGGGTCACGTTGTTATGCATCACGACGACATCAGTGATTCGACCGAATTTTTCAAATTAGAATTTGATTCTCTTTTTCGTTCATCAACGTTATTGGTGATTCATATTAATTTAGTTTGTTACTCTTGAAATGTTTTTATTATGATTTTAGGATCAAATTATTAGTTGTTACGGATAGCGTATATGTTGGAACTTACTTGGGGCATCCAATCTTCAAAGTTACATCACTGATCAGAGTCTTCCCTTGTGATCATTCCTTGAGAAATTCTCCTAAGGAACAAGTAAAATACCTCTCTGCGGCAGAATAAAAATGGAATCTAAAATTGCAAATTTGTTCAAAGTTGCTGAAAAGACTTGAGGCTTCTGTTTTTTCATATGATGTCAATATAAAACTAAGGTTCTTTTAATTTTTGTAATCATAGGAACTTAAAGTCCGGTATATGGTGATAACGGGTAATTGTGAAAAAGAACTACAGTGATCACAATATAAGTAGGTGGCTACTGATTTTGTAAGAAGATCACGTGTAAGCTTATTGTTCAATAGAAAATACATGTTGTTAACTTCATTTATTAGGAAGTACTTGACATTGTGTTGAAGGAGGGATTGTTAAGTTTAGGGGTGAAGTCATTGGTTTAGTTTCGAGTAGTTGTTAAAAACTGTAAAAACACGTTCAAACTCTCTATAGTCTTCAGCTGTTTTGTTATAGTTGTACAATAAATGGTCGAGAACCATTTTTGAGCCTTTAAAGAACATCTCTATCCTCCCTACGCTGCATGAACCTTAGGGATTCTGTTGGCAATGCAGCCACCTTCTGGCACATGCTCTTTGGCAATCACACCATGATTTGCCTCTATGCCATGCCAAACAATGAGCTCGGAAGAAGTTACATTCCTAAAATTTGACTTAGTTATCGATAACGTCCTGTCTGTTACTCAAAATACTTCCCTTATTCTTTAATCTTATCTATAAGCAATAATTTGCTCACGGTGTATTTCAATTGTATGGGTTCAAGTCCTGCTTAAGACATGTCAGATAAATTTGTGGTGTAAATGTTGCGAGATAGTTAAAATTGCCGTTCTAAGAAAAAAAATTGAAACGTTTGGACAAAAAGTAGTTCACTGATCAACCCGATCCGTGTTGACCCATTCTAAAAGTCACCCGTTTGACTTGTTGTCCCATAAAAATCTTAACATTTCTTACCCAGTTTGAACGAAAGAAAAAATGTTTACATGTATTATTGGATAATTAACTACTATCGTCTCCTAACATTAGTATGGGAGAACGTAACCAAGATATTATACAAGACATTTCATTGAAGAACAATTAGTTTGTCGACAAATAAATATAATTTCTCGAACAAACCAAAGTTTTACATTTCGAAATCAACGGAATATAAACAAATATCCTTAGACCATCCGTAATAAGGTGCCATAGCACGCGTCTTCGTCCTTGCTGGCAAAATAGCACGCGTCTTTGCTTACTACACTCACCCACCTTCGACGCCATTGAAGACCAAAAAAACGAAGGCTCGGTCGTGCCGACGACCGAGTTGTGGGAGGTTTGTTGTTTGTATGTGTTTATTAAATGGTGTATAACCAGAAGCCTTGTATTGTGAGTTTGGTATCCACTCAATATAATCACTTTTATACATAGATTCTTTAGCATACTGAAAGTTAACACACACACACGCATCCTTTTCTTCATCTCATTGTATAAACAGAAGAAGCCTTGTATCATGAGTTTGGTATCAACTCAATATAATCACTTTTATACACAGATTCTTTAGCATACTAAAGTTAACACACACACACGCATCCTTTAGTTCATCTCATTGTTAATCAATCACAATAAATTTATCCACAGATTCAGTGTGTCGTTGGTGCTTAAACACAAGAAAATTATTAATGGCTGATCCCATTATTTCCGCCCTTGTGAAGGATATGGTAGGTAGATTAACTTCTGCAGCAATCCAAGAGTATGGGTTGCTTAGGGGACTTAAAAATGATCTTTCAGCTCTCGAGAATACTTTTAAGCAGATTCAAGGTGTACTTTATGATGTTGAGATGAAGGAAACGACGCAAAAAGATGTGGAAGAATGGCTCAGGACTCTCAAATCTGCCTCTCTAGAGGCGGAAAACGTGCTCGACGAGGCCAAAACTGAAGCTATGATAAAAAGGATGCACTGGAAAATGGGCAGGAAATACAAGGTAAGAACCTTCTTACCTCCCGCTATAATCCGTGTATGGTAAAAAATAGGATTGCTCATAAAGTTAAGAACATACGGAAAAAATTGGAAGACACTGATGCTAATAGATCCAAGTTTAAACTGACTTCCAATACCACAAGTGAAGATGGCACGGGAATTGCTGGTGAGATTTCAAACAGGGAAACTACCTCACTTATGCCAATAGTGAAGATCTACGGAAGGGATGAAGTGTTGGTGATTTTGCATCACCGATATTATTTAAGTGTAATGGATTAATTTAGGTGACCAAAGTGTAATCATGATAAATGTTCAACAAGTCGGGGTTGTGCGGAGTGCACACTTGTATGACGTTATTATGATTGCTATTCGGGGGCGAAGCCCCGAATGACGGGGGTCCGGGGGCAGCGCCCCTGGTAGCAGGGTCCAAGGGGCGGCAGATTTCCGGTAATTTTAACTGTTTTGGCGGTTAATTTAACTCTAAAATTAAACTGTTTTGGCGGTTAATTTTATTTGGTATAAAGTGCTATGTTAAAAACGCACTAGAAAATAAAATTTCCGGTAATTTTAACCTTAAAATTAAACTGTTTTGGCGGTTAATTTAACTGCTATTGCAGTTATAACCGACCATCAGTTTTTGGTCATATTATGGGTATTCTGGTTCTGGTCATAACTTATAAAACAAATTCTCAAGTTCAAATCTGAGTTTTATCCGATTAGAGATTTCGGTAGAACCACCGAAATACTTCAATCTGATAGTGTTTACACGACTCTCAGATTACTGTGATCATAATTTCCTAACATGAAGAGAAGAAGATGATAATTGATAAGATTTGTAATGAAGATATAGGCATCAGACATGACGATAATTATGTTCGGGTCTATGCTATATGGGGCATGGGTGGCATCGGAAAAACCACACTAGCTCAATTTGTTTACAACCATGAAGCGGTGAAGACACATTTCGAGTTAAAGTGTTGGGTGTACGTCTCTTCTGTGTTTGAAGTCAAACGAATAATTAAGGTTATATGTGGCTCAGAAGATTCGAGGTTGGATGCGATGCAAGTATGCCTTCAAAACAAGTTACGAGGTAAGAAATTTTTTATCGTCATGGATGACGTATGGATCGAAAACAAGGACATAGAAAAGTGGCACGAGTTATGTAAAGCATTAATTTGCGGAGCTCTAGGCAGCACCGTTATGGTAACGACACGGAAGAAAGATACTGCCCTACTGATGGCTAAGATTCCTGAGTTGCTGCATAATGTGGCAGTTTTATCAAAAGAGGAGTCATGGTCGCTATTCAAGATGCTTGCGTTTCCAGGTGGAGGAGATGAGGGGGAAAACGTATGGGAGCTGGAGCCTGTAGGAAGGGAGATAGTTGAAAAATGCAAAGGTTTACCTCTAGCAGTGAAGACTTTGGGTAGCTTAATGTCGACCAAAAAAAAGGTGAATGAGTGGCTGCTTGTAAACGACAAGTTCTTGTCGGAGATGCAAGACAATGGCATCTTACCTGCTTTGAGGTTAAGCTACGAAGATTTGCCTCCACATATGAAGATATGCTTCGCTTATTGTTGTGTATTTTCAAAAGGGGAGGAAATGAGTAAGGATACATTAATAGAGTTGTGGATGGCAAATGGATTTATTCCATCTCAAGAAGATGTAAGCTTGTATGTGCTTGGCGAGGAAATTAGAATGACCAGAGAAATTAGAGGGACTGAAACTGTACGTGTGAATAGGCAGCTGAGCCTTGTATTATGAGTTTGGCGTCCACTAACCAAACACCAAATATAATCACTTATAACAAGAACAAAAAAAAAACACACAAACACACACACACACATCCTTTTGTTCATCTCATTTTTGTCAATAACAAGAAAAGTAACCATGGCTGATCCCATTAATTCGGCACTTGTGAGTGATGTGGTAGGGAGATTAACTTCTGCAGCTATCCAAGAGGTTGGGTTGCTTTGGGGCCTTGAGGATGATCTTTCAGCTCTCAGCAACACTTTCAGACAAGTCCAAGGTGTTCTTCATGACGCGGAGATGAGACAACCAAACGAAAAGGGTGTGGAAGAATGGCTCAGGACTCTCAAATCTGCCTCTTTGGAGGTAGAAAATGTGCTCGACGGGGCCAAAACTGAAGCTATGATACAAAGCCTACACAGTATCAAACATAAGGTAAGAACCTTCTTTTCCACCCACCATAATCCGCTTGTGGTCAAAACTAGGATTGCTCATAAAGTTAAGAAAATAAGGAAAAAATTGGAAGAGATTGATGCTAATAGATCCAAGTTTAAGTTGACTCCCAATACCATAAGTGAAGGTGGCGCGGGTATTGGTGGTGAAATTTCAGACAGGGAAACTAGCTCACTTATGTCCAAGATCTACGGAAGGGATGAAGAGAAGAAGATGATAGTTGATAAGATTTGTAACCAAGAAATAGGCATCAGACATGACGTTGATGACCTTCGGGTCAATGCTCTATGGGGCATGGGTGGCATCGGAAAAACCACACTAGCTCAATATGTTTACAACCATGAAGCAGTGAAGACACATTTCGAGTTAAAGTGTTGGGTGTATGTCTCTGCTGTGTTTGACATCAAACATATAATTAAACAAATAATTAAAGCGATATGTGGACCAGAAGATTTGAAGTTGGATGAGATGTCATTGGATGATTTGGAGAGAGAACTTGAAAGCAAGTTAAGTGGAAAGAAATTTTTCATAGTAATGGATGACGTATGGATCGAAAACAATGAAAAGTGGAACGAGTTATGTAAACCATTAAGCTGCGCAGAAAAAGGCAGCACGGTTATGGTGACGACACGGAAGAAAAATACTGCCCAACTGATGGCTAAGATTCCTGAGTTGCAGCGTAATGTGGAAAAATTATCAGAAGAGGAGGCATGGGCGCTATTCAAGATGTTTGCGTTCCCAGACAGAGGAGAGAGGGAAAACGTAAGCTCCGAGCTGGAGCTTGTAGGAAAGAAGATAGTAGAGAAATGCAATGGCTTACCTCTAGCGGTGATCACTGTGGGTAGTTTAATGTTGACAAAAGAAAATAAGGTAAATGAATGGCGGGATGTAAACGACAACTTCAAGTGGGAGCAAGACGATGACGTCGTCCTACCTGCTTTGAGGTTAAGCTACAATGATTTGCCTCCACGTATGAAGATATGTTTCGCTTATTGTAGTGTATTTTCAAAAGGGGAGGAAATGAGTAAGGATTCATTAATAGAGTTGTGGATTGCAAATGGATTTATTTCATCTGAAGGAGGTATGAGCTCGTATGTGCTTGGTGAGAAACTTTTTACTTTTTTGGTCCAAAGGTCGTTTTTCCAAGATGTCGTCGAGAAGGATATAGACACGGGTGTGATATGCAAAATGCATGATTTAATGCATGATCTTGCGCAATATTGTGCGGTTATAGAACCCGGTAAGGAGTCGATAACCCTGGATGAGGTGCTTCATCTCAATTTATCATGTGAAGATTTTGAGTTTTCAACACAGGATTTGAAAAAGCTAAGATCAGTACGATCAATGCTAGTCTTCAATAGTGATTATACGAGTAACATTAGACAAATCTCCAGCCATGTTTATCTAAGGGTGCTGTACTTGAGCACAATTGAAAACTCGACTTTCCCCGAATCAATCTGCAAGCTAATACATTTGAGACACTTGAAAATATCACGGTCAAAAATAAAAGTTCTACCAGAGTCGATTATTTATCTCCAAAACTTGCAAACATTGATTCTAGAAAAGTGTTGGTCTTTGCGTGAGTTACCTAAAGGCACTACTACACAAAAGGGTAGATAGATCACTTCAGATAGAGCGGTTTAGTGAAAAACCGATCTAACAAAGGAAAAAAGCGGAGAAATGTTATACATAGATCGGTTGTTTGTTGAATAACTGATCTATTAAATTTTAAAACTAGTTAGATCGGTTCTTTATTATTAACCGATCTATTTATTGCTTAGGCAGTCCCATGACACGATCTAGCTGGAATCACGTTGCATCTTACATAGATCGGGTATAAGTAAATAAATGATCTATTTCCCTGAAATTCACCAAAACAATTTTAGCGGGATACAATTTTTCATTTGCCGCTTCACCAAAATTTAGACACACAAAAAACCTACCATTTCCCCAAAATTAAACACCAGCGCCTCCCTACTCTCACCAAACAAACCCTAACCATTTCCCCCAAAAGATTGAATCTTGATTATTTATAAAGAAGCTATTTACTATTAGTTTAGATTAAGAGAATGGGTTGTTTTTCATGTTTTGATTCCCGGGGTGACGAGAAACCAATTTCTCAAAAAGTAGGGGCTGATCGCCCTGAAGTTCATCCTACTTCTGCCCCTTCTAATATCTCTAGATTGCCTTCTGGTAAGTTTGATCTGATCTAGCTTTATGTTTTGTAAAAGGTGTTAGATTGATGTATAGTGTGGACCATATTAAGTTATATGATATGACGTTTTAGATATATATGAATCTATGTTTGATCCATTAGTGGTAATGTGTTATGATGATTATCTGTTTTCAATTGATAGCTTAGGGTTTGGGTATGCTTTTTTGGGATGAGTTTTTTTTACAAATATCTTTAGAATTTAATGGATTTGAAGATTTTGAAATTGATTGTAGGAGGCTGATTATGAATCTTTAATTTTTAATTTGAGTTTCTAGGTTTGGGATTTCTATTATAAATAGCTTTGGGGGTTAGATGATTTGAAGATATTGTTGATATGTTTTGTTTGGGTTTTGATGTGATGCGTTTTGATGCCTTCGATAACAGTGGTCGAAGGGTGTCACGTAACACAAACGACATGTAATCGATTTTAATGGTGGTGGTGGCCGTTGGTTAGTGGTGATGCTGGCCGGATGGGGCTGCAGAAGTGGTGAGTTACTCCATTTATTAATAAAATCTTAAGGTTTCTATTTACACATTACTATAAGTTTACGTTTTGTGTTTTTTCGTTTTTATTGATGAAGCCTGCTGCTACTAATTAAGCTAATTTTGGCGAAAAGATAATAGCTCTTTATCAAGCTTAAGGTTTGAGTTTTTTTGGGGGGTGTTTGTCATTAAATATTTTACAGGTTTCTTTGTGCCTCTGATATTCCACAATTTTTACACATATCTTCTATGAATTATAATCAAATTGCTTTGGGTCGGTTACCAATGTCAGTAATTAACAATTACACAATTCGAACAATTTCAAATTTCTCTGAAATAAAAAATTAGTAACTCATTTTGATATTGGATTTTGTTACAGGAACCATCTGTCCGGAAATACTTCATAGGCCTTCTGGAACTTCCTACCTCGCCCCTCGGAGATACGACCCACAGCGTTGAACACGTTGGAGATACTAGCCATCCAGCGTATCACCCAACCAATAATGGAGGTGAACGACCAGTTGAATGTACCATTATGCTGCCATTTACAGCCATTTTCTCCCATTTAATATGGGAATTTAAATGTTATACCCACAACTTTCGTCTAATGTGTGTGCCATAGTTTGACTCTTCAGGTGTGGAACGTGGTATGGCGAACCACTCCAGTATGCTTGCACACCAGCTGACTCACGACTTTCTCCAAGTAAGTGAACATTTGCATGTGTCGGGCTCCAATATTTTTCATTCATTTACACACTTACTTACACGGTATTCATGCTTTTGGGATGACAGGATGTTACCAACAACCAACTGCTTGCAACAGGCGCCAAAGACAATTGTTTGTGGGTATGTTGCTACATTAGTGCATATATGTTCACAGATAATCTAATGTTTTCATTTTTCATGTTTAACGAAGATATTCAAGTTGAACCCGGAAATACGGTTACGGTTGGTGGTGTAAAAAGTGTTGACAGATTTGATGCGTAGCATGTGTTTGATGAATGTCTTGAGAAAATTGTGTTTGTGGTAAGCTTCTTAACTGCTTAGATTTGGCATTATAATTGATTTGTGATTTGTAATTTTCTATTCTTTTGGAAGCAAGACAAATAATGGACCAGTTCGTGAACAACTTTTAACAAACTATGGGTAAGTTTTATCGAACTAACTATTTACATATTTGTATTAGGACTAGCAGAAAGTTTTAAAGTCTGCTTCGATCTTCTCTCATGTTACAATTAATTTGATTAAACTATACCGATACCGAAAACTAATGTCTAACATAACTTTTCGGTTCAGGGGTTTTGCTTCTGGAGATTTTGTTCAGGGGATTTTCTTCATGGCGTATGGTTCACGAGGGATGGTTCAGGGTGTATGGTTCAGGAGGTGGGTGGCCTTGGCATTGACTTACTACAAGTAACTTCTATGTAATTCGTATGGAATTTAATATTCTGTTTTTATATGCTTTTACATTTTGGACCAATTTTATTTACGTACCTTATAAGTAAATATCAACAAGTGTACGAATATGTACTCATCTTGGCATGCGACAATTGAACCTAAGTGGTTGACATATGAAGTCAAACAGGGTCTATTCATGTAACCATTGACTTAGCTGTATGCTTGATCAACTCATATTCCTAACTAGACTTATAATGAATGAATGGGCACACTGATTTACTTGGTCAAATTTGTGGTCCTGACTCGACTCATATTTCTGATATAGGCTAATGAAGTGGATCTGGATGAGCTCAACAAACTGTCAAGCGATTATGGCGTGACCAACGAGTTAACCACCAAAGGTCTTACGCCAAATTGCTTATGCTTATACTATCTTTACATATTTAAAATATAATTGAGCTATTTTATACTACAGTCCCTCCAACATTTCAGGTCAAACCGGATTTTATTTTACTTATTTGAGGACGAACCAGAGAAAGGAGGCAATACTCTTCTACCTCGAGCATGGACACCCACTTGGAGCAACGTAGATAAAGCAATAGCGTAACGGGTCGTTTAGAAAACTTTTGTCCACACAGGTATTCCTTTAACACCCAACATATATGACAGACATTTACCACCCAAAAAAAAATTGTAACACTAACTGCCGTTGCCACAAATATCCAATTCAACGCAAGGTGTAAATGAACATCTTTTCTTTATAATGATTATATTCTTTAATATTTTTGGGCAGTTACAGGCAATACAATGTCTACTTTACTTTATGCTTTTTTACCTTGATATCTGAATAAAATGATCCTTGCTAAACAGGATTCAATATTTGTTGCGAGATATAAGACAGAGAGAAATGTAGATAGGAGCTTTGTAAGATATAGTAGACATTTCCATTGAGATATTGCTCACTCTTAGATTTGAATCTGCAACGTCAAATGGGTCGTTCTAATCAGTAAAGGAGTATTCAGGATGTTTTCCTGAACCATCAACATAACACTCGTTTGAGACTAAATGTGTTCATACGCTTTTTTTTTTTTTTTTTTTTTTTATCTGTACAGATATTAAAGGTAGAAATTTAAATGCCCCGCCGCAACACGATAACAACGACAGCAACTACGACAACACCGTAAGGATATGGTTCCAAAGGTCATCAAGCTTTACTCTTTTGGCATTCTTGATTGCTTTTCTTATTTTGAGGCAGGAGTGAACTCTTTAGTCACAATACCATTCTACCTGTATATTTGCAACAGAGCATCAGCTTGGACTTTTGGATAGTCGTTAGTAGGACTTATGAACTCTTATTTTGTGGGTGTTGTATTATGTTGTAATTGTTGTTTTTCAGTTGAAGTTGTTTTTTAACTTAAATGTTAATCTATTTGTACTAGAATATTATTGTGTATGGGGTAATGAATTGCAATTGTGGAAAAACCTGCAGTTTTGTGTATGATTAAATTCTGGGAAATCCAATTTTTATGTATTATTTTTTTTAAATCATAGAAATTAACTAGATCGGTTTAAAACCGATCTAACTACATCTCAGGAAACAAAAAACCAATTGTTAAATACATCAGTTATTTGTTATTAACCGATCTTTCTATAATCTTAAAAAGATCGGTTTTTGAACCGATCTATATAACATCTGCTCATAAAGATCACCTCTAGATAGAGCGGTTGGTTACCGATCTATATAAGGCTTTCTAACCGATCTAATTAGCTTTTTTTGTAGTAGTGAGGTTTGAAGTACATGAGGAATCTTCAACGTCTAGATTTTGGTTATTACAAAACTGAACTCCAACATATGCCTGTTGGAATAAAAGAACTAACCAATCTTCGAAGGCTTTCACATTTTATTGTGGGAAAAGATGATGGGGCCCGAATAGGTGAACTGGGAAATCTTAATCGTCTTGGGTGGGATTTGTGGTTACAGAAGCTTGAGAATGTTAGAGGTTTAAGTGATGCCAAAAGTGCCAATTTGAAAGATAAAACAAATCTAAAGTCTTTGATATTAGATTGGACGGAGGGTTATCAACATGGGACGTTTGATTCAGAGGTTCTTGAGGGATTGGAACCAAATTCGGGTCTCCAGGAGTTGAGTATATGGGATTACATGGGAACGGTTCTTTCTCTGAGTTGGCTGGTCAAATTAGTCAATTTGACTAGTATTGTGTTGCAACGTCTTGAAAAGTTTGAACATATTCCACCACTTGGGAAATTACCGAGCCTCAAGAGAATTAAATTGGTGGGAATGAGGTCTTTAAAGTGTTTCCATGATAACGACAACTCTACATCAAAAGACGAGATTCTCTTTCCTAGTTTACAAGAGTTACACATAGACTGTTGTAGGAATTTGGTTTCTTTGCCTAATAACTTTCCAAAACTGCAGTCATTGAAAATACAATTTTGTGACAAATTACATTCTCTGCCAGATGAGATACAAAATTTCAAGGATCTCAATGAAATTAGAATTGAATGTTGTGTAATTCTAAGCAGAAGGTGCGAAAAGGAGATCGGAGAGGATTGGCCTAAAATTTCCCACATTCCACATCTTAACATTAAAAGGTAACACACTTTTTTTTTTTGAACTATGGTTGTTTATCTAAACATATCTATAATGGAAAAAGTATTTAATTATTGCTTTACGAATATGGTCAAAGTGTAGAAAATATGATCTTTTCAAGTATCAAGGGTTCTTTATGATATCCACCATCACAATAATTTTTCAAAAGATAATGCCAAATCCAATATTACAATTGTTATTCATTATTTCTTAATAACAAAAATAATTTGGTCAACAGTTATTCTAGTGCATTTGTTTGATTTGCTTGGTTAAATTTTATCTAATATATTAATTGGAGGTTGTTAGAAGCTAATGTTCATTACATTTTGGTTTGTGTTTGTATGTGAAGTTGGTGAAGAGAATGAGGACAAGGACGAGGATAGCGAAACACTACAGGGATGAGGACTAGAATCGAAGTTTGGTGTGATATGTGAAGATAGTGTTGCTTTATGGTTTTAAGTTGTTTTTGTTAGGTGAATTTTGTGGGTATATTCACTATAAACCCTCATGAAACAACACTCGTCCACTAGGGATCTAGGCTTTCAAAGGCTTGTTGCTATGCTAAATGTAACCGCGATTCCTGCGAAAGTGAGTTAGGATCACGTACAATTTGTTTTTTATCCATTCTTTTCAGCTTGTGTATTAATGACGTTTCTTTTCCGTGTTTTTCAATTTGTGTATGTATGCATGATATGTAGTTGCTAGATGTTAAGTGTTCTGTTATACAAGTCCTCTCTGTCATTATAAAGTTTTATCAAGCCATCGAATTACAATAAAGTATGGTTTTCTTAATATTACCATATGTTGCTATGTGTATTACGAATATACTATAGGAAAATTAATTGTAAGGTTTTCTTTATTAGAGTTATAGTATATATTGACCTTTTGATAAAATATGGAAAGTGAGTGGGGATTATTGAACGTGTCTGCATTTTAATCGAAGTGGATCAAAGATGAAAAATGAGCATGCTAATCCGGTTCCTTGTTACAGTAATTTTGCTTTTCACTTTCGTTACAGTATTGGATTGTGTTATCTTGGACAATTGTCGGACCGTGTTATCTCAGACCATTGTCCCATCTTTTTCTCCAAAGCTTGTGTCGATTTCGGACCTAAGCCTTTTAGGGTGTTCGACTCATGGCTCAGTAATGAGGAATTCATCACTTTGGTTAGTAGATTATGGAATTCTTGGAAAGGTGGTGGTGTGGCCGATATTCGTGCAGTGCTTGGTGTGTGGTGAGATAAAAAGAAAGAGATCATACTTGTTATTGAAAGTTGGTATGTGGGATAAAAAGGATCATAGGGGTCTGCCATCTCAAAATGAGATTGAATCCCATTAGGAAGTACTTG
Source organism: Chrysanthemum seticuspe (assembly GCA_019973895.1). NCBI lineage: Eukaryota > Viridiplantae > Streptophyta > Magnoliopsida > Asterales > Asteraceae > Chrysanthemum > Chrysanthemum seticuspe. The sequence continues at coordinate 32,492,277 of BPTQ01000004.1, read as the reverse complement.
CTGAATATCATAGATTGGAGCATATTAGCAGTAGTAAGAATCTTCAAAAATGTTGTGTAAAATGGGCAGTTGAGGGGGACGAAAACACTCGCTATCCTCATGCTTCCTTAAAACAAAAATAGAAGGAAGAATAAAATTATGAGTATTGTCTAAAATGGTTTTTGGATTGCAGATCCATCTCAGCTCAAATGTATCATGTATGACCATTTATTGGATAGGTTCACTGAGCCTCATGTACAAAGGCCTGTTTTCCCAATGCTAGATATTTCGTAATTTGGACCTAGCAGACTCGGAATTAAAAAAGTGGTGTGGGACTGTGCAGGTTCAGTGCCTACAAGCATGCCCCTTTCACATTTAGTGGGTCAATCTTCTTATGGTTATTATGTGCCCCTCCCTTCTAAGTACCTTCTGTAATTTTAGCAACTTCTGAGTGAGTTTTACATGTGTATTTTTAATATATACAGAAACAAACTCACACTGAAAACACCATCCCAATCAAGTTGAAGTTTAGTACTTGTAACATATGTAACATTTTAACCCATCCATCCGAAACTAATGAAAGGCAGGCCAAATGGCAGTTCGTTACCATTGATGTTAAAAGGTCAAACTGCAATTGTCCCAAAAGTATTTAGCAAGGGTGATCGCCCAAATACTAAGATGTAATACATAGACTACACTATCATGTGGAACTGCCTTGTGTTTTTAAGACAAGGGAAGAAGACATGGATGACGATAGGTTCTAGCCTTTTCCTGTCCGGAAGAACCACTAACTAATGAGTGTGCTACTACACTATAAAGGATGTTATCAGTATACTTTTCAACATAATGCTAAAGATGCATAAGATGCATTTTTATTTTGATGCTCATCAGCATTCAACAACATTAAGAAATTTTGAAGCATACTAAGATGATGCACATTATACTAAATTTTATAGAAAGGGAGAATAAGTACTTTAAATTCAAAAATTCACTAGAATTTGTGTTGTTTATTTTCGTTGTTGTTGCAGCAAACCAGCGGTAAACAACCCCTCCTACAGCAGCAGCAGCAGGAGTTTATTTGGTCAAAACGGGTGAAACGGGTGATTTGGTCACTTAATTTTACACGTTTTGGCTCAAATGTGTGAAATGGTTGATTTTTTTTACATGTTACTTATTAGTATACATTTGGAGTAAAATAGGTCAGAACGGCTAAAATGGGTCAAAACAGGTGAAATGGGTGTAACATAAATGACAAAGTTACTTATTATTACATGTTTGGGCTAAAATGGGTGAAATGGGTCAAAACGTGTAAAATGTGTGTAATGACTCAAAAAAAGGACAAAGTTACTTATTAGTACATGTTTGGGTTAAAATGGGTCAAAACGGGTGATAGATACATATGTACAGCAACTTCGCATACAATTATGATACAAGTCACCATGTAACATATATTATGTCTAAATCCGATCAATTTATGCATATAAATCATGCCTCTTACTCTATACTTAACTTGATTACAATCAAACATATGTAATAATGACAACATAGTACAAGATAATAATGAAAACATGATTACATATGTAATCATGCCTCTTACTCTATACTTAACTTGATTACAATCAAACATTACTTGTTCTTGCAAGTCATTAATGATAGTATAATACAAATAGCTTGATCTATTTGTAAAGAGAGTTTTATTATGTCCATTTGTATGTTAGAACAAGTGCTCAGTTGAGAAAGTTTTGACTATTAGCTATTGTGACGTGTTTTGACTATTAAGCATGAATCTTTTCTAACTATAGGGAAGGGCCTAGCAAAGCTAGAATCATCCAAGAGTAAAATAAAGAACCTTTTGTTGGAAATGTATATATTTACAAACACGTAAATGTCCGGATTCGAACTCGTGACTACGGGATTGCACACATTAGCGAATGAGAATTAAAGTTAAATAATTAATGTTAATGTTTACGATTAATTATTGCACATTAAGTCCATTTAACGATCGTTAAGTATTTAACGGGAAAATGACTAACGACCGTTAAAATGAAAAGAGAAGGACTAGTAATGGAAAATCTTGAATTAAAAAGTTTTGGGTTTTCTCTTGGGCTTGCATGATGGCCGGCCAAGGGGGCTTCTCCAAGCCCTAATCCCCAACTTGTTTTTCAAGATTTCTATTCACTATATAAACAAGGCTAGGTTCTAGGGTTTTTCATAACTTTGTGCATTGAATTAACCCTAGATCTCTCCTCTCCTCTCTCTTGTCCCTATTCGGCCGAACCCCCCCCCCCCCCTTTGTTAGGGAGTTTGGTTTCGTTTTTCCTTAAAACGAGGACTTGTGTTAGATCTAGCAATCGCTTGATTCGTTGGTTAATTCTTGTGTACAAGAACGTGGTAGTAAGACACTATTCTTACACCAATTGGTTTGAGTTGTAAAACGGTAATGGACAACTCTTTAAGCCACTTCTTTTTTTTGCTCAAGAGATCTGACATTCGCAAGAGGTACGTTACGCATACTTTCAGTTAATTATTTATTTGTTATGATCTTTAGTCTTCCGCTGTGTACTCTTGATGTCTACATGTTTTATTGTATGTCATGTATTATAAACTCAACACCTTGAAAGTCTTAAATCAAATCGAAATCTTCACATACTACAAATCATGAAAATCATTAGTTTGTTTTCATGTTATCAAGGAAAGAAGCTTACTGTAAATTGTACTTTTTAGTTAACTTTTAGCGTCTTTCTGCTAAAACAATGCTTGTCATTAAAAGATTTGACCACGTCGAAACTTGATCATTGAGCGCCAAGTGGATATTGAGACAAAAACTTAATGTGGAAGTGATTGAGATGAGATAAATGAAAATGATCGTTAAATGTATACCATTGTTTGAATCAGAACGAATCATATCAAAATGACAAGACATAGTGATCAATGTCCGTAAGGTTACAAGAACATTTCCTTAGTTTGTTTACAATCAACACGGCTCACCATTCGCATCCATAATTCATGCAGTCACCTAGTTGGATTCATTTTAATAGCGATCAATTGATCAAGTACACTAGTACAAAGCTTAATTGTTCATAATGATGAGAATTCTCGTACGACTTAATTAGATGGTGTCATCAACTTGAAAACAAGACGTCAAAAACAAATACCTTAATTAGGTTCATCAACCTTGTTGGTTTTGTCACTGGGATCCTTAATTATAAACCTATCACCATGATGGGAGTAGTGAATCCAACTCACGATTAGGCCGCTCGTAATCGCGATCCAACTAAGAATTGGCCGAGCATTTCAGCCGTGTCCCCTCCGATCCCCTGCGACACTTGCGAACACGTCCCCTCCTGTTTTAGGTTGTTTTGGCTTGGTTTCGTGACCGGGGTTGCCTTATTACAGGCATTTGGTTATGTATTTGGTCTTAAAAGGAGAAGCTGTGGTGGCCGGATCACAAGGTCGCCTATAAGGTCACCATTACTATTCGAAATCCGACTACAGGTCATAAGATCTAACATCATATCGTTTTACATTTTTCTTGTCATAATGCTAATCCGACCAACAAGGTGCAAAAAATAGCCAACGGGAAGGGAAAAAACGATGGAACAAAAAATCAAACTAACCTAAATTAGTTTTATTTTTAATTGAATCAATGTGATCGCAAACTGGACCGTGAACCAATATGGGTATATCTCATAAGCATATTTCAAGCTGAAAATTTTATAAAAACGACGAGTGTTGTACCACTCTTCAGTCTCCACCAACAAACCGAACAATATTAAGACTTTTCCACATTAGATCTATGAATACAAATGACCGACGGTCCCATACCTGTTGTGATTGACCATATGCGCCTCTCATGGTAGGCTATTTTGTAGTTGAGTTTAAAGATGAAGGGTCACATGTACTCTAGGCTTGAGACCTTATAGAAGGTATAAACCTTACAAAATAGAACTAAATTTTCCATTAAATCAGGCATATAACATAGAGATGTGGGATTCAATTAGATTGAGATGCTAAAGAGGCAGGAGACAGACCAAAATTTCAACAGGAAAGCCTGTTGGTTTCCAACCGACAGACAAATAAAACAAAAGAAATAAATAAAGAATGAGTTAGTTAGCTAAAACAACATATACACAAATAAAACCGTTTAACTAACTCTATAATCTTCATGCAGGAAGCTCTCGTAAGGGGTTCCATTTAGTACCTTTTGGATGTCACCCCAGTTTTCAACCTGCTCACGCAAAGGACCTTTGTGTATCTTCACCTGCCGACTCTTTAGCCCCATTCGTGGGATCCTAAGAAAATCTTGAACGTCATTTATTACCTGCAAGAGCGAGATAAAATAAATCGTTCATATAAAAAGTAGAGGTGGTGAAGTTAGGTGGTGGGTCACAATGGGTGTTTGTTTAGTAATACACTTGGAAGTTTGGACAGCTTTCAACCCGTTCGACCCATTAGAGATAAATGAATAACCCAAATCAACCTATTATAAGTGAACGGGCTGAAATTGCCACATCTAAAAGGAAGTGACAAATTAGAGAAGAAATGTTGAATGTCTTACTGTATGATTCTTATTATGTCCTCGTAGTAAAGGATGATATGTCTAGTGGTATTGAAGTATTCCAGTGCTCGGGTATCAGTAATGTTGTATTAATTGAGGGCTTGTAACTTGCTAGAATCTTAGCCTGACATTATATCAGATATTTTAGTAGGATGAAATCAACGAATGCATGCATACACCATAAAAGACACACACAAACCTCGTCGGGGGAGTGCACGTGGGATTTATGCTTGCCATTTAGTGGCTTAGCACTTTGGTCGTAATGTCACACCCCCAAATTACCTGTTTTGCAGCGGAATGGAATTCCTGGGGATTGACTGTCATAGCATCACAATCACAGTTATATTGAACGACCTAAAGTGTCGTTTGGAAAATACATCGTTTGATTTAATAAAATAATCAGAGTTACAAAGTATAGGTCCCAAATGAAAGTTACTATGTGCGGAAAGTAAGTTTAGTACAAGTCAAACGATGTTTTTAAAGTGTATAAATCCCATGTGAGACGCGTCGTCACCGCGACTCTATGCTATGTCCACATGCATGCCATGAAGTGAATGCCTTAGTTACCTGAAAATACATTGCTAAAAGTGTCAACACAATGGTTGAGTGAGTTCATAGAGTTTATGTAAATGTTTAATACGACTACCACAAGTATAAATTATGTATGACAATGTCGGCACAAAATGATACAATTGCTTAAGCACATGACACCGAAGCTTGACTGATGTTCGCCCCAACAGAGTGTTTTGCCAAACAACTCAATAATGATAATGAAGTGAAATGCATCCGTCCGGTTGGAATCCGCCAACCCGGATGGAGGTGTCACCCTCGATAGATCTATCCACTCACCCTCGCTTCTATGAAATTAACGGTTCATGATTATGAAATGGGGACATTTAACTGGAAATGAGGTAACTTAAGCAATGTAATGAATTTGAATATACTTGGTATCGTAATAAAAATGATGTGCAATGTATTCTCCCCCGTAGGTTTGAAATAAGTAAAAACTTGAATAAATCGGGGCTATGAAAACTCACCTGTTGCAATGATTATGATGACAAAAGTGGATACACCGAAATGTAACGTGAATCTCTAAACTTGACTTATTATGAATGATATGATATATATGATAAGTTATGATGTAATGTTATGCATGCAATTCGGATGATATTTATACCACTTATGAATTTTTTAAAACAATACTTCTCGTCGAAAATATAATCTTTTAACATCTTGACCATTTTTAAATTACTTCACATGTATTTACGTTGAAATGATATCCGACGATAATCATTTGGTGATTTATTAAGAGAATATAACTTTTCGTCGTAAAATAATGTCATTGATATTTCCATGAAAGTGACAAAAACGGCCTCTAAAAGCTAGTCGTAAAATGGTGCACGTCGAGCGTTAGGAAACAAACTCAACGGTTTTGGGAAGCTCGTATGATAATCTCAAAGTTTTAGCATTTAAGTTTTCGTCCTAGAGGTCTCGTACATAAAGAAAATAGAGGTTAAATATGGTACTTTTAGTCCAAAATATAGTTTAAGGATGGTTTTTCGGCAAAGTTTGAGCGACTGTAATCGGACATTTTGGAAAGTATACTTGGCGATTTCACTTTTACTAGAAGACTTCACTTTATTAAAAGTTCTAAATCAATGTTAAAAACAACCTTTAACTTGGTAACTAGTTTTTGCCGCAAAACTTGTCTATTAGAAATCAAGTTAGTTTTTCTTATATAATAAAAGTTACGGCAACTTTTGTAAACGTGTATAATTTAGTCGTTACAAATCCGTTTTCTACGTTTTAAAGATCTTTAGCTTCGTATCAAAGTATACTAACATATTTTTAACAAGTCGACATAATTTACAACGCTCAAGCTTCATTTTTGACTCGTATAAAATAAATAATGGTTGCTGAAATTTCCAGAAATTTATATTTTTCGTCGTCAACTTAAAAATTCATAACTTCTTCGTTATAGCTCCATTTTAATCCGTTCAAGCGGCCACGGTTTCGTTTTAAAGTATATTTTCTAAATATCTAGGCCAAATATTTTTGTCTACTGTCGGATTTTCCAGAATTTAATTTTAAGGACAGACCCTTTTCAAAACGTGTCGAAATGAGTTTTTCTCGCGCCAAACCTATTCTAACCCATTCAAAACAACTCCGAAGCTATTCTAATCCTACCATACACCTTCTTAGGGTGTCATGGGTTCCTAGACATCACCAAAACTAATATATAACAAGGAGTAATTATAGGATGGATTATATATATTTAACACATAAAAACCTTAAAAATGGTATAAACATCATGAGACTTGCATGTTTCTCAAATAAAATGATATGACCATAAAAATGAATATGAAATAAAAATATGAATATGATGATGAGTATGAAATGCTTACTAGTAATTGATGAGGTTTATGAGAACAAAGGATTTTTCCTAATCACCCTAGGTTTTTATTTCAAAACCTATACAAAGAGTGATACTAGTGTGTTTAAAACTTGATTAGAGAAACAAATATGGTCTCCTTCTTGGTCTTGTGGTTTTTCGGTTTGTGTAGAGAAGAAGAGAAAGTGAGTTTTTGTTTTTGTTTACACTTTGAAATATGTTTCTTGTATGTGTAGTTTTTAGTATTATACATTATATGTTAGTAGATATTATGTACAAATGAATGAGTCATCAAGATGTCGACAACCATATAACTTGTTGTGTTAATGTTCTTTTTTTTTTTTTTTTTTTTTTTTTTTAATGAGTAAGTATAATGTAGATATAATTTAATTAAGATAGTTAGTAACTTGTAAGCATATTTAATTATTTAGGGTAGCGTTAGATAAAAATAAATTTTCACGGGTCAAGATAAAATATATTTAAGTCATAAAAATTATAAAAATACATTTCTTGCAAAATTTGAGTGAAATAATAATAATCGTGTCGTATTTAAGAAAAACGTCGTAATTATATAAATACAACAATTTAGTTACAAAATAAATTTAAAACACTAGGTAAACTCATGATATTATTTTATAAACTTAATATGGGTATAAAAATATATTGGAATAATTTTTGGAATTAATGGATCAATTGTTCAAAATAATTAATTACGCGATAACGTTTATTTAATATAAAATTAAACGTTTAACGAAAAAATGCAAAACCATGCATAATATTGATATGAAATGATGTCAATGAAATGTAGACTAAACTTAGTCTATATGAAATGTCCTCGATGATATGATCATGAATCCACAACTAAACCATTACGGTTACGTGAATTTGATGCTCGTAAACCCAGTTTACAATAAACGATGAAATAGTGAAACTTGAGAAATGACCTGAAATTGCGAGTTGTCACACGTAAGCATTAGCAAGTATTGATATTCTTCTACGAAGAAGATTTATTCTGAAAAGGAAAATCGTTGAAACTCCCTTCGTGTGGAAGTAGTCTACTATTGCTTCATGATTCTGCATCAAACCCTGAATAAAATCAAAGAAGTCAAGCACGCAAGAAAGCCTTACATTCCGGACATGACAGGATATGTATAGGTGATAGAGGTCATAGATTATTCCAGTCATACCCAAGCCTAAATGTGACTTCACATATGATGACATTTATCGACCAAACAATCACAACAGGTCATGTATAATGTACTTAAACACCAGAAGATTCTTATATATTCTGCTCGTTAAAAGCTCATCAACTACAATGGGGCGATCTAAACAATACATTGTGGCAATTTCTTTTGACTGAAAAGTGGAAATCTAACTGCAATGTAACTTAATATAAATATTCATTTAGCTGGTGTTGCATACAAGGAAGACACACAAAACAAATTGTCAAACGGAAAAACAATGATTACAACATTCTATGGTTTGTATTATGCAGACGCAGTGGCTTGACGGCGTATAGCTAAAGAGAATGGAAATACCAAATACTCAAGTTATATATTTGCTTATGCCAAGTTTTCCAATTGATCGATATCTTTATTCAAGGGATTCAATATTTATTAAAAAAAAAAAAAAAAAAGAAAAAAGAAAAAAAAAAAAAAGAAAGAAAACTTATCCCTGGCACGCTACATATGAGAATAAAGTAGGTAACTACCGATTTTGTAATAGAAAATACTTCATTTGTTAGGAAGTACTTGACATTGTATTGAAAGTGGGATTGTTTAGGCCTTTAGGGGTGAAGTAATTGGTTTAGTTTCGAGTAGTTGTTAAAATCTATAGAAGCACGTTCAAACTTTCTATAGTCTTCAGCTGTTTTGTTAAGTTATAGCTGTACAATAAATGGCCGAGAACCTTTTTTGAGCCTTTAAAGAACATCTCTATCCTAACTACGCTGTATTAAACTATAGAAGCACGTTCATAATCCCATTAATCTTTGTCAAGTTTGTGTCGAAGTTAAAGCCATAAACTTTATGTGATTGGGCTGCAAGTCGACAGAAAATCAGACTCCAATACAGCAAATATCAGACCCCAATACAGCAAGTTTTTGGCAGTTAGAAAACAGTTAGAATAGTTAGTTATTGTTAGTTATACATGAAGGGTCACAATGGTTGTTTGAAACAACACACCCCTTCATATGTGTCTTTTAGATAGTATATATATGTATGTATTCTGTAAACAAATGTTAACCCTTTCTCAGATTTTATATCAGTTTCATAAAAGGGTTCAACCCCATATCTTTTGTTTCATTACACGATCCTGGAAAATCCATAATCAAGACCTGTTAATAGCCACCTTCTGGCACATGATCTTCGACAATCACACCATGATTTGCTTTTTTGCCATGCCAAAAAGTAGTTCACTGGTCAACCCGACCCGTGTTGACCCGTTCTAAAAGTCACCCGTTTGACTTGTTGTCCCATAAAGATCTTAACATTTCTTACCCAGTTTGAACGAAAACACAAATGTTTACATGTATTATTGGATAACTAACTACTACCGTCTCCCAACATAAGTATGAGAGAATATAACAGAGATTTTCAATTTTGACCTCCAACCAAACCAACCAGGTTTTTTGTAGCTGCTAAAAATATAAGATTTACTTAATTTTCATACAACAAAGTTGGACCAACATATTATACAAGACATTTCATTGAAGAACAACTAGTTTGTCGACAAATAAATCTAATTTGTCGAAAAAACCAAAGTTTTACGTTACGAAACCAAAGGCATATAAACAAATATCCTTAGACCGTCCGTAATAAGGTGCCATAGCACACGTCTTCGTCCTTGCTAGAAAAATAGCATGCATCTTTGCTTACTACACTCACCCACCTTCGACGCGTTAAAGACCAAAAAAACGAAGACTCGGTCGTGCAGACGACCGAGTTGTGGGAGGTTTGTTGTTTGTGTGTGTTTATTAAATGGTGTATAACCAGAAGCCTTGTATTATGAGTTTGGTATCCACTCAATATAATCACTTTTATGCACAGATTCTTTAGCATTCTGAAAGTTAATACACACACACGCATCCTTTTCTTCATCTCATTGTATAACAAGAAGCCTTGTATTATGAGTTTGGTATCCACTCGATGTAGGGGATATAGGGTAATTACGAACATTGTGGATATACTTAACTTCTCTGAAAGGCGTGTGAACACTTTCAGATCGAATCAATTTGGCGGTTCTACCAAATTATTCAATCGGATACAATTCAGAGTTGAGAATTTTCTGTATGTTTGTGTCTGAGATATAATGAACCGTTATCTTAATAATGACCAAATAAACCGTATATAAACATGATACGGGATAACTGCTAATGGCAGTTTAAGGGTTTTCAAGTTGTCAAGTTTTATCCCTCAATTTCCGAAACTTAATTTCTGAGGAACAACACTTCAGCAGAAACAATGACTTCAGCAGAATCCATTGCATTTCAGCAGAAATACAACTTCAGCATAATCCATTGTATTTCGGCAGAAACACAACTTCAGCATACAGGAATTTTTACATAGCAACTTCAGTGGAAATAAATCACTTTTAGGCACAGATTCTTTAGCATTCTGAAAGTTAATACACACAGACGCATCCTTTTCTTCATCTCATTGTATAACAAGAAGCCTTGTATTATGAGTTTGGTATCCACTCGATATAATCACTTTTAGGCACAGATTCTTTAGCATTCTGAAAGTTGATACACACACACGCATCCTTTTCTTCATCTCATTGTATAACCAGAAGCCTTGTATTATGAGTTTGGTATCCACTCGATATAATCACTTTTAGGCACAGATTCTTTAGCATTCTGAAGGTTAATACACACACACGCATCCTTTTCTTCATCTCATTGTATAACCAGAAGCCTTGTATTATGAGCTTGGTATCCACTCGATATAATCACTTCACTTCTATACACAGATTCTTTAGCATACTGAAAGTTAACACACACACACACGCATCCTTTTGTTCATCTCATTGTTGATCAATCACAATAAATTTATCCACAGGTTCATTTTACTTTGATATTCATGGCTGATCCCTTTACTTCGGCCCTTGTGAGAGATATGGTAGGGAAATTAATTTCTGCAGCTATCCAAGAGTATGGGTTGCTTAGGGGACTTAAAAATGATCTTTCAGCTCTCTAGAATACTTTTAAACAAATTCAAGGTGTACTTTATGATGCTGAGATGAAGCAAACGATGCGAAAAGATGTGGAAGAATGGCTCAGGACTCTCAAATCTGCCTCTATGGAGGCGGAAAACGTGCTCGACGAGGCCAAAACTGAAGCTATGATACAAAGGGTGCAAAGTATCAAACATAAGGTAAGAACCTTCTTTTCCTCCCACCACAATCCACTTATGGTCAAAACTAGGATTGCTCATAATGTTAAGAACATAAGAAAAAAATTGGAATACATTGATGCTAATAAATCCCGATTTCAATTGACTCCTACTAACATAAGAGAAGATGCCGCGGGAATTGGGGGTAAGTTTTCAAACAGGGAAACTAGCTCACTTGTAAACTTGTCCAAGATTTATGGAAGGGATGAAGAGAAGAAGATGATAGTTGATAGGATTTGTAACCAAGAAATAGGCATCAGACATGACGCTAATGATGTACGGGTCTATGCTATATGGGGCATGGGTGGCATCGGAAAAACCACACTAGCTCAATATGTTTATAACCATGAAAAGGTGAAGACACATTTCGAGTTAGAATTTTGGGTCTATGTCTCTGCTGTGTTTGACATCAGACGTATAATAAAGTCAATATGTGGCTCAGAAGATTCGGAGTTAAATAAGATGCAAGCATGCCTTCAAAACAAGTTGCGAGGTAAGAAATTTTTTATTGTTATGGATGATGTCTGGATTGAAAACATGGACATGGAAAAGTGGGACGAGCTATGTAAATCATTAAGTTGCGGAGCAATAGGCAGTACCGTTATGGTAACGACACGGAAGAAAGATACTGCCCAGCTGATGGCTAAAATTCCTGAGTTGCAGCATAATGTGTCAGTTTTATCAAAAGAGGAGTCGTGGTCGCTATTCAAGATGCTTCCTTTCCCAGGCGGAGGAGATCAGGGGGAAAACGTCAGGGAGCTGGAGCCTGTAGGAAGGGAGATAGTTGAAAAATGCAAAGGTTTACCTCTAGCAGTGAAGACTTTGGGTAGCTTAATGTCGACAAAAACAAAGGTGAATGAGTGGCTGCTTGTAAACGACAAGTTCTTGTCGGAGATGCAAGACAATGGCATCTTAACTGCTTTGAGGTTAAGCTACGATGATTTGCCTTCACATATGAAGATATTTTTCGCTTATTGTTGTGTATTTTCAAAAGGGAAGGAAATGAGTAAGGATTCATTAATAGAGTTGTGGATGGCAAATGGATTTATTCCATCTCAAGGAGAGGTGAGCTTGTATGTGCTTGGTGAGGAAATTTTTACTTGTTTGGTTCGGAGGTCGTTTTCCAAGATGTCTTCGAGGAGGATATAAACTACACAGGTGAGAAATGCAAAATGCATAATGAGACATGATTGTGCGTTTATAGGGCCGGGTAAGGAGTTGATAACCCTGGATGAGGTGCTTCATCTCAGTTTATCATGCCACGGTTTTCGTTTTTCAAAAGAGGATTTAAAAAAGCTAAGACCAATACGATCAATGTTGGTCTTTGATGATTATTATCAAAGTAGCATTAGACAAATCTCCAGCCTTGTTTATCTAAGGGTGTTGTACTTGAACAGAATTAAAAGATGTATGTTGCCTGAATCAATCTGCAAGCTAATACATTTGAGATACTTGAAAATATCAAGGTCGTTAAATATAAAATTTCTACCAGAGTCGATTATAAATCTCCAAAACTTGCAAACATTGATTCTAGAAGAGTGTTGGTGTTTACTTAAGTTACCTAAAGGTTTGAGGAACATGAGGAATCTTCAACGTCTAGATATTGATTGTCCATTATTCCTGCATATGCCTGTTGGAATAAAAGAACTAACCAACCTTCGAAGGCTTTCACAATTTGTTGTAGGAAAACATGATGGGGCCCGAATAGGTGAACTGGGAAATCTAAATCTTCTTGGGTGGAAATTGAAGTTATTGAGACTTGAGAATGTTGGAGGTTTAAGAAATGCCAAAAGTGCCAAGTTGAAAGACAAAACATATCTAAAGTCTTTGAGATTAGAGTGGTGTCGGGATAGCCCAGAATCATTTGCTTCAGAGGTTCTTGAGGGATTGGAACCAAATTCGGGTCTCCAGAATTTGACTATACACCTGTACAAGGGAACGGTTCTTTCTCCAAGTTGGCTGGTCAAATTAGCCAATTTGACTAATATTCAACTGGAATATGTGAATTGTGAACAACTTCCACCACTTGGGAAATTACCCAGCCTCAAGAGAATTTGTTTGTGGGAGATGTGGTCTTTAAAGTGTTTCCATGATGGCGACAACGCTACATCAAAAGACGAGATTCTCTTTCCTAGTTTACAAGAGTTACAGATTTACACTTGTAGGAATTTGGTTTCTTTGCCTAATAACTTTCCAAAACTGCAATCATTGAAAATATTTGATTGTGAAAAATTATGTTCCCTACCAGATGAGATACAAAGTTTCAAGGATCTCAATCAAATAGCAATTAATAATTGTAAGATTCTAAGCAGAAGGTGTGAGAAGGAGATCGGAGAGGATTGGCCCAAAATATCTCACATTCCTCATCTCTACATTCATCCTCCACGGTAATATTCTCCTTTTCTTCTTTCTTTTTAACTATGGCTCTTTATCAATAAACAAATACTACTACCTCCGTCCCATGTTAATTGTCCGGTGTTGACTTTTTATGTCTTTCTTTCTCAACTTTGACCTTAAATATTTTTATTTGTGTTATATAATATTTAATAAAAATTATACCAATAAAAAAAACGTTTAAAACTCAATTTATTCATATATTTTGCATCAAGTATTATATAACACAATTAAAAATATTTAAGGTCAAAGTTGGAAATAAAAGACCTAAAAAATTCAAAGTGGACAGTTAATATGGGACAGAGGGAGTATATAATAGAAAAAAGTATTTAAATTGTTGCTTTATGGGTTGAAAATGAATATAGTCAAAGTGTAGAAAATGTACTATTTTCAAGTATCAAGTGTTCAATATTCAGTATTTCTTAATAACAAAAATAATTCGTTCAACAATTATTCTAGTGCATTTGTTTGATTTGCTTGGTTAAATTTTATCTATTATATTATTTGGAGTTTGTTAGAAGCTAATATTCATTACGTTTTGATTTGTGTTTATATGTGAAGATGGTGACGAGAATGAGGACAAGGACGAGAATGAAGACAAGGACGAGGATAGCGAAACACTACAGGGATGAGGACTAGAATCGATGTTTGGTGTGATATGTGAAGATTGTGATGCTTTATGGTTTTAAGTTGTTTTTATTAGGTGAATTTTGTGGGTATATTCGCTGTAAACCCTCACGAGACAACACTCGTCCACTAGGGATCATTTAGGGGTTCAAAGGCTTGTTGCTATGCTAAATGTAATCGCGATTCTTGCGAAAGTGAGTTAGGATCATGTACAATTTGTTTTTTTCCACTCTTTTCAACTTGTGTGTTAATGACGTTTCTTTTCCGTGTTTGTCAATTTGTGTATGTATGCATGATATGTAGTTGCTAGATGTTAAGTGTTCTGCTCTACAAGTCCTCTCTGTTATTATAAAGTTTTATTAAGCCATCGAGTTACAATAAAGTATGGTTTTCTTAATATTACCATATGTGCCTATGCGTATTACGAATATACCATAGGAAAATTAGTTGTAAGGTTTTCTTAATTAGAGTTATAGTATATATTGATCTTTTGATAAAATATGGAAAGTGAGTGGGGATTACTGAACGTGTCTGCATTTTAATCGAAGTGGGTCAAAGATGAAAAATGAGCAAGCTAATCCGGTTCCTTGTTACAGTAATTTTGTTTTTCACTTCTGTTATAGTATTTGATTGTGTTATCTCGGACCATTGTCCCATCCTTTTTGTCCAATGCTTGTGTCGATTTCGGACCTATGCCTTTTAAGGTGTTCGACTCATGGCTCAGTAGATCATGGAATTCTTGGAAAAGTGGTCGTGTGACCGATATTCGTGCAGTGCTTGGTGTGTGGTGAGATGAAAAGAAAGAGATCATACTTGTTATTGAAACATAGGGGTATGCTATCTCAAAATGAGATTGAATCCCATTGGGGTCTGCTATCTCAAAAATGAGATTGTATCATAGATTGGAGCATATTAGCACTAGTAAGATTCGTCAAAAATGTTTTGTAAAATGGGCAGTTGAGGGGGTCGAACACTCGCTATCCTCATGCTTCTTTAAAACAAAAATAGAAGGAAGAATAAAATTATGGGTATTGTCTAAAATGGTTTTTGGATTGCAGATCCATCTCAGCTCAAATGTATCATGTATGACCATTTTTTGGATAGGTTCATTGAGCCTCCTGTACAAAGGCCTGTTTTTCCAATGCTAGCTATTTAATAATTTGAACCTAGCAGACTCGAACGTTTTGGATAATGATCTCACTATGGATGAAACTAAAAAAGTGGTGTGGGACTGTGCAGGTTCAGTGCCTCTTTCACATTTGGTGGGTCAATCTTCTTCTGGTTATTATGTGTATTTTCAATGCATACAGAAACGAACTAACCTTGAAAACATCATCCAACTAAACACGATGCACTTTATCAGCTAACTCAATTAGAGAATTTGAACTAGATCAGATTTAACATTATAACCCATCCATCCGAAACTAGCGAATGGCGGTGAGATTTCTAATAGCCATTATCTGTATTTGGGTGATCGCCCAAATACATAGGCTACACTGCCATCTTCCTTCTGTTTTTAAGACAAGTGAAGAAGCCATGGGTGACGATACGTTCTAGACTTTTTCCTGCCTAGACCTTCTTCTTTCCCGGAAGAACCACTAACTAATGAGTGAGCTACTACACTATAAAGGATGGTATCAATATACTTTTCAACATAACGCGAAAGACGCATAAGATTCATTTTTATTGCTATTACAAACATCTTATATCCAACACCAATTTTGATGCTCATCAACATTCAGCAACATTCAGAAATTTTGAAGCATACTAGGACGATACACATTATACTGAATTTTATAGAAAAGGACAATAAGTACTTCAAATTCAAAAATTCACTAGAATTTGTTTTATTTATTTTCGTTGCTGTTGCAGCAGTAGCCAAACACTCCTGCTGCTGCAGCAGGAGTTTATTTGGTCAAAACAGGTGAAACTGGTGACTTGGTCACTTAGTTTTACACGTGTTGGCTCAAATGTGTGAAATGGTTGATTTTATTTATTTTATTTTATTTTATTTATTTATTTTTCTTTTTATTTTATTTTTTGACACGTTACTTATTAGTACACGTTTGGGGTAAAATAGGTCAAGACGGCTAAAATGGGTCAAAACGGGTGTAACATAAACGATAAAGTTACTTATTATTACATGTTTGGTATGGGTGAAACGGGTCAAAACTTCTGAAATGTGTGTAATGACTCGACTAAACGAGAAAGTTACTTATTAGTACATGTTTGGGCTAAAATGGATGAAATGGGTCAAAAAGGGTGATACATACAGTTATGATACAAGTCACCATGTAACGTATATTATCAAGTCCACAGGTCTTGAATCACACGCACTGAAACAAGAACATAAACAAGTAAAACTGGAACAATCACAAACAATCACACATGAGATATCCTGGAATAAGCTTTCCTTTAATCAGAAAAAATATATGCTCAAAACAACTGATCGGTTTTTCATTATATCCAACCACAAGCTCGGCTGGTATATATAGGTGTCAGAATTTGCTTTCTAATCCTACTACAATTATAATAAAGCAAGATAGTCCTTAACAAATAAGGAGTCCTAATTAAACTAGAATTGTAAATGTCCATATGCTTGGAATCTGTTTTGTCTTTCCATATGCTCGGTCAGACATTGCCAACATTCACCCCCCTAATTTCTGACTCGAGATAGGTAGGTCTTCAACTCCGAGTAACTCTTGCATCTCCTTGAACTTAATCCTTGCGAGAGCTTTCGTCAGAATATCAGCACGCTGCAAATCACCTCTTACAAATTCAACTTGTACTTGGCCTCTTTCAACACATTCTCGGATAAAATGATAACGTGTGTTTATATGCTTGCTTCTCCCGTGAAAGACTGGATTTTTCATAAGTGCAATAGCCGATTTGTTGTCAACAAATAAGACCACCACTCTTTCTTCCATTCCGGTTATTTCACTCAACAATCCACGTAACCATATCCCTTGACACGCGGCTGAAGTTGCAGCCATGAACTCGGCTTCACAAGACGATAGAGCCACCGTGTTTTGCTTTTGTGAGCACCAAGTGATAGGTGATTTACCTAGATAAAATACATGCCCATTTGTGCTTCGACCATCATCTTGGTCCATAGCAAAACTACTATCACTAAACCCCACTAACTCCTTAGTTTTCTCTTGGTTGTATCGTATTCCAAAATTCAAACTACCTTGGATATACCTTAGTATTTGTTTCACAGCTGCCATATGTGATTCTTTTGGTTCTTGCATGTAACGACTAACCAAACCAACCGAATAAGATAAATCAGGTCGAGTGTGTAGTAAATACCTTAGACAACCAACTCGTCGTCTAAACAGAGTTGCATCAACTGGTTTTCCTTCCTTGTCCATGCTTAACTTCATTCCAGGTTCTAATGGACATTGAGTAGGATTCGCTTCATGCATCCCAGCATCTTTCAAGATCTTCTTTGCATAGCTTTCTTGACTTATTGAGATACTCGAATCCTCTTGCTTTACTTCAATGCCAAGATAATAGCTCAATTTTCCCAAATCACTCATATCGAACCTTTCTTGCATTTGTCTCTTAAATTCACCAATTTCGACAAGCTTTGAACCGGTTACTAAGAGATCATCTACATAGACCGCAATAATCAAGATTGACTTGTTTGTCTTCTTCACATATACCGCTTGTTCGTGTTGGCATCGTTTGAAAGACATTTGCTTGAGTTCTCTATCAAGTTTTGTATTCCACGCCCTTGGTGCTTGTTTAAGTCCATAAAGCGCCTTTTTCAACTTGTAGATCTTCCTTTCTTCTCCTTTCTTCACGAACCCCTCCGGTTGTGTAACAAACACTTGCTCTTTTAGTTCTCCATGTAAAAAAGCTGACTTTACATCCAGATGATGTAGCTCCCATGCTTCTTTTGCGGCCAATGAGATCAATAAACGCACCGTTTCAATCCGTGCTACGGGCGCAAATACCTCATCATAGTCAATTCCTTCCTTTTGAGCATAACCCTTTGCTACTACACGAGCTTTAAACTTATTAATTGAACCATCCGGATTCCTCTTAATTTTGAACACCCACTTTAATCCAATGGGATTAACATTAACCGGAGCTTCAACTAATTCCCATGAATCATTCTTCTCGATAGACTCAATCTCTTGCTTCATAGCAAACATCCACTTGCTTGAGACTTTTGCTTCTTGGTACGTTCTTGGTTCATCATCTTCAATCAAAAGTAGATTTTGATCTTCATTAACAAATGAGGTTCTAGAACTAGACCCCATGATAAAATCATTAAATCTTGTTGGCCTAGTTGAAACCCTCGAAGAACGCCTCATAATTGGTTGAGTTTCTGTCACAGGATTAGGGTCATTACCCGCCTCGATTTGAACTTCATGTTCGGTATTGACTGGTTGATTTTCATCAACATCATGATGATTTTCAGCCTCTTGATCTTCTGCCTCAACTTCATCGGTCACACCTGGGTTAACAAATCCACAACCCGTATCAATAGAACCGTGCCATTCTATAATAAACATACCTGGGTTTAGCTCGTGTGTTTCGCTTCCAGCAACATACTTCCAGCCAAGTTCCTCATTAAACTCCGCATCACGACATACCACTATCTTCTTTATTTTTGGATTGAATAGTCGAAAACCTTTTGTACCTGGCTCGTTTCCGATGTAAATGAGTCGTGTTGACCTGTCGTCTAACTTATGTAAATATGGCCTTGTTCCCGTTGCATAAGCCACACATCCAAATACCCGCAAACCCTCCAAGTTAGGCTTTTTTCCTTTGAAAGCCTCGTATGGAGTTTGATTAACTAGAGCTCGCGTTGAAACTCTATTAATCAAGAATGTAGCGTGTCTAACTCCTTCAGCCCACATGTAGTTTGGTACGTCTCGTGCTTTCAAGATGCTTCTAGTCATTCCCATAAGAGTACGGTTTCGCCTTTCCACGACTCCATTTTGTTGCGGTGTGTAGGGAGCGGTTAGATGTTTTGTTATACCCTCGTTTTCACAAAAGTTGGTAAATTCTTTTGAAGTGAACTCACCTCCTCTATCAGTCCTTAGGGTTATAATCTTCCTTCCCGACTTCTTCTCAACTAAAGCTTTGAACTTTTTGAAGTATTCAAATGCCTCTCCTTTTTCCTTCAAGGTAAAAGTCCACATAAACCGTGAGAAGTCATCAATAAGAACAAATATGTACCTGTTTCGTGCTATGGATGGTGGAGAAATTGGTCCACATAGGTCGGCATGTATAAGTTGAAGAGGATGTGTTGCCTTAAATTTTGCAGCTTTAGGAAACGCCTTCTTGGTTTGTTTTCCTACCAAGCAAGATTCACACAACTTGTTCTCTTGATGAATTATTGGCAACTTTTCAACCATGCCCTTCCTTGCCATTAATTCCATCGTCTCGAAATTAATGTGACCCATCCTAGCATGCCATAACCAAGCATCATCTTCCATCTTTGCTTTGAGACACACCGGACTTCCAACTTGGAGCTTAATCTTGTAAAGTCTATTACTTGTTCTAGGAACCTTCATCAGAAGCTTGCCATCTGAGTCACGCATAGTAAGAAGGTTACCTTTCATACGAATGTCACATCCGCCTTCGGTAGCTTGCCCAAGACTAATTATGTTGCTTTTAAGCTCGGGTAGGTAATAGACTCCAGTGATCAACCTTTGCTCACCCGTTTTCCCTTCAATGATTATCGAACCCTTCCCTTTTATCTCGATGTAGGAGTTATCACCAAACTTCACTCTGCCGGAGATATTCTCATTCAACTCCGAAAAATATTCTTGGATCCCCGTCATGTGATTACTTGCTCCATTATCCAAATACCAAGTATCTTTCTCGTTTGGCTTAGTATTCAATTGGTTTGGGATAATCTTTTCTTCATTCAAGAAAACTACTTCTTGAACGCTTTTCATCATAAAAAGTGTCGGGTCATCATCATCCTCCGTTTTCAAAAGGTTTGCTTCATGCTTTTTCTTTTGTACACGGCGTTCGGGACAATTAGAAGCAAAGTGACCATATTCATCACATCTGAAGCATTGAATCTTTGAAAGGTCTCGACTTTTGTTCTTCTTTTGATCCGTATTGCTCCCGGAGTTGTTTTGGTTTCCACGGTTGTGGTTATTAGCTTGACCACTACCACGAGATTTGTTTTGAGAAGAAAAGTTTTGACCTTTACCGTTGCCACCAGAGGAATTCCTTCCTCGACCTTTCTTATCATATCTTTCAGCCCTTCCGAACATCAACTTGCCTTGATCTTTAGAAGTGGTGTCAACACCCTTCATTCTTCCTTCAAAAGCTTTCAACCATCCAATTGCTTCTTGAAAAGACATAGTATTCAAGTCAGCAAATTGTTCTATTGAGGCAACAATTGCAACATACCTATCCGGAACGGATGCAAGTAGCTTCTTAACAAGTTTCTTGTCTTCATAAATTGTTCCCAAGCTATTGACTTCAGTTACAATTTTGCCCAACCTAGCCGCAAAGTCATCGATTGATTCGTTGACTTTCATCTTTAAAGATTCGAATTCCGTCTCCAAGGTTTGCAACCTTGCGTCTCGAACCCGATCAACACCCACATACCTGGTCTTCAAAGCTCCCCAGATTTCTTTTGGCTGTGTTGAATTGTGAAACTTGAAAAACAAGTTCTTCTGGAATCGCCTGGAAAAGTAACGCAACTGCCATGTGATCTTGCTTAGCAACAACTTGTGTTCCTTCCCCTGGTTCCAGTGCATCGAGTATTCCATGGACTCGGAATACCGCTTTAACTCTTATTGCCCATATGTTATAGTTCGTGCTTGTTAACATTGGACATTAAAGAGCCGTTTTAGAATGTTCAATAGGTGGTTGACTCGACTCGCCTTGCACCATCCTTCTTGTACGTCTTCTGTAAGTTACAGGTGTTGTTTGTTCGCCTTCCAGCCCTAGGTTCTAGAGGTCGAGTGATTTACTTCCTGCCCAAATAAACCAAGTCGAAAGTTTGAAACTTTGATCGACTTCTTGCTTAAGTCGAAACCTAGTAAAACCCTTGTGATCGACTGATCTTGGAACCCTTTAGTCGACTGCTTGGAAACCCTTCTGTGATCGACTAATCTTGGAACCCTTTAGTCGACTTGTTTGGAAACCCTGCTGTGATCGACTAAGCTTGAACCTTGCTCTTGATACCAATTCAAGTCCACAGGTCTTGAATCACACGCACTGAAACAAGAACATAAACAAGTAAAACTGGAACAATCACAAACAATCACACATGAGATATTCTGGAATAAGCTTTCCTTTAATCAGAAAAAATATATGCTCAAAACAACTGATTGGTTTTTCATTATATCCAACCACAAGCTCGGCTGGTATATATAGGTGTTAGAATTTGCTTTCTAATCCTACTACAATTCTAATAAAGCAAGATAGTCCTTAACAAATAAGGAGTCCTAATTAAACTAGAATTGTAAATGTCCATATGCTTGGAATCTGTTTTGTCTTTCCATATGCTCGGTCAGACATTGCCAACATATTATGTGTAAACCTGATTACAATCAAACATATTTAATAATGACAACATAGTACAACATCCATTACTTGTTCTTGCAAGTCACTAATGATAGTACAAGACATTTGGAAAGAAAGAAATGCTCGTGTGTTCGGTAAAAAGGTGTCAAGTACTAATAAGATTGTTCACGACATTCAACTCAAAAGCTTCGAATGGATTGTAAGAAGATCAAAAATAATATAAAGAGATAGATTGGCAACAATGGTTATGGGATCCTCAAAAATTTCGACTACAATAAGTAACTGATGCAGTCTGTGATAAAAATGCTACAGTGAGTTTTGAGAATATACCTGCGATTGATCAGTGGCTACTGCAAGTGCTTATGTGTTGTTCAGTTTGTTATGATTGGTATATATGCATTCCTTCTGAGTTGGCAATGATTGGATAAATGTGTAACACACTGTCAGTACGAGGTCTGTGAGTACATTTTTGGTGTGCGTAAAAGCTGGAAAAACACTGTCCACTGTTAGTGGGTGTGTCCGACAGTGGGCTTTGTTCCTTTCTTGTCTTTTTGCTGTTCACTCAAGTTGTGAAGGTCATTATTTAGTCGTCATGTTCTGTGTGTGTGTGGTAATATCAGTTACTCTCATGAACTCCAGCATATGCATGTTGGAATAAAAGAACTAACCGACCTTCGAAGGCTTCAAGTATTTGTTGTAGGAAAAGACGATGGGGAACAAATAGGGGAATTGGGAAATCTTAATCTGTCTTGGGTGGGATTTGGAGTTATTAAAACTTGAGAATGTTAGTGGTTTAAGAGATGCCAAAAGTTCCAAGTTGAAAGACAAAACAAATCTGAAGTGTTTGAAATTAGATTCGTCCGTGGATAGATCAGAAACTTTTGATTCAGAGGTTCTTGAGGGATTAGAACCGAATTCGGGTCTCCAGGAGTTGACTATAGCTAGTTACATGGGAAGGGTTATTTCTCCGAGTTGGATGGTCGAATTAATCAATTTTACTAGTATAGAACTGAATACTCTTCTAGAGCATGTTTACTCAAATTAAAACATGCACTTTGCAAGCACTTAAATCGTAAAAGGTGTATAATTAAACATGTCTCATCAAATTCCCTTATGGGAGTTGCGATTAAAGAATCTATGGGAAAAAAATTACAACACTATAAAATGAAAATAAAGAAAATAACAGATCATGGGTGCAAATAATATAAGGGGCAAATAATATAAGGGGTACATAACACCACACTATTGGCAAACTTACTGGTATAAACTTATTTATTATTCATACTTAAAACACCATTTTGCATAAGCTTCACATATGGCTCAACTAAGAATTAAGCATGAGCTACTCATTTTACAACTAAGGCAAATGTACATAAGGTAATCCAAAGATCCTCTAGGAGAAAGTAACGTTTTCTTTTATTATTACAAACATTGAATTGGAGGGACTCTGAGGATATGACTACACTATGCAATTTTGATCTTTGATATGGCCTTCAGTTTGGTTAATGAGATTTCTTTTCATTAGAAGAAAGTAACGTTTCATATTAAGTGGTTCCCACCACTACCCATTAAACCACAATAATTCAAAAATGCTTTATCAAAAGCTCCTTTACAAAAAGTAATTTGCATGACACTGCATTAATGGTTCCCACCACTACCAACTGGTCTTATTCATTCAGGATCTGTGATCTTAATTTTCTTTTCTTTGTGTGTGTGAGTTTACCCTTAAGAATTTGTGTGTAATTGTGTAAACACTCTGTGAGTTATACCTTTGGGTCTAAATTAAAGCATTATTCATGGCTGATCCAGTTACTTCCGCCCTTGTGAAAGATTTGGTAGGGAAATTAACTTCTGCAGCTATCCAAGAGTATGGTTTGCTTAGGGGACTTAAAAATGATCTTTTAGCTCTCGAGAATACTTTTAAACAGATTCAAGGTGTGCTTTATGATGCTGAGATGAAGCAAACGACGCAAAAAGATGTGGAAGAATGGCTCAGGACTCTCAAATCTGCCTCTCTGGAGGCGGAAAACGTGCTCGACGAGGCCAAAACTGAAGCTATGATACAAAGGGTACACGGGGAAATGGGCAAGAAATACAAAATAAGAGCCTTCTTTTCATCCCGCTATAATCCGCTTATGGCGAGATTTAGGATTTCTCACAAAGTAAAGAACATACGGAAAAAATTGGATGACATTGATGCTAATAGATCCAAGTTTAAACTGACTTCCAATACCACAAGTGAAGATGGCACGCGAATTGCTGGTGAGATTTCATACAGGGAAACTAGCTCACTTGTAAACTTGTCCAAGATCTATGGAAGGGATGAAGAGAAGAAGATGATCGTTGATAAGATTTGTAACCAAGATATAGGCATCATACATGACGATAATGAGGTTCGGGTATATGCTATATGGGGCATGGGTGGAATCGGAAAAACCACACTAGCTCAATATGTTTACAACCATGAAGCGGTGAAGACACATTTCGAGTTAAAGTGTTGGGTGTACGTCTCTGCTGTGTTTGACGTCAAACAAATAATTAAGGCTATATGTGGCTCACAAGATTCGAGGTTGGATGCGATGCAAGTATGCCTTCAAAACAAGTTACGAGGTAAGAAATTTTTTATCGTCATGGATGACGTATGGATCGAAAACAAGGACATAGAAAAGTGGCACGAGTTATGTAAAGAATTAATTTGCGGAGCAATAGGCAGCACCGTTATGGTAACGACACGGAAGCAAGATACTGCCCTACTGATGGCTAAGACTCCTGAGTTGCTGCACAATGTGGCAGTTTTATCAAAAGAGGAGTCATGGTCGCTATTCAAGATGCTTGCGTTTCCAGGTGGAGGAGATGAGGGGGAAAACGTATGGGAGCTGGAGCCTGTAGGAAGGGAGATAGTTGAAAAATGCAAAGGTTTACCTCTAGCAGTGAAGACTTTGGGTAGCTTAATGTCGACAAAAAAAAGGGTGAACGAGTGGCATCTTGTAAACGAAAAGTTCATGTCGGAGATGCAAGATAATGGCATCTTAACTGCTTTGAGGTTAAGTTACGATGATTTGCCTCCACATATGAAGATATGTTTCGCTTATTGTTGCGTATTTTTAAAAGGGGAGGAAATGAATAAGGATTTATTGATAGAGTTGTGGATGGCAAATGGATTTATTCCACCTCAAGGAGATGTGAGCTTGTATGTGCTTGGTGAGGAAATTTTTACTTGTTTGTTCCGGAGGTCTTTTTTCCATGATGTCGTCGAGGAGGATATATACACAGGCGAGAAATGCAAAATGCATGATTTAATGCAGGACCTTGCGCAATATGAAATGAGACATGATTGTGCGTTTATAGGGCCGGGTAAAGAGTTGATAACCCTGGATGAGGTGCTTCATCTCAGTTTATCATGCCATGGTTTTCATTTTTCAAAAGAGGATTTAAAAAAGCTAAGACCAATACGATCAATGTTGGTCTTTGATGATTATTATCAAAGTAGCATTAGACAAATCTCCAGCCTTGTTTATCTAAGGGTGTTGTACTTGAACAGAATTAAAAGCTCGACGTTGCCCGAATCAATTTGCAAGCTAATTCATTTGAGATACTTGAAAATAACAAAGTCAGCAATAAAAGCTCTACCAGAGTCGATTATAAATCTCCAAAACTTGCAAACATTGATTCTAGAAAAGTGTTGGTCGTTGCGTGAGTTACCTGAAGGTTTGAGGTACATGAGGAATCTTCAACGTCTAGATACTATCAGCTCTTCACTTCTCCATATGCCTGTTGGAATAAAAGAACTAACCAATCTTCGAAGGCTTTCAGAGTTTATTGTAGGAAAAGATGATGGGGCCCGAATAGGTGAATTGGGAAATCTAAATCTTCTTGGGAGGTATTTGTGGTTCACGAAACTTGAAAATGTTGGAGGTTTAAGGGATGCCAAAAGTGCCAAGTTGAAAGACAAAACAAATCTTAGGTCTTTGAGATTATATTGGTCGCATGATAGATCAGAAGAAACATTTGATTCAGAGGAGGTTCTTGAGGGATTGGAACCAAATTCGGGTCTCCAGGAGTTGGCTATAGCTAGTTACATGGGAAGGGTTCTTTCTCCGAGTTGGCTGGTCAAATTAGTCAATTTGACTAGTATTTTTTTGCATAATCATGAAAACTGTGAACAACTTCCACCACTTGGGAAATTACCCAGCCTCAAGAGAATTGACTTGCTGGGAATGAGGTCTTTAAAGTGTTTCCAGGATGATGACAACTCTACATCAAAAGACGAGATTCTCTTTCCAAGTTTACAAGAGTTACACATAGGCAATTGTAGGAATTTGGTTTCTTTGCCTAATAACTTTCCAAAACTGCAGTCATTGGAAGTAGAAGGTTGTGACAAATTAGCTTCTCTACCAGATGAGATACAAAGTTTCAAGGATCTCAATCACATTACAATTATATATTGTGAAATTCTAAGTAGAAGGTGTGAGAAAGAGATCGGAGTGGATTGGGCTAAAATTTCTCACATTCCACATCTCAACATTGAACCTCCACGGTATTATTCTCCCTTTCTTCTTTCTTTTTAACTATGGCTCTTTATCTATAAACAAATATATAATAGAAAAAAGTATTTAGTTGTTGTTTTAAGAGTTGAAAATGAATTTAGTTTTTGTTTTCAAGTATCAAGTGTTATTCGTATTTCTTAATAACAAAAATAATTTGTTCAACAATTATTCTAGTATCACTTGTTTGATTTGCTTGTTTTAATTGTATCTAATCTTTAAATTGGAGTTTGTTAGAAGCTAATGCTCATTACATTTTGGTTTGTGTTTAGATATGAGGACGAGGATAGCGAAACACTACAGGGATGAGGAGTAGAATAGAAGTTTGCTGTGATATGTGAAGATGGTGTTGCTTTATGGTTTTAAGTTGTTTTCTGTTAGGTGAATTTTGTGGGTATATTCACTGTAAACCCTCACGAGACAACACTCGTCCACTAGAGATCATCTAGGGGTTCAAAGGCTTGTTGCTATGCTAAATGCAATCGCGATTCCTGCGAAAGTGAGTTAGGTTCATATACAATTTGTTTTTTTCTTTCCATTCTCTTCAGCTTGTGTGTAAATGACGTTTCTTTTCCGTTTTTTTCAATTTTTGTATGTATGCATGATATTTAGTTGCTAGATGTTAAGTGTTCTGCTGTACAAGTCCTCTCTGTTATTATAAAGTTTTATTAAGCCATCGAGTTACAATAAAGTATGGTTTTCTTAATATTACCATGTGGCTATGTGTATTACGAATATACCATAGGAAAATTAGTTGCAAGGTTTTCTTAATTAGAGTTATAGTATATATTGACCTTTTGATAAAATATGGAAAGTGAGTGGGGATTAGTGAACGTGTATTTTAATCGAAGTGGATCAAAGATGAAAAATGAGCAAGCTAATCCGGTTCCTTGTTACAGTAATTTTGTTGTTCGCTTCCGTTACAGTATTGGACAATTGTCAGACCGTGTTATCTCGGACCATTGTCCCATCCTTTTGTCCAATGTTTTGTCGATTTCGGACCTAAGCCTTTTAGGGTGTTTGACTCATGGCTCAGTAATGAGGAATTCTGCACTTTGGTTGGTAGATCATGGAATTCTTGGAAAGGTGGTGGTGTGGCCGATATTCGTGCAGAGTGCTTGGTGTGTGGTGAGATAAAAAAAAAAAAAAAAAAAAAAAAAAAAAAAAAAAAAAAAAAGATCATACTTGTTATTGAAAATTGTTATGTGGGATAAAAAGGTTCATAGGGGTCTGCTATCTCAAAATGAGATTGAATCCCATGGGGAAGTACTTGCTCAATATCATAGATTGGAGCATATTAGCACTAGTAAGATTCGTCAAAAATGTTTTGTAAAATGGGCAGTTGAGGGGGACGAATACACTCGCTATCCTCATGCTTCCTTAAAACAAAAATAGAAGGAAGAATAAAATTATGAGTATTATCTAAAATGGTTTTAGGATTGCAGATCCATCTGAGCTCAAATGTATCGTGTATGACCATTTTTTGGATAGGTTCACTGAGCCTCGTGTACAAAGGCGTGTTTTTCCAATGCTAGCTATTTCGTAATTTGGACCTAGCAGACTCGAAATTAAAAAGTGGTGTGGGACTGTGCAGGTTCAGTGCCTACAAGCATGCCTCTTTCACATTTAGTGGGTCAATCTTCTTCTGGTTATTATGTGTCTCTCCCTTTTAAGTATCTTATGTAATTTTAGCAACTTATGGATGAGTTTTACGTGTGTATTTTCAATGCGTACAGAAACAAACTCACACTGAAAACATCATCCCAATCAAGTTGAAGTTTAGTACTTGTAACATATCTAACATTTTAACCCATCCATCCGAAAGTAATGAAAGGCGGGCCAAATGGCAGTTCGCTACCATTGATGTTGAAAGGTCAAACTGCAATTGTCCCAAAAGTATTTAGCAAGGGTGATCGCCCAAATACTAAGATGTAATACACAGACTACACTCTCATGTGGAACTGCCTTGTGTTTTTAAGACAAGGGAAGAAGCCATGGATGACGATAGGTTCTAGCCTTTTCCTGCCCAAAAGAACCACTAACTAATGAATGTGCTACTATACTATAAAGGATGCAATCAGTACACTTTTCAACATAATGCGAAAGATGCATTCAACAACATTTAGAAATTTTGAAGCATACTAAGAGATACACATTATACTGAATTTTATAGAAAGGGACAATAAGTACTTTAAATTCAAAATTCACTAGAATTTGTTTTGTTTATTTTCGTTGTTGTTGCAGCAGACCAGCAGAAAACAAACACTCCTGTTGCTGCAGCAGCTGCAGCAGTTTATTTGGTCAAAATGCGTGAAACGGGTGATTTGGTCACTTAATTTTACACGTTTTGGCTCAAATGTGTGAAATGGTTGATTTTTTTTTACATGTTACTTATAGTACACGTTTGGGGAATGGCTAAAATGGGTCAAAACGGGTGAAATGGGTGTAACATAAACGATAGAGTTACTTATCATTACATGTTTGGGCTAAAATGGGTGAAATGGGTCAAAACGTGTGAAATGTGTGTAATGACTCAAATAAATGACAAAGTTACTTTTTAGTACATGTTTGGGTTAAAATGGGTGAAATGGGTCAAAATGGGTGATACATACATATGTACAGCAACTTCGCATACAGTTATGATACAAGTCACCATGTAACATATATTATGTCTAAACCCGATCAATTTATGCATATAAATCATGCCTCTTACTCTATACTTAACTTGATTACAATCAAACATATGTAATAATGACAACATAGTAGAACATCCATTACTTGTTCTTGCAAGTCATTAATGATAGTA
Organism: Chrysanthemum seticuspe; assembly: GCA_019973895.1. Lineage (NCBI taxonomy): Eukaryota > Viridiplantae > Streptophyta > Magnoliopsida > Asterales > Asteraceae > Chrysanthemum > Chrysanthemum seticuspe. Next base: position 32,463,077 of record BPTQ01000004.1, on the reverse strand, counting down.
TAATACAAATGTCTTGATCTATTTGTAAAGACAGTTTTCTTATGTCCATTTGTATGATAGAACAAGTGCTCATTTGAGAAAGTTTTGACTATTAGCTATTGTGACGTGTTTTGACTATTAAGCATGAATCTTTTCTAACTATAGGGAAGGGCCTAACAAAGCTAGAATCACCCAAGAGTAAAATAAAGAACCTTTAAAGTCTTAAATCAAATCGAAATCTTGACATACTTTTTACAAATCATGAAAATCATTAGTTCGAAGGAAAGAAGCTTACTGTAAATTGTACTTTTTAGTTAACTTTTAGCGTCTTTCTGCTAAAACAATGCTTGTCATTAAAAGATTTGACCACGTCGAAACTTGATCATTGAGAGCCAAGTGGATATTGAGACAAAAACTTAATGTGGAAGTGATTGAGATGAGATAAATGAAAATGATCGTTAAATGTATACCATTGTTTGAATCAGAACGAATCATATCAAAATGACAAGACATAGTGATCAATGTCCGTAAGGTTACAAGAACATTTCCTTAGTTTGTTTACAATCAACACGGCTGGCCATTCGCATCCAGAATTCATGCAGTCACCTAGTCGGATTCATTTTAATAGCGATCAATTGATCAAGTACACTAGTACAAAGCTTAATTGTTCATAATGATGAGAATTCTCGTACGACTTAATTAGATGGTGTCATCAACTTGAAAACAAGACGTCAAAAACAACTACCTTAATTAGGTTCATCAACCTTGTTGGTTTTGTCACTGGGATCCTTAATTATAAACCTATCACCATTATCACTATGCAGAGTTTTTTTTTTTTTTTCTTTTTTTTTTTTTTTTTTTTTTTCGTTTTCATTTTTTGATAACTAGCTCGATTGAAAGAGAAGTACAATGCCATGATGGGAGTAGTGAATCCAACTCACGATTAGGCCGCTCGTAATCGCGATCCAACTAAGAATTGGTCGAGCATTTCAGCCGCGTCCCCTCCGATCCCCTGCGACCCTTGCGAACACGTCCCCTCCTGTTTTAGGTTGTTTTGGCTTGGTTGGGTTGTCCACCTGATCAAATGGAATGCAAAGGCTTGTGTGTGAGTTTTTGTGTGTGTGTGTGTGTGTGTTTTTGTCGTGACCAGGGTTGCCTTATTACAGGCATTTGGTCATGTATTTGGTCTTAAAGGGAGAAGCTGAGGTGGCCGGATCACAAGGTCGCCTATAAGGTCACCATTACTATTCGAAATCCGACTACAGGATATAGGTCATAAGATCTAACATCATATCGTTTTACATTTTTCTTGTCATATGCTAATCCGACCAACAAGGTGCAAAAAATAGCCAACGGGAAGGGAAAAAAACGATGGAACAAAAAATCAAACCAACCTAAATTAGTTTTATTTTTATTGAATCAATGTGATCGCAAACTGGACCGTGAACCAATATGGGTATATCTCATAAGCATATTTCAAGCTGAAAATTTTATAAAAACAACGAGTGTTGTACCACTCTTCAGTCTCCACCAACAAACCAAACAATATTAAGACTTCCACATTAGATCTATGAATACAAATGACCGTCGGTCCCATACCTGTTGTGATTGACCATATGCGCCTCTCATCGTAGGCTATTTTGTAGTTGAGTTTAAAGATGAAGGGTCACATGTACTCTAGGATTGAGACCTTATAGAAGGTATAAACCTTACAAAAAGACTCTGTTCATCAGACATATAACATAGGATGCAACCCTGGAACTAAATTTTCCATTAAATCAGACGTACTAGTCTACAACAGAAAAAAAGAAAGAGATGTGGGATTTAATTAGATTGAGATGCTAAAGAGGCAGGAGACAGAGACCAAAATTTCAACAGGAAAGCCTGTTGGTTTCCAACCGACAGACGAATAAAACAAAAGAAATAAATAAAGAATGAGTTAGTTAGCTAAAACAACATATACACAAATAAAACCGTTTAACTAACTCTATAATCTTCATGCAGGAAGCTCTCGTAAGGGGTTCCATTTAGTACCTTTTGGATGTCACCCCAGTTTTCAACCTGCTCACGCAAAGGACCTTTGTGTATCTTCACCTGCCGACTCTTTAGCCCCATTCGTGGAATTCTAAGAAAATCTTGAACGTCATTTAATACCTGCAAGAGCGAGATAAAATCAATTGTTTATATATAAAGTAGAGGTGGTGAAGTTAGGTGATGGGTCACAATGGGTGTTTGTTTAGTAATACACTTTGATGAGGAACAGCTTTCAACCCGTTTGACCCATTAGAGATAACTGAATAACCCAATTCAGCCGATTATAAGTGAACGAGCTGAAATTGCCACCTCTAAAAGGAAGTGACAAATTTGAGAAGAAATGTTGAATGTCTTACTGTATGGTTCTTAATTATGTCCTCGTAGTAAAGGATGATATGTCTAGTGGTATTGAAGTATTCCAGTGCTTGTTTAACCATGTTGTCAGCTTGTTGCAGCTCGGGTATCAGTAATGTTGTATTAATTGAGGGCTTGTAACTTGCTAGAATCTTAGCCTGTCATTATATCAGATACTTTAGTAAGATGAAATCAACGAATGCATGCATACAGCATAAAAGTGTTGGGGATTTTTTCTTAGCCCATGAGGACTAATAGCCCAACACATTGAGGCCCATCTTGGGTCCATTTTTAGACTCTTATTACTGCATATTTCCAGAGTTAGAAGTTGTAAGAGTGTGTGAGAATTCAGTAAAAAGTGTGAAAAGAAAAACAGAAAAGAAAGAAGAATTTCGGAGCAAAATATCACCCAAACCCAGCTGCAGTGTTTTTACGATCACCGGAGATTGCACCGTCGGATCGTCACGATTTTCGGACTGTAGCTTCCTGACATCGAGAGGAAGGTTTTGACCGTTGGGTTTTTGATTTTGAGGCCTGGAAGTCCGTTTTCTTACCTGGGCAGTTTGCATCAGATTTGGTGATATTCTTCCTTTCTTCTTTTGTTTGTTCTTTGATTGTTGCCATATATCTTGATGTTGATTCCAAGATTATGATGTTTGTTGTATACCTCTAGTGTTATCTAGAGAAGCCTTTGTGTACCTCTCCTGGTTGATAGTGGATTAAAGCGGCACTAGGTGTCCCGTGGTTTTTACCCGTTTTGGGGTTTTCCACGCTAAAAGTTTGGTGTTCTTGTTGTGTGTTTGATTATCTTTACTACCTGCTGATTGGGCTGATTTGATATAGTTTGGGGGCTGATTAGAGTTGCTTTTAGTTTTCCTTATTTGTTTGTTTCCTCATAGGTTCATACGGGTTTGGGTAAGTGTTGTCAAACGAAGGTCTAGCTTCCGCATTTGTGTTTATACCGTTGTGACCCACTATTACTTACCCGTCAAAAAGACACACACAAACCTCGTCGGGGGAGTGGACGTGGGATTTATGCTTGCCATTTAGTGGCTTAGCACTTTGGTCGTAAGCATTAGCAAGTATTGATATTCTTCTACGAGGAAGATTTATTCTGAAAAGGAAAATCGTTGAAACTCCCTTCGTGTTGAAGTAGTCTACTATTGCTTCATGATTCTGCATCAAACCCTGAATAAAATCAAAGAAGTCAAGCACGCAAGCAAGCCTTACATTCCGGACATGACAGGATATGTATATAGGTGATAGAGGTCATAAATTATTCCAGTCATACCCAAGCCTAAAGGTGACGTCACATATGATGACATTTATCGACCAAACAAGCACATACAGGTCATGTATAATGTACTTAAACTCTTATTATCTTCAGATACACAGTATTAACATTGGGCATTTGTGACCACTATATCTGTATATCCAAGTTGGGCATTTGTGACCCCCATACACAATGCCAACTTGGGGTTGGGGGGGTAAAGGAGGATGTGTCGATACTGCTATGCCAAACACCCCTTCAAGTTCAGCACAAGAAGAAAGTCCAAGCACATCCCAAGTTGAGAGCATTCAAAGACTTGCAACTCCACCAAAGATGAAGTTACTAGTTGATAGATGTCTTGTATAGTGTAATAAAATGTAGCCATTAGCTTTAGCTTGTTCAGTCTTGATTAGCTTGGCTTAGTCATAGTGTAGCAATGTAACAGTGTAGTCTATAAATAGCCATGTACTCCTCATAATTCAGTAATGAAATACATTCACTTTTTCCATTATCTCTGTTTCTCAACACACAATCACAAAATTGATCACATATCAATCAAGGCAGTGTCATTGGACAAACTGTTGTACCCACCAAATTAGAAAATGAACGATTACCCGCCAGATTAATTGCCTTGTCCATAAAAAAGTAATCCTGTAAAATTTATTGACTTTTTTTATGCAAGTTTCCAGTTTCGATGCATGCAATTTTCCAGGTTACTATTAACAAGACAATGAATTATATATCAACGAATATGATTCTCGACCAGTTTTCAAATTCATTTGAGACATAATCATATCAACAATCCAACACGTAAGTTAATCATGTTAACATTTAGGTTAATCAATAAGCATATCAACACAGTTTTTATATCCATAATCTGTATATAAACAATTTCCGTGACTATATATAACTCGATTAAATAAAGACATATGATTTAATCACAAACAGTTAAATGATACATATTATATCACTTGTTAAAACCCACGTGTCATGCAATTCATATCTATATGCATCATAATCCAATATTGATAAAAATTAAGGAGTAAAAGAGATTGTGTACTGTAAGTGTGGTTGATACTTATTACGCATCATAAATCCCACCATTATGAAATATACCTCGCATGTAATAACAGTTGTAGGTTATTTATGCAAATGATCAGATTCCAATATCACCTTTTATCATGTAACACCCCCAAAAATACCGCAGCGCAGGGGCGTCCCGTGAATTTTAAGTGCCCTGTGCCAAAATTAGACTCGATGTGCCTCATCTAAGTAATTGATATCGATGTGCCCTGTGCCAAAGGTAGAAAGGACCTCCGGCCTTTTGTAGGGAGTGAGGATCGAACCCCTGACCTCTCGGTTGAGAGGCAAGGGGTTTTCCAACTGATCCAATCCTACTTCAGGTAATGTTTAATCTATGATGGATTAAATGGATTAAGTGACAAGATTTGACTATAAAAGAATCGGTGGAGCGGGTCATATGGGGTGACAGTCAATATAAGTGTCTTTAAAATGCATTAAACCTTCCAAATGGCATCCTTAAAAAGTCTATATTACAAATGTGATGAATTAAAACATAGTTCTTTGATCATATTTAACATCAGTATTACTTAAATAACAAAAAAGATAAGAAGTGTTTACGGAGTGGTACCAATTTGTTTCACCCGCCGTTTTGTCACCCCCTTATCAGTGGTCCAATACACTATCTCTAATATTTCCTCTTCTTTTACAGGTATAAATGTACCTTTTGTACTCAGGATGTGGCTATCAAGGCTCTCAAGGATGAGTATTTGAATGAAAATGTGCAGCGAGAATTCGCTCAAGAAGTCTACATAATGAGGTTTGTTACATTAATTTAACATAAGGCGTGGATCATATACTCTCTCAAGTCCACAAGTCTGATTTACATGCGCTGAAACAAGAACATAAACAAGTAAACTGGAACTATCACAAACAATCACACACGAGATATCCTGGAATATGCTTTCCAATTAATCAGAAAAATATATGCTCAAACAACTGATCGGTTTTTTTCATGTATCCAACCACAAGCTCGGCTGGTATATATAGGTGTTAGAATTTGCTTTCTAATCCTACTACAATTCTAATAAAGCAAGATAGTCCTTAACAAATAAGGAATCCTAATTAAACTAGAATTGTAATTGTCCACATGCTTGGAATCTGTTTGTCTTTCCATATGCTCGGTCAGACATTATGCCAACACTCTCCCATGCTGTATTAGCAATATAATTTGCCTAAAAACAAAGAACTGTAGGAATATCATTGAATGGGTCCATTGTTTCTATGAAATCTGACTTTCTTCAACTAACAGGAAAGTGCGGCATAAGAACGTTGTGCAATTTATAGGTGCTTGTACTAGACCTCCAAATCTTTGTATCGTGACCGGTAATTCTAGAAGTTCCTTTTTATCTTGAAAGTATAGTACACTCTTTTAAAGTATGTTTCACTGGTTCTTTAATCTAAGACATTCTTTTGGTTTATAGAATTTATGGCAGGTGGTAGTGTGTATGACTTCCTACATAACCAAAAAGGTCATTTCGATGTCCCCACCATACTCAAAATAGGAATTCACGTTTCGAAAGGGATGAACTACTTGCATGAGAACAATATAATTCATAGGGATCTTAAGAGCGCCAACCTTTTGATGGATGAAAATGGAGTAAGCAATCTAAATTCTTCTAAATAGCTCTATGTCTTTGTTATTGTAATCCAATATTTTGCAACAACACTAGGGGGTATAGGCACACGGGTCGATTTCAATTTGGTTATATTATAATATCTGACAGATCAAATAAACATTACTTATGAAAAGGAAACTGGGCAAAAGTGGCCCAAATATATTTGTTAATGCATACAACCTACTAAATAGCTTTTCTTAATCAGATTCAAATTAGAAATTTGGACTAGAACTGTCCAGGGTTAATCAAACTTAATCCGTTTTACGTGTGCAAAAAGTACCCATTTTGACTTCTGGCAAGTTTCGACCGTTACCCAACCCACACGACCCATCCATAATTAAAGAAGCGTATATAGATGGTGTTGGACCCACAAACTCTACTTTATATTGCTGGTATATGTTTCGTTTCTGATTCGATAACCACTGCTTTTCTGGCAGATTGTTAAGGTTTCTGATTTTGGTGTTGCTAGAGTGCAAAATAAGTCTGGTGTTATGACTGCAGAAACTGGAACTTATCGGTGGATGGCTCCAGAGGTTCGTCCATACTAAACATTCTTTATTAGAGGGATTTTTCAATCTAAAGAACTATTAAGAAATGATATAGGTTCAGATAACGCATTTGAAAAAATACTCTAATTTTCTTAATATTTGGTTGTTGGAAGGTTATTGAACACAGACCTTACAATCACAAGGCGGATGTCTTCAGCTTTGGCATTGTCCTATGGGAACTATTAACATGGAAGGTTTGATCTGATCATCCTCATTCTCCTTCAATTAGTACTGAAGTGAAAATTTATCAGTGAAAAAACAAAGGTTTAATAAACTTTCTTTCTAACTGGTTAACATGGCAGCTTCCTTATGCCAACTTGACTCCACTTCAGGCAGCGATAGGTGTGGTCCAAAAGGTATAGTTCCATAATTTATGTTTCGGTTCGGGACGTTAAAATTTGAAATTAAAGGTTGTTAATTATCATAAAATGTCAACTTAAATTCTTAGGGTCTAAGGCCACCAATTCCGAAGCACACTCATCCAGATATTGTGAGACTACTTGAACAATGTTGGCAGCAAGACCCGTCTTTGAGGCCAGAATTTTCCGAGATAATAAAAATCTTGCTGAACTTGTCTAATATGGTAAATATCATCTCAATACAAATTTTCCTTTGCGTTTCAAGATATCCCCATAGCACTCTTAATACGAATGACACCTCCTGCCATAGAGAAGAGATCTAAAGTCTGGGTTAGAGGTGTCTATATCGACCCATTCAGTAATGAATTGGTCGATCTGGATGGTGTTTAATCTCCAAGGGGGGTTTGACCCGCTACCCAACTTGCCAGATTTGTGAAATGTCATTTTTCACGTCTTATTTCTTCTATTATAGATACTAGAAGAAAAACGATCTATCAAGAGAAGAAATAGCTTGGAAGGTGCATCTCGACCAGATGATGTGTGATTGACCGTATTCAACATCTCACTTGAATAACACGTAAGTTTCCAGAGTAACATGTAGGTAATTTCTTGCTCTTCGCGAACCAAGATCTGTTGTTATTAAGAATTTAGCATGTTAATTGTACATTCGATCATTTCTGGTAAGATATCTGAATGGTCCTGGAAAATGCAACATCAAAAGTATAGGTATTCGACCTAACAGCAAATTCCAGTTGTTCTTGAGGGGATTTTTACCGATCTTTGTAGAAGTTGCTAATCTGATGTATAAACCATAAGAAGCAACACGAACAGAATTTTGTATTTATAATGTATTATATTGATGGTAAAGGTGATTGTTGGAAGATATATAAATGGTTTTTTTAATTTGAATAGAATTTATAAAAATAAGCCCAAGGGTCATTTTCTCTTAAAACTCTTAGGGGGCGTTTGGTTAGAGAATTTGAAATTCCGGAATTTTAATTTCTAGAAAATTTAAATTCTTGGGAATTTAAAATTCCGGAATTTAAAATACCTTCGCACGTTTGGTTGACAGAAATTTATAAATATTTTTTATTTTTAATATAAATTTCATAAATATTCTTTTTAAAAGTTTGGGAGAATTGCATATATACCCATTAAAACTTAGAAACTTGCATATTTCCCCATAATACAAATTTTTATTGCATGATGTACAATGCATTTTAAGCGTGTTTTGGGTTTATATGCAAATATGCAAGTTTTAATGGGTATATATGCAATTGACCCAAAGTTTATAAAAAAATTTATAAAAAAAATTTATAAAAACTTTATAAAAAATTTATAAAAATTTATAAAAAATTTATAAAAAATTTATAAAAAAAATTATAAAAAATTTATAAAAAAAGTATATAAAAAGAGTTTATAAAAATTTTATAAAAAAAGTTTATAAAGAATTTATAAAAAAAGTATATAAAAAGAGTTTATAAAAAATTATAAAAAATTTATAAAAAAAAGTTTATAAAAAAAAGTTTATAAAAAATTTATAAAAAAAGTTTATAAAAAAATTATAAAAAAAGTTTATTAAAAATTTATTAAAAAAATTTATAAAAAATTAATAAAAAAAGTTTATGAAAAAATCATAAATATTCTATTTAAAAGTTTATAAAAAAACAATTAGAAAAAAAGTTAAAAAAAAAAAAATTTCCAAGTAAATTAAAATTCTTCACTTTTTGGAGGCATTCTAAGGTGGTGTTTGTTTTTTATAAATTACCTCTTAACAACATCTTAATCTGACTCATTCAGATGCTATAAGATATTTGGGTCATTAAGACTGTTTGTTTTTTTCATGTCATTCAAAGGCAGTAAGAGGTAATCTATGTTAAGAGCGTTTGTTTTTTTCTGACCATTAAGAGTCACTAAGAGATAAACCTCTAAATGAACTAGATGTAAAAGGGGTATCTTACCAAACATGATATTTTGACAATTCATGGAATTGTAAATTACTTCATTTGAGTTACCAAACATGATATTTGAAGGAAATTAAAATGCAAATGCCCCCAATATACCCAATATCCCCCAACCAAACGGCCCCTTAGGTTATTTATTTTTATTCTAAGAACCGACTGTTTTCTGTGATTCATCGAACTAATTGTAGTTGAAGGGCTGCTAGGTTGCTAGGTTAGGGTCTGAATGACATATGTTGCATTTGAAAAATATGATAAGTTAGGTTTGCAAAAGGGTGAAAGCTAAAGATAAGCAACATAGTTTTTCAAAACAGACAATATACGCAATGAACTTTGAAAATTACCATTGTACGCAAAATACTTTCAAATTTGGAACGATGTACGTAATATGACCGGTAACTAGTAGGTTACCGGGTCACAAAGTTTGAAAAAATGACAGAAATGGTCCCTATGGCTTGCGTTGACTTTCACAGGTCATCCCTTGACTTTATTTTCGGTTAAAAAAGTTTCAGTAATGGTCCTTATGGTCATTGACTTTAAGCTTTAGTCCGTTTTCATCCGTTTTTCTTACGTTTTGTCCGTTTTTCTTACGTTTTTATCGGTTTTCATCCGTTTTTCTGAGATTTCTGTCTGTTTTTAACCGTTTTTCTTACGTTTTGTCTATTTTCCTTCGTTTTTGCCCGTTTTCATCCGTTGTTCTTACGTTTTGTCCGTTTTTATCGGTTTCATCCGTTTTTGTCTGTTTTTCTTACATTTTGTCTGTTTTTCTAACGCTTTTGTTCGTTTTTGTACTATTTCAACATATTGAAAAACTTTTCCAAAAAGAAATTGGACACAAATTTTCCAAAAAAAAAAAAAAATTTGGAATTTTTCGCAAATTTGAAAAAAAAATTCCAAAATGTTTGGAAAAAAAATATTTTCAAAAAAAAAATTTGAAAAAAAAGATAAAAAAAATTCCAAAAATTTTGTTTTGCAAATACTTTTTTTCAAAATTTTTAAATTTGAATAAATAATTTCAAAAAAATATTTTTGAACAATTTTTTTTTTAATATTTTTTTAAAAAAAATCTTAAAAAGAAGTTTTTTTGAATTTTTTTTTTCAAAACTTTCAATATGTCCAAATACTTTTTTTGTTTCAAAACTTTTTTTTTTTCAATATTTTTCGAAATTTGGACATATTGAAAAAAAAAGTTTTTGAAAATAAAAAAAGTATTTCGACATATTGAAAAATTTGGAAAAAAAAATTCAATTTTTCTTTTGAAGATCTTTTTTTTTAAATTAAAAAAAAAATTATGAAATTTTTTATTCAAATTTTTTTTATTAAAAAAAATAAATATTCAAAGAATTTCGAAAAAAAGAAATTGGAAAAAAACAATTTGGAAAAAATTTCCAATTTCTTTTTTTTTTTTTTTGAAAAAAAGTATTTGCGATTTATTTTTGAAATTTTTTTTTGAAATTTTTTTCAAATTATTTTTTCGGAAAATTTTTTTTTTCCAAATTTGTTTTTCAAATTTGCGAAAAAAATTCAATTTTTTTTTGGAAAATTTTTTTTCAAAATTTTTAATTTTTTTTTCTTTTTCAAATTTTATTTAAAATTTTTAATTTTTAATATGTTGAAATAGTACGCAAACGTAAGAAAAACAGACAAAATGTAAGAAAAATAGAAAAAAATGTAGAAAAAGGACAAAAACGGATGAAAACGAGCAAAAACGTAGGAAATTAGACAAAACGTAAGAAAAACGGATAAAAACGGACAAAAACCTAAGAAAAATGTAAGAAAAACGGACAAAAACGGATGAAAACCGAAAAAAATGTAAGAAAACAGACAAAACTTAAGAAAACCGAATGAAAACGGGCAAAAACGAAGGAAAATAGACAAAACGTAAGAAAAACGGGTAAAACGGATAAAAAAGTAAGAAAAGTGTAAGAAAAACGGACAAAAACGGATGAAAACGTAAGAAAAACGGACAAAACGTAAGAAAAACGGATGAAAACGGGCAAAAACGAAAGAAAATAGACAAAACGTATGAAAAAACGATAAAAACGAACAAAAATCTAAGAAAAATGTGAGAAAAACGGACAAAAACGGATGAAAACGGAAAAAAGGACTAAATCTGAAAGTCAATGACCATAAGGACCATTACTGAAACTTTTTTAACCGAAAATAAAGTCAAGAATGACCTGTGAAAGTCAACGCAAGCCACAAGGACCATTTCTGTCATTTTTCAAACTTTGTGACCAGGTAACCTACTAGTTACCGGTCACATTACGTACATTGTTCCAAATTTGAAAATATTTTGCGTACAATGGTAATTTTCAAAGTTCATTGCGTACATCGTCTGTTTTGAAAAACTATGTTGTGTATCTTTAGCTTTCACCCTTTGCAAAATGCTTAAGTTTATGATTAGTTACTGTTGACCTGTTATCTTTTCATATTCAAGTATTTTAAACAAACTATCGTTAACGCCCCTTCCTCCTTAATAGAAATTGCATTCGAGACTTTTAGGTGTTAGTATCCGTTTTGTTATCAACTCGATCATCCCTTCAGTTAATTGCGAAGGATAAAGCGGATCTGAATAATCCCTTCAAATTACTTTTTATCGATGAAAGGTTGAGGGAAGTGGATATGTTAACTCAGAACTTATTTACCAAACTTACAATTATATATAGTTGGCTTTATATAAACAACCATCATCACAAATTGCATCCTTGTGGTATTGTGTAGTGAAGCAGTTAATAGTTAATTCGAAACCAACATAAAGGTAAAATAAAAAGCTCACAAAGGAGGGTTCATACGGGTCTATAAGTTAAAAAAAAGAAGTAAAAGCACTCCAATCATCATCAGGCTACCAGAGCATAAACAAAGTTATGCTTTTAAAACCGAAGTGCTAACTGCAAATCCGTACTCAAACATCTAATCGAACGGTTGAGAACATCTTGAAAATGCCTGCATGCGTATGCTTAAAGTCCGGGGGGGTGGCATGATCTATCCGTCCACGCTATTTATTCCAACTGATGCAACAAGAGAAAAAAAAAAAAAAAAAAAAAAAAAAAAAAAAAACACAAGAAAGGTGACTCCAGTTATACTCAACTGTAATAACCATAAAAGGGTTAGTATCCCACATTTTGGTTATAGAATGATCATTTTTGATTATGAGGCAGTTAGCACTTTGTGTTGGACGTTAATGTCTTGTATACCAAACATAATATGATGTAGCGTTTTCTTTAGGCCTGTATTTAGGTTGGGCCAAAGGCCAACAACCCATTAGATGAAACGGTTATTAGGTTTAGGAAAACATTGCAACAGTTATTATATGAACGGTATGTCTTTTGAAAGACACCGTTTCATTCAGTTTATATAGGATCAATTTATGTAATTCATAGTAACCCATTCATATATAATATATCAGATTTGAAGGGTTCATCATATCTTCTTTGTTTCTTCCTTTTATTGATTCTTGATGATAGCATGGATGTTGTTTGATCATATTCAATCCTGGAAATCAGAAAGTTAAAGACCTGTGTAACAGTGGCATCAGAGCCGAAGGGGATCAAGCAACAACAACAATTCATGATTCAATCATCATTCAAGAATCAAACATGTGTTTTTTTGAAACGCAATCATGAAGAAATTGGTGTGAAGCCAAGTTGTGTGAAGCAACCGCAAAGAAGAGAAGAATCGATCTGTGATGGATTGAATGATCAAGAGATTTGATCATGAAAGGTCATGCGATATGATCAAGAAGCGAGGCTGTGATGGTCTCAACTATGAAGCGAGGTTGTGATGGTCTCAACGATGAAGGGGCTGTGAAGGTCTCAACGATGAAGAGGCTGTGATGGTCTAGAATTTGTAAGCAAGAACAACAATGAAGGTGATCAACGGACTTAAGGAAGATCACAACAACAACCGCGAAGGTTCAAGAAGAAGACTGTGAGAGTCTTAAGATGAAAGGAATTACAGAAGATTCACAAACACAAAGTTTGGCATCAAGACATTAAGGGGGACTGTTGGACGTTAATGTCTTGTATACCAAACAGAATATGATGTAGCGTTTTCTTTAGGCCTGTATTTAGGTTGGGCCAAAGGCCAAAAACCCATTAGATGAAACGGTTATTAGGTTTAGGAAAACATTGCACGGTTATTATATGAACGGTATGTCTTTTGAAAGACACTGTTTCATTCAGTTTATATAGGATCAATTTCTGTAATTCAAAGTAACCCATTCATATATAATATATCAGATTTGAAGGGTTCATCATATCTTCTTTGTTTATTCTTTTTATTGATTCTTGATGATAGCATGGATGTTGTTTGATCATATTCAATCCTGGAAATCAGAAAGTTAAAGATCTGTGTAACACTTTGGTTCTACAAGCATAACTTTGTTGAAAGAACTTGTCCAGCAGGGTACAATTGCTTGAAGAGTGTCGCGGTGCTGGCTCTTGGCTCCATCTTCCTGCATCAGAAGCTGTCATGAGTGGTAACGAAGTATGCCACCAATCTAACCAAAACCTCTACAAAACTGTGAACCCTCTTGGGACGTGTTCGTGATAAATTCAAGCGTGCATCCAAATTTCTTGTACTCCTCAGCAAACTACTCAACCAATGGTGTCTTCTCTAGAACTTCGAGCTTAGCATTGGTCCCGAGTCCTGAAAGTTGTCGGTATTAGAGTGTTGAAAATCATAGATTGCTTGGATCAAGGCTGTCAAGATCGCGATCTCGCGCGTGATCGTTTTTGTCTTTTGCAAGATCGAGATCGTAGGATCGGATCGCGATCCTACGATCCTACCAATTTTTCATATTTTATAAACAAATGATATACGAGTCAAACTGTTTTATATTTCTACTCAACGTCAAAGATGAATTCATATAATATCCTCTTGAAAATAACAAAGTTCAAATTTCAAACACCAAAGTAAGAGTAAAACACAAAAAAGTTAAGTTTCAATCGTTACATTAACGATTTAGTGTAATAATATTACATAATATAAGTCCTAAATGTATCAAAACATACGAGCCATCTACATGATTTCAAGAAAACAAACGTTTCATAAGTGGCATTCCAAAACATACCCTTTGATTAGTTTAATCACACTGAAGTAAAGTAAATTAAACTATTAAACACTTTTAGACTATAATCTATTTAGAAAATGATGATTAGTAAAACACACGTTTTTTTTTTTTTGCCTAAGCAAGTGGGATGGACTTATTAGATTAAAAAAAAAAAAAAAAAAAAAAAAAAAAAAAAAAAGAACTCGGATCGCGTGTCGATCTTACGATCTTATGTGCGATCCTACGATCTTACTTACGATCCTACCTCAGATGCGATCCTACCATGATCCTACACGATTTTGACTGGTGTGCACGTAAGATCGTACGATCTTACGTGTAAACTCGCGAGTTTGACAGCCTTGGCTTGGATAATTCTTGAATCATTATAATCCACTTTCTTGCTACAATATTTCTACCCTATTGATTGTCTTGGGCCTTGGGTTACAAGAAAGTTATATAAGGATAAGACAAAAATGAACTAACACTCAAATTCTAGGCAAAAGAAAGAGAGCAAAACATAAAAAATTTGTTGTATTTGTTGTTGATATGAATATGTTCATATGAAAGACCAAAATATGTTTATACGAGTGTGCACTTAGCATCACCTAACGTGTATTATAGTTTAACTTCAAATCTCTTTGGTCTCGAGTAATTCACAATTACAACCTTGGACTTTCTCTAGATTTTAGCCAAAAAGATATCTAAGCTCGTGTAGGGAGTTACAACCTTGACAAGAGCCAGCAAGTCCATTTAGACTAACATAATCGATTTCTTTTAGCAGACCATAATTACTTAGATGGAGCTGAGGTTTCATTTATACCGTGCAATGGTGGATATACCTCTAGGTTAAAAGCCTGTTAGTCACATGCGCTCAGCCTTGAGGTACACTATGTTGCGAGATTTGCTTTTATTTTACCTGTTTAGTGTTAAGTTAATTTGACATAACAATAATTACCTCCATCAGATGACATAACAATAATTACCTCCATCAGATAGTTCTTGTCATAGTTATATAGGCACTTTATTTTGAAACCCGGACAAACATAACAAAATTGAATTCATAAATCAAATTAACATGAACACAAAGAAGTATATATTACACAAACACAAATCCATAGTCCATAAATTATTATAAAACACTAGAAAATGATACAAAGAAACCAACATCTTTATCACCAAAATACCCCTAACCCAAAAATCAGTATCAGCATCAGCATAAGTGTTCCAAACATAGTCAGTACTCCATGTTAACCTTCACCGCCATTTTGGACATCAGTTCTGCTACCATCCATTGTCACACCAGATGACACCAAAGAATTTTTACCTACAACAACCCCATCGAGTTGACTCGGTATTCCATTTGGTACACGCCCGACAATCCCATTATACTCGTTTGCTGGATAAACTGGCATAAACTGGCATCATTCTAGTAAGCTGGATAAACTGGCATCGGCAATGGATCCACGGGATCCTAGGTGAAACTGGATCCAACCCATAGCTATTAACTGGATAACCACCCGTAAACATGCTGTAAGGACAACCAGTGTATCCTGGGATTGGCGCATAGCTTGGAAGAACGTCGTCCTGGGACTATATAGGACCTGTTTATGAATCCGAAACCCCCGTGGACGATGGGTCACGTTGTCATGCATCACGACGACATCAGTGATTCGACCGAATTTTTCAAATTAGAATTTGATTTTCTCTTTTTCGTTCATCAACGTTATTGGTGATTCATATTAATTTTGTTTTTTACTCTTGAAATGTTTTCATTATGATTTTAGGATCAAATTATTAGTTGTTACGGATCGCGAATATGTTGGAACTTACTTGGGGCATCCAATCTTCAAAGTTACGTTACTGATCAGAGTCTTCCCTTGTGATCATTCCTTGAGAAATTCTCCTAAGGAACAAGTAAAATACCTCTGCAGCAGAATAAAAATGGAATCTAAAATTGCAAATTTGTTCAAAGTTGCTGAAAAGACTTTAGGCTTCTGTTTTTTCATTTGATGTCAATTTAAAGCTAAGGTTCTTTTAATTTTTGTAATCATAGGAACTTAAAGTCCGGAATATGGTGATAACGGGTAATTGTGAAAAAGAACTACAGTGATCACAATATAAGTAGGTGGCTACCGATTTTGTAAGAAGATCACGTGTAAGCTTATTGTTCAATAGAAAATACATGTTGTTAACTTCATTTGTTAGGAAGTACTTGACATTGTGTTGAAAGAGGGATTGTTAAGTTTAGGGGTGAAGTCATTGGTTTAGTTTCGAGTAGTTGTTAAAAACTGTAAAAGCGCGTTCAAACTTTCTATAGTCTTGAGGTGTTTTGTTATAGTTGTACAATAAATGGCCGAGAACCATTTTTGAGCCTCTGAAGAACATCTCTATCCTTACTATGCTGTATGAACCTTAGAGATTCTATTGGTAATGCAGCCACCTTCTGGCACATGCTCTTTGACAATCACACCATGATTTGCCTCTAGCCATGCCAAACAATGAGCTCGGAAGAAGTTACGTTCCTAAAATTTGACTTAGTTATCGATAACGTCATGTCTGTCACTCAAAAAATGTTTACATGTATTATTGGATAACTAACTACTACCGTCTAGATTTTCAATTTAGACCTTTCAACGAAACAAACCAGGTCTTTTTAGCTGCTACAAATATTAGATTTAGTGGCTTTGGAAAAGAAAGTAAGAATATTAGATTTACTTCATTTTCATACAACACAGTTGGACCAAGATATTATACAAGACATTTCATTGAAGAACAATTAGTTTGTCGACTAATAAATATAAGTTCTCGAACAAACCAAAGTTTTACGTTTTGTTAAAATATTTAACCCAATATTCCTAACTCTAACATTTACTTTAGTTGTTGTTGTGTACATGTCTTATAGGTGCAGGGGCTGTTTTGTTCTTCTCATCATTCTTTCTATTGTTAAGCTAATAAAGGACGTGTGGGAGCATCTAATTGTCAAAAGTAATGTTGGGCGTGGCAGACAAGGGAATAATATGTTGTCTCCTCCTTTATACATTGTTTATTGGTTTCTCCATGCTATGGTACCGTTGCATCATTATGGGTTCATCTCATGCCTCAAAGATAAAAGGGTTGCTATCTCTCCTTCTTGGGGGAAGTTAGAAAACGAGAGATTGAAGTCTTCTCTGTCGGCTCCATACTTTATATTTTATTGTTCTCTCCATTCCTTTGGAGGACCGTTATGATGATAAGATGATTCCCTGCTCTTGGCTCAAATATATAAGGTTGATATCTTCTCTTCGAGAGTGAGCTGGTTGATCATCTTGAGCTGTTATCAAGATATGTCTTTATTGGTACTCATCATAAGCCGCTCCACTGTTCTTCATCTTGTATTTCTGATTATATATCTTGTAAGACTATTATCAATGTAGATAATAGGATCATACCTTCATAGCTATGGTGATCATTTGTAAATATTAGGGGTAATTATGAGAATGCATGTTTTGCTCAAGGTGTCAACACTTTTTAGGAAAAAAGTTTGGGTATTTCCAAAATAGACTTTGAGACTTGCGAATTTTCTACTTTTCATATAAGCTTGACAAGTGTCCTTCGAAGTTTGTGTACCCAATCATTTTTTCTGACTTTTACAGCTACGATTTTACAGCGACCGAATCTAAGCGACTTTTTTTAGAATCTTGCGAAATTTTTTTTTGTCCTTTAGTAAAAAAATTCAAAGTTACGAAATTATTTTTTTATACATTTAGTTCCTTCCCGAGGCTGAGCGACTTAAGCGAAATAATATAAGCGACTTATTTTCTGTACACTTTTTGTACCTTTTATACTGTTTTAACAGTACTTTTACACCTTTCTTAAAATTTTTACCCTGTTTTTAGATTTTTATCCAAACACAAACACACACTAACACTCACACTAACACTCTACTACCAGAAAAAACACAATTCAAAATTGTAAAACCCTAAATCAATCCCTAATTATTCAGTCATTTAAGCAGAGCTGAATAAATCTTTAACTTTCAAAGCCAAATTTCCAAACGAAATTTGTGAATTAGATAGACGAGATGGGTGGTATGTATAAAAGGTTTAGGATTTGTGAATTAGATAGAGGTGGTGGTGGTGGTGGTAGCCGTGGAAGGCCCGTTGAAAGAGATCTTCCAACAAGTCTCTTGGTTCGTAATCTTCGTCTTGATTGCAGGTATGTTATGGCGGACTCTTCTTATGCTAAAAAGTATATACCTTTTTCTTTTTATGCACTGTATTGATTTAGGGGACATGTAATGAATTGAGTGATCTTGTTGAGAATATCAGTTCTTCAAAACCCTGGTAAGGATTTTAGTTTTTTTAAAGTTTCATGGATCAAGTTTCATTTTTATGTTGTAAAACCCATGTAAAGTTTATGTGTGATATAGTATCTGAATATAGGATATGGGTCATATGATCAATTTCAATAGTTTATGTGTCACATGTTAAAGATTTAATAATTGGTAAGATTAAATTTTGTATTTAGAGGATGTTTAGGAAGTTCAGTTTGAACCTAAATTATCCGAAAAGCATTAAGTCAATATCAGTTTGTGTGTGCACACATCCAAACACTCATTTATTCTATTAAAGCAATCCCTTATTATGTTCCCGGTTATTGATTAAGAAATTTCTTTTAGAGGTATTGAAGGTTCTTATGTAGAAAAACAGTGTTCAATCAAACACCACAGCATTACACACAGCTGCTGAACAAGGCCATATTGAGGTGGTCAAGTTTCTTTTGGAGAAAAACAGTAGTACGGCGACTATAGCAAAAAGCAACCTTAATTAGAGCGATTGCCCAATCTATTTTAATCTGCTCGAATTTGATCAACCACTGTAAGCACAACCACTCTATCTTAACCGCTGCTAGTCATTCTCGTAACCCACTGCTAGTCATTCTCGTAACCACTGCTAGTCATTCTCGTAACCACTGCTAGCTTGTCGTTTCCACTGCTAGTGTAACCCTAACCACTGCTATTACTATTATCGGTTACCATTGCTAGCTTTAATCGATTCCACTGCTATTCATTCTTGTATGTCATATGATGGCTTCTATGTTCCGAAACGTGGATGAAAAGACAATGGTAGCCTCGTTTAGAGTGTGTGTACGAATCATCTAGGTATGTCGAGCTAGGCTGCGTGTATTGTATTTGACCGTAAGTTTGTTGATGCACTGCGGCTAGTTAAGGATTAGGAATGTTTATTATGCGAACAGTGGTAATAAATATGTGTTTGATACAAGTACGTTGTTAGGGATTAGGAATTGTTAAGAGAATAGTGGACATTGAAAACTGAATTAGGGAGCATCTGTCACTTGAGTTTGATGACAAAGAATTGTTTTGTATAGCTGTTCGTCGAGTTTTAGCCTTTAAGGGCATCTACTACTACGCTTGTTTGCGCTGTTTAAGTCTCAGTTAAATGAGTCATGTTTTTGAGTGTTTGAAACAGATGTGAGGAAGTTGTTGTAGTAAAGGAAAGGATGTGCAGAGCTGTGCTAACTTGGTGTGTGATTTGAAAACATGTCTTGTTATAGAAAAATGAACTTTATACTTAGGGATTCAGATGTGTTAAGAGTATAGTGGACAATGAAAACTGAATTAGGTAGCATCCATCAGTCGAGGCTAATGATATTATGTGTTTAGATAGTTTTGTATAGCTGTATAAAGAATTTTTGTATAGCCGCCAGTTGAGTTTTAGGGCATTTACTACACTCGCTTGCGTTGTTTAGGTGTTAGTCAACTGATTCCCGTGTAAAGCGTTTGATATAGATGTGAGGTTGAGGAGGTTATTGCAGTGGAAAAACGACGTACGTAGATTTAAATGTCTTCCCTGCTCCTTAGTACTGACATAACAATGCAAACTAGGGGAGAAGAATCAAAGTTATTAGTTTCATGTAATGATTGCGAAGGGGAAAAAACTAAAATACATTTGAAGACTTGACTTAGAAGAAATTTATTTTTTTTATTATCTTTTTGAGATAGAAAATAAAACGGGAAGTGTTGTTTTTTAGACGGAGCGGGTAGTATTTTGTAGTCAGTTGATGTCTAGCTTAAGATTGACATTGGAGTTTTAACACGAGCAACATAATTTTAATTATAAACACTGAAATGATATTTTATACATATCATACGTATAGTTATCAGGAAATGGCATGAGGCTGTTATCCAAATTCTTAGAATCGTATGGATAAGAATAATATCTGGTGTCGTTAGCAAGGCTATTAGTCTGAATGTGTAATTGAAGTTCCATACATGATATATTTGCTAACTGCTTGAGATGACTGTAAACATGTAACCAAAGTGCAACTATTCACTGATGACTGAAAGTAGCTCTTAATTGACTTTCATATTACTTACTTTAAATGGAGACCTATAGCATCGTTAGTGTTCTGTACAGACTTGTACCATTCCATTAATAAACCATGTACCTCCTATCCGGATCTTTATTCGACTTTTGACGGTCAAGTTTGTCATAATTTGGAATTGCGAATGAAATTTGAGAGAATTTAGATACGTGTGCTGATGTTTCCCAGTTTATCTGAGTAAGCACACTGATATAGTGATATGTGAAAGAAAGGTGGTGAAACCTTACAAGTTTGTCTAATATTATAATTGATTTTTGCACTCTTCATCTTTCAAATATAGAAGTTATTTCAACAAGATGACTGTTCTCCAGATTTTTTATTGGAATGTCTAGCACATCTCTGATATGAATATCTAGTTGAAAAAGGAACTCAAATTTAATATATTAACTAGAGGGATCCGCAGTTAGCATAAGATGATCTCTAGTATTTACTGATTACTGATCAATTTGGTAGTTAATACCTATCTCTTATTGTAAAGTTCTTATATTAAAACTAATCATTTTGTCCAAATTATCATCTAGGAATTGTAGTCTATGGCTTATAATTTCCAGAGGTTGCTAACCGTATATAGCCCAAATGGACCGTGTTTATATATTTTCCAGAGTTTAATGCCACAATTCATGTAGAATGGTGCTATATGCATATGTATGAGTTTCAAAATACATATGTAGAATACATGTATGTTTTCAATTAAAAAAGTATTGAGAGATGGATATGTATCATATGAGCTGTTTATGCTCACCAAGTATGGATTATTTCTTGTTTGGATCTTTATGTTGCTCTAATTTGGTTTTGAAGTTGGTACGCTCCTACGCTTTTGTTAAAGATAGTAGCCAGTTGATCTTCTGTCTAGCTAATTTGCTTTGAACTTGAGCCTATATGGAACATACATAGCGAGCCATGATTTTCCATAAGATGTTGCTACATGTAGCTTATTGGTCACCTATATATTGCATGTTCCCTGATATCCGTTGTCCTGAACAACTTCTGAAATGACAATGAGATTGCTGTAAATGATTCTTGTTGAAATATCTATAGGAAACCTGGAACAGTAAGTAGGTTTTGGGGTTTGTCCCGCCAGGCTAAGAGGACATGCCGGATGGGAGTCTCGCCTTTAGGTGTAAACAATTTTTTGTGATTAATAAAGGTTCGGCCCTCTTTTGTAGTAATTAGGTTTCTAGTGATAAATGTGTTTTTGATAATTCATGTACTTAATAGGTGTCATTTATTCTGCCTTTCATATTTCTGTTTTAATTAAAAACACTGTTTTCCTACTAGTTGGATCCTTAGCAACTCGCAAGTGCCTTAAACTCATAAGGCTTTCTTAGGTCTTCTCTGTCTGTCTCAAACTCTATCCTTTAAGACAATTAGAATCCTTTACTTCTTTAGAACTTGATTTGGTACAATAGGGCTCATCGTCTTAGTGTTATCGAAGGCTAGGTTTAGTAGCTTTTTTTAATCATAGGTTGTTAATTTTGTTTCCATAACTTTTTATCATTTTATACTTGTTTAGCCTTGTAGATATATAAGTAGCGGGTGGCCGTGCTTGCTCATAGACGTAATATGTTAATTTTTTTAGTGCATATTTTTAGTGTTCTAGTTTAAAACGGTTTTGGCTCATGAAGATATTTTAATTTGGATTGTGTCTCACTCTGCAACTTTGCCACATTTTCAGGATTTTACTAAGGAACAAGACGGTGTGATACCTGCTAATGGATGGAAGGCCTACTATGCAACAACAAGAACAATTGTGAATATCAATCAACATTTTTTTGACATCATTAGAGAAAGATCTCTTCCAGATATGGTTCAGCTTTGGCTTAACGCAGATTATGTCAAACGTTTTCATGCCTCTGGGGAATATTTTTCTGGGTAAGTTTGATTTTTTTTTCCTCTAAATTTAATTACACTCTTTTAGTTCTAGTTCCACTTTGATGTCATATCAGCTGATATCCAGATTTTATATTAAAGCGTGGGATTATTATATGTTTAGAGCATCATTCAGTTATAAGTGTTTTGGAATGCAGGTATAGTGGGGTTTTAAGGAGCTGGCAGCTGGCTTTAAATTGGGAGCCAGGTGTCAATTTTCAAGTTCGAGATGTAAGGTCGCGGGTACTGCCGGGTGTGGCTTGGGTGACGATGAAAGCCTATGTTGGGATGGAGCACAACCACAACAACAACCACCCTATGAGCATGACGAATTTGTTTGAGCTTCACAATGGTCAATGGTTCATGGTCCATCATCGTAGCTCTGTGATGCTTGCGGATGGTGAAGTTGCTGATCAACCAGCTATCCTGGGATGACAACTGAGAACCAAGAGGCTTCATTTTTATTATGAGTTTAGGTGATACCTTTTTAAGAAAAGCGAAAAAAGGAAAATCGTACATATATTTTTAGTAGCTTTGCAGGGTTCTTGACTGGATGGATATATGTTGGTTTTACTTTGGAATTTGGATATGATTATCGTATATGAATTTCTCTAATCGCTATCAAAGTCAATTTAGTTTTTGACTGGCATCCCATTCCAAGTGTGCACCGATGGTTTGTTTATGCCTGAGGTTGTATTTTATTTTGACTGGCATCCCAGTCAAATAGGTTGTATATGATTTTGAAAGGTAGCAAAATGAATCAAAAGTTGTGCAATGTGTACTTTTTATGTCATTTGGCACTTCCAGTAGAGCAATCATTGGTCTGCGATGTCAAGCAAATGCCATTGCTTAAGAAAATAGTTCAGGGTTGTTTGGTACTACTTACCAACGTGGTGATTGGGTGTATGAATGCCATCTATTTGTAATTTGGTACAATTTATAACTACTTATAAGGTTTTCAGCTCTTTTGATAAGCTGTTTTTAGCATCTTATTTTAGTGGGGATAACCAAATACGAAAATTATCTACTGCATGGTAATTTTGATTTACATAAGCTTTTCTAAACATCTTTAAAATCTATAAATAACTTTACATTTTTCGTTTAATAATAACATTACTTAAGCAGTTTGAGACACTGAGAGAGTGGATATGTAATAAACAGTTAAAATAAGCTATCCAAAAGCAGATAACGGTTTTTTAAATAATCAATCCAAACACCCTCTTTTTGTACAAGTAAATCACTTCTCAGCCTCACATCAAAGATACCACCTTCTCTTATCACCCTCCCAAAAGTTTAACAGGGGAAATGGCTTCTACAACCATTTTCTCCGGGCCAATATACCCAGTTTCTTCCATCAAGTCACAGCAGCCGAAATATCCGGTCTTCCTAGAAAAGCACCGGTACCGAATCCAGCAATTGCAGAGTCAAAAAGATCATCAGGCTCTAAATGCCTGCTTAATCTAACAACCTCTCGAGCACCTGTCATCAAAAGAAACACATATAAACCCAACATTTCTTCGTCCATTGAGTCAGTCATGTCATTATTTCTAGTTTTCTACTTGAATAATATATAAACTACTCAAAATCACATTTTCATAACACAACAAAAAAAAAAAGAAAAAAAAAAAAAAACAAAAAAAAAAAAAAAAAAAACAAGAAAAAAAAAAGAAAAAAAAAAAAAGAAGATACAAGAATGACTAGCAGTGGAATCGATTAAAGCTAGCAGTGGTAACCGATAATAGTAATAGCAGTGGTTAGGGTTACACTAGCATTGGAAACGACAAGCTAGCAGTGGTTACGAGAATGACTAGCAGTGGTTACGAGAATGACTAGCAGTGGTTACGAGAATGACTAGCACTGGGTTACGAGAATGACTAGCAGTGGTTAGAGGAAGCCTAACGAGAAGGAGCAAAAAAAGAAACGCAGTGCTGAGGTAGTCTTCAAATGGGAAAAAGAAGGTTGTGGAAGTGAAGATTGAAAAGACCCGTGAAAGTACATGCAGTTGGTGTGTTTTGAACAGACAATAAGTTTGTGGCTTAAGTTAGCATTAGAATTTAGAGAACATGTTTTTGTAGATACCTTTTCCTAAACTCTTTGATATCTTTCAATTCAGCGTTCACTATACTGTCCTTGCCCTTAAGAAGCAACAACTTTGTTCCCTGGTATCCATTTTGTACGCACACTTTCCTCAGCAATATGATTAAAAGAAGTTGACTATTATGAGTAAGTAAACAAAAAGTGAGAGCAAAATTATTTTTAGTTATCAATGTTGTAAAACTTACCATCCCATTTCTTCATCATTGCAAGTTGAAGAACTGCAATAATTTTACCATGATCACCACATGTATACAAAAAATCACAAATATGTTTAGCAAAAGATCCTCACGACATGCAATTCAGTTCATTGCCCCTACAAATATTAAGTAGGGTAATTTAAAAGCTTCATATAGTTTGACTGAACTGTGATATGAAACCAAATAAACGATAACTTGATGACTTACTCAGTATCAGTGAGTGTAAGGGGCTTCTTTTTTCCAGCTTTGCCATTTTTTTCAAAGTTATCAAGATCGTCACACGCCACAACTTGGCCAATCACAATTTTATATTGCATTTTAGGTGGTTCATCCATTGTGTGATTCATCGTCTTACAAGGGGTGGTTGGATGCGTGTATAGCATGCATCGACTAATCATGTAAGGTTGGTTGTGTCTAATGTGGGTATCAAAGATGCAAGGTTTATTTATCTAATTATCGGAAGTTAGAACTGGGTAGTGGAAATACAACAGGGTGAATGATTTAATCCATACAGTATAAAGGTTCATGAAATTCAGCAACCAACAGCAAATGTGCAGTTAAGTTAAGAGATATAGAGATATAACCTTTAGAAATTGGTATATTTTATGAAGCTTTTTCTTCCTCTTCTCGGGAGTATCGACATATGTGTGACACGCTTTAGAAATTGGTAATGAAAGTGTTGAGCGAAGGAAGTACTACTGCTAGCAACTACTAACTAGATAATGTAATGCCATAATGTCACCTTGCTTTAAGTCTTGTTTATTGGATTTTGTTGAGAAACTGAGAAAGTAGTGTGTCTGGTCTGGACAGTTGATGTTAGGATTTCATGTTTGGTTGAAGAGATGCAGCATCTCGATTTTACCTTTATGCTGTGGTAAACCATATTTTCTCGTGCTGGCATTTGTTTCTGTATTTCTCATTCGGGAACAAAAAAGAGTGGATCAGATTGTGCGTTCTTAGAAATACACCATTTCAGTGGTAACGAGCGAGGTAGCAGTGGTTACGAATGACTAGCAGTGGAATCGATTAAAGCTAGCAGTGGTTACGAGAATGACTAGCAGTGGAATCGATTAAAGCTAGCAGTGGTTACGAGAATGACGAGCAGTGGAATCGATTAAAGCAAGAAATGAAACAAATTGAAAATATGATTATTTATCTTAAGAAGTCTGGTGTTGTACAACCAGACCTCATAAGCTTATTTTGATGGGCTTATAAACTTCTTGTAGAATTGATAAGCTCATAAGCTTATTTTTTTAGCTTATGAATACTTGAGATTACAACTCTTTAAGATAACAAGTCTGGATTAGCTCAAAAGCCTAAGAATAAGAGCTTATGAGCTTATCTTTTTAACTTATTAACTTATTCATGCAGGCATATCTGTTCAAGTAGAACAAGTCTTAAGTAATCTGTGGATTGCTTATATTATTTAGCTTGAACTTAAATTTGTAAATAAGTTCTTACTTCCAAAAAATGTTCTATTGATCAAACTCACAATGAAATATTACTCAAACATATGTTTTATCTAATCATGCAAGAAATATTACTCAAACATTACTCAAGTGGCTTTATGATCCAAATCACTTAAACTCAAATTTAATAACAAGGTTGACAAGACTAAGTTTCATACTTAACAATAGAGCATAAACATTTCTAATCAATCCATAGTGATTGTAAAAACAAAGTACAATACCAATTAACGTAACAAGTGTAAACATTTCTACAAACACGATGTCACTATATAGTGGGAGTGTTTAACTGCGTTTTCAAAGTGACTGATGCAATAATCAAAATCAGAAGATCAGTTGTAACTTGTAACAAGAGAGACTGCAAAGCTTTGGGAGGTATATTCAGATTATAAAGCATACAAAGAAAACACGCTTGTTACAAAAAGATGCATAAATTTACATATGAAAACACTTGACGTTTGTGTATCTAACAACTAAAGTTGGTTGTGCACAAACTCTACTAGAAAGTAAAAACCTATTATTTCCAGGCGTTTACAAGTGGGGTTGGAACAAAGGTTCATTCTTGGGAGGTGGTGTTTCCATTTTTACCAAGGCCACGTTGTCTTGCTCGTTCCATCTTTCGTTTACGTCATTCCTCTAGAGCTGACAGGAGGCAACAACATAATCAGTGAAGACATGCATGTTTGACTTTTGAGGTCAATGGACGATTTCAAACTTTTGATTTCATAGCAAAGTTATGAAGAATCTGATAATTGATTAAATTTTATAACAAATGCGACATACCATAATTTATGGTTTAACAATTTATAAGTCAAAGTGTTCGGCGTTCTAACCTCATATTAAACATACTACTAGTATTAAGCATTGAATTATGTTAAGGATATGAAAATGTGTTCGGCGTCAATTCACCATAACTAGAAGATTACAAGTTTACAATATATCGTTGTGTTTTACCGGAAAAATGCTAACCCGTCATCTTGTTGATTATTCTCCATTTCTCCCAATAACAAAGTAATGCCACTGAATAAAATCTAAGCATCTCGTCTAATAAAATTTATCATAAGATTATATTCTACTCCTAATATTCTCCTCCAATTTTGCTTCAATCTTTTTGTATTACCCTCAGTTTAGCACTCCTACACCGAACATTAAGTTTCTCTTCATCTTCAGAAGGCGTAATGGGTCTCTTTGTATGTATTGTTCCACCAACTCCTTCAATCATCTGTTTGATCCATGGCTCTTTCTCCCCTTCCTCATCATTTTCTGAATTAACATTCTTCAAGTGTTCGGCTATCAGGCTATCATAGCTTCCTTTTTGTTTCCATCATCTGAATTGCTTTTGATGATTTCAACAAACGCTTGCTTCATGATTCTGTCCTCTAGACTGTGAAAAGATATGACTACAAGCCTCCCACCAGGTGCGAGACAGCTGCAAGAATCATATAATGATGTCTCTAGTGTCTTGAGTTCGTCATTAATTGCTATTCTTAGAGCCTGGAATACTCTTGTTGCTGTCTTTATCCAACCCTGCCTCACTACTGTAACACATCAATGCATTTGATCGGTTAGAAGAACAGTCCAAACTGATCCCTATACTCATAAATGGGTCCAGATTGCCACCTCTCACTACCATGATCAAATAAATTCAGCAATTTGGCATACATAAACGAAAATCAAGAACTTTAAGAAGATATCCCCACCTTTTGCACCAGATGTTGAACGCCGAATAAGATCTACTAGATCACTAGTAGAATGCAATCCACCGTTTAATCGGGCCTTAACAATCCGCTTCTGAAGAGCACGCCAATTGTTTTCTTCCCATAATCACGTATAATTCTTCCCACTTCGGTCTCTGGCCACTGATTTAGAATGTCTTCAGCTGTTAGGCTTGCCTGCAACATCCCTGCTTCAATCAGTGAAGTGAACAAAATATATGAACATTCTGCAGACCAACTTTTAATTTAGAAAGACTCGCAGATTAAACAACAGCATGCAAGCCAAGGTATGGAACATTGCCAACAATTAGATGTGGCAACATCAGGTCCAGTAACAGGTCATAATAGTTACTTTTTAGTATCCTTTCGTAGTATGGGTCAAAAAGGGGAGGCTGCACCGACCCATACATTTTATAGCCATTACTGCATACCGGATTTTAATTTAAAAAGACTCACAGATTAAACAACGGCATGCCAAGCCAAGGTATGGACCATTGCCAAGAACTAGATGTGGCAACATCAGGGTTTGAGTAACAGGTCATAATAGTTACTTTTGAATAACCTTTCTTAGTATGGGTAAAAAAGAGGAGGCTGCACTGACCCATACACTTTATAGCCATTTCTTGAAACTTTGAATTTTTAAATAAAGCAAATTAGGGGTTTTGAGCATTTAAATACACTTCGGATGGCTTCCAACCAATTCGACTTGTTTACTTATAGTCAAGCTAAATCTATTAGCTAAAATCATTTAGCCCATAAACATAGCTAACATTGACCCATTTTTAGCTAAAATCATTGAATTCTTTTGCTATTAAATGATAATTATTCAAAATCCACATTGTCGTAAAGTAGAGGCATGTATGCCCATTTAAACTGGGAGCGTACACTGTCCGGGTCAAATCATAGTTGATATTGTGCATAAACATGATGCTAAGTTTAGCCTGACGCCACATGATAATCTGTTACGTTATCAGTATTTCACTATTTCTGGTGTGACCCGTAACGCATGACTAGTGGTGAGTGGATTAGTTTTTATTTGACATGAAATACTACTATATTTTGAAGTAATTTGGCCCGGCTATCATCCTTAATCACAGCTCGAATAGCAGGGCCTAGGTTCTATGTCTATTTGGGAATATACATGAACAAACTTAAATTAGAAATAAAGAATAATATAAACAACAAACCATGAACTGGAGGGAGAGGCCAATCTGAACCGCTGATACGGGCACTCAATGATTGCAATATTTGCAGCCCGTTTGCTTTAAGCTATTTTTCTAATTTTGGCACCTCTACATGCAGCTGAATATCTAAGATAACTAGTTGGAAGGATCAATGTAGGATCTTAATATCAAAGTTAAACGTCTAAAGCGAGACCACTGAACAGAAGATACCTTCAAGATATATATCACCGGAACTTGCAAGACTACGAACACTGCTGGCTCTTGTTAATGACGACATATACCTCATGTTCTGGGATCGCCTTTTATCATTAGGGTCATTGCTAAAAAACATTTTTAAGCTATAATTAGATTCTATTTCTTGCTTGATGTCTTTTTCTAACCCATAAGCTAAGGCTGATCAATTTCTGAATCAGATAAGATTGAGTTAACTCTCTCTGTAGCGGCAAAAGCCCCCCTTAGATCCCCCTATAGTGTTAACCAATCCTTGGACCTAATAAAATTGTATTATCTGTTTTCAACCCGCAAATCAATTTCAATTAAAATCAATTTCATATAACATTTTTTTTTCACCTCAAGCAGTAAGAATGTGTATTGTTTTTTTTTTAATTTCACATCATGTGTGAGTATTTCGGTTCGAAAAACATACACACGACATATCGTACGAGATGGATGAATCAACTGCGATGAATTTGATGATGTCTCCGAAATCTCCATTACTTTTTCGCTTCCTGACATAGCACAAGATTTCATCATAAACCAAGAAACCAATTTTAACTAAAAATCAATACATAAAGTGAAAAAAGTAGCGTATTTAAGAACACCCCTAATGAAAACTCCTAAACCTTTAATATACTCGAACCCTAACTGAAACCCTAACTCAAACCCTAATTAAACATGATTAATTTTAAATAAAATACAGAAAAAACAAAGATACGAACAATTAATATATATCAATATGCGAAAGGAAAAACCAATTTTAATGTAAAAAAAGAAATACATACCCGAATACAAAACATTTTTTTTGCAGGGTTTCAAGAAGATGGATAGATATTGGCTTGTGGGAGTATTTTGTAATAAATACCGTATATTACCTCATTCCTTAGTGCACTTATTGCAAAGGTACAACAACAAAGCATGACATCTCCAAACACAAGATAAATCAAAAACCCCAACACAATCAAAAACCCTAGCTAAGTTAAATAGACTAAATTGATATTGGAAAACTACGATTAAACATGATTAATTTCAAATAAAATACGGAAAAAACAAGGAAACGAACAATTTATATATATATCAATATAGAAATACATACCCGAATACGAAACATTGTTTTGCAGGATTTCGAGAAGACGATAGTTCTTGACTTGTAGGGGTAATTTTGTAATGGGGGTGTAATGTATGTGTAATTATAATTCATTGGTTAGGAAAGATATGCGATATGAAAAGTAAAAAGTATTTTTACCGTGGTGTAAAAATTGGATAACAGTACAAAAGTACTATTTTGTTAAAAACCGCTCAAATTAATTCGCTTAAGTCGCTCGACATTGGGAAGGAGCAAAAGGAATAAAATAATACTTTCTAAAGTTTGACCTTTTTCTCGAAAATATCAAAAAAAATCGCTCGAATCTTAAAAAGTCGCTGGATATAAGTCGCCTATAAATCATAGGTACGAAAATGATTGGATTCTGAAAAGTGTCAGGACACTTGGCACTCTTAGATTGGAAGGAAAAAGTCGCAAGTCTCAAAGTCTATTTTGGAAATACCCCAACTTTTTTCCTAAAAAGTGATGACACCTTGAGCAAAAGATGCATTCTCAGAATTACCCCTAAATATTATTGTTCCGCTGCTACTCTTTGTATTGCTTCAGTTATATAAAAGTTCTTGTTCCTGCAAATCATGTATTTCTACACGTTTCGAAACCAAAGGAATATAAACAAATATCCTTAGACCGTTCGTAATAAGGTGCCATAGCACGCGTCTTCATCCTTGCTGGCAAAATAGCACGCGTCTTTTTTTTTTGGGTAAAGGGGAGTAATCCTGCACCCTGGTAAATAAATTAACCAAATAAACGTTTAAGTACAAAGGATATGAGTGAAATCCCATATTTCAGCCCGTTACATAGGCATAGAGCTTACATAACAAGATACTTCCTGTTTTCTAACCAAGAAAACAAACCACTACCAAATGATAACATATGACACAAAGAAATAAAATTACTTCCTAGGACCTTGAAACGTTGTGCCCTACATGGCATTAAAAGCATCCAAATTCCCCGGAAAACCTGTTTCTCATAGTCATCGAAATCATAGTCATCATACTCATCTTCAAACTCTTGGCCACCACCAAATATATTAGCAGACTCATCAAATGGGTTAGCAACAACCTCATCTTCAGAATCGGACACTACAATCTCTCCCACTTTAGAAAAAGGGTTAACTCTCTTAGTAGAAGAGGCAGGCGGTATACAAGAATCACTAGTTTGAGGAGCCACTACCGACTCCATCTCATTCAAATCACTCACAAGAGGCTCTTGTGATGCAGTACCTGTCTTAGTAGACTTATCTTCATTAACTTCCATTGTATAACCAGAATCCACATCCTTGATAGTGTCATTAGAAGGAATACCAGACGCATCTGTATGTTCCATATTAAGAGCATCAAACTGGTTAGATGTAGTGATCTTGGTTCCACTCGAACTAGCCACATCAGAAGCATTCTTCTTAGTGACTACCACTTTCTTAGGTTCAGGAGGAGTCTTCTTGGGTTGGTATTGAAACTATTTACCCACAACAGGTTTGAAAAACCCTCCTTGACCCGGAATAGAAGACCCACCTTGCTTTCCCTTCTTCCTATTATTTACCATCTTGAAACCATCATTAGCACGCTTAGAAGGCTGAGTAGGAGGTTCAACAACTTTAGGACAATCAATAGGAGTATGACCAAAAATCTTACATTTATCACAATGCGGTGGTTTCCACTCATATTCAACCCGTATCGTCTCGATAGTCGACCCCGACCCATCAAGTAACGGAATCTCAACAGTAAGGTTGTCCCTAAGAAGCTCATCCGACTTCACATCAATCATGCATCTAGCAAAACTACTACGGCCCCACGAGTCCTTGCACATTTGGCTAGTGAAGGCATCTAACCTTTTAGGCGTGCCTATCAATGTGGCAAGGAGACTAAGGCCATCATCAGAAAACATAGCAAGAGGAACGTCATGGAATTTAACCCACACTGGGATATTGGTCAAATCCTCTTTAAGTAAGTTGGTGTTCACTGTCCATGGTTTAAGAATAATAGGTACATTATTAATCAACCAAGGACCGTTTTCAATAACGTCATCAACACCTTTCTTCGAATTAAACTTAAAAAAGAAGAACCCCTTTGCATTCATCATTACCTTTTGTATACCAAACTTAGCCCACACATTGCGTACAAAGTAATCAACAACAGGAAAAGCAAGGCGTTTACCAAGGAAATACCCATACAAAGTATTCTCAAACCTAGTGTTTACCTCTTCAACCACTTTCATCGGGACAGAAAGATCCACACCATTAGCTTTCTTACTACATTCCAACCTACGAAAGTTAGACATGTGTTTCATTGGTTCAGTAGAAGTAACACCAGCATACGATGAAGCAGGCTGTTTCAAAGCATGCACACCATCCTTCTCAATACCAATAGCCCCATGTGCATTAACATTAGAAGCCACAGGACCACTTGTATCTTGAGGAGGTTTCGAATAACCGATAGCAGAAAGCATCTCCTCAAGCTCCTTCTGTGACTGCGGCACCTTAAGATGCTCAAACGGATTAGCCCCAGTAGAAGTAGAAGCATCTACTGTTCCGGTTGGTTTTAATGGTTGCCCATCGTCACCCACAAGAACAAGTTTTCCCTCTAAGATTTGTTTTTCAATAGCACGAATTTTCAGTAAAGTATCATGACCCTCAGGCATGTCATGACTAGATGCGTCACGACTAGGGCTTGAACCAAGTGAAACCGGCTCCACTTGTCCATCAGAACTTATCCCAAGCCGTGGCATACCACCAATCTCCTCTCCCAAATTCGACATCACAACAATCAGAAACCTTAAAACAAGAAGAAAATAATGTCTGGTCTTCAAACAAAACAATTAAAACCCTAGTTTAACAACTAGGGTTTATAAGCATAGGCGCGCAATAGTGATTACATGATATGGTGATGAGATCAGGTCGGTAGAATGATTTGTAATGACAACCAAACCGATAATGATCAAACCCTAGGTAGCGATCAGAAGAAAACCCAAACAAAGACGCCAATCGATCAAGAATCTAAGCAAAAACAAAAACCGAATAAAGATAGATCATACACAAGCTATAATCGACGCTTAATTCAGTGTTGTAATGGAGAAGATAGAAGATCGATTGGTGGAATAGTAAGGGTTTCGGTGATCGCCTAAGTCGCCAGGGGGGAGATTTGTTAGCTAACCAAATTATGATTAATTAGTGAAACTAATAGCACGCGTCTTTGCTTACTTCACTCACCCAACTTAGACGCCATCGAAGACAAAAAAATGAAAGACTTGGTAGTGCCGACGACCGAGTTGTGGGAAGTTTGTTGTTTGTGTGTGTTTATTAAAGGGCTAATTACTTAAAAAGTCATCTAACTTGCCACTTATTTACTTATTTGTTATTGTGTCACGGAACTTTTTTTCCTCATTGTGTGTACTGAACTTTCAAATTTCGATCATTGTGTGTATTTTGTGACCATTTTACCCTTACTTTTTTCGAACTTCTAAGGGTAAAACGATAATTTTACATGGGTAAATAGTCACAAAATACAAACAATGATCGAAATTTGAAAGTTGAGTACAGACAATGAAAAAAAAATATGTTCAGTACGTACAAAGACAAAAAAGTCAAGTTTGATGACATTTTAAGTAATTAGCCCTTTGTTAAATGGTGTATAACCAGAAGCCTTGTATTGTGAGTTTGGTATCCACTCGATATAATCACTTTTATATGCAGATTCTT
This sequence comes from Chrysanthemum seticuspe, assembly GCA_019973895.1. Taxonomy (NCBI): domain Eukaryota; kingdom Viridiplantae; phylum Streptophyta; class Magnoliopsida; order Asterales; family Asteraceae; genus Chrysanthemum; species Chrysanthemum seticuspe. Next base: position 32,428,893 of record BPTQ01000004.1, on the reverse strand, counting down.
TAGCATACTAAAAGTTAATACACACACGCATCCTTTTCCTTATCTCATTGTATAACCAGAAGCCTTGTATTATGAGTTTGGTATCCACTCGATATAATCACTTTTATATGCAGATTCTTTAGCATACTAAAAGTTAATACGCATCCTTTTCTTCATCTCATTGTATAACCCGAAGCCTTGTATTATGAGTTTGGTATCCACTCAATATGATCACTTTTATACGCTGATTCTTTAGCATACTAAAAGTTAATACACACACACGCATCCTTTTCTTCATCTCATTGTATAACCGGAAGCCTTGTATTATGAGTTTGGTATCCACTCGATATAATCACTTTTATATGCAGATTCTTTAGCATACTAAAAGTTAATACACACACATGCATCCTTTTCTTCATCTCATTGTATAACCAGAAGCCTTGTATTATGAGATTGGTATCCACTCGATATAATCACTTTTATATGCAGATTCTTTAGCATACTAAAAGTTAATACACATGCATCCTTTTCTTCATCTCATTGTATAACCAGAAGCCTTGTATTATGAGTTTGGTATCCACTCAATATAATCACTTTTACTAAAAGTTAATACACACACACAAATCCTTTTCTTCATCTCATTATATAACCAGAAGCCTTGTATTATGAGTTTGGTATCCACTCAATATAATCACTTTTATACACAGATTCTTTAGCATACTGAAAGTTAATACACACACACGCATCCTTTTCTTCATCTCATTGTATAACCAGAAGAAGCCTTGTATTATGAGTTTGGTATCCACTATCCACTCAATATAATCACTTTTATACATAGATTCTTTAGCATACTGAAAGTTAACACACACACACACGCATCCTTTTCTTCATCTCATTGTTGATCAATCACAAGAAACTTTTCCACAGATTCATTTTGTTCATCTGATTGATTAGAATTTCGGCCTTCGACTATTCAGTGTGTCGTTGGTGCTTAAACACAAGAAAATTATTCATGGCTGATCCCATTATTTCCGCCCTTGTGAAGGATTTGGTAGGGAGATTAACTTCTGCAGCAATCCAAGAGTATGGGTTGCTTAGGGGACTTAAAAATGATCTTTCAGCTCTCGAGAATACTTTTAAACAGATTCAAGGTGTACTTTATGATGCTGAGATGAAGCAAACGACGCAAAAAGATGTGGAAGAATGGCTCAGGACTCTCAAATCTGCCTCTCTGGAGGCGGAAAACGTGCTCGACGAGGCCAAAACTAAAGCTATGATACAAAGGATGCACTGGGAAATGGGCAGGAAATACAAGGTAAGAACCTTCTTTACCTCCCGCTATAATCCGTGTATGGTCAAAACTAGGATTGCTCATAAAGTTAAGAACATACGAAATAAGTTGGAAGTAATTGATGCTAATAGATCCCGGTTTCAATTGACTCCCACTAACGTAAGAGAAGATGCCGCGGGAATTGATAGTAAAATTTCAAACAGGGAAACTAGCTCACTTGTAAACTTGTCTAAGATCTATGGAAGGGATGTAGAGAAGAAGATGATGGTTAATAAGATTTGTAACCAAGAAATAGGCATCAGACATGACAGTGATGATGTTCGGGTTTATGCTATATGGGGCATGGGTGGCATCGGAAAAACTACACTAGCTCAATTGGTTTACAACCATGAAACGGTGGAGACACATTTCGAGTTAAAGTGTTGGGTGTATGTCTCTTCGGTGTTTGACATCAAACGAATAATTAAATTGATATGTGGCCCAGACGATGTGAACCTGAATGAGACTTCACTGGATGTTTTGCTGAGACAACTTCAAAAGAAGTTAGAAGGAAAGAAATATTTCATTATAATGGATGATGTGTGGATCGAAAACAAAGACGAAGACATGAAAAAGTGGGACGAGTTATGCAAAGCATTAAGATGCGGAGCAAAAGGCAGCACGGTTATGGTAACAACACGGAATGAAATTACTGCCTCATTGATGGCTAAGATTCCTGAGTTGCAGCATAATGTCGGAGTATTATCAGATGAGGATTCATGGTCGCTATTCAAGATGTTTGCGTTCCCAGGCGAAGGAGATCTGGGGGGAAATGTAAAGAACTTGGAGTCTGTAGGAAGGCAGATAGTGAAGAAATGCAAAGGCTTGCCTCTAGCGGTGAAGACTTTGGGTAGCTTAATGTTGACAAAAGAAAAAAAGGTGAATGAATGGCAGGATGTAAACAACAACTTCAAGTGGGAGCAAGACGATGACGTCGTCATACCTGCTTTGAGGTTAAGCTACAATGATTTGCCTCCACGTATGAAGATATGTTTCGCTTATTGTTGTGTATTTTCAAAAGGGGAGGAAATGAGAAAGGATTCATTAATAGAGTTGTGGATTGCAAATGGATTTATTCCATCTCAAGGAGGTATGAGCTCGTATGTGCTTGGTGAGAAAATTTTTACTTTTTTGGTCCAGAGGTCATTTTTCCAAGATGTCATTGAGAAGGATATAAGAATGGGTGCCATATGCAAAATGCATGATTTAATGCATGATCTTGCGCTAGATGTAATGAAACATGATTGTGCATTTATAGAGCCTGGTAAGGAGATGATAACCTCTGATGAGGTGCTTCATCTCAGTTTATCATGTAAAGATTTTGAGTTTTCAAAACAGGATTTGAAAAAGCTAAGATCAGTACGATCAATGCTTGTCTTTGATTGGTTGTATACAAGTAACATTAGACAAATCTCCAGCCATGTTTATCTAAGGGTGTTGTACTTGAACGGAATTGAAAGCTCGACGTTGCCCGAATCAATTTGCAAGCTAATACATTTGAGATACTTGAAAATATCATGGTCAGAAATAAAAGTTCTACCAGAGTCGATTATATATCTCCAAAACTTGCAAACATTAATTATAAAAGAGTGTCGACAGTTGAGGGAGTTGCCTAAAGGTTTGAGGTACATGAGGAATCTTCAACGTCTAGATATCGAGTCCTCTTCACTCCGCAATATGCCTGTTGGAATAAAAGAACTAACCAACCTTCGAAGGCTTTCAGAATTTGTTGTAGGAAAAGATGATGGGGCCCGAATAGGGGAACTGGGAAATCTAAATCTTCTTGGGAGGTATTTGAAGTTATATGGACTTGAGAATGTTGGAGGTTTAAGAGATGCCAAAAGTGCCAATTTGAAAGACAAAACAAATCTAAAGTCTTTGAAATTAAAGTGGTCTCCAAAAACATTAGATTCAGAGGTTGTTGAGGGATTGGAACCAAATTCGGGTCTCCAGGATTTGGGTATATCGGGTTACATGGGATGGGTTCTTTCTCCAAGTTGGCTGGTCAAATTAGTCAATTTGACTAGTATTGTGTTTCATAATCTTCCAATGTGTGAACATATTCCACCACTTGGGAAATTACCCAGCCTCAAGAGAATTGAATTGGAACTAATGAAGTCTTTAAAGTGTTTCCATGATAACGACAACTCTACATCAAAAGATGAGATTCTCTTTCCTAGTTTACAAGAGTTAGACATAGGCAATTGTAGGAATTTGGTTTCTTTGCCTAATAACTTTCCAAAACTGCAGTCATTGAAAGTAGAAGATTGTGACAAATTAGCTTCTCTACCAGATGAGATACAAAGTTTCAAGGATCTCAATCAAATTACCATTATAGATAGTGAAATTCTAAGAAGAAGGTGTGAAAAGGATATCGGCGAGGACTGGCCTAAAATTTCTCACATTCCACATCTCAACATTGAAACCTCCACGGCGGTATTATTCTCCTTTTCTTCTTTCTTTTTAACTATGGCTCTTTATCTATAAACAAATATATAATAGAAAAAAGTATTTAATTGTTGTTTTAAGAGTTGAAAATGAATGTAGTGAAAGTGTAGAAAATGTACTATTTTCAAGTGTCAAGTGTTATTCAGTATTTCTTAATAACAAAAATAATTTGTTCAACAATTATTCTAGTATCACTTGTTTGATTTGCTTGTTTTAATTTATCTAATATTTAAATTGGAGTTTGTTAGAAGCTAATACTCATTACATTTTGGTTTGTGTTTAGATATGGGGACGAAGATAGCGAAACACTACAGGGATGAGTAGAATCGAAGTTTGGTGTGATATGTGAAGATGGTGTGCTTTATGGTTGTAAGTCTTGGTTATGTTAGGTGAATTTTGTGGGTGTATTCAGTGTAAACCCTCACGAGACAACACTCGTCTACTATGGATCATCTAGGGGTTCAAAGGCTTGTTGTTATGCTAAATGTAACCGCGATTCTTGCGAAAGTGAGTTAGGATCATGTACAATTTGTTTTTTTCCACTCTTTTCAACTTGTGTGTTAATGACGTTTCTTTTCCGTGTTTTTCAATTTTTGTACGTATGCATGATATGTAGTTGCTAGATGTTAAGTCTTCTGCTGTATAAGTCCTCTCTGTTATTATAAAGTTTTATTGAGCCATCGAATTACAATAAACTACGGTTTTCTTAATGTTACCATATGTGGCTATGTGTATTACGAATATACCATAGGAAAATTAGTTGTAAGGTTTTCTTAATTAGAGTTATTGTGTATATTGATCTTTTGATAAAATATGGAAACTGAGTGGGGATTATTGAACGTGTCTGCATTTTAATCGAAGTAGATCAAAGATGAAAAATGATCAAGCTAATCCGGTTCCTTGTTACAGTAATTTTGTTTTTCACTTTCGTTACAGTATTGGATTGTGTTATCTTGGACAATTGTCGGACTGTGTTATCTCGGACCGTTGCCCCATCCTTTTGTCCAATGCTTTGTCGATTTCAGACCTTAGCCTTTTAGGGTGTTCGACTCATGGCTCAGTAATGAGGAATTCTGCACTTTGGTTCGTAGATTATGGAATTCTTGGAAAGGTGGTGGTGTGGCCGATATTCGTGCAGTGCTTAGTGTGTGGTGAGATAAAAAGAAAGAGAACATACTTGTTATTGAAAGTTGGTATGTGGGATAAAAAGGCTCATAGGGGTCTGCCATCTCAAAATGAGATCGAATCCCATTAGGAAGTACTTGCTGAATATCATAGATTGGAGCATATTAGCAGTAGTAAGAATCTTCAAAAGTGTTGTGTAAAATGGGCAGTTGAGGGGGACGAAAACGCTCGCTATCCTCATGCTTCCTTAAAACAAAAATAGAAGGAAGAATAAAATTATGAGTATTGTCTAAAATGGTTTTTGGATTGCAGATCCATCTCAGCTCAAATGTATCATGTATGACCATTTATTGGATAGGTTCACTGAGCTGTACAAAGGCCTGTTTTTACAATGCTAGCTATTTCGTAATTTGGACCTAGCAGACTAGGAATTAAAAAGTGGTGTGGGAGTGGGACTGTTCAGGTTCAGTGCCTACAAGCATGCCACTTTCAGATTTAGTGGGTCAATCTTCTTATGGTTATTATGTGCCCCTCCCTTCTAAGTACCTTCTATAATTTTAGCAACTTCTGAGTGAGTTTTACATGTGTATTTTCAATGCATACAGAAACGAACTCACACTGAAAACACCATCCCAATCAAGTTGAAGTTTAGTACTTGTATGTAACATTTTTACCATCCATCCGAAACTAATGAAAGGCAGGCCAAATGGCAGTTCGCTACCATTGATGTTGAAAGGTCAAACTGCAATTGTCCCAAAAGTATTTAGCAAGGATGATCACCTAAATACTAAGACCTAATACAAATACTACACTGTCATGTGGAACTGCTTTGTGTTTTTAAGACAAGGGAAGAAGCCATGGATGACGATTGGTTCTAGCCTTTTCCTGTCCGGAAGAACCACTAACTAATGAGTGTGCTACTACACTATAAAGGATGTTATCAGTATACTATTTGTACGAAAGTATCAGCAACAATAGATAAACAATAGAACCTTTATTCAAACCTAAGCCTCAATAGTCGGCTTAGATTAAATCAACAATAGTATCCAAAGTGTTACAAGGTTAGATTAATGTCAATGAGACAATAACCATACAAATACAAAGAAGAGACAAGATCAATGTAATGATCAGAAAGAAGAGAATGTGAGACAATGACTGCACACACAGTTAGAAACAACATTTAGAAATTTTGAAGCATACTAAGATGATACACATTATACAATTTTATAGAAAAGGACAATAAGTATATTAAATTCAAGAATTCACTAGAATTTGTTTTGTTTATTTTCGTTGTTGTTGCAGCAAACCAGCAATAAACAAACACTCCTGCTGCATCAGCAGGAGTTTATTTGGTCAAAACGGGTGATTTGGTCACTTAATTTTACACGTTTTGGCTCAAATGTGTGAAATGGGTGATTTTTTTTTTTTATATGTTACTTATAGTATGCGTTTGGGGTAAAATAGGTCAAAACGGCTAACATGGGTCAAAACGGGTGAAATAGGTGTAAGATAAATGACAAAGTTACTTATCATTACATGTTTGGGCTAAAATGGGTGAAATGGGTCAAAACGTGTGAAATGTGTGTAATGACTCAAATAAATGACAAAGTTACTTATTAGTACATGTTTGGTGTAAAATGGGTGAAATGGGTCAAAACGGGTGATACATACATATGTACAGCAACTTCGCATACAGTTATGATACAAGTCACCATGTAACATATATTATGTCTAAACCCGATCGATTATGCATATAAATCATGCCTCTTACTCTATACTTAACTTGATTACAATCAAACATATGTAATAATAAACCTTTAAAGTCTTTTCTAACTATAGGGAAGGGCCTAGCAAAGGTAGAATCGCCCAAGAGTAAAATAAAGAACCTTTGAAGTCTTAAATCAATTCGAAATCTTCACATACTTTATACAAATTATGAAAATCATTAGTTCGTTTTTATGTTATCAAGAAGCTTACTGTAAATAGTACTTTTTAGTTAACTTTTGCGTCTTTCTGCTAAAACAATGTTGGTCATCAAAAGATTTGACCACGTCGAAACTTGATCATTGAGCGCCATATGAGACTCGTAAGTGGATATTGAGACAAAAACTTAATGTGGAAGTGATTGAGATGAGATAAATGAAAATGATTGTTAGATGTATACCATTGTTTGAATCAGAACGAATCATATCAAATGACAGGACTTAGTGATCAATGTCCTTAAGGTTACAAGAACATTTCCTTAGTTTGTTTACAATCAACACGGCTGACCATTCGCATCCAGAATTCATGCAGTCACCTAGTCGGATACATTTTAATAGTGATCAATTGATCAAGTACACTAGTACAAAGCTTAATTGTTCATAATGATGAAAACAAGTAAGTCAAATTCATTATACACTTGAATAAATATAACAACTACCTTAATTAGGTTCATCAAACTTGTTGGTTTTGTCACTGGGATCCTTAATTATAAACCTACCACCATTATCACTATGCAGAGGTTTTTTTGTTGCTTTCGTTTTCATTTTTTGCTAAATAGCTCGAAGTAGTGACAATGAGATATATGGGTCCGACTCGTAAATTGGAAGATGACCGAACAGGATCTTCGATATGTTATTTTACTTTTCTCACCTGGCTAGATTTTAAAACCGACTCCTTCCCACCTGCGCCTGAGATTCATGCCATGTCGTTGATTCATAGTCGGTTATCCTGCTTGCTCGTAAAAGTAACTTTTGGGGGAGTTTATCTTAGCTTATTTGAAGGGCTTATAAGCTTAAAGTTTGACAAGCATGTATCCTTGTTTTATGAGCTTATCTACTCGAGCTTATGAACTTAATTAAGTTGTAAAGTCATGTTGATAAGCTTATAATCCATTTAAAATGAGCTCATCAAACTATGAATAAGCTCGTAAGCCCATCATAAAAACTAAGTCAAACAACCCCTTAGCATTGTTCGTTCGCCATTGTCTGTTTTTGCAGCTGCACCATCTTTAAAAGTTTGAGCCATAACTATTTGGATGGACGTTCTTGGAATCGTGGATACCACTTCGCTCAGCCTTGAGGTACACTTGACTATGAGTATGTAGCAAAATGTGCTTTTGTTTTACATGTGAAGTGTTAAGTTAGTTTAACATAACAATAATTACCTCCATCAAATAGTTCCTGTCATAGTCATATAGGCACTTTATTTTCAACCCAAACAAACATAACAAAACTAAATTCATAAATCAAAGATTAAAATACAGCGTTTGACCCTAAACTTGTACCCAAACCACACGCCGAGTACAACATAAAAATTACAGTCACCCAAACTCCCTACTGTTCATGTTTTGCATCACCCAAGGTCCTTTTGACCATTATCCGTCAATCAACCTCTCTTATCTACCAACCATGTGTTTTTACTCTGAGGGCATAGTGGTCATTTTATATATTTCGATTATTACTCACTCAATTAATCGGGCTTCTTTCCACATGTCACATCCAAATTAGTTTTATTTTTGATTGAATCAATGTGATCGCAAACTGGACTGTGAACCAATATGGGTATATCTCATAAGCATAGTTCAAGCTGAAAAAAGTATAAAAACGACCAGTGTTATACCACTCTTCAGTCTCCACCAACAAACCGAACAATATTAAGACTTTTCCACATTAGTTCTATGAATACAAATGACCGTCGGTCCCATACCTGTTGTGATTGACCATATGCGCCTCTCATGGTATGCTATTTTGTAGTTGAGTTTAAAGATGAAGGGTCACATGTACTCTAGGCTTGAGACCTTATAGAAGGTATAAACCTTACAAAAAGACTGTTCATCAGACATAACATAGGATGCAACCCTGGAACTAAATTTTCCATTAAATCAGACGTACAAGTCTACAACAGAAAAAAAGAAAGAGATGTGGGATTCAATTAGATTGAGATGCTAAAGAGGCAGGAGACAAAGACCAAAATTTCAACAGGAAAGCCTGTTGGTTTCTAACTGACAGACGAATAAAACAAAAGAAATAAATAAAGAATGAGTTAGTTAGCTAAAACAACATATACAATAATAAAACCGTTTAACTAACTCTATAATCTTCATGCAGGAAGCTCTCGTAAGGGGTTCCATTTAGTACCTTTTGGATGTCACCCCAGTTTTCAACCTGCTCACGCAAAGGACCTTTGTGTATCTTCACCTGCCGACTCTTCAGCCCCATTCGTGGAATTCTAAGAAAATCTTGAACGTCATATAGGACCTGCAAGAGCGAGATAAAATCAATCGTTTATATAAAAAGTAGAGGTGGTGAAGTTAGGTGATGGGTCACAATGGGTGTTTGTTTAGTAATACACTGAAGACTGAACAGCTTTCAACCCGTTTGACCCATTAGAGATAACTGAATAACCCAATTCAGCCGATTATAAGTTAACGGGCTGAAATTGCCACCTCTAAAAAGGAAGTGACAAATTTGAGAAGAAATGTTGAATGTCATACTGTATGATTCTTAATTATGTCCTCGTAGTAAAGGATGATATGTCTAGTGGTATTGAAGTATTCCAGTGCTTGTTTAACCATGTTGTCAGCTTGTTGCAGCTCGGGTATCAGTAATGTTGTATTAATTGAGGGCTTGTAACTTGCTAGAATCTTAGCCTGTCATTATATCAGATACTTTATTAAGATGAAATCAACGAATGCATGCATACACCATAAAAGATACACACAAACCTCGTCGGGGGAGTGCACGTGGGATTTATGCTTGCCATTTAGTGGTTTAGCACTTTGGTCGTAAGCATTAGCAAGTATTGATATTCTTCTACGAAGAAGATTTCTTCTGAAAAGGAAGATCATTGAAACTCCCTTCGTGTTGAAGTAGTCTACTATTGCTTCATGATTCTGCATCAGACCCTGAATAAAATCAAAGAAGTCAACCACGCAAGCAAGCCTTAGATTCCGGACATGACAGGATATGTATACAGGTGATAGACGTCATTGATTATTTCAGTCATACCCAAGCCTAAAGGTGACGTCACATATGATGACATTTATCGACCAAACAAACACAAACAGGTCATGTATAATGTACTTAAACTCTTATTATATGCAGATACAGTTTTAACAAAGGTCATCCTTAGTTCCTTCTGAGTGAAGGATATGAGACCAGAACTCCAGAAGATTCTCATATATTATACTGGTTAAAAGCTCATCAGCCACAATGGGGCGATCTAAGTATCTAACACCTCAGGTTATGTAAGTAAATGCAGTTCACATGGAAATCTAACTGCAATGTGACTTGATATAAATATTCATTTAACTGGCGTTGCATACAAGGAAGCAAACAAAACAAATTATCAAACGGAAAGGCAATGATTACTATACATTCTGTAGAATGGTTTGTATTATGCATAACGCAGTGGCTTGACGGCGTATAACTAAAGAGAATGGAAATCTTTATACAAGGGATTCAATATTTATAAAAAAAACTTATCACAGTTACGCTACATATGAGAATAAAGTAGTTCAGATGCAAAAAGCTATTAAGGTATGGCTATGGTGTGCACCTGATTAAGCATCCACTTTAAGCCCACCGCAGCTGTGCACTCATTCTTGGATGCGCTTGTCAGCCAATCTAGATTGTAAATTCTGTCCAGAGTATCCACGATTGTTGACATGTTGCTTCTCCGTGGTTTAACTGAGAAAATCTCTCCATTGGAGCTTACATTCGTATGGCTATTTAATAACGTTTCAAACCATCCACTTCCAGATCTCTGTGTTGACGCAATAACAAAGTATCTAACTGGATTGCATGAACACTCGGCCCTAGGAATACCCAAACGCAAAACATATCAGCGATTCAAGTTGCTAAAATGAGGACAACGAGAAATTTGAACCATAAGAAGGAAAGCATACCGACTAAACGTTGTAGGTTTGGGGAAATGCACATAAGGGCTCTCCCAATTTTCAATGTTGGGCACCACGCAAGGCCGCTCAACTACTCTAATATCAACGAACCCAGCCTTGGTGAAGCTGCTAATTTGCTTTAGACCAATTGAACACATGAAAATCCCACATACCATAACAAAGGCCACCACACTTATTCTCAATACTAACGAACTTTTTACGGGAGGTCTAACGATTAACATATCCTGTAATTCAAAAGCGTGCAAATGTCAGACAAAGAAAACATCACTCAAATTATAACACACCCTTTTTCAGTACGATTCTAATCCAAAAGTTACTTCTTTGACGATTAAGGCCCATCATAAGGTATTAGTGACATCGATTAAATTTTCTCATTGTTAAGGGTCATTTGGGATTACATACGTAACAGGGATATGAAACAGCTACATTTAGGTTAGGACAGAATGACTGAACGGGTAATCCACTTATTAGTCTCACTAAAGATCCAAAAAGCTAGTTCTCTCTTTACCATATGTAGGGCTGTAAACGAACCGGACGAACACGAACGGAGCCTTGTTCATGTTCGTTCATCTAATTTTAACCGGACAAATAAACGAACACGAACGCTTAAACGGACGAAATTTCTTGTTCATGTTCGTTTATTAAGAAAATGAGTTGTTCATGTTCGTTTATGTTCGTTTATTAAGACACTAAACGAACATAAACGATCGAACATAAATGAACATAGACAAACAATCATAAACTTTATTAAATTATGTATCTAATATCGTTTTATCAGTGTCGTTTTGTTTAAACAAACTAATTTAAAAATTATTCAATTAAAAGATTTGATATACGAACATAAATAAATAAATGAACATAAACGAACGCATAATCGGACGTTCACGGACATAAATAAACGGACGTGACTTTTGTTCATGTTCGTTCATTTAACTAAACGATCGTAAAATATTGTTCATGTTCGTTCATTTAATAAATAAACGAACATAAACGAACTTTTTACCGAACCGTTCATGAAATGTTCACTGAACGTTCAGTTCGTTTACAGCCCTAACCATATGTATGTTTATGAACCAACTCGATAAAATTGGGTGTTTTTTTAGATACGTAAAGGGAAAAATAAAATAAAATAAAATAAAATAAAATAAAATAAAAACAGCTACATTTAGGGTAGGATAGAATGACTGCATGCGTAATCCACTTATTAGTCTTGTTAAAGATCAATAGAGCTAGAAGTTTCCCTCTTTACTATATGTATGTTCATGAACCAACTCGACACCATTGGGTGTTTTTTTAGCTTATTTTCTGGCTTATGAGCTTATTTTGTTTGATCTATAATTCATAAGCCCGTTTTTTGGGCATTCTCTTTGACTCATGAGCTTGCCACTCTGACCTAAAACTAGAAAATAAGCCGAAAAAACGGGCTTATGAAATCGAAACCAAAACATGAAAAAACAGAAACCAGTAAAAATATGAACCAAGTAGAGTAGTATGTATACCTTAATGAAGAAGAAAAAAGCATCACCCATTACTTAACGAGCAAATTCAAAAAACGCAAACAAAAGAGAACTCATCAGCTAGCGCTCAGATAGTAGTTATTCGCCTTTTCCCGATTCTTCGTTACTTTAGTCATGATTTTCCCATGCTCGAAACTTTCACTTCACATCAATCCCCCAGGACCTTTTTCACGAAAAAAACAACACTTTTTAAAATTCTTTCTCCACACTCTTTCAATTTTACCCTCAATATTAGATTCTGCTCCTCGCACTTTTTTCCACTCTTTTATATTCCCGAATCAAAAGGCGAGCTTCTGTAAATGAATACATTAGGCTCAAATTAACTAAACTAAATAACTAAGTAAAGCTCATTAGATACTTTTTCTAATAATCACGGATGATAAAAATGAATTAACGGGGTGTTTGGATTAGCTTCTTTTTGGGCTTACGAGCTTCTTCGAAAATGGAAAAACTCATAAGCTCATTTTTTACGACTTATTTTTCAAAAGCCCCAACTTTTCGGCTTATTTAGATACTGGGCTTATATAAGTTTATTATATAAGTCCCAAAATAAGCCCAAAAAACGGGCTTTAGAAAAATAAGCCGAAATCAAATAAGCTCGTAAACTCACGTATAAGCTTGAACAAACACCCCCTAAGATCAGTTGATATTAAGGGGGTGTTTGGAATAGCTTATTTTTTGGGCTTATGGGCTTATTTGAATTTGGAAAAGCGCTTAAGCTCGTTTTTTTCAGGCTTATGAGATTATGAAGTTGAGCTTATGGACTTAGATAAGTCCATAAGGTTAAGGTGATAAGTCGAAAAAAAATGAGCTTATGAGTTTTTCCATTTTCAAATAAGCCCATAAGCCCAAAAAATAAGCTAATCCAAACACCCCTTAAACATCAACTGATCTTAGGGAGTGTTTGTTTAAGCTTATATAAGTGAGTTTACAAGCTGATTTGATTTCAGCTTATTTTTCAAAAGCCCCAACTTTTCGGCTTATTTTCCAGCTGGGCTTATATAAGTTTATTATATAAGTCCCAAAATAAGCCGAAAAACTGGGGCTTTTGAAAAATAAGCCGAAATCAAATAAGCTCGTAAAACTCACTTATATAAGATTAAACAAACACCCACTAAGATTATAATGTTATTAGCTAAATAAATAAACAGTTATAATAAAGAGTACCGTTGATTGGTAATGAATGACGTCAGCAGATATGATTGGTGGTGGTGGTGGTGGCGGTGTGCCGGTGGAAGCGGAGATCGGAGATCGGAGAGTGTGCCTGCCTGCGAGTGAGTAATACAAAATGATGTTAATGTTGGCATTAATTGAGTAAGTAAGGGTATTTATGTCAATCTATATATATTCTCATTTTTTACTTTTTTTTTTAAAAAAAACTTTTTGTTTTATTCAAAGCTAGTTTTTGGATTGGAATATGTATTTCCTCCGATAAATTGTACCTACTTATCCTCTTACTCACAAAATTACGACAATCTTACTCACAAGATTTTGACAAGTATCAGAATTGACGGTTTGAATGCAGAGAAAGAATGAGTGGAAAAATATATATAATATTGTTGTGTGTGTAGGAGGGGTATTGTAGAAGGCTTTAGCAATGCTCTTTTGGATTTCGTGATTTTCTTATGTTATTTGTCTCGGTTCATGTTTTTTATAATGAGTCAATTCTTGACTAGGATGTGTGTGGGGTCGAGTGAAATAGATCGAAAACTGAACTGAATTGAAAAACTGAGTTAAAATGGTTAAGTCGAAATCCAACCAATCATATTTAGTTCGGTCTTAGTTCTATATATTTTATGATTTTCGGTTCAGTTCGAGCCAAGACCAAGAAAACACACATAAACCATACAAACCGAACGGACCGACACAAAACGGGACTAAACCGAGTCATTTGTTTAGTTTTTTGGTTCCGTTCGGTTTGACCTGATGGTCGGCCTACATCAGCGTCAACTCATTTTCTCTCTTTACAACCAACTTTACAGCCAACTTAGCATAATAAGATAATCGCGATCATCACAAAAGCAAAAAAAAAAAAAAAAAAAAAAAAAAGTCACACGACTCGGTTGTGCAGACGACCGAGTCTTGCTTTTTTTTTTTTTTTTTCATGCAAGACAAGTCATAGTGATGGAAATGTAATAATGGTGACCAAGGGTGACCGCGGTCATGGTGAGGGAGGACTCGATCATCCGACTCTTTATTATGAATAGTCTAGTAGTCTTAGATGAAAGTAGGGCAAGAGAAATAAAAGTGGGGGGTAAGAGAAATGAAAGGGATTAATAAGTCACAATGAAGGTATAAAAATAAATGTTAATTATGTCTCTTGCTAATTAAAAATGTAGACATGTGTACATTTGGGGTGATGTTTGCATGATTAAATATAGGATTGAATGATATATGGTTCATGTAATAGTATAAGTGGAAAATGTTGTGACTTAATACCTTTGAACCCTTTAGATCCTGGTCATGGACATTTATTGGTGTCATGTGAATCGTGTGTTTTGAATTACTTTTGTGAGTTGTCACTAAAAAGATATAAAAGGTAATCCATAACATGACTTTACGAAAAGTAATATTAATTAAGTGATTAGCTGATTTTATGACAGGTTGTTGACTTATTTATGTGCCTTTTTCTTAATCTTTTTTTGTTTCTCAAATACTGATAGCTTTTTGTGTTATTTCTCATTTAATACTCACATTATATTTCATGAATTAATTTGGATTTACAAAGAAGACAAACGAGCAACAAGCTACACCGCTAACTAAATCGAGTTATTTTCACTTAAGTAACTTGAAATTGGCCAATAAATAATGATACTTTTTGCAACTCTTCAAGAAGATGTAATGGTAATGATTAACTCTAATTCAAAATGAAACTTTTGTTCAAGTCTGTAAGATAAAGTAACGTTATGGAGGGAGGAGTGGAAGTTTACTACCCTAATACCCTGAGGCTGCCACGTCACCTCTATCCAATAAAAACATTCCAACTCAAAACTACCCCAATACTACCCTAAGTAGACGGAGTGGTACCCTAGTACCCGATTTTTTTATTTATTATTATTATTTTTTTTTTAAATAAAGCAATATATCTTTACATGTCTTCTTCCTCCTCTGCAAAACCACCATCACCTACCTGCAACTCTTCTTCCTCCCAATTCTTGTACCTGCAACGCAAGAGACAAAAGAAAGAAAAAAAAAATACAAACACAACACACGGGTAGTGTTGCGAGCTCGGAGCTCGAATTCGTTACCCGATTGTGATACCCGCACTACACGGAATGGTGTAGCCGAGCGGGTTCACGAGCTCGCCCCCCAACCCGAGAGCCACTCCGTGGTACCTTAGAGCAACATCTAAAGTATTACTACTTCACTATCATTTTTTTGTTTTTTTTAGAACGGTAACTAACTATCTCACAATATCCACACGACATACTATCTCACATGTTTTAAGCAGGATTTGAACCTTCAACCATTTTGAGTGGGGAGATTCTCACACAACAAAGGTACCATTGGGACACAAGCCATTTGGTTATCTTATTTGTATTTGATTTAACAAATTATCATATCTGTAAAATACCAAACCAGAAAGGAATCAATAACTTCAGGTAAAAAAATGTCCCAAAATATTGTTTCTGGACCAAAAATTTCACAAGTGGAGATAAAACCAAAAGTAACAAAAGTGAATTGAGATGCCTGAATTAGATGATACATGACAAAATAATGCATCTACAAATGAACAAGTAAAAAAATCATTAAAAAAGCTCACAATATATATATGGAACCATGTTTAGAAACTTGGATTTATCGAGCCGGTTCACCGGAAACGGTTTTGAAAAAAAAAACCGATTGAACCGAATGCTCAGTCAGATCAATTAAAAACCCGGTTTTTTAATTACTTCTATATAGCTATTTACCACTCCGTATATTCATCATTTTACTTCATTGTCTTACATATAAAATATCAAGACAGTATTATTTTTCTCAACTTATGAGTTTTCTCCTTGTTGCAACTAGTACATACTCTACCAAACATAACATAAAAAAGTTTTCCTTTTTTACATTGAAACAAATTATTTGAACCAACGTGCCACCATGTAAAGGTTTGGTGACACTCATCATCATTCATCATGGCAGACCTTTGATTGCTTTTTTCTTTTGTGTTTTCCATCTTTAGTTATCGTTAAAAGAGCACTATCAAAAGGACTTTAACTTTATTGCGTAAACGTACATATGGATTATATTAGCTACAAGTTGCATATTACAAAACATGTCTATCTTTACAAGAGGTCTGAGCTTCAACCTTACTAGGTACATACTTTGAGGCAGTAAGGAAAAGAGTTGAAAACCATCACAAGGATATCTCATATCCTCAGTTAGACCGTGTATATCTGAATCAACGTTGCCTTATCATAACGACATAACCAATCTTTTGGTTATGCTTCACATGATAAAATTTTTCAATAACTCCAAGGACCTAAGAATTAACTACACTAACAAGGTACACACTTGGAATTAACTACCAACAAAGTTGTAGTGTATATGTGACAGGCAGAAAGATGCTAGCAGGTATAATCATAATCCCATTAGTTGTTGTAATCAATAGAGATATTTAAACTTTAAGTATCACAAGCAGGGGCGGAGCCAGAACTTTATTGTTGAGGAGGCAAAATATAATAATTTTTAGAAACTACACTAAAAATTTTCTTTTGGGGGGCAATTTACAAAAATAGCCAAAAATTTACACTACAATTTTTTTCGCCGGAGGGGTCCCTCTTTATCTCCGCCACTGATCACAAGACAAATTCATAACAACAACAATACTCAATCTCGCTAGAGCGGGGTATTAAAGATGTAGAATATAGACGGTCAACCCTTACCCTAGGGTAAACCCGAGGTAACAGATATAACTTAACTTTTAACTTATCGGATAATGATAAAATGGCAAAAACGAACCTAACAATAACTTAACATATTAAACTAATACTAGTATAAATAAAAATCAGTCGCGAAATTGCAATTTTATCCTTCTAAAGTACTTTTAATAATATAAATTCACACTTAAATTATAGGTATACTCGATATTTCACATCAAACTTTTCATTCGTCTTACTTGGATAAGTTTAGGGTTGGTTGGTTGTTTATTTTTTTATAGTTTTCGAGAATAAAATTGGCCGAAATTGGTGTAAACGAAAACAAACATATAATTGGACAGCCTATAAGTTCATTTCAATAAATGGGTGTCTTATATGTTAAAAGCTGAAAACTTAGGTGGCCTCCATATACATTCTCCCGTAAAACTAATATCAACCCTATGAAAAGAAAAGAGTAAATTGCAAAAATCGTCCATGTAGTTTGGTTAAATTATAGGTCCAGTCTCTATTTTTTCAAAAGTGCACTTATCATCATAAATTTACAAGTTCTCATTTGATCTCTGACTAAAGTTAAATTACTAAACTGTCATGTTCGTCTTCTCTTTGGTCCCCTGTAAAGGTAATTTAATCATTTAATGTTGGCTAGAGATCAAAAATGCACTTGTAAGTTCTCTACAAAGACAGACGACTGCACTTTCAAAAAAAATAAAAATTGAACTTGTCATAGCCAAACCACAATGACGATTTTTGCAATTTACTCTAAAGAAAATTAAAATCAATTTGTAAACCTCTTGACATTTGTGTAGCTCTTTTTTTAAAAAAAATATGTATACATTTTGCTTCAAAAGTTAGTTTTTATGCAATAATCTACAAAAAAACATACGGCTTAATTGGTGCGTTAAAGCCCCCACCAATCACCGGCTTTATTCCAGTTGTAGGTCTTATTCAGTTGCACCAAACATATCCATCATCCCCCTCATCAAAAAAGTTGATTCAAGACAATTGATTGTTTTTTTTATTTTTTGTAACCATGGTTTCCGACCTTTTGGCCGACTAATCCACGGGGTTTGAACCCACCGCCACATAGACTCAAACCAAACAATTGATTAATTAAGATATACTAAGACTACGTCCATCTTTAATCAACTTTATAAATGATTCTTGACGTTGCAACAACTACTTTCAACCACAAATCTACACGCGTCTACTAGGTGCCTGGTGTTAACATAATCTCAACTGAGCCATCATTGACCAGTCACTTACTTTCCCTTGTCGTGAAATCGAACAGAAGGGCATACTGATCAGTCAGCTGCTCAGTTTTGCTTTAAATTCGCAAGAAATAAGATCTAGAGCGTCATGTTGGTCTCCAAATGTCAAAATGTATGAGCAAAACTTGGTCATCACTCCTTGACCTGCAATCCAATTTAACGGAGCTTCAAACCACTTGACCTGTTATACGTGGATGAAAAGGCAAGTAAAGGTGGCAAGTGACTCGTTCGACCCGTTTTAATATAGTTAAATGTTTTAGCTGCACCATTTCGAAATGAAAGTTAACTTGAAATAAACCCAACCTCTATTATACGGAGTAAATGTTTTGATTTACTTTTATATAAAACCTCTTATATCACTGTAATTTAAAAAAAAAAAAAAAAAAAAAAAAAAAAAAAAAGGTAATATAACCATATTTGACAAACAAGTTTTATTTAAGAAAATCTAAACTTTTTAGAAAAATAAAAACGAGTTAAACAAATCTAGCCAGAGCCCATTTTGAACCTTTACCCAAACCCACCACTCACACATTTTGAACCCATTTTTGGACAAATTAAACGAGTTACATTACCGTCTCTCTGCTTATGTTACGGAGCCCGGTTAAAATTTCAGCAAAATCTACAGGAGGCAAGCACGAAAATTGCATTTTCTCTCCAGTGCAAGGATGCGTAAATCTACAAAATAAAAATATCAAAGATGAGCAATGCTATCCTCCGACCTGTTGTGCCTAATTCATCATTATAATCACAAGAGTATGACATTCAAAATCCAATTTAAATGACTAACCCAAGAGTCAAAGCATGGAGGCAAGGTCTCTCAAGTTTACCAACAAGCTGTGAAAGCCGACCATGTAAGGGCGATGGGTTTTTGAGCTGCAGCCGTGAGAGGGCCATGTTCTTAGAACCTCCATACACCTCATCTCCCATTAGAGGAATGCCCAAGTACTTTGCATGTGCCCGAATCTGCTTCAGAGCATAACAGAAAACATTTAATTTTGATTAGAGGTGGCAAGATGGACGGGTTGGGTACGCGGTCAAATTTGCGTATAGTTGTTTCAGGTCAAATTTAGTACAGTTCAAAAGGCCAGGTCGAGTTGGCTTGACCCACAAACACCCTTTTTCCATTTAAATATATATATATATATATATATTAATGAGTAGTGCGTTAATTATAATTACAAAAACAGTATTACTACATAAAGGGCAAATTCCATAGAAACAGCAATGTGCGTTGCAAATTGATCCAATCTGATATTTAAAGCTAATGGGCTAGTCTTGTATATAAAGTTTTTCTTTGTCCGTAATTGGTAATTATATTCTACTAATTTATGTTTTTAGGTCCTTATTAGTAATTACTTATTTAGACACAAAAAAAGTAAAAAACAGACCACCTTAAAAAGTATGTTGCTATTTTTTGAAATTTCCCCCAAGAAAAACACATAAATCACTCATTTAGGATGTGTGCACGTAATGCAGACACCACCAGCATTTTAATCGACTCATTGGGCATATATACATTTTGATAATGTAAATGAAAACAATACCTGGTGGGTGCGGCCTGTCTCTAACCTCCACTCGACCAATGCACATCCACCACCAGCTAGTATCTCAACTATTCGGTACCTGATGATCAGATAAGTTAAGTCGTTTAATCAGTCAAAATAAGCTTATCGACAGTTCCAATTCATTAGGTTAAGTCGTGCAGCAAATTCAGGTATTTATTGAACATAATTTGCATGATCACATTCAGATATCACATTGGCTTTGAATTGGATACCTGTTTTGTAATTCAACTTGAAACTCAGATATGTCCATACTCCATATATGTAAAGGTGGCAAATTAGTGTGCCGGGTTGGGCTACGGGTCAAAAGCCAAAACCATGAATTCATTGTACAGTTTATAAGGGTCGCATCGGATGAACAACAAACACTTCTGTCACTTTTAAAGTTGTTTATAAATAGTTGATGCATTAAAATTATGATATATTATAATAATAATAACCTAGTAACCTACCTTTCCAGAACAGATTTATATTTGTAGGTCTTATGTTTTACTTATAGAAGGGTCGATTTCGGTTGTTTTCTTATCAAACTTTGAACGGGTCAAACATGTTGAAAGTCTCTAGAGTCTTCTAATGTATAATTACCTTATATATCATTTTAGGGGGTGTTTGTTTAAGTTTTATCGGCTTATGAACTTATATGTTTTTGGCTTATTTAGATTATTATTAGAAATTTGTAATAATATAGTTTCTGCGCTCATCACTTATGTCAAAGGCAATGTAAAAAAGAAAAAATAAATAAATAAAATGGTTAAAAAAGTGGTTGGGCTTCAGCACAAAATTGCATGTTTGACCCGAACCCGTTTTGAGCTGTTGCCCCCTTTAAGGCTAAATACAAGACCTTAAATCACCAACTGGCAGCATGAGACTTTCCACATTTGGTGGGTCCTGTATCAGCAGTCTTGAGAAAAAGTACAATACTTGATTGAAAATAAACATAAAGACAAACAAAAAAAAAAACAGAACCAACAGTCTAGAGAGAAAATAAAAACATAAAAGCTAAAAAAAATAAAGCTTGAGAGATTGATCATGATAGGTCCCGCAGGTCCTCAAAAACGTTAGCAATGACTTCGTAGTGACAGTGAGCAGTGAGATCAGAACCCCAGCTACCCACTCAACAGTCGTAGGAACAAGCTTTGTAAACACTTGAATGATCCATTACCTTAAAGATATACGAATCCATTATAATGGATTCATATACCACCAAAGTAGCTAATCATCCAAATGCTACACTTCTCATCCATTCGGATGTTGAGCAGGCTTCTGAACCCCAGCAATCCCACTCGTCATTGGCACTATTGATCCCACGAATGAGGTCAATAATGACATTTTTGAGCAGATACGGACCTGCCTTGATCAATATATTCAGAGCGCCTTACTTCTTTAGCTTATATGTTTTAAGTATTATCATACTATTGAGCTTGTCCTTTTTATGTTCATATTAGTTCAAGTATTGTGTTATTTATTTTTGTTGCTGGAAGAAGCTTTTATCTCGACTTTATATTTTAGTAATCTAATGATAATTGCCTGATCTGGTGTCAAGGGTTGGCATATTATGGAGCGGAAGCTAAAGATTTACCCTCCACTCGTAGTCTAGAATCCAACTTGGTCAGGCAGCAGGGAAGGAGTCATGGAATCAATCGTTTTTGTTCTTAAGTTCTAAGACTCTATTCTGTTTAATCTTTTAACTTCTTTCCTTGTGCTTTACTCTCTTTTAGTACATTGAGAACAATGTACCTTCAGTGTGGGATTGGGGTTTCTAGAACCTATCAGTTGTCTTTATAAGACTCTTGGAAAATACATTTACATGTTTGGCGTTTTGGCAAATTTTTTATTTTATGTTTGTCCTGATACACATGTTCCATCGAAAGTAATGGGCTCTTAAAGCTTGAAACAGGAAATTAAGCCAATTTGTGTCTGTTGAAAGGACCTCATCAAACTTCATGAGCTTAATTACCAAAAACAAACTTTGCTTTAACTGCTTTAGAATTCATATTAGATGATGCTGGTAAGGTTTTTGTAATGGGTCAAATGCATTTATCAGCGGGCCAGGTTGATATCCTAGCTAATAATGTATGGCTTTTGACAATCTTTTACACCAACTATATCTCTTTCTCCCTACTTTTAGCCCTGGCCTCATTACAACCCTTTAGAAACCTCTTGTAAGTTGCATTTTTCTCATGTTCTAAGAGAACGGGTCAAACAGGTTGAAAGTCGCCCAAATTGTATTAGTAGATTCACAAAGCCCTTCTATATCATTTTACTCAAAAACTAAGATTATTACTGGGATATTATAGATTTTGCAATTATGTCTATAAAAGAGTTTCGAAAAATGGAAAAGAAAGTTGTTGCAGTTCAGCCCGACCACACCATGCTTGACCCGAAACCACTTTTGACCCGTTGCCCAAACCCACCCTACCTACATGCCCATATTGCCAACTTTTAAGGCTAGATAAAAGAAGACCTTAAATCACCTACTAGCAGCATGGCGAGACTTTCCACATTTGGTGGGTCCCGTATCAGCAGTCATACGAATTCGATTCGTCAAATCACGACCAATTGGGATATCAACACGTCCAGAAGCTGGATATGGAACTCCACAAGTGAGACTGATGTATATCCTCTGGATGGTGTGTTCTTTGAATTGTTGAGATAAATGGGCGTGTGAATGCTCATCCTAAGTTGTTTCACAAAATAGAAAAACATTAGCACCGTGCTCATCCTAAGTTGTCTCGCAAAATAAATAAAAAATAAAAGAGCCTTAGCACTAAAATTTAGGCCACATCAAACTAAGTTTTGGTTTTCTAAAACATCACTATAATGAAGTTGTTAACTTTCAAAACCATTAATGTTAGTTGACTACGTTGTTTAATTTTACCAAAAGAAGGTTGCTTATTTACAACGAGAAACGGTTCAAAAAGTATTCACTAGTTATTTGAACTTAACAAAAGAAATACTGAACAATTCCATACTCGTTATAAAAAAAGTCATTCACGTGATCAGAAAAAGTCAGCTACCTTTGCAACAACAAGCAGTCCACTGGTGCCTTTATCTAATCTATGCACAATTCCAGGACGAATGGAAGTTTCGTTGGTATTAAAACCGAAATCCTTTGAGTAAGTCTGATCCACAGAGGGTTCATCTAACTCGTCAGATAAATCTTCAGAATCCGAGAGTAATTCCTGATCTTGGACCGAAGATGTCGGCAGTTTACAATGATGAAGTATACCATTTACTAGTGTTCCAGTAGCGTTTCCAGGTGCCGGATGAACAACCTTAACATGAAATTAAAATTTAGAAGACAAAACTGATATTGCAACCATACAGAAATAGAGGTGGCAGTTGCGACCCATTTACAAATGGGTCTATATGAAAAATGTTTTTATATCTCAAGCGGGTCAAATAGGTCAAAATTGGCTAGAAGGTGCACAGAGCCACAGACCAAGCAGGTTGAAGGTTTGCCCAAAGTCTCTTTCAACGCATACAGACTCACAGATCCTTTTATTCAAAGATTTGAAAGTAATATAGATAATGGAAGAAAAAAGTGTTAGTGGGTCAACCTAACAAGGGTCGACCTGTTTTGACCCACAGTTTAAAAACACCATTTCAACCCAAATATGTTACCCAACCTGCACGAGCTGCTATCTTGCCACCACAAATATAAATCATCTTATTAGTTACAATTAACATAACGATATTCAAATTTCAAATCTAGAGAACAGGAGGTTCAATACAAGTAATTAACCAATCTACGAAAGCAAATGAAGTTGAGAAAGGGATGTGATTACCATGTGTGCAGGCTTATTAACGACCAACACGTGATCATCTTCATAAACAATATCTAAAGGTATATCCTCTCCTTCAGCCTTCAAGGGTTGCAACTCCGATATCGTGCATTCAACCTTATCACCATATCTTACCACGTGTGAGGCCTGTAACAGAAGTATGCACCAAAATATTAGAAATTCGATTTACGGTATCCCATAAATGTTATGTTCATATAAAAAAATTAGAGTCTGGTGTAGGGAATGAATCAGATATACATTATACATTATTCCTAGCACTTACACTAGTTCTTTTAATTTCATTCGTTGACTTCTTACCTATCCAATGCTTTAATTAAATGGAATATATCTGATAATTTAGACTGCTAAAAACACTAAGAATGATTAAGCACATCCTAAGGTAGCACGAGGTATTAACTAGCCGTGTAATCTTCGAGTACTACTCTGCATCGATTCGCAAAATACATGATTTAAGTCAGCAAACTTATAATCTAGTCAAGACAGCTCATGCACTACTCTGTATCGATTTGCAATAATATTCAATTTAAGTCGACTCGAGCCCAAGCTCGAGCTACACAATTAGACTTTAAAGTCGAGTTCGAGTAACAATATACTTGACTCATAAAGTTCAAAAGCCTTATCAAGTTCTTGTATTTACCCTTCGTGTATATGTATATAATTACATTATTTTCATACTGTATAATCGAATGGATTCAAGCCAAGCCAAGCCAAGCTCGAAGGTACATCGAGTACTACTAACATTAATTGCGTCATATTTGTATTGCTCCCAAAATTGCAATTTTTGGTTTATTTTGGCATAATGGCAATTTTACCCTTTGACAAATAATCAATGTTTTCCTAAAGTTCTGTCAAATACTAATCTTAATTAGAGGTAATACCGAAACTTAAAACACATATCATTATTGTAAAACTCGGATTACAAGGCCGAGTAATCGACCATTACTCGCCTACAAGGTCAGTGACCAAGGTGAATCAAGCCGAATTGGACAAAAAATCGGCGTGGTAAAAACTCGATCCAAACCGGTCTTAACTTGGTAAAAACTTGGTTTGACGTATTTGAACACTTGTGTTAATGCTTCTAAACATATTTCTAGGATCTTGTGAACAATTATCTGGTTCTATGAGCATGTCATACATATAATTTCGAAATTCATACATAAAAATCCCAATCCAAGTACTCCCCGCCTATGCCGATTACTCGTTATAAGATAGGCGACCGCTCGAGTGCCGCCTAGCTAGTTTTACAACCATGACATATATAACTACTATTTTAAAAACAAACCATATTCTATTAAGTGATCTTGGGTTCAAATGTCACTAGGTACACACTGAGAAACAATCACGGGGATACCTCTATTAGGCTGCGCGTACATTTGAGTCAAAGACTCGCCCTCCCCGAGTAACCTAAACTAGGAATACCTCATCGGTTAATCACAGCTACATCTATGTTACGAAACAGCTACTCTACTGCACCAACTACTCCTAACTACTAACTGCTAGTTTTTAACCAACAATTTTTTGAATTCCAAAATCTAATTAAGTGTTTGTTTAAGCTTATATGTGTGCTTATGAGCTTATTTGATTTCGGCCTACATTTCATAAGCCTCAATATTCCGGCTTATTTTAAGACTTACTAAATAAGCTTGTTATGATATAACAAGCTTATATAAGCCCATAAGTCTCAAAATAAGCCAGAAAATTGGGGCTTATGAAATATAAGCCGAAACCAAATAAGCTCGTAAGCACACATATAAGCCGAAACAAACACCCCCTAAACAAATGTAACAAAATGTGCCTTATATAGCCGGCTTATGGCTTATTTGGTTTTTGGCTTATGTTTTGCAAGCTCACTTTTTTGTGGCTTATTTTGAAACTTTTCGGGTTATATAAGTTTTATTATGGACAAGCCGAAAAGTTTCAAAATAAGCCACAAAAAGTGAGCTTACAAAACATAAGCTCAAAACCAAATAAGCCATAAGCCGGCTATATAAGCCGAAACAAACACCCCCTAAACAAATGTAATAACAAAATATAGTACCACCTTAACAACAACACGGTCATTAACATTAACCAGCCCTGACTTAATACTAGACTGAACCCTAGCTCTACTAATCCCTTTAATCCTAGTAGATATCCACGTGTCCAGCCTACTTTTTGCCACGTCATCCACACTCTCGTTTATCCGCACACCACTGTAGTTACTCCGGGCACCGGAATAATCTTCTTGTTCTGGTTGGTTGCTGTTAGTTATGGCCGTTGAGAGGTTTTGATGGAATGATGTGATTGAGGTGGTTCTTAATAAGGAGTTTGTTACTAGGGTTCTTGTTGTTGGAAATGGTGTCTGTGTTAACCACATTTTTTTGTCTTTGTCACCTTTTTTTAGTTTGATGTGGTTTGTACTTTCTTTTTAGAGTAAATTGCATTTTTGTTCTCGGCCAAATTGCGGGTTTCGTTCCCAAAGTTTTGAAAACACATCGGTAGTACTCATTTTGAATGTTTTGTTGCATGTTTGGTCCTTAAATTGCAGATTAGGGACCAAACATGTAACAAAACCTTCAAAATAAAGACTATCGTTGCACTTTCGAAATGTTATGAACGAAACGTGTAATTTTGCCAACCTTAAAGACCAAAAATGCAATTTACTCTACTTTTTACAAATGGTGGGTTTTATGATTTTGATAAATTTAAAATTTTAAAAGTAAGTAGTTTGTTATACTAAAATGCTTTTATAAATAACCAGACAAATATCTACAGAAAGCGACGTACATAGCATCAAATAATTATACTTGTGATTCTAGTGTGACTTCTGATGTGATACTTACGAGTTTAATTTGTAATATTTTTTTAATTATTCATTTCCGTGTGATAAAAAAATATCCATTCAAATTTGATAAACCATGTAGCTATGCTTAGAAATTAAAAATCGTGTCTTATTAAAAAGTTTTCATCCAAATTAGTGTAGCTGTTTTTTTTTTTTTTTTAAGTATACATTGTTTCTATAAGTTGCTATTTTAAAAATTATTATTTAAGATTAAAGTTTAAGAAGCATTAACGGATGTTAATAAGGGGTATTTTAGGAAAATCACTTTACTCATTCTTAAGTCTTTTTAAGTTTTCAAAATTAAGCATAAATGTTTTATAAGTAGTATAATAAAAACTAGATGAATACACGCCTAACAAATTTATCAATTAAACTAAATAACAAAGTTAATACTTAATACACTTGATCTAATAATAAAAAGGAAAGAAAGTGTGACCAAAGAATAAAATAAATGATTTATTAAGGTTTAAAAAGAACACGTAATTGATAAACATTTTTTAATAGCAAGATGAGAATATATTAAAATAAAGAGCCTAGCCTCTGGCTAGGCAAAAGTTACAATAAGAAATACGGAGTGATTGTTACATGGGTTGAAAAGTCACTCGAACCAATATACTTCTATCATCTATAACTCTTTAGTATGCGTTTCACCTCTTTTTATATATGTGATTTTCGAATGAGTATAGCCAAGTATACAATTTTGTAAGCTCGGTTCATGAAACTGGCCGAAGAAATTTTGTTATCCGAGCTAAGATCATAAATTAATGAGCTAAAATAAATTATTAATTGTTCGAGTCGTTAACAAAAACCAGTTATGTGTAGTTATGTTTATGTGTAGTTATGGATCTTCATGTGTCTCTTGACATGTATGTGTGTACCATGTGTAAGAATGTATGTATATTTTTGTCTGTTTAAATGCTTATATGAGAGAAATTATATGTGTATACGTAAACACGTTTGTATTCACATGTAATGTATTATAATTAATAAGTCATTATCATAAATCTAGGAATTAGTTAGCATGATTCAAACGAGTGTAAAAGTTAGTTAGTTCATAACTAAACTCAAAGGAAGAGTTTCTACAAGAATATTACCAACAATCTTCGTGTTTCATAATCAATTAGATTGGAGATTATAACATTGTTTATGTTCCATCGTCTAAGAACCATGGACCAATTGTGTTTAGCAACCTCACAATGAGTGTGCATATGTATATATAATATATGTGTCTTTATATGTAGATATTGGGGGCGCTAATGTATTCCATTTTTGTGTGTGTACATACATATTTTGATTTTAAAACGTACGTGCCCTATTTGTCTATACATATTTGAATTTCATATGTAAGTGCCAACGGTGTTCAGACATATTTAAATTTCATTGTACGTGTCTTTTGTGTGTGTAAGTGTGAAAACCATAAATAAGAATCGTTTGAATACAATATACATATGTTGTATTTCCAGTCACAAAACCCTCGATATAACTCCCAACATCACGTTAGCCATTCGTCAATATACGAACGAGAGTCGTTGAAATCATCTAATGATTCATAATTTTTATTTAGTTATATCTATGATTGGTATTCATTCACATATATTTGATAGAGTTAGTAAAGACAATCACTAAAAGATGTTGTGTATTGTAAATGTGAATGAGAGATTACAAGAATATAAATAGATTACATAATTACACTATGATACCCTATAATATAAACCATATACATAAGTATCTATTCTTGACTAATCCCCCCCCCCCCTGAAGCTAAGCGTGGGAAACAAGTTGTAGCTTGTCCCGTAGAGTCACAAATCTGGCAGTTGGCAATGGCTTTGTAAAGACATCTGCAATCTGATCATGTGTGGAGATGAATTGAACAGAAAGTCGTCCTTGTGCAACCTTTTATGTAATTGGTTGTGGAGAGTGTGAAACCGAATTTGTGGGAATTATGACTTTGTTTTTCTGCTGTGGTGAAAGGGGCAAGGAGAGCCATGGTGATAATGAAGGGCGGTAGAGGGCTTTTTTTTTTTTTTTTTTTTTTTTTTTTGTGGTGGGTGACAGCAGAAAAAACTAGAGTTAGGGTTTGTGACCCTTTGGCTCTTGATACCAAGACAATCAGTAAAAGATGTTGTGTATTGTAAATGTGAATGAGAAATTACAAGGATATAAATAGATTACATAATTACACTCTAATACCCTCTAATATAAACCATATACATAAGTATCTATTACTTGACTAATAAAACATATTGGTTATTTATTTATAAAACACTTAACTAGTATAAAACTAACGTGAACAAATTATATGCTTAATGAATATATCGCAGGAACAATTTATTTGATACATAATCAAAAGGAATTACAAGAACATTAACTTATTCATGAATGTTGACAATCCAAGTAATATTTGAGAGCTTGAATGAAAAGAGGGAAGAAAAAAGATTTCGTCTCACATCCCACAATCACAAACTTAGGAGATTGCCACGGCACACTTCTTTGCATAAGAAACATTATAACTGAATCCGATACAACTCGGTCGTTTGAAACTGAAATTTCAGAGTAAAACTTTTGTCCTTTGTTTCGTAACAAAACAGTTGCGTGCGTGTAAGAAATTGAACATTATACATAAACTGTAGTTATAAACATGTAAATACGAAACAGTTAAAGAGTTGTGACGATGGGAGAGTGCAACAATGGAACACGAAACAAGTGTTTTTACGATATGCATGCATGATCAATATTACCCGGCATTAACAATGGCACGGTCTTTTCGGGAAATTTGTTTGAAAGACTACAGACTTGTATAGTTGTATGTGTTGACAATATATATTATCATAAACTTAATCTCATACCATAACCTCAAATCAAATCCTTAATTTACCGTACTAAGAAACTACACGTGGCCACAATTAGACTTTTTATTATAACTGCAACGACAAATCTTCATTCTTTCATAGAGTGATAGCCGAGAAAAAACACTTTTGATAAGCACCATTCGTCACTTTCCAGCCTTGGCCTTCCTTGTAACATTCAACCTGCCATTACAAAATGAGAACTGAGTAAAATGTTTGAAATATGCGAGAGTCGTGTAAAGTAGAAGGGATAACATAAACTTATTTTACATAAATACTTGCCTTAAGAACTAAAATCAATGCAATATGTGGCAAATTAAGGTTATCTTGTATGTCAAACGGGCCATAATTGTAAAACTTGAAATCAATAGGAAACGGGTCAAATGCATCGAAGTTGCACAAGGTGTATTTTGTTGCATGAAACCCTCTAGATCATTTACTATGCGTTTGAGAAAATCATAATATTATTGTATAATATTTGACACATTAATACAAGATTTAGACAAAAAGTGTCACCGTCTAACGAAGCCAATTTTAACCCATACAAAAGTGACCTATTTTGTATCATCACCCAACTCACTCATTTTGCCACCTCTAATCTATACCAAGACACCGTAAGCATGTAGCAACGATAATAGGGGCAGAATGGTCATTTGGGCTTACTAGAGGACATCTAAAGTTGCAATTTCAGTGGTAAGATGGCGAGTAGGAAAGAGTAAACTTGAGGCTACTTACTGTCTGGTTAATTTTTTCACCACTTCTGAGCCCACCAAAGATATATACACAATCTTTAGCCACTGCTGCAGCCGAAAATCCTCGAGGATGGTTCATTGGCTCTCCAACCATCCATGATCCACGTCTAGGATCATAGATTTCTACAGTTGAGACCATTGAATTACCATCATAACCTCCTAAAACAAATCTGCAAATCGGCAACAACTAATTATATCTTTATTCTAAGTTTTCTAATTGGTCTGACTTATATTATGTTCAAAATATATCAGTAATACTTACAATTTTTCGTTTAGAACAACCATAGAAGGGGAACCCCTCGCTGTAGTCATGCTCTCAATTTTCTTCCAACTACGTTCTCTTGGATCAAATCTTTCTGCTGAACTGTAACAATAATGGATTATCATATCAGACTTGCATTGCAAGAGTTCCATATATACAAGGTTTGTGTAAGAACACTAAAGGAAACGACAAGTTAAATGCTATGATCATCATATATATAAGGTGAAAGATGAAGTACCTCAAGTAGTTACTCCCGTCAAAGCCACCAACAGCATAAAGTGCCCCATGAAGCTCAGCTGCAGCGAGAGCAAAGCGCTGCAAGAACACACATTTGGAAATATTCAAAAAAAGGTTTAGACCCTCGATTTTGCTTTAAGTTAGCATTATGCTATTATGCTTGTCCATGGTGTCCTTACATTTATTTGGAAAATTAAACATTGTGGCTATTATGGGACAAAGAGAATAAATTAGGGAGTCCGCCACGTTGTGGCTATTGTGGGGCCCCTTTCTCTTTGGGCTTAAGAAATGTACAGGAATAAACAAAATACGCTAATAACACAAAAACCGAACCTTTTGAAGCATTGAGCGTGTTGGAATCCAGGCTCCAACATCAAAATCCAGCATTTCAACAGAGGAATAGCAATCGACACCATTAATTCCACCACCAAGTGCATATATTTTATCTTTCACAGTAGCACCAGCAAGATTTTCATTTTTCTGATTTAGAGGAGGACAAAATGTCCATCGATTCTTTACAGGATCAAATGATTCAACTTCATACAAAAAAAAATAAAAATAAAACAAATGTTACGTGTGTTCTGAATGTCGTAGTAAATAAATAATGTATCAGATAACCAACTAAAATAAACGGGCCGTATAATAAGATGTCCGAGTTCTTAAAAAATTCTGGTTAGCAATGCAATTCGTATAGATAAAATGAGCAAAAAATGACAGTTTTTTGAAAATTGGATAGACTATGTTAAGTGTGAATTAAAGTCTTGTTGAATTAGGCTAAAAGGATAGGTAAATACGGTAGTTATATTTTGCCCTTACGCTGTTCTAGAGTGGAGTGAAAAGGAAGTAAAGATAGTGAAAGTGAAAGTTGTGTTCTAGAGTGGATGAAAGTGAAAGTAAGTGGGGTATATAAAGGGAGGAAAGAGAGTGAAAGTGAAAGTTGAATTCTTTACTTTACTTCACTTTACTTACCTTTCATCCCTTTTAGTTCACTCTAGAACATAGAGTAGATAATAAGTTTTATCGCGGTTGGTGATTAAATAGTCAGAAAAGGAATTAAAACAAGGCTACCTGTGTTGAATCGCTGTCCATGGGTCCCGCCACCAAACACGAAAAGTTCACCATCCAACTTTGAAACTGCAGCATAACATCTTTCAGTGAGCATGGGACTAAGAGATTTAGTCAGATTCTGTGATGGGGAGTAGCAGTCCAATGAAGACAACCATGATAGACCATCATATCCGCCAATCAGAAGTATCGAGTCATCAAATTCCTGACGGCCTACACAAGTTTGTACTTCTATCGTGTTACATGTTCCTTTTTGGTTCTTTGTTTCTGCTTGTGCTTGTGCTTGAGCCTGAAGAGTCAACAAAACGAGACGTTTAGTTTTTTAGTTTAACTGTAAGTTGTAAACAGAGAGCATTTAAGGTCACAATTCTGTTTGGAATGTGAGATGATACAAATGTCTGCCTGAAATCAATTAAGTTGTGCAAGTCTAAGTAAAGAAAGATAAAATCTTTGCGTTACTTCACACTCAAATGTGAGAAGCAAAAAAGATTGATCATAGGTGATGAGGCAGTGCGTGTCTTGTATCCAAATGTCAAGGATCATAGAAATCCAATAAAGCATATATTGTAAAATAATTAAACACACTATGATAGTTATAGAAAACAAGAAAGCGTAAACCATAACATACCACAGTGACGTAAATAATAACACTCGGGCCTGAGTATCTTTTATGAAGATAAATATAGGGCAAGAAGCATAGTGTTGCTAAAATCATATAGAAAATGAGAAACCAACTTCAAGATTCAGTAGAAATAGAGAATAATACCAGATTGTGCTCCATTGAAGCAATCTTCCGTTCCAAATATATAATCTTTTCACTCTGCGCTGCTTTGCACCCCATCAAATCTTTAACTTTTTCAAGCAACTATTAAGCACAAAAAAGAGTTTTTAATATAGAAACCAAGAATAAACAACTATAAGTGTTCACATATTTTTAAACCTTCTCTATAACACGATAACATATATCTTCCTTCTTCTCCACAGTCACGTTATTCATCACAACAACAGACTCGTCTTCACAGTCAGAAGAAGGTGGGCCTGAGGCCACGAGGTTACGCTTTTGAGCCAGATCGTTAAGCCTCGTGGTAATAAGTTCCTTCTCGTTCATTGTTTTACAGCTCGTAATATCTTTTAAATTGCTAGGAAAACTTTTGGAACCGTTTAAGTGCGTACCAACGGTTTCCACGGGTATATTGCGTAAATGTTTCGTCTCAAATAGCTTAATTGTGGGAGTAAGTGTTGCACGAGGAACAGATAATGTTTGAGTTGACAATAGTAACACTAGCTTGTTAGTTTGGGCAAGGTCCAGCTCAAACCAGAAATGATGTGAAGTATAGTAATTGTCGGCTATTATGGGCTTAAATTGATTCTCGGTTAACCCTTTGCAACGCAGCTTCACACGTATTTGAACCTAATTCACAAAATCAGGTTTTCATATAAGATAGTTTGCATCATATAAGCTGATTATATAAAAAGGAGTATAATAATCTACTTTAAATCTAAGTCAAATATGTACCTGAGCAGGAAATTGTGTTCGTTGTGAGCCTTCCGAAATCCACGCAGACGGGTCTATGTTCATTTGGCCCGAGCTTGCAGCCTCAAAGATGCCATGTAGGGTTCTACCGGTATAGTTGAATAGAAACAGTGGGAGGTTAGGTTTGATTTTTTTCACATACCCGAAGTGTGAACCTGGTAAACCTGTTACAATTTCGGTAATTTATATTAGAATAAAGTCCAAATATATAATATTCGAAAAAGTATTGATTTTGGGTAAATTTTAAAAACTGACCAAAGAGTTGCTTTGAAAGACATTCATTGATTGTTGTCTTATTGGCACCGAAAATGACACCACCAAGTTGTTTCTTCCCTAAACCTCTGGCGTTTGATACACCATAATCAGAACGCATGTCTGATATATAACATGAAAAACAAAGCCCGTCAAAGGAAGCAATGATGATACTTATTATATTTTATTACGAACTTTAACCCCAAAAAAAATCAAGAATGGGTAACAAGTGCCAAATCGAAAATGTAGAATGTAGTGCCATTGTTGAATACTTGATTATTTCAAAGTACTTTAACGGGTTTAGGCCTTACAATAAATGGTATGTACCACTTATTTCACCTTAATTTAACGAGTTTACACATTCTAACAAACACATAATATGATCATCACATCAACTATTTCACCTTAATTTAGAACTTGAGCTAAAGGTGGCAATTTGAGACCCATTTGGTTAAAATGGGTCTAGTTGGGTCTCCCTAAATATTAAACATGGGTCGAATTGGTATTTGTCTATTTGATAGAAAGTGCAATTATATAGTACGAGTAATAATTACCTAATGGGTCTAGGCGGGTCCAAAAAAATTGGTTTACTTTTTCTTTTTTCACTTTTTTCATCTTTTACTCAAAAAAAATAAAAAAATTTGTCGACCGGACTAAAACTATCTAGACCCGGGCCCGACCCGGACTCTACCCATCTAGACCCAGACCCATTTAGACCCATGTTTCTAGAAGACCCATCTAGACCCGGACCCGTCTAGATCCAAACCTATCTAGATCCGTGACCAAACTCGACCGGACCCGTTGAGTTATTTATAATCTTCTAAGTTAGTTAAGGGTTCTTTAATAATATGTTCTAGCATTTTTGCTTTTCAACCACTTGGAATGGCAAAAATCTATTTGGTTTAAAATCGAATATTTCAAGCTTCACGAGTCCAAATTCGATCCAAGCCAACCTGCATTCACTTCATATAAAAGAACTATAAATATGTTATAATTTTATATATATAACTTGATATTTGGTTTGATCTAGTTTGGAATCACCTGAAGCGAAAACCAAATTCGATTTACATCACGAAACTGGAAAATCTAATACCGAACCTGAATTTCAAAGTGCGGTTTTTTAGAGTTCCAACCCAATTATTGAACACTCTTATTTCACTCTATGGAGTAAAAGAATCTATAAAATACAAACTAACATGTCAAATTAGAAGATACCGATGCTTATACTCTCCCCCTCTCATCTTTCATATGAGCAAAATACTACAGATGTTATAGGATCATAATCTTGGCATGAGAGAAGTTGCTATTTTATGCATCGAGGTTGCTTACCTATTTGTGGGGTAGTCTGTTCAAGGGTTATGTTGCCGAAGAGCAAACCAAGTACACATCTATCAAACCAAATCAATACAAACCTAAAGTTTCGTATCATATTTATAAACAAAATAGCTCATCTAAAAGCACAAACAGGATACGTTAGTATGACCTTGATTGGTTTTAGACAGCATAGTTCCAAGTTTCCAACTGTGTAATAAATAACTAATCAAAAACATCGATATCCATATCATTCTAAGGGGTGTTTGTTTCAGCTAATATAGCCGGCTAATGGCTTATTTGGTTTCGGGCTTATGTTTCATAAGCTCACTTTTTGTGGCTTATTTTAAAAGTTTTTGGCTTATATAAGTTCATTATGACATAATAACCTTATATAAAAGCCGTAAAGTTTCAAAATAAGCCACAAAAAGTGAGCTTATGAAACATAAGCCGAAAACCAAATAAGCCATTAGCCGGCTATATAAGCCCAAACAAACACCCCCTAACAGTTGGTCACTATCGTTTTTAAGTAGAGTAATACAATTCTACGCCTTTATTGTATCTGCTAAACAGAAAGAATTTATGATCAAATTTGTATCAGAAACATGGTACTTAAAAAACTAATCAGCATAAAACGTGCAAGTGTCTCCAAGTTGGTTTGTTACTTAGTGACGGTGTCAAGTGTTTTCATGTGATTTTACATTAATAAGCTTCAGCTCTAACTAATTCGCCAAACAGCTTTACCCAGCCCCAGCCCATTGCGCCAAACATACCCTTTGTGACGGTGTCAAGTGTTCAAACCTCACAAAGTACACATTTGAAGGCGGCCAGGGAAGGGTCACAGGATACCAGGTTAGGCCGCGTACATCTAAGTAAAAGACTCGCCCTCACCACGTAACTTGAACACGGAAAAATTCCTAATTGCCATTATCATCATAATCAAATTCAAACCTACTAACATATATCAAAACTAATATTCTATTAAACCCTGAACCTGAATCAAAAACCTAAAATTAAAATATATATATATTAAAAAAAAAAAAAAAAAAAAAAAAAAAAAAAAAAAAAAAAAGTTATACCTGGTTAAATCAGCATGCCTCCTTGACACATAAACACACGTGATATATAACATTGGCCTATAAGTGAAGATCAAAATATATATAGATTTTTTTTAGCACATAAAGTTATTAAATTTAGGTAAGTTAGAATTAAGGTTATTACTTTTTTTTTCCACGTTTTTAAAAGTCTTTATTAATTGACTTGTCGTAGAAAAAATTAGCGTTAATTACATTTTGGTCCTTGTAATTTACCGGGTAAAACGGTTTTGGTCAAATAGTTTAAAAAGTAACGAATCATGTCCAGAATCTGACGACCCGTAACATGTTTGGTCCAATTTTTCGTTAACTGTTAGTTTGACCAATTAAGACACATGAAATGACTAAGATACTTTCATCTTAATGGACTAAAAGTGTTACACCCGATAAACCTTAATAACCAAAAATGTAGTTAACTCATAAATTTGAAAACTTAAAAAATAAACTTTTGACAACTAAAAACTTTTATAGAAATTAAAAACTATCTAAACGAAATAAATTATGAAATTTTTATCACAGCTAAACTTAAGTAAGAACTAATTTTCTTTCTAAA
This sequence comes from Chrysanthemum seticuspe, assembly GCA_019973895.1. Classification (NCBI taxonomy): domain Eukaryota; kingdom Viridiplantae; phylum Streptophyta; class Magnoliopsida; order Asterales; family Asteraceae; genus Chrysanthemum; species Chrysanthemum seticuspe. The sequence goes on along the minus strand of BPTQ01000004.1, from coordinate 32,392,361 downwards.
AAGAAAGTGAATTTTAAAAGTCAAGAAAATATTTTTAACGATTTAGTAACTAAAACTGCTTTTTAATTTATATACAATACAATACTAATGAAATACTAAAATTTTTATAAAATATTTAATAGTTAAAAAAATGCTTATAAGTTTACATATTCGAAAACTAATTTTCTTAAAGAAAAAATCTTTGATTTTATTTAAAAAAATCTCATTTCTAATTACTTTTAAAAATTATGCACGTTTTTATATACGTTTTATTACACGTTTTTATATAAATTTTTATGAGCGTTTTATACAAACATTTTTATACACGTTTTTATATATGTTTTTATATACGTTTTTGTACACGTTTTTTTATTTACATTTTCGTCTACGTTTTTATATGTCTTTGTCTACGTCTTTTATCTACGTTTTTATTTATGTTTTATATATTTTTTAGATATGTTTTTATTTATGTTTTTATCCACGTTTAGAGTCAAATGCTTGTATCGAGTCATACTGGATGTTTTGCAGGATTTTTTTCAGGTTTTAAAGATGTAATTTTTACAGAAAAACGCAACAGACCAGTTTCAGTCATGACAACCTGACGACGTCAGGTTAAGCAGAAACAGCTTATCATTTTTTTTCGTTTTATGTACTACTTATAAATTTTTGGAAATTCTCAAGTCTTAACTTTTCAGAAAAATTGCAAACATCCATTCCATAAGTATTATATCTTAGTGTAGTTGTGTCATATATAGTTTTACCGCCGGTTTTACGCGAAGGTTTCGTTTGTTTTCTTAAGTGTGCAAGTTATATTTGTCAAGAAGAAGAAACTCAACATTGGATGGAGTCACTGCATTCTTCTTGGAAAAGAATTTAACCGCAACGTCACACGGATCCTACCGAGATAATCAGGGAGTACTAGTTTCTTTTCCTTACTTACCTTTCTTTATCATAACTTTGATACTTTCGGGGAACATTGGGTACAATATTCAGTTTAAGTGTATGGAGTGAGAATAAAACGGGAACTTAGAAACTATTCTTATCCTTGATTATTTGTCTTGTCCTTGGTAAATTATGTAATAAACTATGAGAGATATTTGTTAGGGCAATTTTAGCACCAAATTAAAAAAAAAATTATGACATGTACGAGCTAAAACTTTAGTCTTAATAAAGCGTCTCATGGATAGGAGTTATATTGGGGTATCAGCTCCCAGCAGCAGGGTAAAGATAATCAACTTCAGCAGTAAAATGCAATTCTTTAGCAGAAACAAAATAAAGGTCAGCAGTAACAGATACCACTAGGTGGTTACCGGATATCACTTGGAATCGTGTGATCACTTTCCAAAGTAAACTATTCGACCCTAATGCCTGGGTATCACGAATATCTACTTGGGATAAGACCAAATGCAGTTAGAGAATTAGGCACAATTCTATAACCCCTTCGCTAATAAGTGTTTAGGTTTGTTGTATTGTTTTCACACGTATTTTCACTATGTATATCTGTAAAACAGATCTCCTATTTATAGGAAGATACTCTTAGCTAGTCAATGGAATTATGAGTATTAATCGGCCAATTAATAGCCTCATAATTATCCCCATTATAGCCGTTAGTGGTTACATGACCAATTAAACATGGTCATAATGCAGTTTAAACTGCCACTTGAATAGGTCAAAACCATTACAAGTAGTACTATCATCAGTACTTTCATAGTGCTATCAGTGGTTACACTGATTCAGTGGAAACACCACTGCTTCAGTGTAAACACTACTTCAGTGAAACACCACTTCAGTGGAAACACTGATCCAGTGGAAGTACTGCTTCAGTGGAAACACTGATAATCAGTGGAAACACTGATAATCAGTGGAAACACTGATAATCAGTGGTAACCACAACAGTACTTTCACCAAATACTACCAATACAAACCACTATCAGAGTCAGGGTGTTCATGGACCTTATGGGTGTACACTCAGTACCTCCTAACCCATTACAAGGTGTGAACTTATCCCACAAGTGCACTAAATTTTCCAACAATCCTCCCCAAATTTAGTTCACTTCCTTTGCATGAAAACAAACATTAAACAAAACATATGCATAAACGAAAATGTCCTGAGGATTGAATTTCCATCTTAGTAATTACACGTTCAAATATTCGAGAATCAGGGTGTTCTAAGAATTGAACCCTTCAACCCATTTGAATACCTGAAGATAACTACACACAAGTTTTCAAACACTTATCAGCTCCTGACACTATACAAGTCATGTGTCCATATCCAAATTCATAAATGTTGTAGAAGCTAAAGTCCAAAGCTTCCTGAAGCGGCAAAACTTCAACATTTACATAGGTGGTTCCTCTTTAGTCATGCTCCTGCCAAGCACTTTTTCAAAGAAAATTAACCATTAAGAAGTAAAGACTTCATCCTCCTTTCAGCAGGTTCTGAGCACAACTTTAAGATGTAAATAAAACATGTGCTCCAGTCCACTGAATGTTCAGCTTTCCACATTGAACTCAGCTCCCAAGTTTCCTTAGGAGGGAGTTGGGTGTCCTAGCATTCAGTGACTAAGTTGGACTTAAACCCATCCCTTAAGCAGACTTTATAACCAAGTCTCTAGCTAATCCCTTCGTCAAGTGATCAGCCAAGTTTTGTTGAAATCTAACAAACTATATAGATACCACCCCATTCATGATAAGCTCACGAATCATGCTATGCCTGACACCTAAGTGTCTAGACTTTTACCATTGTACATTTGGCTATAAGCCTTAGCCAATGTAGCTGCACTATCACAACGGATAGAAATAGGTGCTATAGGTTTAGGCCACAATGGAATCTCAAGAAGCAAGTTTTTCAACCATTCAGCTTCTTTACCAGCAGCTGCCAAAGCCACAAATTCAGATTCCATTGTTGAACTGGTGATGCAAGTTTGCTTCTTGGATGCCCAAGAAATTGCACCTCCACCAAGTAGAAATACCCAGCCACTGGTAGACGAATTGTCTTCAGTGTTACTGATCCAACTTGCATCAGTGTATCCTTCCAACACTGATGGATAACCAATATATGAGAGACTATAATCCATAGTTCTCTTCAAATACTTCAGTACCCTTTGAACTGCTTGCCAGTGATGAGCACTAGGGTTACTAGTATACCTGCTCAATTTTCTCACTGCAAAACCAATATCAGGTCTTGTACAAGTCATGGCATACATCAAGCAGCCAATTACCCTAGAATACTCAAGTTGAGACACAGCTTTGCCATTGTTAGGCATAAGCTTCTCACAAGTATCCATAGGTGTACTCACAGGAGTACAATCAAAGTAATTGAATTTCCTCAACACCTTCTCAATATAATGAGACTGAGAGATAGAAATTCTTTTACTTTCATATTTAATCCTTATACCAAGGATAACATCAGCCTCCCCCATGTCCTTCATGGAGAACCTTGATGACAAAAATTCCTTTGTCAGGTCAACTTGATTTTGGTCAGTGCCAAAGATCAACATGTCATCAACATATAGACAAATGATGACTCCTTTACCAGATTCATCAAATTTGCTATACACACATTTGTCAGCTTGGTTAAGAACATAACCACTAAAACCACTTCATCAAATTTTTGATGCCATTGCTTAGTTGCCTGCTTAAGTCCATAAAGAGACTTAATCAGTTTACACACCTTATTTTCATTGCCAGGCATGATGAAGCCCTGAGGTTGGTTCATATAAACCTCCTCTTCCAATTCACCATTCAAGAAAGCTGTCTTTACATCTATCTGATGAATAATCAGATTGTGAATAGATGCCATAGCAATCAGCAGTCTTATGGTACTGATACGAGCCACAGGGGCATAAGTATCAAAATAGTCTATCCCTGACTTTTGTTTAAAGCCTTGAATGACTAGTCTAGCCTTGAACTTTTCAATAGTTCCATCTACCTTCATTTTCCTTTTGAAAATCCATTTGCAACCTAAAGGTTTGCAACAAGGTGGTAGATCAACCAACACCCAAGTGTTGTTGCCCATGATGGAATCCATCTCATCATTGATTGCTTCTTTCCAGAAAGCAATATCCTGGGACTTCATTGCTTCTTCAAATGTCTTGGGATCATCCTCAACAATGAAGCAATAGGAGTATTGGTCAAAGACCTCATCCCTTGTTCCTTCAACTAAATACAGTTGAAACTCAGGTCCAAATGACTTTGGAGTCCTAATCCTTTTGCTTTTTCTAAGCATAGGTTCAGGTTGTTGAACCACAACCTCATCCCCCACTGATGGTTTATCATCAGGGACCTCTGATACACCAGTGTCATGAGTTCCATTAGGAATCCTCATACTTGGTCTAGGGACTGATGAGAATCTATTCTCATCAAAGTTTGCATCCCTTGATTCAATTATGGAGTTAATTGAAACATATTCATTAGGTTCTATAACATAGAATCTAAAAGCCTTGGAATGCTGAGCATATCCAACAAAGATGCAGTCAATGCCTTTTTCACCCAAAGTTTTCAACTTTGGATCAGGGAGTCTTACAACAGCCCTACAACCCCAGACCTTGAGATAGTTCAGGTTGGGTTTCCTTTTAGTCCAGAGTTCATAAGGGGTAACCTTGTTCCTTTTGTTGGGAAGCCTATTTAATAAATAGCAAGCTGTTAACATAGCTTCACCCCAGAACCCTTGACTCAGTCCTGAATAGGACAACATGGAATTAACCATCTCCTTCAGCACCCTGTTTTTCCTTTCAGAAATACCATTTTGCTGAGGAGTATAAGGGGCAGTCGTTTTATGGATTATACCAACAGACTGAAAGTACTGAGTATCCATGTACTCACCTCCCCTATCAGTCCTTAATCTTTTGATCAAAGACCCAAGTTGTAATTCAACTTCAGTTTTAAACACTTTGAATTTATCTAATGCTTCATCCTTAGTATGTAACAAATAAACATAACAAAACCTAGAAGCATCATCAATAAATATCACAAAGTACTTCTTGTTCCCCAAAGATGGAGTAGCATGCAAATCACACAGGTCACTGTGTATAAGCTCCAAGAGCTTAGTCTCACGATTAACACCCTGAAAAGGTTTCTTAGTTATCTTGGTCAACATGCAAATTTTACACTTTTCAGTGTCCATGTCAAATGTTGGGATTAACCCATCCTTAGACATATCTTGCATTCTCTTATAGTGCACATGGCCAAGTCTAGCATGCCAAAGGGTAGAGTCAGTCTGGTCAGTGGTGGTCACAAAGGCTGAATTAACATTATCAGTGGAAACAGATAAAGTATCAGTGGAAACATTAAGCCTGAACATTTGATTACATAAATAACCAAAACCAATAAAAACACCACATTTAGACAAGACAAATTTATCAGATTCAATAACTTGTTTATATCCATGATTATTCAAAATACTACTTGAAACCAAGTTCTTCCTTATATCAGGAACATGAATAACATTAAACAAAGTTACAATCTTTCCAGAACTAAACCTAAGATCTACACAACCATGACCATGCACCAAGGCTGTTGACTCATTTCTCATGTGAAGAATAGAACCATCATTCAGTGACTCATAAGTCTTGAACAAGCTTCTATCTTTGCACACATGAACTGTTGCACCAGAGTCAACCCACCACGCAACATCATCATCCTGCACATATTGAGATTCAGATACATATGTAACATAATAAATCTGAAAAGACTTATTAACCATATTCTGACCTTTCAGTTAGTTGGAAGAACCACCACTCCCTGAACCATTAGTGCCTGATCCATTGGCTTTACCACCAACTTTAACACCCTTGCAGTCCCTTTTAATGTGACCAGTCTTGCCACATTTCCAACAAGTAGGTGTTGCCTTCTTGTTAGGATCTGCCCTTGTGTTATCATGATATTTGCGTTTGCCTTTGTTGTCATTATACCTGGTGGAGTTATTATGCTCCACCATATTGACAACAGATGCACCAGTAGCATTGCTACTCTTTGGCTTGTCATTATCCTGCACCTTGAGAGATTCCTCAATGCGCAAATGACTGTCCAACTCAACCAGAGTTAACTCCTCTTTCTTATGTTTCAAGGTATGCTTGAAATCTTTCCAAGAAGGAGGGAGTTTGTCAATTACACAAGAGACTGAAATTGACTCATCCATGTGCATATTATGTTGTTTAAACCTTCCAAGTATTCCAAGAAGTTCATTGTATTGTTCCATAACTGGTCTTGAATCAGTCATTTTGTAATTTGTGAAATTACTAACAAGAAACTTCTTACTTGATGCATCCTCAGCCATATATTTGGCATCCAATGAGTCCCACAGTTCTTTGGAAGATTCAATGTTCTGATAAATATCAAACAGGGAATCAGACATACCATTGAGAATTAAGCCTCTGCATATGTAGTCATCATTCTCTCATTTGCTCCTCCTCCTGATCTGCTCCACAGTGGCATCATCACCATCATCAGGAATTGGTGTGGTTAGTACATACACCACACTCATGCTTGACAACAAGAAGTGCATCTTCTTCTGCCACCTCCTAAAGTCCACCCCTTCAAACTTATCAAGCTTGACAAATTTTGAAGCCATGTGTTTCATTGCAGCAGTTCCCATTGATTATCACTAAATAGTTTACTTTGATTGTTGGGGTATCAGCTCCCAGCAGCAGGGTAAAGATAATCAACTTCGGCAGTAAAATGCAATTCTTCAGCAGAAACAAAATAAAGGTCAGCAGTAACAAATACCACTAGGTGGTTACCGGATATCACTTGGAATCGTGTGATCACTTTCCAAAGTAAACTATTCGACCCTAATGCTTGGGTATCACGAATATCTACTTGGGATAAGACCAAATGCAGTTAGAGAATTAGGCACAATTCTATAACCCCTTCGCTAATAAGTATTTAGGTTTGCTGTATTGTTTTCACACGTATTTTCACTATGTATATCTGTAAAACAGATCTCCTATTTATAGGAAGATACTCTTGGCTAGTCAATGGAATTATGAGTATTAATCGGCCAATTAATAGCCTCATAATTATCCCCATTATAGCCGTTAGTGGTTACATGACCAATTAAACATGGTCATAATGCAGTTTAAACTGCCACTTGAATAGGTCAAAACCGTTACAAGTAGTACTATCATCAGTACTTTCATAGTGCTATCAGTGGTTACACTGATTCAGTGGAAACACCACTGCTTCAGTGTAAACACTACTTCAGTGCAGCACCACTTCAGTGGAAACACCACTTCAGTGGAAACACCACTTCAGTGGAAACACTGATCCAGTGGAAGTACTGCTTCAGTGGAAACACTGATAATCAGTGATAACCACAACAGCACTTTCACCAAACATTACCAATACAAACCACTATCAGAGTCAGAGTGTTCATGGACCTTATGGGTGTACACTCAGTACCTCCTAACCCATTACAAGGTGTGAACTTATCCCACAAGTGCACTAAATTTTCCAACAAGTTATATGACTAGCACAAAAACCGTTTATCACTCAAATTTCACCCCAAAAATGTGAGGTTCGCCCCTAGATCTTTAGGAATAAAAGCATTTACATTTAATGCTTAGAGAGTATACCGGTAGTATAATAGATTCTAGAACTTGTTTTGTGATGCATTCCGAGATCGCTAGTGAGACTACACTTGTGTAGTTAGGAATAACTAAGTGATAAGAGGCATTAGGATAACCCTTGTTTGAAACCTGTATTATAATTACTTCTTCCATATCAGTTGAGTAATTACCCCACACCCTTGCGATGTACTCATATTTAGTATACGATACCCCTAGTTAACCCCTCAGAGTCTATCCTTTTCGCGGTTCTCGTGATGTTTCGGTTTTTCAGAATATCAATAAAGAACATTGTTTACAATCCACCCCTAAATGTACACCCAAACCGCCTTAGCCTACCTTGTATGCACTCATCTTTAGTGCATTATTGTTATCATTATTAAACCCTTAGTTCAAATACTGTATCTAGTTACTTGCATGGTTTCTAAGTCGAGTCATATCTTTTGTACACAGTTTTTGGACGATTGGGACTCATGGGTAAAAAGTAATATTTTATGGAGTAACAGGAAAGAATGATAAATTCAAATTTCCTTTGTCTACGTAATTAAATACTCCAAGTGTTTTGATCTTCTCAAATCGGGTCAATTAATGTTAGAGAAATAAAAACTCAAGTGTAGGGATGCTTCTATAAATCCCTTTATTTTTGATGTTATTGTAGAGGATGGTAGAGTAAAAAGGTATTGAAAAAAAAGCGAAGAAAAAAAGAGTGTTCCAAAAAAAATGAAGAAAAAAACATACGGGCTATCATCCTACATCTATCTTTATGTTTATGTTTTTAAATTTATGTTTGTTTTGTTTTAAGTTATCTACTTTAGTGAGTCGAGTCTTGGCTTAGCAACGACACGCTTTTGATGCGAAAAACCGGTAACTCACCGAGCCCCGAAAGTGAAAAATATGCAATTTGAGTCCTAAAAGTGCAAAACTAATTTTCCTACATTCTACTTAACTAAAAATAATTTTAGAAAAAATCCGGTTATTTTTTCGACTTTTAAATTATTTATTACGAATTAAAAACGGATTTAATCCAATTTAATTATTAAAAATACTAAACCTTAATGAAAAATTATGAAAATTTTATGATAAATACTTGATAATATAAAGAAGCTAGGAAAAATGTAAAAGCGGAAAAAGCAGTACTGGATAAGCTGGTAATAAGCCAACTGCCAAAGACCCAAGGGCGCAGGCTATCTTGTGTACAACACTATCACTTTCCTAAAGGTGGGAGGTCTCAGGTTCGAGCTTGACTCCCATCTTTTTGCAAAATTATTATTTTTTTTTTTTCAATTTCCTATCTTGCAAACTGATAAGTAAATAAAGATTTTTTACAAAAACTTAAGCTTGGAAAATCTGAGATAAGCTGTAAAATAGCTTCTAGGAACAACAGACCCTTGGTAAAGGGTCGTTTGGCTACAAAAAATTTCAAAACCAGCCATTACCAAACACCCTTTTATGCAGATTTTTGAGCTAAAAGGTACTAAGATCAGCAGACTCCTATGTATATCAGTATACAATAAGCTAAAAACAACATGCACAACTCATAAAAAGGGGAAACAGTTGGCTTAATAAGCTAATCTAGGGGGAAACCTTAGGCTAAAAAATGGAAATAAACACTAAATAAAAAGTCCTAATAAGCACCGAATAAACTAAAAATGAATAAGCCTAAACTAATGGGAGATCCTAACTAAAAGAAAAACATTCAAATAAGCACTAAGAAAAAAAAAAAAAAGGAAAAGAAAGAGGCACATGTTCTTGTGAGGTACAACAGCAGCAAAACAACAAATGGGGTACCTTATTGAGCTTATTTTGAATAAGCTCCAGGAGGATTAAGCTCCTGAGCTTCTGGGCGTATGTGATCCACCAACCCAAATTATTTTTGCCCCCAATTCTGGTTGAAAAAGAGCTCAATACAGCTTATAAATAAGCTGAGAAAACCTTGGGATTTGACTGAGTGACCTGAGACTGAAGGCTTGGAACAGCCCACTGTAAGCTGTTTGAAGCTTATTTTTAAGCTGCCAAGTGAGCTTCAGGACCAAGGACAGGCTGCAAAGATAAAGTTAACATGGTATAGATGCAAAATAAGCAAATTTGAAGCTAAGACCTACGCTGTACAGCTTATAAATAAGCTGTACAATATGTGCTTTTGGGACTGTTTCATGCTGATACAGAACAAGGAATGGGTCAGGGACAGCTTTTAACTTCAATTTTTTACTAAGCTAGAGATAACTTGAATGCTCAAAACTGACACAAGAGTAAGTTGGGTATGCAAGGGCTTCATAAAAACAAGTTTAGCACAATTTGAACATCATTTTGACTGAGAAAAAAAAGGGTCAAGGTCAGCAGCACAGTTGCAAAAAAAAACTGAAAATCCGTTTTGCTTTTATCCAAACTTGCTCAAATTTTGTGAAATCATTTCCCACTGACCCTCACTTGATAAAAGACCTTTGACTTGAGAGGTCAAATGGGTGAAAACGTGTCTTTGACCACCTAGCAGCTTAAAACAAACACCACTTTTAAAAGGGAGAAAAGGAAATTTCTCAAGTGTGGAGACTAAAAAAAACTTGTTCTCTAAACCGAAAGCTCACATGAGCTTAAATGAAACTTTGTGAGACACTATATAAAAAAAACTTTTAATGACAGTAAAACAATGGAAGAACAAGAAACTGGATAAATAAAATAGAACTAGGAAACTGAATTCGCATTAACTGAAAATTAAAGATTACATTAAAATTAAATGACAATGAAAATAAACTGAGCTAGAACTCTCATTCTAGCCTGGTTTTACAGTTCTTTCACAAAACCTATTTATACTAAAAAAAATTGCCAATTCTGTCTTCTTCTTGTGTGTTAGTTTTTGTGAGTCAAAACAGCCAAAGCATACTTTTGTGCTTTCTCCATTCATTCTCAGCCTTTGATTCACCTTGGTGTCCACAACAGCCGTTGATGGAGCTAGTGGGATGGGGAGTATGGGAAGGTGATGGGCAAAAGAGAGGGACAGGCTCAGGTGGGAACGTGATTGAGAGAGGCAGAGGAGGTTTTTTTTTTTTTTTTTTTTTTTTTTTTTTTTTTTTTTTTTTTTTTTTTTTTTCAGGTTTAGGGGTTAAGGAGGGAAGCAGAGGGTCACATGGTGAAAGGGTCAAAAAGTTGAGGTGGGTTCAATTGGGGATGGGGGTTTATTTTAACAAAAAGGTTTAAAGGGTTTTTAAGTAAAAGTGTTTTATTAAAATGTTTTTTTTTTGTTTTTTTTTGTTGTAAGCTAAAATTGGTTTTAGAAAAAATGAGTTTTATAAAATTGGGTTTTGGGTAAAACAAGGACTTATTTGGATTTTGGGTTTTAAATGGCAATTTTGGTCATTTGGGTATCGGGGACGGGTAAAATGGAATTTTTGATTTCGGGGAAGGTTTTAAAAAGGTTTTCCCAATCTCACTCCAAAAAAGTGTCCCGGGCTCTGAAAATATAGAAAATCCACTCCCGGCTCCGTCTGTTTTAGCACATTTCTGATTTCGGCTCGTTTTTGCCCGTTTTCGCACTTTTTCAATCCTTTTGTACCTGCCAGACACAAAACACACTCCGATGATATTTTTAACATATTTTGATCTTATTTGGGTGTTTTTAGTCATTTTTTAGGTCTTAGGCGGGTAAAATGATGAGTGAATAAGCACTCATCATCAACCGACCAATAAAGATAACTAGGGAGTAATAGTATCTAGGAAACATATTTTTAATCATCATACGAGCACACATCAAATAGACATAGCTACCCGTAGTAACTAGATAATTAGATAAGTAGAAGTAATAGGTAGAAGTACCACCCCCAAACCAATTGCCCAGAGATTTTACCTTAGTTTTCTAAAAAACCAACAAAAAGATAAAAAAAAAAAGGAATCATCCTCAACCCACACCTTCTCGTCTTACATTTCTTGCTAGCATTCCTATTCTCCTAGAGAACGATATCAATCCCCGAGGCTTACCCAATACTACACTACAAAGATTAGGTTCACTGCCTAGATGGTTGAAAAACTTGCTCGAAGAAAAGGAAGTTCCTTTGACCCCGAACGCGCATCAAATACTATATTGATTTAAACTACAAAATTTAAAAATGTATACTCCCTCCCCTCCTACCCTTGAATTTTCAGCCTAATCACAATACACAACCACAAATGGGAACAAATAATACACACTTTGTTTATTTAGACACCAAACAACTTTTCTTAGGGCGTGCTTGGTTAGGGGGTTAAGGGGGGTTGGGAATGGGTAAGGTATTCAAAAGGGCCCATATCACAAATAATTTAGTGCTTGGTTGGGGAGGGGTAAGGGATTGATTACCCCGTAATGGGTAATGAACCATTATAGAATAAATTGAGGGGTATGGGATTGATTACCCACCTCACTCATTCCTTTGCATTCCTTTCCCTTTCCTTTTCCCTTTCCCCACTTTGAACCAAGCGGACCCTTAGTAAAAGTCTTACACATTATTTAAATCCTAAAACCATACCATATTGTCTTCTCTTTTCTTACGCCTTGCCGCCCTCCTCCCCTTCTATACAACATAAAAATCTACTTCTCTTTTTCATGTGTTGACTAGTCTTATTACACAAGATATCAATGAAAATTCTTGTGGTTTATACAATAAAGTTGCAAATATTTTTCTTCCCTTTCAACCAAAAGTCCAAACCCACGACACACATTGCGCATACACAATTCCCATGGCATTTTTACAATGATCTAGTCCATGTAGAGTCTTATTATATTGTGGAAAACCATACCTAGCTTTGGTTATAAGATAAACTCTTGTGTAAGTCTTCACTTCATCACAAACAAAACATATACAATCTCTTTGTCATTCTTTTGGTACGGAAGCAGTAAGCAAACAAGGGAAGAAGGAAACTTGGTTTTTGCTTGGTTCATAGAATATTGGTTACAGTGCCTAAACATGATGATGAAAAATTATTGTAACCATGTGGCTTTAAGTTTTAATGAGTTCATCGTCACTCTAGACCACTTTAAGACGAGTTTAGCAGATATTTAGAGTATAATTTCATATATCGTGAACATTTTGAAGTTGGAAGTAAAGTTTGAGACTATAAAATATATAAAGGAATATATATTTTGAGGCCTCTAAATTTTTGAGGCCCTGTGCGGTAGCACATCTCGCACACCCTCGAATACGGCTCTGATTGGTTAAGGGTTTTAGAAAATCAAGGGCTTAATTAGTATTAATTTTGGGTTTTTTTGGTTAAGCTTCTTTGGTTCTTTACTTCACCTCATCACTCACCTTATAAGCACACACCGTCCCTTTTCAATACATTTATACTTTTATATGCGTATCATCTACACCATCCCTTTTCAATACATTTATACTTTTATATGCATATCATCTACAACATTTTTATGTTTTAAACGACAAGAAACCATGTTGTCCATATTCACATCGACACACATATGAGCCCAACAAAAATACTTAGACAATTTTCCTTGCAATGCCAGTTAAGATACACTTAAATACATATGTTAGGGTGTGTTATAAATAATCTTGTAATTTTATGAAGTCATTTGCTATTTTTAATAAGTGAAACAAGATTTGTTACCCATAATCGAGTTCCAGACTTTAATAAAGAAAAAGAAACATTTCAAGGCCCCATGGGTAAAAACACCGAACATTAACCATGTAGAGGACTCATTAAATTAAATATATGGACTTGAAAAGAATTGTAACGATGAAAAAATGAACAACACGAAAATCACAGCTCTAAAATGAAAACTTATTTTGAAAAATGGGAACAATCTATGCATGGGAAAAATAAATGGAGACCGTATTTAGAAACTAGACTCGATCGTCGAGAAATGATTGAGCTATGGTCCGTCGAAGTTCGACATTGTTACACGAAGGACTGTTTTGACGGGTACTACTTTATGACCTTGAAAACTTGACCAAACCGATCGTTTTACAACGTAACCATTTATTTTAGATAATATGCATATAAAATTTAAGTTTAGAAACAGAAAGCACTCAAAACGGACTAATATTGGATTTATTATGGGCTTCTAAAACTCAACAAAAGCTGTCGATATACACTGGAACATTAGCATATTAACTTGCATAAATGGCCTCGTAAACCGTGTCTTAAATATGTTTAGCCTTCGTTTTATGAAAGTAGACTCAAATAGCTAACTTTGGGGACTTGAACGAACCAAAAAAATTTAAAACAAAGAAGATACGATGTTTTAAAGTTACAACTATTTAATTAACTAATACTTCAACTAAATTATATTTTTTTCAACGTCACATGTTCGTGACTATTTTTTTCACGCATTCGAGGCAACTTAACGGGGAACTTTTTGCACGATTTACCGTCTCCAAGCCACACTACACATAAGAACTTGAATCTCGTAAAACCACTGAGAATTGAATTTACTATAACGTCCAAAAACTTTAATAAAACCACTATATATATTTACTAATGATAGATTTTTTTCGTCGAAACTTTTATTTAATTATATCTTTCGTCGTAAAACCTCATACAAGTGTATAAGAACTATTTTTGCATCATAAACTCATGCATTCATTTCGCATCATATTTACCTAAAAATGACTTACATTTCTAGGTCGTGGTCTATAACACCCCAAAATTCACGCAGCAAAAATGTAATTTGAATGCGTTACTTCATAGTATAAGAACACAATATCTAAGAGAAAGACCTCTATATAAGACTCCAACATTTCTGAGCCAAGCCAAAACCAAGCACCTGAGAAATACATGCTAAAATGGTCAATAAATATGTTGGTGAGTTCATATGTTTAATTAAATGTAAAATCAGGTATGGCACACAAGATTTAAGTAAGTATGATAGTTATAAAAATAAATACAATTGCCCTAAGCTCATGACCCCGAAGATTAATCGTTATAAATGCCCCCAAACAAGTGTTTGCTAGACACTTAAAGAAATCCTCAAATGGTATGCGTCCGCCTGATCGCGGACCCGGGTCGGTAGAGCTTAACCTACCATGGACGGGGGTGTCAACCCAATAGATCTATTCACAACATTCGCGCTTACAAAGTAATTAATGGTTCATGATAAATGGGGGACTTTAATGGTTATGTAAAACTTAGGCAATGTAACTGTTTTGTACTCATGTCAGCATAAAAATAAGCAATGTATTCTCACTCTGAGTATTTCAAAATGAGTAATAAAACATGTAAAAGTGGGGCTATGAAACTCACCTCAAGTGAACGGTAAGTGTCGGTAAACGAGTGATGGCACACAAAACGATGCAAAGATCCCTAACCAGGACCTAACGTAAAATAATGTGTTTTAGGTCATGAACATGTTATGTATATCGTTCATATGCATTTTGTAAGTTTTTACACCAAAATAAGTTGTGTTAAAGTTTTAAACGAAAAATAAGGTTTTACGTCAAAGTTTAACGAAAATTAATATTATTTACAAACTTTCAAAAATGGTCAAGTGGTATTTTTGGTTGCGCATAGCGGATTTAGAAAGTAGGAAGTAAGGTCTATAGAAGTCTGGAAGTGAACATCGACTTAATCAGAATTAATCCCATATAAAAATGGCCGTAAAGTCGGGTTCTCAGGTTGTTTTTGGTGTTTCTGGGCAGTTTTCGGGTAAGTTGACAAGGCCATAACTTATTCGTTATTAATCCGTTTGACAAGTGATTGGACTTTTTGGAAACTAGACCGTGTGGACTAACTAAGTCTTACCGACAATATTTTACCATAACGGACCCTAGCTATGAGAAAACGGACATAAATATGGAATCCCAGCGACAAATGTTTATTTTTATGACTATTGAGCTGGTAATTTTGTATATCTCGTTGAAACTTCATTTTAACGTATCTTTCTCGTTTTAGCTCAGTTTTTATCTCCAAAATTCACGTCAGCGACAAATGTACATGCTACATCATAAATTTTGTATCATTATGATCCACGTCAGATTAGGCCCATGTCTTATAAGTAAACATATGACAACGTTTGATGGGTATTTTGAAACATTTAACAAAGTTTGATGGCTATTTTGAAACAGCTAACTTCATGTAATTAAATTAAAATAAATAAATAAAAAGAATCTACATATGCAGTTTAACTGGTGTAGCTGGTTGCCAGTCATGCCACGTAAGCAAAAGTATAATATTGAGCGAAAATTTGAAAGTTTGATGGATATTGTGGTATTTTATTTGGTTCATAACTGATATGTGAACATTTGAGAAAGTTTATTGCTATTAAATTGCCATTAACCCTTTTACAAACAATAAGAAATAAAAAACAATAATTATATCTCTTTCAAATTTGCGTATTTTTTATCGGTAGAAAATAGCCAAAAACGAATAAAGCATACTTGTTAGGATCCTGATCCGGACGTAGGATCTTAATAAGATTAAGATCTTATAAGATCCCGATCTTGACCATAGGATCTTAAGATCTACTCCGATCCGATCTTACTTTTCTCAAACCGCGAAATAAAAAACTATAAATTTAAGGTTTACGTTTTTATATAATTTTAAAAACACATGATTCTTCTTAAACATTCCATATCCAAGAATTTCATGCAAATTCACAAAAAACTTTAATATTAAACATGTCATTGAAACATTAATGACTTATAACAAATTTCGCATAAACTTTAATAACTTCTATTTATAATAACCCTCATTCTTATTAAGATTTGAGGACTGTATTAGACTAGTCCAAGTAACAACTAACAAGTTGACCCACAAACCTAAACCAAACAACACTCTATCTTTGTGATGTGGTCTTATGGATATTGACAAAGTACAAAGAGTCAAAGGTCAAAGTCAAAAGGAACCAAACTAAAACTCCACTCCCACACCTCAGGGTCTCTCACACACACACACACACACTCATTTGTTGGATTCCCGACAATATCCAAGAATAATAATAAAAATGCTCTTACCACACTTTTGTTTTCTCAGCATCTTCTTTCTTTAACACAACACACAAACCCTAACCCCCAATTTCAAAATTAACCTATTTCATACACTTTTAACCTAATTAAGAACTAGGGTTTTGTTGGGTTTGTGTTTAAAATGTCAATGTTTGTTTCAATTTGCACAAAACCCTAATTTTTGTTCTTGAAACCCTAAAAAGCTCAAAAAACCCTAGAGGGTTTTTTCTGTTGAAAAGCTGTTTTTTTTAGTTTATTGTCATATGGGTGTTGGTTAAGATTTCTTGGTTTAGGCTGACATTAGGGAAAGTTTATGCTTTTTTTTGAAAATTGCAATCTTTTTAATGTTTTATGTTAAAAAAATCAGTTTTTTTAGTTAATTTCATACTTGGTTTAGGCCAAAATCAAGGAAAGTTTATGCTTTTTTATGTTTTTATAAAACCCTAGAAAAATCAAGAAAAGGGGTTTTTTTGGTTTGTTAATCTTGTCCATTGAGTTTTAGGAAAGGGTTTTTTTAGGTTCATTTGTGTGAATTTGGTGGAAAAAATGGAGGATTGTGACCAAGGTAAGATATTTGTTGGTGGGATATCATGGGAGACTACAGAGGAAATGTTGAAAGATCATTTTAGAAGCTATGGGAATGTTGTGGGTTCGGTTATTGCGAAAGATCGAATGACTGGTAATCCTCGGGGGTTTGCATTCGTTTCGTTTTCGGATGCATCAGCGCTTAATAAAGTTCTTGCTGACACTCATACAATTCTTGGCAGAATGGTTTGTTCTTCTTTTAAATAATTATTATTTGGTCTTAACTGCGTTTTATGTTGACTAATGATTTTGTTTCCTATATTCAAAGTTTTGTTCTTGGTACTTTGTTTGACTTTCGAGTGTGATAGAAGCTGTTATTGAAGTCAGATTTCGCGTTTTTTGGATGTGCTTTTTTGAAAATGATTTTAAGGATACAAATTATCGAGTTAGTTAAGCTGGATTTCATTTGGTAATTCAACATTTATCTCAACTGACAACTTTTCTCAGAACACTTTTTTACTTCATATGAAATTTTTAAACCTAGATAATCAAAAAGTAGTAGTAATAATTTTCACAAGTTGTTGGTGGAAAGTTTCCCGAGAATCTTTTTGATAACATAAAACTACACTTCAGAGTTATTTTTTCGTTTTTAAGAACTACTATGTTAATTTTGACATATTATTTGTATGTGTTGAATCTCGTATGAAATTTTAATAATTAAAGTATATGTCGCCAAAATGTGTGTCAATTTTGTGTTTGGAAGTGTAACATAGGTTAAATTATGACATCTTTTTTGAATGACTGTTTTTGTTGACTTTAACCTGCTTTTGTTGTAATCTAATTATTGTTTTAGGAAACCATAAAAGACAACATATTGCTAAAATGAACGATTTGGAACAATGTGTAATGTTTTCCTTGCAATTTTTCACCTTTGATGATATTTAACAACAAAAAACACAGGTTTGTTTGTTTAAAAGGTCAACGTTTGCCCAATAGTTTCAAAACTTTATTTGAAGGTTTTATACAAATGAAATACATGGTAGCAACTTCGGCCCGTTCCATGTCAAGCTAATGTCTTCTCTTTCTTTACTGTTTGACCCGTTAGAGAAAAAAAACAACCAAAATTGACCCATTCATACATATATGGGACCAAATCGCCACTCACCTATGATGTTGGAATTTGTTGACTTTATTTATGAGTTTCTCTATTTGTAAAATGAGATGGCGAACATACAATCTTATTTTCTGCTCATGTTTTGAACTGCATATGTGACCTTTTTTTATAGGTTGAAGTTAAAAAGGCAGTACCAAGAAGCCAACAGAACCAATATCTTCATGAACAGAATCGAGGGCAGAATAGTTATTTCAGAACTAACGGTACTAAAAGCAACGATATGAACATAAGAACTAAAAAGATATTCGTAGGTGGATTATCTGCTAGCCTAACTGAAGACGACTTCAAATTCTACTTTGAAAAATTCGGTCGCATAACTGATGTCGTGGTTATGCACGACAATGTGACCCACCGACCACGCGGGTTTGGATTCATCACTTTCGAAACCGAGGATTCGGTCGAAGATGTTATGCAAAAGAATTTCCATGAATTGTGTGGTAAACTTGTGGAAGTTAAACGGGCGGTTCCTAAAGAGATTAGTATAGGTGGGACCACTAGCGGAATGAGGGATAATAACTTTAACAGCAGTCATCAACAGGTCCCATATAGTCCCAGGTACGACGTTCTTCCAAGCTACGCACCAATTCCAGGATACACAGGTTATCCTTATGGCATGTTTACGGGTGGTTATCCAGTTAATGGTTATGGGTTGGGCCAGGTTTCACCTAGGATACCGTGGGGCCCAATGCCGATGCCAGTTTATCCAGCTTACTTAAACGGTGGACATGGGCTAATGGGTATGCCAGCAAATGGTTACAATGGGATTGTGGGGCCCGTACCAAGTGGGATGCCGAGTCAACTCGGTGGGGTGGTTGTAGATAACAATTCTTTGGCTTCATCTGGTGTGACGATGGATGGTAGCAGAAATGATGTCCAAAATGGCGTTGAAGGTTAACATGGACCACTGACTATGTTTGGAACACTTATGCAGTTATGCTGATGCTGATACTGATTTTCGTGTTAGGGTTGATAATTTAACCATGGCGTTCCGTTTGTTTAGGTGCAACCTCTAACTTTGGGATAAAGATGTTGGTTTATTTGTTTGTATCATTTTCTAGTTTTTTTTTTTTTTTTTTTTTTTTTTTTTTTTTTTTTTTTTTTAAATAATTTATGGACTATGGATTTGTGTTTGTGTAATATAGTTCTTTGTGTTTATGTTTATTTGATTTATGAATTCAATTTTGTTATGTTTGTTTGGTTTTTAAAATATACCCTCAAGGAAACTTTAATATTTACATGCTTTCATCATGTATTGAAAATTTGTGTTTTGGAAAAATATGTAATTTTTGAAGGTTGTTTGGTTATATGTAATATCCCTTTATAAAGTGCCTATATGACTATGACATAGGAACTAATTGATGGAGGTAATTATTGTTGTCAAATTTTGCTACATATATAGTCAAGTGTACCTCAAAGGCTAAGCGAAGTGCTATCCGCGAACATCCATCCAAATAGTTATGGCTCAAACGTTGAAGATAGCGCAGCTGCAAAAACGGACAATAGCGAACGGACAATGCTAAGGGGTTGTTTGACTTGGTTTATTTGTTGGGCTTATGAGCTCATTCATAATTAGATGAGCTCATTTTTAATGGCTTATAAGCTTATCAACATGACTTTACAACTTAATTAAGTTCAGAAGCTCGAGTAGATAAGCTCATACGCCAAGCTTACCTGCTTGTCAAACTTTAAGCTTATTATAAGCCCATCAAATAAGCTAAGATAAACTCCCCCTAAAATTACTTGTACGAGCAAGCAGGATAACCGACTATGGATCAATGGCATGGCATGAATCTCGGCTCAGCTGGGAAGGTAAAACAACATATATCTCGGCACTAATTCGAGCTAGTTAGCAAAAAATCTAGCCAGGTGAGAAAACCAACAAGGTTAATGAACCTAATTAAGGTTCTTGTTATATTTATTCAAGTATATACTGAATTTTATGACTTGTTTTCAACTTGATGACACATCTAAGTTGTACGAGAATGCTCATCATTATGAACAATTAAGCTTTGTACTAGTGTACTTGATTAATTGATCGATATTAAAATGAATCCGACTTGGTGACTGCATGAATTCTGGATGTGAATGATCAGCCGTGTTGATTGTAAACAAACTAAGGAAATGTTCTTGACTATGTCTTGTCATCTTCAAACAATGGTACCATCTAACGATTGTTTTCATTTATCTCATCTCAATCACTTCCACATTAAGGTTTTGTCTCAATATCCACTTACGACTCTCATATGGCGCTCAATGATCAAGTTTTGACGTGGTCAAATCTTTTGATGACCAACATTGTTTTAGCATAAAGACGCTAAAAGTTAACTGAAAAGTACTACTTACAGTAACGGGTCCTATCTTACAAAACACGTAATTGCTGATAGTCAAAACTTTCTCAAATGAGCGGTTGTTCCATCATACAAATGGACATAAGAAAACTGTTTTTACAAATAGATCAAGACATTTATCTTGTACTATCATTAATGACTTGCAAGACATGGGGTCGGTCCATGGATTTTCCTTCCTTTTGCCGCATTTCGCTCAAAGGGAACAAGTAATGGATGTTGTGCCATGTTGTCATTATTACATATGTTTGATTGTAATCAAGTTAGGTATAGAGTAAGAGGCATGATTTATGTGTGTAATCGATCGGGTTTACACATACCTAATATACGTTACATGGTGACTTGTATCATAACTGTATGCGAAGTTGGTGTACATATGTATGTATCACCCGTTTTGACCCATTTTAACCAAAACATGTACTAATAAGTAACTTTGTAGTTTATTTGAGTCATTGCACACATTTTACACGTTTTGACCCATTTTAGCCCAAACTTGTAATAATAAGTAACTTTGTCGTTTATGTTACACCTATTTCACCCGTTTTGACCCATTTTAGCCGTTTTGACCCATTTTAGCCCAAACGTGTACTAGTAAGTAATGTATAAAAAAAAATCAACTATTTCACACATTTGAGCCAAAACGTGTCAATGAGCTCAAAATTAGTGTTGGATATTAGATGTTATTAATAGCTTTAAAAATGAATCTTATGCGTCTTGCGCGCTATATTGAAAAGTATACTGATAACATCCTTTATAGTGTAGTAGGACACTCATTAGTTGATGGTTCTTCCGTGCAAGAAGAAGTTCTGGGCAGGAAAAGGCTAGAACCTATCGTCACCCATGGCTTCTTCCCTTGTCTTACAACAGTAGGTAGATCCACATGACATTGTAGCCTATGTCTTACATCTTAGTATTTGGGCGATCACCCTTGCTAAATACTTTAGGAGGTTAAAGTTATAAATTGAATTTTGATGTAGCCACTTTTAGAAATCTCACTGCCATTTGGCCTGCCATTCATTAGTTTCGGATGGATGGGTTAAAATGTTACATCTGATCTAGTTCAAATTCTCTAATTGAGTTAGCTGACAAAGTGCATCGTGTTTAGTTGGATGATGTTTTCAGTGATAGATCGTTTCTGTATGCATTGAAAATACACATGTTTAACTCATCCATAAGTTGCTAAAATTACAAAAGGTACTCAAAAGGGAGGGGCACATAATATCCAGAAGAAGATTGACCCACCAAATGTAAAATTACATGTACGTTTAGAGTATCTTTCTTTTTCGAACAAGATAAATGAACGAGGGGTTACACCCTTTTGCAAGCCTAACTGATAGGAATGCACTGACCCACAGCCCAAGCTCAGCAGATCCCAACCCAAATCAGAAATGGGTCACTTTGGCCCAGCTGAAGACTTAACTGATGACATCAGTTTCTAACCCACGTTTTGTTCCACATGCATCTTAGATTGTTATTTCTTTTCCTTTATTTGAAGAAGTCAAAGTAGTTGTTTGAGAATTCCCCAAGTGTAGGAAACGTGGGTAGTTTTATTTTGGTAGTTATTTTCTTTCTCAAATATGTACTGGAAAAAGGGAAATGAAAGACACTTTTGATTTTTCCTAAATAGATATTATTCTCTGCATCAGAGAGTATTTCTTGCTCCATTGCTATCCTAATTTTTGGCAGGAATTGGGAGGTGATCTTGGACGACTAATTCAGGTTCTCGTGGTGTGACTGTATCGAGAATTCGGATTAGAAATTTATGCTCAACGAAGCTCTTGACGGTGTGTCTGTAGTTCGTAGAGAATCGTTGTTGTTTGGTGTATGTATTAGGTAAAACGATCCAATCAAGAAGTACCTTAGCTATCATTTGGTTATCAGAGCTATGGAAACCCGGCATGCTGCCGATTTGAAGAAGATTTTGGAGACCATAGAAGCTGATAAAAAGGAGATGGCACAGAAGATGCAGGCCATGCAAGAACAAATTCAGGACTTGGTTATTTCCCAGAGCCATGGTGACGCGTCTCCATCCAGCGGGTCAGTTAACAAAGGCGGTCAGGGTGGATGGCACCCAAATGACATCAAAGTTGACATTCCAGAGTACGATGGTAAACTAGATCCTGATGAGTTTGTCGAGTGGCTGCGAACGGTAGAACGGGTTTTTGACTATAAGTAGACCACGGAGGAAAACAAGGTTAAGATTGTTGCCCTTAAGCTTCGTAAGTATGCATCAACCTGGTGGTCAAATACCTGTTTGAAACGTGAACGATCAGGGAAAGAAAAGATCAAATCTTGGCCAAAGATGAAGGCGAAGATGAAGCAAAAGTTCCTTCCCATGTATTATGTTCAGAGCAGTTTCTCCCAACTGCATGCCCTGAAGCAAGGAACAGGTACGGCTGAAGAATATTCTCGTGAGTTTGAATACCTTCTGATGAAGTGTGATGTTCCTGAGGACGATCCTCAAACGCTCGTTCGTTATTTGGGAGGCCTTGAATCTCGAGTTGCAAACGTTGTTGAACTGCACTCTTTCCAAACCCTAGCAGAGTTAACGTTACTAGCCCATAAGGTGGATACACAACAACGAATCAAAGGAAAAATTGAGTCGAACCGGTCCACTTTCAAGCCCACCTCTTACCCGAAGCCCACACAAACCACCAAACCCATTACCCCGAATACTTTAAAACCAACACCTTCCTCCAGAAATAATAACGAAACCCCAAAGGCCCCTCGCCGTTGTTTTCGATGTCAGGGATTAGGGCACATTGCTTCTGAGTGCCCCAATAAGAGTCTCATTACTCTGACTGATTTTGAACTTGCGAGTGGTTATGAGTTTAGTTCCGATTCAGCCGGTGATTCTATTCCACTGAGCGGCAATGAAGAAGAGGTGATTGGACCCGATGAAGGTCCGTGTTTGGTTGTTCGAAGAACATTGAGTACTTCAGCAACTCAAGAAGACAACCTTCAGCGAGAATCAATTTTTCACACTCGTTGTACGATTGCCCAGAAGGTTTGCACGGTGATAATCGACGGGGGCAGCTGAACCAATGTTGCTTCACAAACTTTGGTAACTAAACTAAACCTAACTACTCATCCACACCCTTCCCCATATGTGATTCAGTGGCTTAACCAGGGAACAGGAATACGCGTGTCTCATCGAGTATTACTCTCTCTACGCATTGGTAAGTCTTATAATGATGAACTGTGGTGTGATGTTGTTCCAATGGACGCGTGTCATGTTTTGTTTGGACGTCCATGGCAATTTGATCGACGAGCGATCCATGACGGGTACCGAAATACGTACTCCTTCGTTCATAACAACCGTAAGATTGTCCTTACCCCTCTTATACCTTCAAAACCATCCCCACAACCGACACCCAACTTGAGTACATTATTACAATCGGAACAACGCGAGTATCATTCTTGCAAAGAGTTTATTTTGTTGGGACTTGATGATGATGATGAAGACAAGTCTCCAACAGCTCTACATCCTCTTGTACAACCACTGTTGAACTCTTATGGACAAGTTTTCCCAACAGAAATCCCACCTGGCCTTCCCCCAACACGTTCCATCCAACATAAAATCGATCTCATACCCGGTTCTGTCCTACCCAATAAACCAGCCTATCGCACTAATCCACAGCAAACAATTGAAATCAGAAAACAAGTTGACAAACTGTTGGAAAAGGGACTTATTCGTGAGTCTCTCAGTCCTTGTGCCGTCCCCACATTACTTGTACCAAAGAAGAATGGTGAGTGGCGAATGTGTATGGATAGCCGCTCAATCAACAAGATTACCATCAACTATCGTTTCCCCATCCCGCGATTGAATGATTTACTCGACGAGCTCCATGGTGCTACAGTTTTTTCTAAGATTGATTTGAGAAGTGGCTACCATCAAATTCGGATCTATGAAGGGGACGAGTGGAAGACTGCTTTCAAGACCAAGGAGGGGTTGTATGAGTGGCTTGTCATGCCATTTGGTTTGTCGAACGCACCTAGTACTTTTATGCGTTTAATGAACCACGTTTTGAAGCCATTCTTGGGAGATTTTATTGTTGTCTATTTTGATGATATTCTGGTGTACAACAAAACATCAGAAGAACACCAAAACCACCTATTACAACTGTTTCAAACTACTCGACCGAGAGAAGCTTTATGGTAATCTAGAAAAATGTGAGTTTTGTACTAACCAAGTCACTTTTCTTGGCTATCTGGTTTCTAGCCAGGGCATACAAGTTGATGAAAAGAAAATCCAAGCCATCCGTGAGTGGCCGGTCCCACAATCAATTCAGCAAGTTCGAAGCTTCCATGGCCTTGCCTCGTTTTACCGGCGTTTTATAAAGAACTTTAGCACAATTGTGGCTCCAATGACTGAAGTAACCAGGTCCAAGCAGTTCACTTGGAATCCACAGGCTCAATTAGCTTTTGAAGAACTCAAGAAGCAATTATCCTCCACTCCAGTTTTGGCGCTGCCTTGTTTTGATGAGGTATTTGAGGTCGAATGTGATGCCTCTGGGGTAGGAATAGGGGCTGTGCTATCACAATTAGGCCGTCCAATTGCTTACTTTAGTGAAAAGCTCAACGATGCAAAGAGGCGATACACAACGTATGATAAGGAGTTTTATGCAATCATTCGGGCATTGGATCATTGGCAACACTACTTGATATCCAAAGAGTTCATTCTACACTCGGATCATGAGGCTTTAAAGTACATTCAAGGTCAGCATAAGTTACAGCCCCGACACGCCAAATGGGTGGAATTCATACAAGCATTTTCTTTCACCATCAAACACAAGTCAGGTAGACTCAACAAAGGAGCAGACGCTCTCTCTCGCAGGCACTCTCTGATCACGTCTCTCCAACCGAAAATTCTGGGGTTTGAACTTCTGCCGGACGAGTATTTATCAGATCCCGACTTTGGGGAGCTGTATGCAAGCTGCCAGTCTCATGCCACAGGTGAATATCATGTTCTTAATGGGTTTTTGTTTAAGAGGCAGCAGCTTTGTGTTCCTTGCCATAGCATCAGGTTAACGATAATACAAGAGGCTCATGAAGGAGGGTTAGCAGGTCACTTGGGCGCTGACAAAACAGTTCACATTATTCGAAGCCATTTCTTTTGGCCCAAGATGAGCCGTGACGTCGACCATTTCATCAAACGTTGCCTACCGTGTCATCGAGCCAAAGGGCGGTCTTCTCCACACGGTTTATACATGCCCCTTCCTGTACCGATTGCTCCCTGGGAAGATGTTAGCCTTGATTTTATTACCGGGCTACCACGCACGCAACGTCAAAAGGATTCGATTATGGTGGTAGTGGACCGATTTTCAAAGATGGCCCATTTTATCGCTTGCCATACCACCTATGATGCTGTCCAAATAGCCAATCTTTATTTCAAGGAAATAGTTCGTTTACATGGAGTGCCGAAAACGATGGTTAGTGATCGGGATGTTAAGTTCCTTAGTCATTTCTGGATGACACTGTGGCGAAAACTCGGTACAAAGCTTAAATTTAGCACCTCGAGCCACCCTCAAACCGATGGGCAGACTGAAGTTACCAACCGTACCCTTGGTTCATTACTCCGAGCTCTCATCACTACCAATATGAAACAGTGGGAGGAATTATTGCCTCGGGCTGAGTTTGCTTATAACCGGGCTCCTAATAAAACAACCGGCATCAGTCCTTTCATGGCTGTTTATGGGATAAACCCACCAACTCCACTCGATCTAGCTGTTCTTGATACGTCTACAAAATTCAGCCAAGAGGCCTGTGATTTAGCAGCTGATATCAAAGCCATCCATCAGCAAATTCATGACAAAATCACCAAGAACAATGAACTTCTGAAGTACAAGCGCGACAAAGGGAGAAAACATGTTCTTTTTCAACCGGGTGACCTTGTGTGGCTGCATTTTCGAAAGGAACGTTTTCCATCTAAACGTCGTTCTAAATTGAGTCCCCGGTCGGAGGGCCCTTTCAAAGTTCTTGCTAAGGTGAATGATAATGCTTATAAACTTGACCTTCCAGGAAACTATGGTGTTTCAGCAACTTTCAATGTCGCCGACCTTCAACCATACTTTGATCCTGACGAACTCATTCCAAGTTTGAGGCCAAACTTTTTCGAAGACGGAGAGGATGATAGGAATGCACTGACCCACAGCCCAAGCTCAGCAGATCCCAACCCAAATCAGAAATGGGTCACTTTGGCCCAACTGAAGACTTAACTGATGACATCAGTTTCTAACCCACGTTTTGTTCCACATGCATCTTAGATTGTTATTTCTTTTCCTTTATTTGAAGAAGTCAAAGTAGTTGTTTGAGAATTCCCCAAGTGTAGGAAACGTGGGTAGTTTTATTTTGGTAGTTATTTTCTTTCTCAAATATGTACTGGAAAAAGGGAAATGAAAGACACTTTTGATTTTTCCTAAATAGATATTATTCTCTGCATCCAGAGAGTATTTCTTGCTCCATTGCTATCCTAATTTTTGGCAGGAATTGGGAGGTGATCTTGGACGACTAATTCAGGTTCTCGTGGTGTGACTGTATCGAGAATTCGGATTAGAAATTTCTGCTCAACGAAGCTCTTGACGGTGTGTCTGTAGTTCGTAGAGAATCGTTGTTGTTTGGTGTATGTATTAGGTAAAACGATCCAATCAAGAAGTACCTTAGCTATCACTAACTAAAAAAAATCGTCGTTGAGAAGATCCCATAATTTCTTAACAAATGTAAAGTTCAGAGCACCAGCACCAGGTCCTTGGGCTTTTGAACCTACACAGTCCCACGCCACTTTTTAAATTTCATCCATAATGAATTCATTACCCAAAACGTTCGAGTTTGCTAGGTTCAAATTACGAAATAACTAGCATTGGAAAAACAGGCCTTTTACACGAGGCTCAATGAACCTATAAAAAACAAGGGTCATGCATGATACATTTGAGCTCAGATAGATCTTTAAGCCAATAACCATTTGAGATAATAACTATAATTTTATTCTTTTCGTCCCCCTCAAGTGCCCATTTTACAAAACATTTTTTACGAATCTTACTAGCTCTAATATGCTCCAATCAACACAATAATATTCACCACACGCCACTACCTTTCCAAGAATTCCATGATCTACTAACCAAAGTGCAGAATTCCTTACTGAGCCATGAGTTGAACACCCTAAAAGGCTTAGGTCCGAAATCGACACAAGCATTGGACAAAAGGATGGGAAAATGGTCCAACATAACACGGTCTGACAATTGACCAAGAAACACACTACTATACTGTAACAGAAGTGTTGGTTCAGTGAACAACAAAACTTGTAACAAGGAACCGGATTAGCTTGCTCATCTTTCATCTTTGATCCACTTTGATTTAACTAATTATTACTTCCCCACCCCTGTTGAAGTCATGAAATCCCACATTTGCAACGAAATTATTGAAAGACATAACTTCATTTGTATCGAATTGGGAGCCCGCTCTTTCGGATATGGACTTAACTGCATTGAAATCAACAAGATTTGAGATGTCTTCCAAATATCTGACTTTAAACGCGCCAACTGTTAACCATATATATTTAAAATGCAGACACACTAACTAATCCCAACTCATGTTCCATATTCTATCAAAAAGGTCAATATACTATAACTCTGATTAAGAAAACCTTATAACTAATTTTCCTAATATGACAAATCGCATTTTTGCACAACATAAAACTTTATAACAATAGAGAGGAGTTATACAATAGCACACTTTACATACAGGAACTGCATATCATTCATACATACACAAATTGAAAAAAAACGGAAAAGAAACGTCATTGGCACACAAGCTGAAAAGGTTGGGAAAAAAAAACAAATTGTAGATGATCCTAACTCACTTTTGCAGGAATCGCGGTTGCATTTAGCATAGCAACAAGCCTTTAAACCCCTAGATGATCTCTAGAGGACGAGTGTTGTCTCGTGAGGGTTTACAGTGAATATACCCACAAAATTCACCTAACAAAAACAACTTAAAACCATAAAGCAACACCATCTTCACATATCATATCAAACTTCGATTCTAATCCTCATCCCTGTAGTTCACGCTATCATCGTCCTTGTCCTCATTCTCGTCACTATCCTCGTCCCTGTAGTTCACACTATTATCGTCCTTGTCCTCATTCTCGTCATTGTCCTCATCCCTGTAGATCATATCATCGACCGTGTCCTCATTCTCGTCACCATCTTCACATATAAACACAAACCAAAATGTAATGAACATTAGCTTCCTCCAAACTCCATTTTAAATGTTAGATAAAAATTAGACCAAGTGGAATCAAACAATTGATAATAGAAGAATTGGTGAACAAATTATATGCGTTATTTAGAAATACTGATTAACAGTTTTTATTATGGATTTGGCTTTATCTTTGTTATCATAAAAGAACATTTGACATTTGAAAATAGTACATTTTCTTTCACTTTGAAAAGCAACAATTAAATACTTTTTTCTATTAGATTTGTTTAAAGATAAACAACCATGTATAATTAAAAGAAATAATAAAAGCAGAATATTACAGTAGAGTTGTGGAGGTTGAATGTAGCGATCATGAATGTGAGAAATTTTAGCCCAATCCTTTCCTTTCCCCTCTTCACACCTTTTGCTTAGAATTTTACATATACGAATGGAAATTTGATTGAGATCCTTGAAACTTTGTATCTCATGTGGTAGAGAACCTAATTTGTCACAATCAAATATATTCAAAGACTGCAGTTTTGGGAAGTTACTAGGCAGAGAAACCAAAGACCTACAAGTCTGTATACGTAACTTCTGTAAATTAGGAAAGAGAATGTTTCCGTCCCTTGGTGTAACATAATCATCATCATGAAAACACTTTAAAGACTCCATTAGTTGCAATTTAATTCTCTCGAGGCTGTGTAATTTCCCAAGTGGCGGAAGTTGTTCACTGTTTTTATGATTATGCAAAAAAATACTAGTCAAATTGACTAATTTGACCATCCAACTCAGAGAATTAACCCTTCCCACGTAATTCCATATAGTCAACTCCTGCAGACCTGAATTTGGTTCCAATCCCTCAAGAACCTCCTCTGAATCAGATATTTCTGCTTCATGATAATCAGACCACTTTAATTTCAAAGACTTTAGATTTGTTTTGTTTTTCAAATTGGCACTTTTGGCATCTTCTAAACCTCCAACATTCTCAAGTTTTGATAACGTCAACTCCCTCCCAAGAAGATTTAGATTTCCCAGTTCACCTATTCGGGCCCCATCATCTCTTCCTACAACAAATCGTGAAAGTCTTCGAAGGTTAGTTAGTTCTTTTATTCCAACAGGCATATGGTTAAGTGAACAACTGGTATCTAGACGTTGAAGATTCCTCATGTACCTCAAACCTTTAGGCAACTCACGTAACTCCCAACATTCTTTTATAATCAAAACTTGCAAGTTCTGGAGATACATAATACTGTCTGGTAGAACTTCTATATCCGAATCTTCTATTTTCAAGTATCTCAAATGTATTAGCTTGCAGATTGATTCGGGCAACGTCGAGCTTTCAATTTTGTTCAAGCACAACACCCTTAGATAGACATGGTTGGAGATTTGTCTAATGTTACTTTCATAATAATTGGAAAAGACCAGCATTGATCGTACTGATCTTAGCTTTACCAAATCATGTTCTAAAAACTCAAAATCATGGCATAATAAACGTAGATGAAGCACCTTATCTGGGATTCTCGACTCCTTACCCGGCCCTATAACGGCACAATCATGTCTCATTACATATTGCGCAAGATCATGCATTAAATCATGCATTTTGCATATCGTACCTGTGTTTATATCCTTCTCAACGACATCTTGGAAAAACGACCTCCCGACCAAACAATCAAAAATTTCCTCACCAAGCACGTACAAGCTCACATTTCCTTTTGATGGAATAAATCCATTTGCCATCCACAACTCTATCATCAAATCCTTACTCATTTCCCCCCCTTTTGAAAATAGACAACAATAAGCGAAACATCGTTTCCAATGTGGAAGCAAATTATCGTAGCTTATCCTCAAAGCAGGTAAGATGTCATTGTCTTGAATCTCCCACATGAAGTTGTTGTTTACAAGCTGCCACTGATCCACCCTTTCTTTTGTTGACATTAAGCTACCCAAAGTCTTCACCGCTAGAGGTAAGCCATTGCATTTCTTCACTATCTGCCTTCCTTCATCCTCCAACTTCTTTACATTTTCCCCCTGATCTCCTTCGCCTGGGAAGGCAAGCATCCTGAATAGCGACCATGCATCCTTATCTGATAATACTCCCACATTATGCTGCAACTCACGAATCTTAGCCATCCGTTGGGCAATATCTTTCTCCCGTGTCGTTACCAGAACAGTGCTGCCTTTTGCTCCCCAACTTAATCCTTTATATAACTCTTCCCAATCTGCCATGTCATTTTTTTCGATCCAGACGTCATCCATCACAATAAAAAACTTATTACCTCCTAACTTCTTTTGAAGGCATGCTTGCATTGCTTCCAACTCCGAAACTTCTGAGCCACATATAGCTTTAATTATTTTTTTGACGTCAAACACAGCAGAGACATACACCCAACACTTTAAATCGAAATATTTCTTCACCGTTTCATCGTTGTAAACCATTTGTGCTAGCGTAGTTTTTCCGATGCCACCCATGCCCCATATAGCATAGACCCGAACACCATCATCATCATCGTTACAAATCTTATCAACTATCTTCTTCTTCTCTTCATCCCTTCCGTAGATATCTATCTTGGGCATAAGTGAGCTAGTTTCCCTGTTTGAACCGATTCCCGAGCCATCTTCACTTGTTATCAACCCAAACTTGGATCTATCAGCATTAATCTCATCCAATTTTTTCCGTATGCTCTTAACTTTGTTAGCAGTCTTAAATCTGTTGGTTTCTTCTTCTTATTTCACAGGTTTATGTTGCGATAAAATAAAAGTGCAGAGGTTTAGATACTGAATTAACAAACGATATATTCTGAATTGTATTGATGTGATGTTGTGTTTACAGAATTCTTGCCCTATATATAGTTTTCTAACCGGTGTAAACATTGGTACCGGTTTTATTCTAAACGTATATCCCTTAGGACTCTTAACCGCTATTTATTTACAGTATTACATACATATTTCCTAATAATTACACCAAGACCCCTATATTTAGTTTATACTCCAATACTCCTCCTTAAACTAAATATAGTTAAAGGTCTTCATTCTTGATTTGTCTTTATAGTAGTGCTGGTTCTTCATCATCCCACACGAGATGTGCCTCTTCTTCCTTTTCTTTCTCTTTGTCCCTTCGCTTTGTACATTCGTATGCGAAATGACCATACTCACCACATTCATAGCATTTGAATTTACTCTTGTCATTGCTTGTTTGACCAACACTTCTTCCACGTCCTGTTCCTCTTCCACGTCCTCTACCATTAAGCCTGTTTCCTGAATTATTTGTACTTGCTAACAGTAATTTCCTTGGATCATACTCTTCTGGTTCATCAGTACTCTTAATACGTTCTTCATATGCTGTTATTCTTCCAACGGCTTCTTCGAATGGCGGTATCTATTTCTGAGTATTGTTCAATGGTGGCTACAATCGGTAGAAACTTCTTCGGAACCGAGTTGAGTAACTTTCTCACAATTATCTTATCTTCAAGGGTAGTGCCAAGGCTTGCAAATTTGGCTTTTATACTGCCCAACTTTCCTGAGAAGTCTTGCACTCTTTCATTTTCTTTCATCTTCAAAGTTTCTAACTCACTTCTTAGCGTTTGTAGCCGTGCTTTCTGGACTAGGTCTGCACCAAGGTATCGTACTTTCACTGAATCCCATACTTCCTTCGCAGTTTCATATTGTGCAACTTGCATCAAAATATCTTGCGGTATTGTCTGGAATATCATAGCTTTCGTTGTATGCATCTTCTTTTCATCTGTTGTACTACTTCCTTCTTTCGGGTTGATCGTCTCCCAAAGGCCATACGCTTTTAATATTGTTTCCATCAACACTGCCCATGTTGTGTAATTGGAGTCCGTCAACTGTGCGCATTTAAGTGCTATATTTTCTTGAACTTTAGACGTACTGCTTCCTTCTTTATTGTTCGTCATGCTTTCTTCCTTTCTCTCTTCTTTCTTGCTTTGCCGTGCTTTAGCCTTTCTTGCCATCTTTCTTCCTATCTTTCGTCTTGCTTGTACCACACAGGTTTTCCTTTTGCTTACTTGTTCGTACCACACAGGTTAATACCACAAAGGTTTTACCACGAAGGTTTGTTCCACGAAGGATTGTACCACGGAGGTTTGTTCCACGAAGGATTTGTACCGCTAAGGTTTTGGATTCTTGCTTACTGTACCACAAAGGTTATGATTTCTTTCTACTTACACCAATCAATCCGAGGGTCTAAATAATATGGGATTCCAGATTAAAACTTAAATGGAATTCCAACAAACTATCAACAATCGAATTCTTAAACAGGGATTCTAACATGCAAATAAAACTTAAAACTTTTAATTCCCACTAATTATACGTATCCTTCCCTTGCAAAGTTGCGACAGAAAACTGAAAACACCCACCAAACAATGTTTTCTTTCTTATCCCTCTACCCTTAATATTTTGATTCAGTATTTAAAGAAAAACAAACCGAAATTAGGGCAAGCACACGCAACGCTCTTCTTTCTATGATGAGGATTTTCTTGATTAATTGCAGCCCAATACACGCACTTCCTTTCTATTTGGTTTTTTTTCGAACAGCAATTCAATATGTCGCTTCCTGTAAACTTTCAAAATCACAGCAGCCCCTTCAATCGGTTCTTCTTTGATTTATGTCTTCTTACTTCTCCAATGAATGAAACGGGTAATCCTTCTTTCTTCTTTCTTTCTTACTTGATTGATTCCCGGAATCGTTCTTGCTCTTGATACCAATTGTTGGTTTCTTCTTCTTATTTCACAGGTTTATGTTGCGATAAAATAAAAGTGCAGAGGTTTAGATACTGAATTAACAAACGATATATTCTGAATTGTATTGATGTGATGTTGTGTTTACAGAATTCTTGCCCTATATATAGTTTTCTAACCGGTGTAAACATTGGTACCGGTTTTATTCTAAACGTTATGTCCCTTAGGACTCTTAACCGCTATTTATTTACAGTATTACATACATATTTCCTAATAATTACACCAAGACCCCTATATTTAGTTTATACTCCAATAAAATCTGCCCATAAGCGGATCTGTCAGCTTCAATCTCTTGCCCATTTCTTGGTGCATCCTTTGTATCATAGCTTCAGTTTTGGCCTCGTCAAGCACGTTTTCCGCCTCCAAAGAGGCAGATTTGAGAGACTTGAGCCATTCTTCCACACGCTTATCCTTTGTTTGTTTTATCTCTGCGTCATGAAGAACACCTTGGATCAGTTTGAAATTGTTCTCGAGAGCTGAAAGATCATCTTCAAGGCCCAAAAACAAACTATACACTTGTTCAATTCCAGAACCTAATCTCCCTACCACCTCATTCACAATGGCGGAAATAATGGAATCAGCCATGAATAATGCTTTAGTTTAGAAATTAGAACCAAATGTAGAACTCACAGTGTTTACACAATTACACACAAATTCTTAAGGGTAAACTCACACAGACAAAGAAAAGAAAACAAAGATCACAGATCCTGATTCAAAATGAACTTCAAAGACCAAGACTCAAGTTTTTGTGGGAGAAAGACTTAAAAGTTGACTTGGTGATTGAGTAAGAGCAGTTGGTATGGTACCATTCATGCACAGCGTCCACAAATGACTTTTTGTACCATTGTCACATGCATTTTTGAATTATTGTGGTTTGATGGGTTGTGGTGGGAACCACTTGAATATGAAACGTTACTTTCTTCTAATTAAAAGAAATTTCATTAACCATATGAAGGTCTTATCAAAGATCAAAATTGCATAGTGTACTCATATCTTCAAAGACCATGTTTGGCGCAATGGGCTGGAGCTGGGGCTTGGGCTTAGGCTGGGCTGGGGCTAGGGCTTTTATTATAAGCCGAACTTGAAATTTGTATTTTTGTAGACTTAGTTTGGCAAATGGGCTGATGCTAGGGCTTATTATTGCAAAATTACTAAAAAAGATATAATTAAATGAGTTTTATAATATATGTTAGATATTTTTGTGGGTAAATATGTAATTTATGGTTCATAAGCCCCAAGCTAAAGTTTTTAGCCCCTTTTATGGGGCTAAAGTTTTAAGCCCCTTTTAGGGGCTTATGATTTCATAAGCCCGCATGAAAAACAAGACTTATTTTATAAGCCTGCTTATTTTAGAAGCCCAAGCCCCATAAGCCCCTCCATAAGTCCTCCCCAAACACACCCAGTCTTTCCATTTCAATGTCTATAATAATAAAAGAAATGGTAAATGACAAAAAAATGCATCGAACTTGACACTTTATGTGATTATGTATAGCCAACTATTTTTTTTCTTATTGTATGTCAAATTTCGATCATTATGTGTATTTTGTGACTATTCTGCCATGTAAAATGACCATTTTATCCTTTGAAATTTGTAAAAATTAAGGGTAAAATGGTCACAAAATACACACAATAATCGAATTTTGAAAGTTCAGTACACACAATAAGAAAAAAATAGTTGGCTACACACAATCATAAAAAGTGTCAAGTTTGATGCATTTTTTTGTCATTTGCCCTAAACGAAAACGTGACTTTCTCAGTTTCTCCTACAGGATCTTTGGATTACCTTATGTATAGAAGGGTGGCCGTCTCGTGGATTTTGGGGGCTCTGTGCTATAATAAGAAATTGTCGACTATTGAGATACCGTGCATTAAATCGTGATGTTGTTATTCAAAATTACTAAGTATGCACATCAACATGATTTATGTGATACATATCTGAAATTTTTATACTCTCATTGCAAGATGTATTATAACTTATAAGTAGCAAAAAAAACAACATTAGTCGAGCTTTTTTGCACCATCAAGCCACCTTCAAAAACCTTTTAAAAATAAGGGCAAATGACAAAAAAATGCATTGAACTTGACACTTTTTATGATTGTTTGTAGCCAACTATTTTTTTTCTTATTGTGTGTACTGAACTTTCAAAATTTGATTATTGTGTGTATTTTGTGACCATTTTACCCTTAATTTTTTCAAATTTCGAAGGGTAAAATGGTCATTTTACATGGCAGAATAGTCACAAAATACACATAATGATCGAAATTTGAAACTTCAGTACATACAATAAGAAAAAAATTAGTTGGCTACACACAATCACATAAAATATCAAGTTCGATGCATTTTTTTGTCATTTGCCCTAAAAATAATACACATTAACATTTGAAAAATATTTTTAAATGAAGGCAGACAGTGTCAATTTTCTAAATTGTTTCTCACCTATGAAAAACAAAAACATTGCTTTAGCCTAAAGTGAAAAAGACAATAAATATTAGGGGTTAAATATATACATGACTCAAAGTTATTCATTTTTTTCCTTTTATGAAAAGTGAAAACTGTTCCCTCTGTTTCCTCTTGTATTTTAAAAATCACATGAAGCTGGTCAATATCACCTCATTTGAAAGAAATAAACCTTTCTTTCAGATCATTTTATCGTCCATTTATGGCCGGAACATAATAAAACGATCAAGAGTGCTTAAAAATTATGGGGCCCTTGAAAAATTGAGGTCCTGAGCGGTCGAGTACCCTGCACATGCTCAAATCCGGCCATGGGTTCATATATAAATATGTTACTAAACTTTTTAAAAAACTTCGCATAAGTTACCGAACTTTCATTTTGTTCACTTAAGTTACTAAACTTTGAAACTTTGTTCACTCTGGTTACTCAACCTTTAAAATGATGAAATTGCTTATTTTTTTAGTAGAAAACGGGCCTTGTGGTTAGTCAGGTTTCACAGATTTAGTCCCTAAACCACTATTTCTGTTTTGACCGTTTTTCGCCAGTTTTTTTACGTTTTCATACGTTTGTATCCGTTTTCGTCCGTTTTAATACGTTTTCGTCGGTTTTTATCCGTCTTCGTCCGTTTTTATAATTATACGTTTTCGTCTGTTTTTCGCCCATTTTCTTTACGTTTTCATATGTTTTTATTCGTTTTCAACCGTTTTTATACATTTTCATCCGTTTTATACGTTTTTATTA
Organism: Chrysanthemum seticuspe; assembly: GCA_019973895.1. NCBI lineage: Eukaryota > Viridiplantae > Streptophyta > Magnoliopsida > Asterales > Asteraceae > Chrysanthemum > Chrysanthemum seticuspe. Next base: position 32,355,704 of record BPTQ01000004.1, on the reverse strand, counting down.
GTTTTCATTCACACTTATACATTTTAATTCATTTTTATAGGCTTTCACCAGTTTTTCTTATATTTTCAATCATTTTCTTATATTTTCATATGTTTTTGTACGTTTAGTCCATTTTTTTAGGTTTTCATATGTTTTTAAAAGTTTTCTTACGTAAAAACATATGAAAACGGATAAAAACAAATGAAGATGTATAAAAACGGACGAAAACGTATAAAAAAGAGACTAAACAGACGAAAACGTATAAAAACGGACTAAAACGGATAAAAACGGACGAAAACATATGAAAACGGACAAAAACGTATAAAACAAATAAAAAAGTATTAAAACATAAGAAAACAGGCGAAAATGTTAGAAAAACCGGCGAAAGCATATAAAAATGGATGAAGATATATACAAACGAAAGAAAACATATAAAAACGGATGAAAACGTATAAAAACAGACAAAACCAAATAAAAACAGAATAAAAAATATAAAAACGGACGAAAACATAAGAAAACAGACGAAAACGGATAAAAACATAAAAAAACGGGCGAAAACATAAGAAAAATTGGCGAAAGCGTATAAAAATGGATAAGAATGGATGAAAACGAATAAAGATGTATAAAAACAGACGAAAATGTATAAAAATGGTTGAAAAAGAATAAAAACATATGAAAGAGAATAAAAACATATGAAAACGTAAGGAAAATGGGCGAAAACTTATAAAAACAGACGAAAACGTTTAAAAACGAACAAAAACGGATAAAAACGGACGAAAACGGATTAAAACGTATGAAAACACAAGAAAACATGCGAAAACGTAAGAAAAACGATCAAACTATCAGAATTAGTAGTTTAGGGACTACATCCGTGAAACCAGACTAACCACAAGGACCGTTTTGTACTAAAAAAAAAGCAATGCCATCGTTTTGTATTAACCACAAGGCCCTGTACTATAATAAGAAATTTTCGACTATTGAGATGTCGTGCATTAAATCGTGATGTTATTATTCAAAATTACTAAGTAGACACGTCAACATGATTTATGTGATACATATCTGAAATTTTTATACTATCATTGCTAGATGTATTATAACTTATAAGTACCAAAAAAACAACATTAGTCGAGCTTTTTTGCACCATCAAGCCACCTTCAAAAACCTTTTTAAAATAATATAGAGTAACATTTGAAAAATATTTTTAAATGATAGGCAGAAACTGTCAATTTTCTAAATTGTTTCTCACCTATGAAAAACAAAAACATTGCTTTAGCCTAAAGTGAAAAAGACAATAAATATTAGGGGTTAAAAATGTACATGACTCAAAGTTATTCATCTTCTTCCTTTTATGAAAAGTGAAAACAGTTCCCTCTGCTTCCTCTTGTATTTTAAATATCACATGAAGGTGGTCAATATCACCTCATTTGAAAGAAATAAACCTTTCTTTCAGATCATTTTATCGTCCATTTATGGCCATAACATAATAAAACGATCGAGAGTGCTTAAAAATTAGGGGCCCCTAAAAAATTGGAAGCTGGTGTAATAAACTGGGGAGAGCATCCTACAGAGGAGACAGAAGTCAAGCATGCTCTCATGGCCATAAGCTTCAACAGTGAGGTAACTCTATGCTCAAAAATATGCACTGATTCATACAATAAACTGCAGTCCCTTTATGATGAACAGATGGGTCAATTGGGTAATCAAGAAGTTAAATTACTTGCTTATGAAAGTGCTGTTAAAACATTAAAAAAACAAGTAAATAATCTTCAAAACAAAATGCATCTCTTAATGAAAAGATTACCTTTCAAGGTAATGAAATATTTGAAAAGGATGAGAAGCTTAGAAGATATAGGAGAATAGGAATGAAGGCAGTTAAAGATAAAGAAGAGCTGCAAAAGATAGTTGAAAAATGGCAAAATAGTAATAAAAATATGTGGAGGCTATTAAATTCTGGAATGAGTTCTACAAGTAAAATTGGTTTAGGGTATGGGATAAAATCTGATAAAGAGGTTCTAGGATATGAGGAAGAGGTGATGGAAAATGTTTTTGTTAATTCAAAAAGTGATTTTGAAGGTAAACCTATATATCATAGATTTGCTAAAACTGACAATTACAAGGGAGTTCCACCACCAATTAATGATGATTATACTCCTAAACCTGAAAAAGAATATGATGAGTCCTTGTTTGAATATAGCAAATGGAAGAACCCTGAAACTATTGCTTCTCAGGACTATTTCATTGAATTTACTGACTGTCAATCCAATGACAGTAATGGATTTTGTGAGAAAAGTTCTGACACCAGTGTCTCATAAGATAAGACCAGTGAGTACTCTTCTAGTCAATCTAATGACATTGAAGGACCCACTAGGTGTATCTCTGAATATTCTCTAGAACTTAAGTCTGAGCCTATAAGGATATCTAAACCAGTTGTAAAAAGTTAGCCCTTTGTGCCAAAACAAACTGAGCCGGTCATTTGTGTGTCTAAACCAAAAACAGTTAAACCTAGGTGTGTCCAAACTCCTAGGCAGAAAACTAAAATTGAGACACCTAAAATTGACAGAAAAGACTGGAATGGGCTAATGCAGAGAGAGTTTGGGGATGGGTACTCTTTCACAAAGAAGAGTTGTTTTTATGTAGAAGCCTAAGTCATCTGATTAGAGATTGTGACTTCCATGAAAAGAAAATGGCTAGAGAAGCTGAGGAAAGAAAGAAAAAGGCTGTAAACACTGGGAATAGGGTAAATAAACCAGTGTGGAATAATGTGAACAAGATTAATCATGCTAATAAGTTTGTCACCAGACCAGTACCCATTAATACTGGTAGTACTAATGTTAATTCTGTTAGACCAAGGGTGGGTGTTGGTGTTCAAGTTAGTATTGGTAGGCAAAATTTTAATACTAGTAATATTTTTAGAGTTAATATGGGTCATGTTAAACCTTGCCAAGCTAAAGTTAATTATGGGCATATGAAATATAAATTACAACCTACCAGTCCATCACCCAGTCCTAAATTTAGAAAACCACAGGTGAACCAGTTCAATCAAATACTTCATTATGGTTCTCATTCACCTGTGAGAAGACCCATATCTCAAAATGCAGCTCAAATGTTTCAATCTTATGCTTCAAGGGGTAATTGGGGGACTGTTGTTAGGCCCTTGGTAGGTTATACTTGGAGACAGACCAGACCAAACTTCAAGTATAATAGTGGACCAGTTTCTTTTAATGCTGACAAATCTAAAGGTCCACAAGGCAGACCCAAGCCTCTACAGGCCTGGGTCCCCAAGAGAAACTAATTTCTCTTTTCTATGCAGTAACATCCTTACTTAAACATTGGAGATAGAGGAATCTTTGACAGCGGGGTGTTCTGGGCATATGACTGGTAACAAGGACTACTTGGATGAGTTTGAAGATATCAAAGGTGGTTCGGTTATTTTTGGAGGTAGCAAAGGATACATAACAGGAAAAGGTAGAATAAAGGTTGGTAATTTAGAATTTGATAGTGTGTCCTTTGTAAAAGAACTGGGCCATTTTAATTTGTTTTCAATATCACAAATCTATGATAAGCAGCATAAGGTTCTTTTTACTGAGACTGAATGTTTTGTGTTGACCTCAGACTTTAAGATGTTTGATGAAAATCAGATTCTTTTTAGGGTCCCAAGACAACACAACATGTACAGTTTTGATATGAAGACACCTGAACCTGCTAAAGGTTTTTCCTGTTTGATTGCAAAGGCCACTATAGATGAGTCTAAATTATGGCATCGAAGGTTAGATCATATAAATTTTAAAAATCTAAATAAATTTGTGAAGGGAAACCTTGTAACAGGTCTACCTTCCAAGGTTTTCAAAAATGACCATACTTGTCTTTCTTGTCATAAGGGAAACCAACACAGAGCATCATGCAAGGCCAAGTTAGAAAGGGCTGTCACTGCCCCATTGCATACCTTGCATATTGACCTTTTTGGACCAACCTCTGTAAAAAGTATAAACCATGCATCCTTTTATCTTGTCATTACTGATGATTGTACCAGGTACTGTTGGGTTTTCTTTCTATCTACCAAGGATTAGACCTCAGGAATCCTTCAAACTTTCATTAGGCATATAGAAAATCTGATTGACCATAAGGTTAAGATTATTAGATAAGATAATGGCACTAAATTTAAGAATAGGAGTATGCTTGAATTCTGTGGGGACAAAGGGATAAAATAGGAATACAGTAGTGTTAGAACTCCTCAGCAGAATGGAGTTGCTGAAAGAATGAACAGAACCCTTATTGAGGCAGCTAGAACCTATTTAGCTGACTCACTCTTGCTGACTACCTTTTGGCCTGAAGCAGTAAGTTGTGCTTCATATATCTTCAATAGAGTAAGAGTGACCAAACCTCAGCTCAAGACTCCTTATGAGCTTCTTTTTGGACATAAGCCTACTGTTAGCCACATAAAGCCGTTTGGGTGCCATGTCACAATTCGTGATACCCTTAGTGCGCTTGGGAAATTTGATGGCAAATCTAATGACGGTTTCTTAGTTGGGTATTCACTAAATAGTAAGGCGTATAGGGTATTTAATTTAGTGACTAATAGAGCAGAACTAACTCTGCATGTTAATTTTCTTGAGGAAATGCCAAATGTAAAGGGAGTAGGATTTAGATGGATGTTTGACATTGATTATCTATCTGATTCTATGAACTATATTCCTGTGTCTCCGGACAATCAAGCTAACAGAAATGCAGGGTGCTCTGAAGACACTAACAATTCAGGTATTAGATCTCAAGCTTCTGAGGAGGAAGAAGAGCAAATGGTCATGTCTACAACAGTCAAGCAGTCAAGCATCCCAACTGGTGATTCAGATGCCATTCTGGCATTCAAAAGAGATTTAGATGCTATTGTTGTAAAGCATCTGGGACCAGAACATACTTTCAAGGCTACCAGTATTATTACTATTAATACTGGTAATGGAGCTGTTAATTCTGGCAAGTCTAATTCACCAGTACCTAATGTTGTGCCCACCAGTACTAACTTAAGTAATACTGGTAGTGCATCTGCTAAAACTGGCAATGTTGATGATGATTCCTATGAATCAGCAATGCCATAGCTGAGTGTTTATGATTAGCCTACTGAAGGAAGTTTTTAGGAAGCTTCTTATGATGACAATGGTGTGGTAACTGACTTCAACAATTTGCCTCTTGAAATTAATGTCAGTCCCAGTCCTACTCTTAGGATTCACAAAGATCATCCTAAAGCCAATATAATTGGTGATCCTACATCAGCTGTTCAGACAAGGAGTAAAGTTCAAAAATTTTCTGGAACTCATGCACTAATTGGTCATATTCAGAAGCAGCAAAGAAACAACCACAAAGATTATCAGCATTGTCTGTTTGCTTGCTTTTTATCTCAAGAAGAACCCTTGACGGTTTCTAAATATTTAACTGATGAGAGTTGGATAGAGGCCATGCAAGAAGAGTTATTGCAATTTGAATTGCAGAGGGTATGGGTTCTTGTAGATCTACCTGATGGAACTAAGGTAATAGGTACTAAGTGGGTCTTCAGAAATAAAAAGGATGAAAAAGGTGTGGTTGTTAGAAATAAGGCTAGATTGGTGGCACAAGGATATAGACAGGAGCAAGGTTGTAAAAATTGCTAGGCGCTAGTGAGGTGGTTGGGTAGGGCCTAACGATTAGTCGGTTACATGGGGATTAATCGGATTGGAATTTTTATGCACAAAAATGTAATTTTAGATATTATATTATTTTATATGCATGTGATAAGCGTATTGTATCAAAGTTCAAATATTTCAAGTTTTCAAATATAGACATAATACAAAATTCTTCAAACTTCAAAGTCAAACATAAATATTACTCGGTTTGTTAACCATTTTTAAGCGACTTTTGACCGATTTTGTCTGATTAATCGGTTTGTTGACCATTTTTAAGTGATTTTGTCTGATTTTTAAGAGATTTTGTTGACCAATTTTTAAGCGCTTTTGTCCGATTAATCCGATTAGACCAATTTTGTCCGATTAATCGGTTTGTTGACCGATTTTTAAGCGATCTTTGACCAAACCGATTAAATAGGCCGATTATGATAAATCAAGGCGCTTAGTGAGGGATCAATGATTATGCGGGGATTAATTGGCTACCTAGGCCGATTTTTACAATAGAGGCCTGGAGGAAAGGATAGACTATGATGAGGTTTTTGCTCATGTGGCTATAATTGAAGCCATCGGGTTATTTTTGGCCTATGCATCATACATGGGGTTTATAGTCTATCAAATGGATGTTAAGAGTGCATTTCTATATGGCACTATTGATGAGGAGGTTTATGTTGCTCAACCTCCTTGTTTTGTTGATCCAGCTCATCCTAGGAGGGTTTATAAAGTCATCAAAGTATTGTATGAACTTCATCAAGCTCCCAGAGCTTGGTATGCTACACTCTCCATCTTTCTTGAGCAAAATGGTTACAGAAGGGGCACAATTGAGAAGACCCTATTAATTAAAAAGGATAGGAAGGATACCATGCTTGTGCAGGTGTATGTTGATGACATCATTTTTGGCTCTACAAGAAGATCTTGGTGTGAAGATTTTGAGGCTTTAATGAAAGGCAGATTCCAGATGAGCTCTATGGGAGAGCTCACCTTCTTTCTAGGTCTATAGGTCAAACATAAGTCAGATGGGTTATTCATCTTTCATGACAAGTATGGTGCAGATATGTTGAAAAAGTTTGATCTGGTTAATGTGAAATATGCTGTCACACCCATGGAGCCCAGGGTGCCCTTAACAAAAGATGAGCAGGCTGCTGATGTGGATGTCCGATTGTACAGATCCATGATTGGATATTTGATGTATCTCACAGCCTCGAGGCCTGATATTATGCATGTGTGTGTGTTTGTTCTCATTTTCAGGTTACTACAAAGACTTCACATCTTCATGCTGTGAAGAAGATTTTCAGATATCTTAAGGGCAAACCCTATTTGGGCTTATGGTATCCTAGAGAGTCATCTTTTGATTTGGAAGCTTTTTCTAACAATGATTATGCTGGGTCTAGTATGGACAGAAAATCCACAACAGGAGGTTGTCAATTTCATGGAAGAAGATTGATTTCTTAGCAATGCAAGAAGCAGACAATTGTGGCTACCTCTACAACTGAAGCTGAATATGTCACACCCCCAAAATACTTGTTTTGCAGCGGAATGGAATTCCTGGGGGATGACTGCCATAGCATCACAGTTACAGTTATATTGAACGACCTAAAGTGTCGTTTTGAAAATACATCGTTTGATTAAGTAAAATATTCAGAGTTTATAAAACATAGGTTCCAAATGACAATCCACATGTGCGGAAATAGTTTTTTTACAATCCAAACGATGTTTTAAAGTGCATAAAACCCATGTGAGACGCGTCGTCACCGCGACTCTATGATAAGTCCTTATGCATGCCATGAAGTATATGCCTTAGATACCTGAAAATACATTGCTAAAAGTATCAACACAAAGGTTGACTGAGTTCATAGAGTTTATGAAAATGTTTCATACGACTACCACAAGTATAGATCATGTATGACAAATATGTCACATATACAATTGCTATAAGCACATGACACCGAAGCTAGACTGATCATGATGTTCGCCCCAATAGAGTGTTTGCCAAAACAACTCTAATTTTGATATTAAATGAAATGCATCCGTTTGACCAGTTGGAACCACCCACCAACCCAGATGAAGGAGTCACCCTCAATAGATCTATTTACTCACTCTCGCTTCTTCCGGAATTAACGGTTCATGATTATGAAATAGGGACATTCAATTGGCAATGAGGTAACTTAAGCAATGTAAATGAATTTGATATACTTGGGCTCGTAATAAAATGATGTGCAATGTATTCTCCCTCGTAGGTTTGAAATGAATTATAAACTTGAATAAAACGGGGCTATGAAAACTTACTTGATACAATGATTATGATGGCAAAAGTGGATACACTGAAATGAGGCGCAATCTCTAACCGCGACCTATTATGAATAATATGATCTAATATAAGTCATGAAATAATGTTGTGCATGCAAACTCATATGATATCCATACCACTTGTGCATTTGAAAATAAAGTTTATCGTCAAAAAAAATAAGTTTATAACGTCTTGTCAAGTTATAAAATACTTTTACGCTTATATATGTTGAAACAACATCCCACGATAGTCGTTTAGAAATAGAACAAGAATTTATAGCTTTTCGTCTTAAAATAATATACTTTGACAACTCATGAAAATGACTAAGTGGCCTCGAAAAGCTAGTCGTAAAATAGTGAATATCGAATGTTAGAAAACAAACTCAATGGTTTTGGAAAGCTTGTAGCGATACCTAAAAGTCTTAGCATTTAACTTTTGATCATAGAAGTCTCGATCATAGAGAAAAATATAGATGAAGTAAGGTAGTCGAGCCAAAAATATAGTTTATGAGTAGTTTTCGGAAAAGTTTGAGTGATCGTATATTATTCGTTACAACTTCGTTTGACGAACGGTTGAACATTTTGGAAAATAGGCTAGGCAAACTCACTTTTACTTGTAGACATCGTTTTCTCAAAAGTACTCTATCGATATAAAAAACGGCTCCAAACATGGTCATTTGCGATAACCATTTTGGTCTAATAGAAAATATGTAAGTGTTAATACTTGTGTAAAATAATTACGATAGCCATATTTAAAACGCGTGTAACTTAGTCGTTAAAGCTTGGTTTTCTACGTTTTATATATCCTTAGTTTCGTTTTAATGTATACTAATATATTTTTGATAAATCGACTCATTTAGATTATGTTTAAAACTCGGTTTTGCCCCTTAAAAATCCCTTGACAGCAAGTACTATTCCAGAAAATTAGTTTTCATCGTTAAACTTAAAAAACTAGCGTAACTTCTTCGTTATAAACCCGTTTTAACCCGTTCAAGCGGCCACAGTTTCGTTTTTAAATCTATTTACTAAAAATATAAACCAAAATATCCCCTGACGCACTGATGTTTCCAGATTTCACAAAATTGGACAGCCCTTATATATATTTCGTCGAAAATGATTTTTCTTGTTTGAAACTTGTTCTAAAACATTCCAATCAACACCAAAACTATTCTAAACCTACCATACACCTTCTTAGGGTGTCATGGGGTCCTAAACTTCTCCCAAAATGATAGAGTTCATGGGAATAATTATAGGATAGTTAAAACTCATTATAAGTAGAAAAACAAGTAAAAGTGGTATTAATACATATGAATACTTGCATGATTTGTTATAAGAACATAAAAATACGTCAAGTAATAGTTTATAAGAGTAAGAAAAATTAGTTTAAGCTTACTTGAGTGATTGAAGAGGTTTTGGAACTAGAATCTTAATTAATCTTTAGGTTTTTATTTCATAACCTTGAAATAGATTACTAAATGAACATGTATAACACATGATCTTGGAAAAATTATGGATTCTCCTTCTTTTTCTTGCTTGGCCGACCATCAAAGAAGAATGGAGAGGTTTTCTAGTGTTTTACACCTTAAAATATGTGTTTGTATGTGTTTTGCATTATTAAAATTATTGTATACTACAAATATCTAAACATAAAATGAGTATGTGTACAAGTTAAGATCAAGATATTTTATAAATATGATGACAAGGGGGGGGGGTCGGGAATGGCAATATAGGGAATTAAGATGTGTATTTTTGATGACTCAATGTAATTAAAGTTAAGTATTATGTATATTTTGTACATATAATTAATTATTAAGTGTAGCGTTAGCTAGAAATCGATTTTAACGGAACAAAATAAAATATATCGAAGTCATAAAAATTATAAAAATGCATTTCTCGCAAGAATTGAGTGAATAAATAATTATCGAATTGAATTTACGAAAACCGATATATATATATATATATATATATATATATATATATATATATATATATATATATATAATAACAATTTATATACCAAAATAAATTCAAAACATCGGGTAAACTTATAATATGATTTTTATAGTCTTAAAATGAGTATAATAATATATCAGGACAATTGTTGGAAGTGTCGGATCAATTATTCAAAATAAATGATTGTGTGATAGCGTTTATTTAATAAATAAATATACGTTAATGGAATATGCAAACCCATGCATAAATTAATATGAAGATGATGTTACTGATGATATGTAGACTAACTCTAGTCTATATGTAATGTTCTCAATGATGTTCCATGAATACGCAGCTTAACCCTCAAGGTTATGCGTATTTGATACTCGTAAACCTAGTTTACGAAAAATGATGAATAGTGAATCATGAATAGTGATTTTTCTCCAGGAATGAATAGTGTTTTATGAATAGTAAAATTTTGAAATAACCTTTCAAAGTCTCAAACCGACTTCAAAATGATGAATAGTAATCATTGAATAGTAATTTCCCGAGATGAATAGTGAAATTTTACAAAGTTTGATAAATGACCTTAAATTACGATTTGTCACATGTAGCTACTGCACATTACTGTGGACAAGTGCTTTGGATCCAGAATCAGATGTTGGATTATGGGTTGAACCTTATGAACACCCCAATCAACATTGATAATGAAAGCACTATCTGTATTGTTAAGAACCCAGTTTATCATTCCAAGACCAAACACATCGAAATTAGGCATCACTTTTTAAGGGATTGTTATGAGAAGTGTCTTATAAGGGTGGAAAAGATTCATACTAATAGTAATGTGGCTGACCTGTTGACCAAAGTTTTTGAAGGACCTAGGTTCAATTTCTTGGTGGTTAACATTGGTATGGTGAATCCGTAGCTACATTTAAAGGGAGGTTAAATGTATAGTAGGTATAGTTTGATTGGAAGATTTAATAGGGATTTTAGTTCTGGTTGTTCATGTTGGTGTTTTGAAGATTCTTCCAAACAAAGGAGGAAATCAGAGTTATAGTGAAAGAAAGGATAAGGATGATGCATGTTATCAGCTTTTGAGGTTAGTTGAATCAAAAGCTCAACAAAAGTAATTTTAAGTGCTTGGAAGAATTTTCTAAGTGTTGTTAGGCAGCTTTTTAAAAGTTAGTTGATAAATAAAATGGAGTTTGAGAGGTTTTCACTTGGTGAAAGTACTTTCACTGACACAACAAATGGTAATCAGTTCACCACGTCTAACCCACACAAGAATTGACTAATCCATGAGCAAATGGCTCAGGTAAAGATATCTCAAATCCATTTATGGCTGAAAATTTGCCAAAACTAGTATGGTGTTCAACTCACCATATCTGTGTGGATGAAGAGTTGGCTATCCCATAAGATCATGGCTTGTGGTAAAGGCTGTGGAAAATGATAAGGATTTAAAATGTACACTTTTAAGGGGTCATTTAAGCCCTTAATTGACCACTTTTATATCCGTTACTGCTTAATTTTTTTCCTTTTCACTTTATACGTCTCTTGGAAGCAAAATGCTGGAATGATGCTTATTTGGACGAAAATGAGTGAATATATGAAGAAAATGGCAAAGTCAAGATCGAAGCCACTCAAATTGCTAAAATTGAACCTGACGGCGTCCCAATCAAAGGGCGACATCGTTACTCTCTACTAATTTGATAAATAATGCACCTGACGGCTCAGTGGAGTTTTTGCTTGCAACACATGACGGTTTCAGGCTTTGAAGAGCAAGGGTGTCGCTAAGACTTTTCATCTTAGACGACCCAAATCCAAAACCAAGACGGCGTCCCATATGAAGCTCGACGGAGTCACAACTACAACGTGACGCCGTCCCATCGATAACTTGGCCAAGACGAAAACCCTAATGACGGCGATCTGACGGCGTCCCACCTATAAGGTGACGCCGTCGCAAGTATAAATCTATATATAGAATTCGATTTTTCTGCATTTAAGGAGGTAGACTTTTGGAGTAAAAACCCTAAACGTTTGTAGTCCGACTTGGACAGTATCTTAGAGTCCCAAACCCTATTTTACACATCAAGATAAGTGTTTTAATCCATTAGTATCATTATGTCTTCCATTTATTGAGTGTATGCTTGCTTTTTTAACATGTCTAGCTAAATTTCTTGTGTGTTTTCTTAGATCTATGAAACCTAGTTATTAATTATTGATTGATTGTCTCTTATCTTAATTGTAATTGGCTTAGGAGTGCAACTAGGCTATCGTTGTGTTTAAATGCTTGAGTAATCTTTGTGAACAATAGTTTATGAATCATTTAGCGGATTTCGTAGTCTAAACATCCAAAGATAACCTTAAAGTTAGTTTATGAATCATCTAGCGGATTTCGTAGGCAATAACCTAAAGGTATTCTCAAAGAGTTAGGATAAAGGCACACCATACGACCTTAGAAAACACAACGCTTTAAGAATAAGGAAGTGAGAATTCAACCAACAATAAAAGATAACTAGGGAGTAATAGTATCTAGGTAAACACATTTTTAATTATCATACGAGCACAATCAAATAGACATAGCTACCCGTAGTATTAGATAATTAGAATAATAGAAATAATCGGTAGAAGTTCCACCCCCAAACCAATTTCCCCGAGATTTTACCCTTAGCTTTCTTAAAAACATACAAAAGATAAAAAAAAAAAAAAGAATCATTCTCAACCCCTCCTTAGCGTAATACACTTCTTGCTAGCATTCCTATTCCCCTAGAGAATGATATCAATACCCGAGGCTTACCCACTACTACACTACAACGATTAGGTTCACTGCCTAGGGTGTTGAAAAACATGCTCGAAGAAAAGGAAGTTCCTTTGACCCCGAACGCGCTTCGTACACGCATCAAGTTTTTGGCGCCGTTGCCGGGGAATAGAATATCTAGTTAGATCTTTATCTCGTCTAGGTTCCCTTGCTTGATTCCTATCAAGTAAGATTTTTTTCTCATTTTTAGCCTCCTTGTAGTCTATCCCCCTTCTTCGTGACTTTGTTCGTAGCCTCATCACTTTTCATCATGGAAGGTGATAACCCACCAAAACAGCCAATTTCACTTAAACCACAACCAATTGACCAACACCCCTCTAACCATCGTCGCAATCAAAATGTCAGTAGAAACAATGAGCTTCAAGATTTGCATAGGGTATTTGAGAGTACAATTAGGGACGCTGTTGAAAAAGTGGTTAGCGCCTCGATTGTTGGCTCCATGATTCGCAATATTTCAAGTGATGATTTAGTAATGGGAAGTGAGAATGTGGAGACTAGTGCCTATTTCAATCTTTACCCAACTAAGGAAGAAGTTGCTTACCACCAATACATAATCGACAATCCTCGATCAACCATCATTACAATAAGCCCAAAGATTAGGAGAGGAAACCACTGGAACATCAAAATCCCTTATATGATTGGATATAGGTATGTCGAGCACGCTTACATAGACACAGACTCCCCCATCAATTTGATGTCATTAAATGTTTACAATGACATAATGAATGAGCGACTTAAGATTAAGAGGGATCTTAAGTATTTCGGTGGGGTTTGCAATTTTGTGGGAAGAGTCAAGGATGTACATGTCTTTATAGGAAACTTCACCTACTTAGTTGATTTTATGGTCCTAGAAGACATAGGATGTGTCATCGACTATAGCTTGTCCCAAGTTGTGCTAGGAAAACCATTTGTTCAAAAGTCTAAACTAAGCTATAAAAAATCCGAGGGAACGGTTATATTTTCGGAAGGGGACGATGAAATTACATATAGGATGCCTTGGAAGATGAACGGATATGGCCCTTTATCCCTTTATGAACGAGATAACATTAGAGATTTTGAGGAAAAGAGCGAAGAAGATGTTGAAAAAGGTTTGAACTTTATGTGGGAGAAAAAGAGGCTTTAATATGGTGATTGTTTGACCCTAGGTATAGAGTAGATGAGAATTTTGTCAATATGATAGAATTTTCATTGAGGATGAAAAACGAGACAACGTAGGAGCACGACTTTGAGTCTAGCTACAAGACTCATAAATGAAGAAAAGTGCTTCATGGGAGGCAACCCATGCTTAATTGTTTGCTTGTTTGTGTGTCATATATCTTTTTCAACGTTGTTTATTCTCATGTTCGAATTTGTGAAAATGCTTTATTTTGTCTTTAACCTCGTCTTAATTACGTATAAAGGTATTTTACATAAAGATAAGTGTAGGGAAGATTACATATGTTTTTAAAAAAACGTGAACATGAGAATTACAACTAGTGAAATTGATGTATATGTGTGTTTGTTAGAGTCAAATGCTTGTATCGAGTCATAATGGATATTTTGCAGGAATTTTTCTAGATTCTAAAGGTGTAATTTTTCCAGGAAAACGCAGCAGACTAGTTTCTGTCATGACAACCTGACGGCGTCAGGATTAAAACCTGACGACGTCAGGTCAAGCAGAAACAGCTTATCGAATTTTTTCGTTTTCTGTGCTATTTATAAATTTTTGGAAATTCTCAGGTCTTAATTTTTCAGAAAATCTGCAAACATCCATTCCACATGCATTATATCCTACTGTAGTTGTGTCATATATAGTTTTACCTTCGATTTTACGCGAAGGTTTCATCTATTTTCTTAAAGTGTGCAGGTTATATTTGGCAAAAAGAAGAAACTCAACATTGGATGGAGCTTATCGCGTATACATTCTTCTTGGGAAAGAATTTAACCACCACTTCACACAGATCCTACCAAGCTAATCAGGGGAGTACTAGTTTCTTTCTTTTTTACTTACCTTCCTTTATCACAACTTTGATACTTTCGGGGAACATTGGGGACAATGTTTAGTTTAAGTGTAGGGAGGGAGAATAAAACGGGAGCTTAGAAACTATGCTTATCCTTGATTATTTGTCTTGTCCTTGGTCATTTGTGTAATAAACTATGAGAAATATTCGTTAGGGAAGTTTTAGCACCAAATTTAAAATTTTTTATGACATGTACGAGCTAAAACTTTAGTCTTAAGAAAGCGTCACATGGATAGGAGTTATATGACTAGCACAAAAACCGTTTACCACTCAAAATTCCACCCAAAAAATGTGAGGTTCACCCCTAGATCTTTAGGAATAAAGCATTCACCTTTAATGCTTAGAGAGTGTACCGGTAGTATAATAGATTCTAGAACTTGTTTTGTGGTGCATTCCGAGATCGCTAGTGAGACTACACTTGTGTAGTTAGGAATAACTAAATGATAAGAGGCATTAGGATAACCCTTGTTTGAAACCTGTATTATAATTACTTCTTCCACATCGGTCGAGTAATTACCCCACACCCTTGCGATATACTCATCTTTAGTACAAGATACCCCTAGTTAACCCCTCAGAGCCTATAATTTTTGCGGTTCTCGTGATGTTTCGGTTTTCCGGAATATCAATGAAGAGCATTGTTTACAATCCACCCCTAAATGTACACCCAAATCGCCTTAGCCTACCTTATATGCACTCACCTTTAGTGCATTATTGTTATCATACTAAACCCTTAGTTCAATTATCTAGTTTCTTGCATGGTTGCTAAGTCAAGTTATATCTTTTGTACACAGTTTTGGGATGATTGGGACTCATGGGTAAAAGTAATATTTTATGGAATGACGGGAAGGAACGTTAAATTAAAATTCCCTTTATTTACGTAATTGAATACTCCAAGTGTTTTGATCTTTTCAAATCGGGTCAAATTAGTGTTAGAGTAATAAAAACTCAAATGTATGGATGCTCCTATAAATCCCTTATATTTTGATGTTATCGTAGAGGATGGTAGATGATAACATCAAATAGTCCTGAATATTAAGTGTCAATTTCCCCCGATAATGCTCGTATTTTCTAGCATTTATATGGATTTACACTTGTTTTCATCTATATTTCACTTTCAGGTAAAAATACGAGCATTTGAGCTAAAGAGACGCGAATTTGGAGAGTTTATTGAAGATAAATCATAGTATGCTCATTTTGAAGAAGTTACAGCGTAACTCCTCTCTCACATTACGCAGTAACTAAAGCGTGGCTCAGAAAACCAACTCAACAGCAGATTACGGCGTAACTCTCCCATAGATTACGACGTAACCAACTAGGTCAAATGAGGTTCCGCGCCGCTGCAAGCTACACAGTAACTATTGTATCAATTACTGCGTAACCAAAATTTATTGAAGATGCGGCATAACTCCTTCCATAGTTATGCCGTAACCAACATTTTTAGTTCAAATTACGAAGAATTGTATGTTAAGACGTAACTCTTAACATTAGTTACGCCGTAACAAGATCTGGCCTATAAATACCCCACGATTTCCAGCATTTCAAAGCATCCCATTTCACACACAAACCTTCAGGGAACGTGAGTAGAAGTCGAAGGCAGATCCAGAGGAGCGTACGGAGCTATCTCCAAGGGAGAAATCACTCCCTTACGATAAGCATTAGCATTTTATCTTTTCTTTACTTTCAATTCATGTATTTTGTAATGTTAAACATTTAATCGATTGTTCTAGTTAATATGAGCGGCTAAGCACCTCTAATGTTGGCCTAGTTGTGATTCCTTAATTGTTTTGTTGTGTTTACATTGCTTTCGTATAATTATTTCTAAGCGTTTGCATGCATAATTTGTTGGTAGCTACCCTTGTTTCGTTAGTTTTGAATGGAGGTAGTGGCTAGTTACTTAGGAGATATGACCAACTGACCCTAAGTAGGTAGACTGAGTGGGAAGGGTAAGATATGACCAACTGACGACCATTTCTGCTTGTGCAATTTGACCAACTGATCACCTACCGTTTGGATGAACTTAAGAAGTAGGGGGTGAGTGTTTAAGTTGCTAGCGCCCGAGCACTCACTGTTATGAATCTAGCATGTAGAGGTACTTAATGACTTGGCTTAGAGGACCAAGAACAACTTGACTTATGACGGGTCACCTAATTTCTCTAGTGGGACCCTTTGCTGATAGATTAGGACGAAGTGACCAAAATTCTGTCCTAGCGACTTTGACCCCACCTGAAGTAATTGGAAGTAATTAGACGTAAATACTACTAATTAGGATGAATAACTAGGTTAGCCCCCCTCTCCTCTATTGATCACAACCCTCGCCTTTATTTGCTTTAGTAATTAATTATATCGTAATCATATTAAAATCTGTGACACCTAGAATTAGTTTAATTCCACACACATAGCTCTTGGGACGACCTCGGTTTTACCGATTACTACACTACACACGACCGGGTACACTGCCCGTTAATTAGTGCATTAGGGTAGAACATAGGCATAACGAGACTTATAAATATTAAAACATGGTCAATAAAACCTGCATCAAGTTTTTGGCGCCGCTACCGGGGAGTTATTTTTAGGGTTTTTATTAAGTCTAATTTATAACTGTCTTTCTTCTCATAATGTTAGGATTCAAGACTAGAAGCTCAAGGCCATTTTTGGCCACCCCGTTCGATGATCCGGAAAAACAATTTCGGACAAATCTCCAGTTCCTATTCATAACATTTTTTTGTTTTACGAATCTGACCAATCTGATGCAGAACCGGAAGTCATTGATGAAAACAATATCGCAGAAATAACCATGGAGTAGTATTTGGAACGGCCAAATGAGAACTGTAAACGAGCCTTCACGCAAGACTCTAGTATGGAAAAATTCTCCATTCCGGACCAATTTATTCAGGAATTATACAAGCTTAAGTTTTCATGAGATGAAAATGAGGATGTTCAGAATCATGTGGAAGAAGTGCTCTACATATCATCTCTTTTCAGCAACCGGAGTATCCCCAGCTATTCGGTTAATGCAAAATTTTTTCCTATGACTCTTACAGGGACTGCGAAAAGATGGTACAATAAAATCCTTAACGAATGCAAAGAAACATGGGATAAATTAAGAAGAGAATTCGTTCAACAATTTTGCCCTCCTTCGAAGATGGCTAAACTTCTCAGTAAGATCCATCAATTCGTTCAAGAAGGTGAAGAGACGCTCTATCAAGCGTGGGAAAGATTCAATGAGCTACTTTACCGATGTCCCACTCATGACTTAAACAAACATCAAATCGTCTATGTTTTCTACAGGGTAATTAATGCACTGACACGTGAATTATTCGATTCTCCTAGACCTATTCCTAGCATGACCCCTGACCAAGCTTTGGAATGTATCCAACGGATTTCTGAACATTGCTATAAATGGCATATGGAGACAGGGTATGGACAAAGGGATAATTTTGATCCTAAGGTGATGAAAACATTGACAAAGAAAGAATATAATTATGGTGAAATTTTCGAAAAGCGAAGGCTGGAAAGGGCCAATGAAATTGAAACCTGCAGGGTAGAAAGGTTAAGAGTGTATTTGGGACTAAGATAGGAAACAACTTAGAAAAAAGGATCCTTGACCATATCAAGGAATCTAGGGAACGTGATGAGAGAATTGAAAAAATGATGAAAACATTCGTGGAAAACACAGTTTTTCTCTCAAGACTCATGAAGACCGAATAAAGGATCTGGAGAAGAGTGTGAACTCATGTTCGAAAGCCATCACGAATTACCTCGCTGCTCGGGAGGAAGAAGTTGTCAACATAGTTGAAACAATCTTGGAAGAGCCCACTACCTTTTCGGAGAAGGTTAAACGAAGAATTAGCAAGGAGAAACTCTTGCTTCTTGACGTTAGAGCTCTCCCGGTAAACGTTCCTCTTGTTAATTCCATTAAGACTGATCCTAACAATATTTTGCAAGAATTAAGTGACGATTCCAATGAGATGGTTCAACTTAACGAGAGATGTTCAGCAGTTTTAAGAAATAAACTGCGGCAAAAGGAAAAAGATCCCGGTTGTTTCACTCTCCCTTGCTTGATCGGGAGTCTCAATATGTGTAACGCCCTAGCTGATCTTGGAGCTAGCATAAGCATAATGTCTCGTTCAATGTTCCTATGTATGGGTATCGGAGACCTTAAGCCAGCCAAAATGAAGATTAAAATGGCCGATCGGTCCATGCAGTCACCCTTGGGAATCGTTGAGAATGTATTCGTAAAAATAAAGAAATTTTTCTTCCCAGTTGATTTCGTGATTCTGGATATTCCCGAAGACAACAGAATACCTATTATTTTAGGAAGACCAATGTTTGCTACTGCCCATACAAAAGTGGATGTCTTCGCCCAAAAATTAACTCTCGAAGCTAACGGGGAAGTTGACACATTTAGACCTAATGAAATTCTATCCACCCCTCAAAAAGTTTGTGCAATTGACCCTATTGGTGATTTTGGTGATGCATTGGAAGATTTTCTTAGTGACTCCCCGAAAACTCCTACAAATCTTGGCGAGATAGCTTCAGGGAAAGATTTTGATGTGTTCGTAAATTTTGAAGAAAAGACTTAGGAGTCAATGCCGATGATTTCTCTAGAAACATTGAAATGGTCCATTGGAACAACGACTCTGAAAAGACCTTTTTACAATCTGACCAACCCAAGTTTTATGAGATGGGAGCTCGAATCCATCATAGGAACCCCTATTATCTGAAAATTTCATGAAAAATTGGGTTCATTGATTTCCATCCATTCATCGACACAAATTCCCCAGTTAACATCATTTCTAAGGAATGCTACAACCAGGTTATGGTAGGGCTGAGCATCGGGTTGGATCCCGACCCGACCCGATAATACCGAATCCCGAATACACTCTAAAAGCATACTGAGTCCCTACCCGATTTAGTCGGTTCGGTTTCGGGTCACTGGCGGGCATAGTCGGTCGGTATTCGGTATAAACGGGCCTAGCCCGAGTTCATGGTCCAGCCCAGCCGTTTCAGCTTTGTTGCAAAATTGAACTTAATAAACGGGCCTAGCCCAGTCACAATTTAAGAAGGGAAAAAAAAAACACTAGTAACACTGGTAGGGTAGCAGATCCCATTTCCAAAACAAAATGGCACAAGCAGCCACACATCTATCTCCAATTCTCCATCTCCCTTATTACTTTATATCTTCGAACGAAAACAACCAAAGCACAACAAGTTCGTCAAGATCTCATTAAACAGGTCTCGGGTAGGTTGTTTGTTTGTTTTCTTCCTTGTTTTTCGATTTGTGTTTAAGACCAACGATGGGTATTTGTTCAAGTGCATAAGATCATTAAAGATTTATGAACGAAATTGAGGTCTTCTTTCTTCTTTTTTTCTTGTGAAATGGGCAGTTTTTTTTCTTATTGAAAATGAATATATGATATGTGAGATTGTGAAACATGAATAAATGTATTGAAAATGAATGTATTGAAAGATGTGAGATAGGCATATTTTCGAGGCCCTGCAAAAAGCTGTTAACCCATCACATGCTTGCCAAAAAAAACAAAAAATATAGCTGTCAACATATGTGAGTTAGATTCATCCATATGGGGCGCTTTGTTTTACTAAACCTAAATGCAATTCGGGCCAGCGGGTTTGTCGGGGTTTAGTCGGGTTTTTTACCCGACCCGACCCGATACCGATTGAAGTGATTATGTGCAACCGAGTCCCGACCCAAATGTCTATCGGTCGGTTTTGGGAGTTTGTCGGGTCGGTCGGGTTCGGGCTAATCGGGTATCGGTCGGTTTTGCTCAGCCCTAGGTTATGGAAAAAGAACTTGAATATAGAGGAAACAATTTCCTAGGGATTGCAAAAAACATCAGTGTCTTTGTTGGGACTTACTCATTTTTGGTCGATTTTGTGGTTTTGGATGACATTAGCGAGTTCATAGAAGATGGGCTAAACCAGGGTAATTTTCGAGAAACCCTTTCAAGAACTATCTGGGCTAGATAAAGATGAGAAATAAGGGCTTGTATGGTTAAAGATTGGCGAAGATAAAACGGTTTTAAAATGCCACGGACTGTTAAGAAGTTTAAAAAGTGGACAAAGAGGCAGTTGAGCCATGCTCAGCCACTACTCGACATTAGTGACGAAGATAAGGCCAAAGGTATTGACCAACCTTACCAGAAGATCAAGAATTTTTACTTGGGATGTTTAGAGCTAGGGAAGGACTACAAACGACATGAGAATCTGATCAGTTGGATCCAACGTGGAGATTGCCATATCTACGAAATGACCAACAAGCACTTCTAGCCCCGAGGCTCAGAGTCTAACTTAAAGACTCGTAAATAAAGAAAAGTGCTCTTTCGGGATACAACCCGAATTATCCATTTCATTTGTTTTATTTCCTTTATGTTGGGTTTTGTGTTTCTAACCATTTTTGCAGGATTTCGGGAAAAGTTGCTCTAGCATGCTGATTAGGGACCTGATCTGTCCATAGTTACGGCGTAACTCATTCTATGGTTACGCCGTAACATACCTTTTGTGTAGAAATCTTCTTCAGAGCATCACCAATTACGGCGTAACCCCAGGAAATGGTTACGCCGTAGCCACACCCCTGTAGCAGGTTTTGCTTAATTACGGCGTAATTTCTTATGGGAGTTACGACGTAACCTTCCTCTGTAACACTTCTTTCATTTTAAACACAATAACCTTGTATTAGTTTTCAAATGAACTTTGTAGGTATGTTCCCTGTAAGTCCTCACGAGACTACACTCATCCACTTGGGACACCAAGTGGTTTAAAAGGCTTGTTGCATACGCTAAATGCAACTGTGATTCCTACGAAAGTGAGTTAGATTTCTTTTTAATTTTTTCTTTTTCTTTTTAGAATTATGCTTGTCGGTAGTGTGATTTCAGGGATTTAAGTTTGCTCGTGGATGCTTATGCGAAGGTACGACTCTTTTCGTGGGCCTTCTTTCTTTTTGGAGCAAATTTCAGGGAAGTTCTCGCTCTACTTCTACTTTTCTCTTCACCTTTATTTAACGCTTAGTACAAAAGGGACTTTGTACAATTCAAGTGGGGGGACGGGAGTAGAATTGTCTCTTGAACTTTATTGCTCTCGTTTTTCTAGTTTATTTTGAAAAATCATGCCATTTTTAAAATTTTGACATGTTTTTCTTAACCTAACTAGATTAGACCTTAGCTGAGCACATTATAACCCTTGATATTATATGGTGAGATTAGCCTTATTCGCTTCCAAATTTTTACCCCAAAACCACCAAATTATGAGTGTGCCGGTAGCTTGTAAACTTTAGAACTTGGCCTTTACATCATTTCGAGACCATAGACGAGATACGTTGTGTTAGCTCAATGTATTTGGACTTTTCAGTTTAAGAAGACAGTATTATAGGATTATCACCCAAATAGCCTACCATTGTGTGTCTATCGATTAGTCACCTCGACTTCTCGACCCTCATGATTAACCCTTTTGTTGCACTCACCTTTAGTGCAAGATACCCCTAGATCATTGAAGACCCCCCAAATTCTCATATTGTTCATCTCAAGTGGGGGGATGTTATGTTATTATGTTATGTTCAAAAAAAATGATGATGAAGTGATTCAAAAAAAAAAGTTATTGTTATTCATTGTAAAGTGCGATGTTATAAGCACTATTGTTATGAGCTTAATATAGATTTAGTATCGAGGAGGCCACCTCGATCACATTTGAAGAATGAAGTTGGAAGTGTGCCCATCATGACGTCCTCTAATGGAACATCTACCTGGTTATATCATGATCCGGTTTCTTGACTTCGAAACTTGAACTTTGGGCAGACGGTAAGTGGTGATGACTTAGTTATGGATTTAGACTATCTGCTTGATTTTATTTTACACCAATTTTATCCCATGTCTTATCCTAACCTTTAGTCATGAAGCGTGTCTAGGTAATGCAGCGAGCAATCTTTGGTGTCTTGGCCATGGATTTAGTCATGTATCATTGATTTTGTCCACTTCGCCATGACATGTTAGTAATGACAAATCACACTTAACCTTTGTCGTGTCTACCCATATTGCCTTCGAGAATTGTTTAGTCCTTAACTCTAGTGGTGGAGATTTTTGTAACCGCCAAGATTATGATAGAATACATGCTATGTCTGTGCTATGAGTGATCACCCCGAAATTGACACTTAGAATAATTGAGAGATTTGAGTGTATTGTTCTTATTTTGTGAGGTGTTTGACTTTATTTTATTCTAGCATAAGGGATTTAACTTATATTTTCCAGGTAATGGGAGATATCTTTTTAGGAATCTTTCTAATAAGGTCTACTTGAGGGCAAGTAGAGTTCAAGTGGGGGGATATTTGATAACATCAAATAGTTGTTAATTTCCCCCAATAATGCTCGTATTTTATATCATTTATATGGATTTACGCTTGTTTTCATCTATATTTAACTTTCAGGTAAAATACGAGCATTAGAGCTAAAGAGACGCGGATTTTGAGAGTTTATTGAAGATATATCATAGTATGCTCATTTTGAAGAAGTTACGGCGTAACTCCTCTATCACATTACACCGTAACTAAAGCGTCACTCAGAAAACCAACTCAACAGCAGATTACGGCGTAACTCTCCCAAAGATTACGACGTAACCAACTAGGTCAAATGAGGTTCTACGCCGCTGCAAGCTACGCCGTAACTATTGTATCAATTACGGCATAACCAAAATTTATTGAAGATACGTCGTAACTCCTTCCATAGTTACGCTGTAACCAACATTTTTAGTGCAAATTACGAAGAATTGTATGTTACGGCGTAACTCTTATCATTAGTTACGCCGTAACCAGATATGACCTATAAATACCCCATGATTTCCAGTATTTCAATGCATCCCATTTCACACACAAACCTTCAGGGAACGTGAGTAGAAGTCGAAGGCAGATCCAGAGGAGCGTACGAAGCTATCTCCAAGGGAGAAATCACTACGATAAGCATTAGCATTTTATCTTTTCTTTACTTTCAATTCATGTATTTCGTAATGTTAAACATTGAATCGATTGTTCTAGTTAATATGAGCGGCTAAGTACCTCTGGTGCTGGCCTAGTTATGATTCCTTAATTGTTTTTTTTCGTTTACATTGCTTCCGTATAATTATTTCTAAGTGTATGCATGCATAGTTTGTTGGTAGCTACCCTTGTTTCGGTAGTTTTTAATGGCGGTAGTGGCTAGTTACTTAGGAGATATGACCAACTGACCCTAAGTAGGTAGACTGAGTAGGAAGGGTAAGATATGACCAACTGACGACCCTTTCTGCTTGTGCAATTTGACCAACTGATCACCTACCGTTTGGATGAACTTAAGAAGTAGGGGGTGCGTGTTTAAGTTGCTAGCGCCCCGGGCACTCACTGTTATGAATCTAGCATGTAGCGGTACTTAATGACTTGGCTTAGGGGACTGAGAACAACTGGACTTATGACGGGTCACCCGATTTCTCCAGTGGGACCCTTTGCCGATAGGTTAGGACGAACTGACCAAATGCTGTCCTAGCAACTTTGACCCCACCTGGAGTAATTGGAAGTAATTAGACGTAAACACTACTAATTAGGATGAATAACTAGGTTAGCACCCATCTCCTCTATTGATCACAACCCTCGCCTTTATTTGCTTTAATAGTTAATTATACCGTAATCATATTAAAATCGGTGACACCTAGACATAGTTTAAATCCGCACACATAGCTCTTGGGACCACCTTGGTTTTACCGATTACTACACTACACACGACCGGGTACACTGCCCGTTAGTGCATTAGGGTAGACCATAGGTATAACGAGACTTATAAGTATTAAAACCTGGTCAGTAAAACCTGCATCAGTAGAGTAAAAATATATGCAAAAAAAGAATCCAAAAAAAGGAGTGTGAAAAAAACTGAAGAAAAAAAAATATGGGCTACCATCCTACATATCTTTATGTTTATGTATTTCAATTTATGTATGTTAGTTGTTTAGATTTTAGTGAGTCGATTCTTGGCTTAGCAATGCCATTCTTTTCATGCTTGTAACATAAGATTTTTGACTTGCCACCACTAAATCGCCTATCCAACCAAACCCTTTGTTTCCCTACCATAAGCCTAACGTTACAACCCTTTTAAAAGACCTCTTAGATAGTTGTTCCTAGGTGCTTACGCCAAAGGGATGGAGGTTTGATGTACTCTCAAGCCTATGGTAATCTATGTACTATGCCAGGTAATGAGTGTTTATCTTCCATTTCCATTTACTATATTTCATATAAACCCGAGAGATGAGAGAATCCAAACACCCCTTGTGAGGTGCTAGTATATAATTTCCGTGCTTGTTATGACTATTACGGTGCTTTTACTTGTTGTGAATTACGTTAAACTCATGCTTCATGCCCCCTAACTTATAAATTGATTGGCCAAAAGCACATTTGTTTGAGGACAAGCAAATACCAAGTGTAGGGATATTTGATAAGGATTTAAAATGTACACTTTTAAAGGGTCATTTAAGCACTTAATCGACCACTTTTATAACCGTTACTGCTTAATTTCGTTTCTTTTCACTTTTTAGGTCTCTTAGAAGCAAAATGCTGGAATGATGCTTATTTGGACGACAAGGAGTGAATATATGAAGAAAATGGCAAAGTCAAGATCGAATCCACTCAAGCTTCTAAAACTAAACTTGACGGCGTCCCAATCAAAGGGTGACGCCGTCATTCTCCACTGATTTGATAAATAATGCACCTGACGGCTCAGTGGACTTTTTGCTCGCAACACCTGACGACGTCAGGCTTTGAAGAGAAAGCGTGTCGCTAAGAATTTTCATTTCAGCCGGCCCAGATCCAAAACCAAGACGGCGTCCCATATGAAGCTCGACGGCATCACAACTACAACGTGATGCCGTCCCATCGATAACTTGGCCAAGAAGAAAACCCTAATGATGGTGATCTGACGGCGTCCCACCTATAAGGCGAGTCCGTCGCAAGTGTAAATCTATATATAGAATTTGATTTTTCTGCATTTAAGGAGGTAGACTTTTGGAGTAAAAACCCTAAACGTTTGTAGTCCGACTTGGACAGTATCTTAGGGTCACAAACCCTATTTTACAGATCAAGATAAGTGTTTTAATCCATTAGTATCATTATGTCTTCCATTTATTGTGTGTATGCTTGCTTTTTTAACATGTCTAGCTAAATTTCTTGTGTGTTTGCTTAGATCTATGAAACCTAGTTATTAATTATTGATTGGTTGTCTCTTATCTTAATTGTAACTGGCTTAGGAGTGCAACTAGGCTATCGTTGTGTTTAAATGCTTGAGTAATCTTTGTGAACATTAGTTTATGAATCATTTAGCGGATTTCGTAATCTAAACATCCAAAGATAACCTTAAAGTTAGTTTATGAATCATCTAGTGGATTTCGTAGGCAATAACCTAAAGGTATTCTCAAAGAGTTAGTACAAAGTCACACCCTACAACCTTAGAAAACACAACGCGTTAAGAATAAGGACGTGACAATTCAACCAACAATAAAAGATAACTAGGGAGTAATAGTATCTAGGTAAACACATTTTTAATCATCATATGAGCACACAATCAAATAGACATAGCTACCCGTAGTATTAGATAATTAGAATAGTAGAAGTAATCGGTAGAAGTACCACCCCCAAACCAATTGCCCCGAGATTTTACCCTTAGCTTTCTAAAAAACATATAAAAGATAAAAAAAAGAATCATCCTCAACCCCACCTTAGCGTAATACACTTCTTGCTGGCATTCCTATTCCCCCTAGAGAACGATATCAATACCTGAGGCTTACCCAATACTACACTACAACGATTAGGTTCACTGCCTAGGGTGTTGAAAAACTTGCTCGACGAAAAGGAAGTTCCTTTGACCCCGAACGCGCTTCGTACGCGCATCAGAAAACCATGAATAGTCCATAAGGGTACAGCTTTTGGTAAAGACTTAACAAATCTGTTGATAGCTGCCGGTTTGCTAAAAATCAGATGGTTATCAATGTACCATGGTCTTATACACTAAAACATTGGCTACTCCAGTAGTGATGGCTAATTGGTAAAGAGACATCAAATCCATTAAATTTTCTATGATTCACCTCTCACAGGTGTTAACACATCTGGAATTGATGAGAATAGTATGAAACTTTTATGTTTTGATGTACAGATTGTCACAGTTGCTGAAAAGATCATGGAGTGCTATATGTTTGCTGATATAATGTTGCACAAAACTTATAATGAAGACAATCTCAAGGATGCAACTTAAAGATAATTCTAAGATCCTCAGGAGTTTAAAAGAACTTGAAGTTCACATGTGAAGATCAAGTTAGGGGAGGATTTTTGGGAAGTATATTTTGTAAAATAGCTTAAGTATGTTTAAGTTTATTAGAGTTAATTCTGGTAGAGTTAGTAGTTAAGTATGGTAGACCAGACTTAAGTCTGTTAGTAGTTAAGTCTGTCATTACTAAAGATGTTAAGTCTGGCAGAACAAATATTCGTTGGTTATGTCTGTTTATGTCTAAAACAGAATAGTTATTAGAATTATACTAGGAATAGATATGTACGTGTAGAGATATCTTAGGAGAAGATATCTTTACCCTTCTACAAGTTTGTTAGTCAATTAGGGTTTCTTTGGTGTATAAAAGGATTCCTAAGGTGTTAGGTTAATGTACGAGTTGTTTGCATTAGCTTTTGAGCAAATTAATAGAAAATAAAAAGTTAGTAATTCTTGTGTTCTTCATACTTGTGTGTTAAGATTCCGCATTAACACATTAAGCTTTTGCAAAGAGTTCTTCATATAGTAAATTGAATTTATTCAAGTTTACTATTAGTCATTCAAGGCTACTTAGATCCATAAAACTTTGGACCTACATCTTCAACATCTGAAGTGCTCAAACAGCAAGGTCAAAGATCTTATGATTAACATGATGGATACAAAAAATAGGATGTTGGAGACAAAAATAAAGATGTTGGAGGCATCACTGGAATTGGAAAGAATTCAGGGCGATCACGCATGTAAGTCGGGTGCAATACTCCATGAGCTTTTAGATGACATGAATAATCTTCATATAGAGTAGGTGTTATTGTTTAATGTGTTAATGTTGTTATAATAGTAGTAGTAGTTGTTGTAGTTGTAGTTTAATGTGTTAATGTTTATTGAGTTATTGTTTTTATTGTTGTTTAATAAAATAGAAACACAAATGACGATTCGAAAGCAGAAATCATTAAAACGGATTAAATTCATTCTATATTTTTCATACAAACTAAATTCATTTTATTTAAATAAAAATAAAATATGAAACTAAAATACAATACAAAATTAAAATACGATACGAAAACAAAAATGATGATATGATATGAAAACACAAATCATCCAACGGATTTTGAGCTTTTAGATAGCTCGGTAATTGTTGATGAGTTCTTGCTTCTCATCTATGTTTCTCATGACTTCTTCCCTAACGGCCTTCAAGGCGTTTGAGATACGCATATATGATTCCGAGGCTACTTGCAGAGTATGTAGACCGTAGCTGTTAAGTGGCTCGTTGAGAGGCAGCGAATGCATCCTCGTTTCCTCCTCACTAGGGCTATGTATCTGTAGCATATAACGAGTCATCTCAGCCAACAATTTGTTAACCAACTGGAGCTCCAATTATTGTTCGGTCCGTAGTCGCCTAAGAGTAGCATTTCACACCTCTTTTGGTTCGTTAGCCATAGTGTTTTTGTGAAAAAGAATGATAGTGTTTCAGATTAAATGTAAAAAATTTAGGTTAAATAGGGTGTTATATTTATAGGGTGGGGGTTCAATTTAATTTTAAAAAAATAAAAATAAAATAAAAACTAGCCATTGGGGGGGGGGGGGGTAGGGGTATCCGCGTTTGTGTTGGAAATGTATATATTTACAAACATGTGAATGTCCGGATTCGAACTCGTGACCACGGGATTGCACACATTAGCGAATGAGAATTAAAGTTAATAATTAATGTTTATGTTTACGATTAATTATTACACATTAAGTTCGGTTAACGATCGTTAAGTATTTAACGGAAAAATGACTAACGACCGTTAAATGAAAAGAGAAAGGACTAGAAATGGAAAACTTGGAAAAGTTATGGGTTTTTCCCTTGGGCTTTCTACATGGCCGGCCAAGGGGGGCTTCCCAAGCCCTAATTCATAAACTTTTTCCCTAAGTTTACCTACTAGTATTTAAAGAGGGTTAGGTTATAGGGTTTCATACACTTGTGCATTGAATTAACCCTAGATCTCTCCTCTCCTCTCTCTTGTCCCATTCTCGGCCGAACACCCCATTTGTAAGGGAGTTTGGTTTAATTTTCATAAACGAGGACTTGTGTTAGATCTAGCAATCGCTTGATTCGTTGGTTAATTCGTGTGTACAAGAACGTGGTTGTAAGACATTATTCTTACATCATTTGGTTTGAGTTGTAGAACGGTAAGGGACAACTCTCTAAACCACTTCTTTGGTTTGCTCTAGAGATTTGACATTCACAAGAGGTACGTTACGCATACTTTTAGTTAATTAATTTATTTGTTATGATCTTTAAGTCTTCCGCTGTGTACTCTTGATGTCTTTATGTTTTATTGTATTTTATATATCATAAAGTAAACAGTGGCATCACGAGCCTTGTATAACAAGTAATTAATTACAGAAACATATAATTAAAATAAACATGAATGTGTTATTATTTGTATGCTTAGATCTAGGGTTTGCAAAACCTAAACCCTAATTTTGAGGGGGCGTTTTATTTGGTGCCCTAATTAGGGTTTTGTAAACTATTGTTTTAATTGGATTAGAAACCCTAAGATGCATGCAACTTTATGTGTATATGTGTAACTCTGTTTAATTGCATTAACTGTTAAGTGTAATTTTATGTCCATGATAATTATCTGCATGTTTTATCATGGATATGCTTTTTATTGTATGTCTTTCATGTTTAAGTGATATACACTAAATTATGATAGATATAAAATTGGGGAAGACCTCAATAATTATTAATTTAATCAATTATGTGCTATGTGGTATATATATTTAGTTTTGACTTGCGCAATCGATGAATCGATGCATGTGGTTCACCTTGTACATAGATGAAAACGGGTGGAAGTCTTAATTAAATATATGCATATTGACAGATATAGAATTGGTTATTAATAAGATTTATCAAAAACGTTTGCATGTGGCTATTTGATATGCATGACTTATTTTTTGTTATGCATTCATTGTTTATTTGTTTATTTTTTCAAATAATTGCTTGTTTGTTATGTGTAACAAGGGTATTTTTACAAGAAAAATAAACTGACCTAAACAATGGTGAAACATGTATTTTTGACAATAGTAATCATAATCGTTTAATTGATTGATGACTTTGGTACAAATGACTGAACGGCTCACCCATGAGAATGAACTAATAAAAGGGGTTTAAAGAAGTGCGCACAGTCACACTGAAAGGATGTCTAAGGTTGTGCTTTAGCGCGTACTGTAACACCCCCGAAAATCTTAATGACAGCGGAAGACTAATTCGGGTGTTACTTGAATGGAGATCATAGTCAACAATTATAGAAAACGACTCGAAAGAGACGTTTTATTAAAATAGTTATCATTCATCGAAAACTCATAGTTTGTTACAAAATATTGTAAATAGATCCAGTGTTTTTCCCAAAAGAAAGATCATGAGTTTGAAAGAAATGATAACTTTTATGTTTTACACCACCAGATAAGCCTTGCCATGCCCCATTCCGCACCTTGGTCATAATCTTCACTGATTACCTGAGATAACATGCTTAAAAAGGTCAACAAAATGTTGAGTGAAGTCCATAGGTTTAAAATAAGTTTGAACACAAGTATAAGATCATGATCATTGTAAACTAACAATATCATAAGAAAATATCACAGATTATTATGCGCTAAGCTCATGAAACCAAAACTCAACTGCATACACCGAATTACCAGTGTACGTAAATATGCCCCAAAGGAGGTAATAGCCAATTACCTAAAGATATTCGATATGGTGCGCCCCGGTTATTTCTCTATAACCGAAACGGGGTTCGTTATTCCCCATAGTACTATTCACGATATCTACGTTCACTCGCGGTGACTAATGGTTCATGATCAGGGGACTTGTGGCTAACAACTTAGGCA